>CM077234.1:4009218-4731718 GCA_039654775.1 Spinibarbus caldwelli
TGTAATCCTGGATCTCGAAGTCAAGTGTGCTGTGTGGTCAGTCAAACTCAATTCAGACCAACCTTACTTAGGCTACGTGCCTTTTTATTGTTTTAACATATTCCTTCAGGTTCACTTACAATGTTAGTGAAGTCAATAATGATTGGTTTGTTTTTACAAAGTGAGTGACATACTCATTGTCAGCTTGCGCATTGTTAAAATAATGATAAGCTGGGAAAGAGAAGTCAGTTTGCTTCTCCTACTCTGTCTAACAGGCGGCTTTCTGTTCACGTGTACATTTCAGTTCTTTCTTTTTAATACATTTGCACTGGCAATTTATCACAGATCTGTTTTTGCTTTGTCAGTATGTGATATGGAGATTTAATGACTGTGAAAAATAGTAATTTACAGCATTTCAACACAAGGCTGCAACTTAAAATGATCTTGCACGTGTTGTTTTTAAACAGTCGGTCAATGTATGATTGTGCAGATGACTTTTTTAGATAGATAGATGAAAGCAACTACACTGAATTTGAACAGAGAACACTGCAAATTCATTCATTTTAGTTTGGATGGTTGCAGTGAAATTGCACATTTTTTGCTGATCATGCAAGAATATTTGTTTCCTAGTATGTAAAAGTAATGACTAATGATGACGACATGTAGCGCATCTACTGGTCAGAAGTAGAGGTCGACCGATTGATCGGCCGGCCAATTAATCGACCGATTTTTGGCATTTTTTAATTAATCGGCATTGGCCGATTGTGCTGCAAGTTAGGCCGATTTATAGGCAGGTGCATCTGCGGCCAGCTAAGCGTTGTTGCGGAATGCCGGAGAATCTCTCTCCCTCTGCGGCGGCGTGAGACGGAGCAGCTCACACTCTGCAGCCACGGCTTGTTCACACACAGCTTCAGCTAACAATGGCAGGGCAGAACAGACCGTTTCGAAAGCGGAATTACGTTTTACCCTACTAGAATTGATGCCTGAAAGTTATCATATTCATTAGTGCAACAAGTCATTTGCATGTGAAAGTAGAAACATATTAAATTCAGACGAAACTTCTGGGCTGATTATAATGTGCACATTAACTTTCCTCATGAAATGTGTGTGTGGGTCCGACAATAGCCTCCACGATGTCATCGCTCGTGGCCAGTGCACTCTTAAGCAGTTATGATCAGCAGGTTGTGTAATGAACTCTTCTATTTTTGTTATCACTATGGCCATTTGACTTATAGCAGTGTCCAGTGTTTCCCATACATTGAGTTATTTGTGGCGGCTCATCACAATATCAAAACTGACCGCCACAGATAGATTTTCCAAAAGGCTTATACTTCCTTGAAAAAACTGAGCACTGCACATTTCAAAATTAAAATGCAGCACAGGTGTTTTTATATGAATGTATCTTTGAAAAATAACCGACTGTCTTCAAAAAAAGTTTCGATGTTATTTTAATTTCATCTTTCCTGGAATGCCTGATAAAGTAGCGTTTGTGAGCGCAGCGCTTATTTGATTACAGCCGTTACCGGGCAAACCCGCTCCAGAAAATCAATTTGCAGTCTGTGGGAAACACTGGTGTCTGTCAGCAAACATGAACAAAAAGCATCCTTCAGAACTGTTTTGAGAAGATGCTTAAGTTTTGAGCCATGTATTATTACTCTAAATTGGGCTATTGCTACTATTACTATCTTGTACCCTGCAATAATCATTTACTCAAACTCACTTTTATGAGATGAATGGGGGAAAAAAAGAAAATTGGCCAAACATATCGGCCAAAAAAATCGGCATCATATATCGGCCATCGGCTGACCTGATTTCTAAATATCGGCATCGGCACCGGCCGGTGAAAAACCCATATCGGTCGACCTCTAGTCAGAAGATACAAAATTCACATTTCATTGAAGTAATATTTGTGTTTTTTTTTCTTCTTATTTCCAGGACAGTCTGGATGCTCTGGTTTATGACCTTGATTTTCCAGCCCTGAGGAAAAACAAAAGCATCGATAACTTCTTAAATAGATGTAAGTATTTTGTCTGGAGCTCATTCAGAATTGCGAGTCTAAAGAGTTTCAAGCTGCTCTGTTGTGAATGGGAATTGGTTTTGGGTCAGTATTTTCAGTCAGACACTATTTTCTCTCTCCAAGTATTCACTTAACAAAAGGGCTTTTGGCACTGCATGGTGGAGACTCATGTCATATTCTCTCAATGGAGGCCTATCATTGTATGATTTATGTGATTTGCACACAGCACAGATTTTATTACGCTAAGTTGGATTGGAACTTGCATTGTTTGTGCTACAGACATGAACAACATTGCCAGTTGTGCTATTACTATTAGAAGAGACCTGTCAGATGACAAAACATGCGAAATTTACTATAGACTTGAACTAAATTAGGGACCTGAGCCACGTGGGATCTGGAATATCATAGATAAATTGGGAGGTTTCTTAGGACGCGGGTCAGTAACCAGCCAGCCAGAACAACCTAGCTACTACAGTGGACCCTTTTTACATTTCCAAGTTTGGAACGCGGAAGTAAACTATACAAGGGTCAATTTCTATTGCGATAAATGAGAGACCATAAGAAATATAATTTTTGCATTCCCAGAAAAGGCTCCCAATTTTGCTTTAAAGGCATCAAAAAATGAAAGAGTGGTCAAATGCCTTACACGTCATTGAGACACTAGAGATGCCCTAAGTTAATTTTGTCATCATTACATTTTATGGTGTTGCATAATTTTGTCATTATGGCATATATGTTTTGCATGATTTTCATACAATTTGAGCAGACACAATTTTATTTGCATTGAACTGTTTAGACATTTTGAATGTCTAATAACTGCATTCTTAAACCTAATCAATATAAACCACATAACAGACATGCAGTCACAATAATTTATTCAAAATTTAAAAATATCTCTGCTTTGTGTGAGGAACGGACCCAAAACTGATAATCGCTATTGTTTTGTGGCTTTTATCTTGTGACAGATTGTGACATACTAAAGTTCGGATTTATCTTTTCAATGAGTGTTCACAAGGCAATTAAAGCCTTAAGTTTCACTCTGTTCCTCACAAAAAGATATGGTGTGGCTTCAGAAGAATGCACCACTAGTCGTATAGTGTTTTATTGGCCAGTTTTTGCTATTATATTACTGTGATTGTACTACTATCTTCATAATGTAATGATCAGCCGTGGCATCCATAGTGAAAACAATCACCAATCGTTTCATTCTGGTTTGGATGTAGATTAACGTCTAAACAGATCTCAGATCAGAGTCATGTGAATGTAAACAGACAGAAAAAATCAAATATGTTCAGAAGATTGAATGCATGTATTAAGCCTTGCAGTCTAAACAGCCAAAAATAGGCCTGTGTGCTACAGTTAAATACTGGTAAATGTTATATTGCTGTCAATGCTTTGGAACTAATGCTGAGCAAAATATTGAACGTACATAATCAAGTCATATTCCCATGATTTTGTTTGGAATACTTAGCTACATTATGAATAGCACAATTATTTAATGCCAATAAAAAAATGCCCCTTTTTACAATATGTAATATAAGTCTCAGGTGTCCCCAGAATGTGTTTGTGAAGTTTCAGCTCAAAATACCCCACAGATCATTTATTAGATCATTTTGAAAATGCCTATTTTGGAAGCAGAAACACGCTGTATTAGAGCATGTCTCTTTAAATGCAAATGAGCTGATGCTTCCCACCCTCTTTTCCAGAATAGAGAAGTGCCTTTACAGCTTGTACCTGCTAAAAAAAAAAACATCTGTTTGGTTTTGATTATCATGTCTATCGCGCTGAAATCACGGGTTTTAAAGCCATATTAGTTTAAACTTCTGATAGATGGTTTTCTGAGCGCAAAACACAGCATGTGAGTACTAAGTTCTCTTTCACACACGAGTTTGTTAAAAACACGCATAAGTTACAAAAACACAGTCAGTTATATTTGTGAAGGTAAACATCTGGGAAAGAAATCGCATGTTTATATTAGATCTGTGTATTAAGTGAGATCAGCATAATATACAGTACCTATACTGCTATCTATGCTATTAATATGACCCAAAGAATAAAATGAAAGCAGAGAATCAATTACTGCTCTGGACTGAATAACGTCTATAGCCTTAATAAGAAGACATTTCTTTCTTGAATGCTGCTTTTAAATGCTCTAGCGTGAAGATAAACATGGAGGATTGTGTGCGGCTCACTCAGGGTGGTGTCTCGGCTAGATTACGGCAGTGTCTGCTGTTCAGCGCCCTCTGCTGTCAGAGAGAGAATGTGCGCTTTCATCCAGAGCGTCTCTCACGCGTTCTGCCATGTGCTTCTCATCTGTGCTTGTTTACATCAGAGTGCACACGCAGCTTACAGCGGTGTTGTGCATTTAACCAGTTAATGGGAAAAATATTCTTAAAATGCATTCAAAATTCGAATAAAATTTTTAATAAATAATTATAATTATTTTCGGTATTTTGAAGTGCCCACGATAACAGTACCGTGCATATTCATTATCGTGATGTATCGCATTACCGAATACCGGCACATGTCTGCTAGAAGTTACATTTGATTTTTGTGAATCAGTACATCAAAACGTCTGTGTCCATTAATTGTTTCAAAACTTAGCAATTTAGGAAACACACCAATTTCAGTGTTAAAGGTGAATGTTAAAAATTTTATTGAGCAATTTTTAATGGTTTATTTTTTTTTTTAAGTACTTTACTTTTATTATTAAAGAACTTAAGCAATATACATAGTGTTTTTAGTGTCTAAGATTGTTTTAAGTATCCAAAAGTTTTCCAGAAAGAGAATCAAGCAATATTTTTTTCCTATACAGCAGCAGGTCAAAGCTTCATTCACATGCATAGATCTATTTTGACATATAAGATGTTTTGTCCCCTCTGTTTACAAGCCATAACCAACTGTTTACATGAATTTTGCAAATGTATTTAGTCGCACACATGCAGTCACGCACAGCTACACATGTGCAAGCGTGAAATTGCCCTGTTTGCTGCAATATTGCCAAACTTTAACTAATCATTAAAAAAAGAATTGTGATGCATCTGAGAATCAATGTTTTTGTGCTTATGGAAATTAATGTTCCTCTGATTGCCATTTCAGAGCAAATACTTGAATAGCAAGTTACTTAGCAGCAAAATGCTAAAGAATATTGAGATATGACTGATTTTCAACTTGGCACCAGTCTAATTCTCCATGACATGAAATACAACTGTTTTCTTTCCCCAAAATGTTCTGCTTACTGTCCAGCATAGCAAATAACCATAAATCCTTCGCTAATGTTTCTGCGAATACTGTGGGATTTCTTCTATCCCTTCTCATAACTGAGATTCAGTTCAATTGCTGGCTTCTCTTTACCCAGTTGTTTCTCTGTTGTATTTTTAAATCTGTTGAACTTGGTGGCCCCTCCGCCCCATCCGTTCATACTTGTGACAAGTGTGACTCGTTCAAGTAAGAAAAGAATATCTCTTGATCAGCGAAGACCGAATCTGGCTGAATGTTATCTGTCCCCTCGGGAAGCAGTGCTGTGTTAGATAAAGCCTTTAGGGCCCTCAGTGGTACACACGTTCACCTAAAGGTTGTCTAAGGCTACGTTCACACAGTCAGTTTTTGAGATTGACAACTGCATTTAGTTACAGGTGTGAGTCTCTTTCTATATATAAATTGCATATTATTAAATCAAGCACACTAAAGGTGATATTGTGCATATGTGTTTTTGTTTCTAGATAAGGACACAATCAGCAAAATTCGGGAGCTTCGTATGAAAGCAGAGGACTATGAAGTGGTAAAGGTCATAGGACGAGGGGCATTTGGAGAAGTACAGCTGGTAAGTGTATTGAGTATTGCCTTTTATGCTGCTGTTACTTCCATTTTTGGAATATATATATATATTAGGGCTGCACGATATATTGCATGCGATAGTCATGCGCATCTCGTCAGTAAAGCCGGTTCTGTGATTACAAATAAATCTCTATCACCTGTTTTCAGATGGAGTGGCATTTAATACACAGAGCTGTAGTTCACTGACAAGCTACGCAATTCGCGCTCAAAATCGCAGATGCATCGCATGCGATAGTGAACGTGATATTGCGTAGCTTGTCAGTGAACTATGGCGCTGTGTATTAAATGCTGTTCCATCTGAAAACAGGTGATAGAGATTTATTTGTAATCACAGAACCGGCTTTACTGACGAGATGCGCATGACTATCGCATGCAATATATCGTGCAGCCCTAATATATATATACCATCACCCAGTGTGGGGACCAATTCTTACTATTATCTAACTAATAATTACAACTTTTACCTCAAAAACCTCCTAATTTGCTGCTTATTATTAGTTAAGGTAGTTGTTACGTTTAAGTATAGGATCAGGTTAAGGAATCTAGAATATGGTCATGCAGATTAAGGCATTAATATGTGCTTTTTTTAAGTACTAATAAACAGCCTATATGCTAGATTGTGCATGCTAGTAAGCAACTAGTTAATAGTAGGGCTTTCAGAAAAAATTAGAATTTCAAATATTCGTCGAATTTAAAATAAAAATCCACATTCGAATGCAAAAATGATTTTTTTTCCCCAATCCCACTGCATCTCATGTTTTTAAATTGAAAAAGTACTCTTTGTGATTGGTTTTCGGTCCTTTGTATTTAATTATACATACATGATGCTGTTTTGTTTCTAATTGTTTACGCAACTTAATTATATATTGTTTACAAATGTTATTTTAAACATTATGCACTTTTTTCAAAGATAGTTGTGTTATTTTATTACTTTGAATAAAACGGTCATTAGTAATATTTTGCTCTATGCGACCTCTTGTGTCCTCAGGAGAGAAGCCAAAAGCTTTTTCCCCCCTTAACTGAAATTATGCCTTTTAAATTCGAATACAATTTGATATATTTAATATTTAAGTACAAAATTCGAATTTAGTTTTTCAGCCATTTTGACAGCCCTAGTTAATAGTGAGAATTGGTCTCTAAACTAAAGTATAACATTTTTTACCTTATAACTTTGAACCTGTAACCTCCTTAAACATTTTATCTTTGGCATTTGCATAGGAGAGGGCCGTTCACACAGAACGCATCTTTGCATCTAAAAACGTGAGACACAGAACTTAAGAATGGTTTTAAAAAAAGCGCAGTGCAGAATGCCTCCTCTGCCATGCTGCCATTAAAAAAAAAAATCTTTAGAAGGAATCATTATTTCTGTTCAGTTTCTACTAAATTATGCTCTGCCTGTCGTAGTGTGAATACAGTAGTAGTTATAAGAGTGTTATATTCTGTACTGTTTACTTTATTTGAATGTCATAGTCCAGTGAAGGTAAAGTAAATAACAAGCCCTGTTCTTGTTCCCTTTTTCTGTGTTTGGTAGGTGAGGCACAAAGCCACGAGGAAAGTGTACGCCATGAAACTGCTCAGCAAGTTTGAGATGATCAAGAGGTCGGACTCTGCTTTCTTCTGGGAAGAGAGGGATATTATGGCCTTTGCCAACAGTAACTGGGTAGTACAGGTATGAATGTCACATAGTGTATGATGGTCACAGACTTTTTTAGCTTCAGACTGTGATTCTATTCAGTTGAAGGATATCAAACAATTAGATTTTTTTGAGCTGATTTTAGAACTATTGTTTTGTGATTTCAAAATGATTTTTGTTTTCATTTGTCATGCATCTCTTAGCAATGAGCTGCATGTTTCTGTGTGAGTTTGTTGTGTTCAGAACAACTTGAAAGTAGGAGTGTGTGATATTGACAAAGAATGATATCTCAGTGTTTTGTGGGATTTTTGTTGATAACGATAATTAAACAACATTTTGCTGAGTGTGTTTTTGTGCTGGTATCTTTGCTGGTGGGCCTTTCATGGATAAATAAATGACACTAAAACCACCAGTAGTTGGCAGCAAGTCTCTGTCTTAATGAGTGATTCATTGAATCATTCATTCAAATGATTCGTACATTTAGAAACGAAGCAGTTGACTGACTTTATGAATGGATCATGGAATCATTGACTCAAAAGATTAATTCAAAAACAAATTCATTAGGAACGAAACACAGATGTGCAGTTCCGCTTTTGTTTGGAACTATTTTCATTGGCAAAACAAAAAACCAGACACTACTGTTTCTAAAATGTAATTCACTCAATGTTAACTCCTTGTTTGTTAAAATGTTGGATAAAAATATCACATTCACAATGGCGCTCATATGGTGATATTTGGGAAAACAGCATTCTTGCTTGTGTGATATTATTTAACTGTATCATATCTTATAAATATAAAAACAAAAAACCTATACAGGGATATTTTTTTGCTTTCATTATAGAGGCATTTTAACTGCATGGTGAGAGCTTCGTCAGGGAATGCTTTTAGACTCTCTAGACGTGTTTTTGTTTGTTTTTTGAGTGACATGTTTGATAATGTCAGCTCGCACACCATTAAAACAACAATCACGAGATTATCGTAGATGATAAATATCGCGCACCCCTACTTGAAAGTCTGGTAATGTGTGATCCTCAGTCATTTAGTGTATGATGCCCGTTTTTTTCCTTCTGTAACAGTCGGCAAATGTATGATGCCTAGTGTTTTAAAATCCGTTTTCTGATTTTTATTTTTTTAAGTCATGTAGTGTATTACAAACTTTAGTTTGCTGTATCTTTTCTAACTGATTAGACTTAGCCAGCTAGCTATCTTTTAAAACTGCTACTTAATCAAACTTGTAACTACTTCAAACTTAAAACCATCTGACTTAAAGCTGTTAAATCCACTTCAGTCTTTCTTGTCAGGCTTTCTCAAGCCAACATAAAATTTGTTGTGACAAACTTTTTTTTTTTTGTCATCTCATTATGATTATTAATTATAATTATAACTTGTGTGATTTGTCTTGAATGGGTATGAATGTCTATTTGCCATTAATATAAAACCACATTTAAAAAATGTTCTATTGCTTTTGTGGCCATTTATCATGTGTTAATATATATGCTTTATACTTTCTTGAAACAGCTGTATTCATAAGTATGAAGTAATTTTTTTTCTTTTTGTCGTCCAGCTTTTTTATGCATTCCAGGACGACCGCTACCTCTACATGGTGATGGAGTATATGCCAGGCGGAGACCTGGTCAACCTAATGAGCAACTACGATGTGCCTGAGAAGTGGGCTCGTTTCTACACTGCTGAGGTTGTGCTGGCACTGGACTGCATCCACTCCATGGGCTTCATTCACAGGTTTCATTCATACGTTAAACAACCCTTTCATTGTTTCTACTGTTGAGCCTACTTGCTTGAAATGTTGAAAATAACCTGTATGTTTGTATTTCTGTGTGTGTTTTCGCTTAACATTTGTCTCAGGGATGTAAAGCCTGACAACATGTTGCTAGACAAGGCAGGCCACTTGAAGCTGGCAGACTTTGGGACCTGCATGAAAATGAACAAGGTACTAGGGGTGTGCAAAACTACACAATTTCATAAGAGTCACTGGGTTGTCTGAATGACCAGTTGATCTCAACAAGCCCTGTATAAGTTTGCAAGCCATGTAAATGTACAGGTACAAAACACAATCGATTGCGGAGGTCTCAAGATTCATTTTTAGATTCAAGTGTAAAACCAATTTTAACTTGACACGTTGTCTTAAAATTGCAACATTGTTGTAAGATATGGAAGAAAAACTGAACGGGACACTGACATCCGGCACAAAAATGTGTAAAATTATTCTTGTTCAATAACAAAAACCAAACGTACAGATTTCACGTAATGACGGGAATAATGCTCATGGTAAGCGATTTGAAACCTTACAGTAATCATCTGATTGTGGTTATTTGATTTCATCACAGTTATTTGAGATAACTATAATAATTGTGCAATTTATATTTTAATCACATTTTGCCATTCAAATAAGGGAACTGTAAGCATGTAAATAAATGCTACCAAATTCATGTTGTGTCTACTTTCCAGTGTGCAAATATTTGAAGTAACAATAATCACATTCTTCATATGATATATAATAATAAATAAGAATAGCATTCACAAATCATTATTTATTGTCCTACTTTCAAGTGTATAAACTATTCATAGATTACTGTGATGATACTTGTAGAATCTATGTATTGAATAATATATGTGTAAAAACGTTCTTAATCTTTCTTTCCTGTGATAGGACAGCCCAGACAGAAGCTACAAAAGTTTACTTTCAATTGTCAGAGAGGGTTTATTCTGTTACCAAAATACCAATAATAGCCAGGAAAAAAAACTTTATGCTTAATAAAGGAGTCTGAAATACACTGAGACTCTTATTTTGAAAAGTCTATGATTTTCTATCACAATGAACACGATGAACATTCATTGTCATAATTCATGGACAGTAGATCATAAGCAATCGCTTGGCATAAATGCACAGTATTCATTGATGGTGAACTCTGAAAGTGCAAGCCCTTAGAACTGCTACAGCACCACAGTTTGCCTTTGGTTTATGCTTAATTAAATCAAGATATTTTATGACTTTAAATTTCATAATTTTTGTTTTGACTTTTTCCTTTTTTTGCTTGCATGCTCTAAAATACATTTTACAGTTCAGATCTATTTTTAGTTGCAAATGTGAGAGGGACTCGCGCTGTTGAACCCTGTGAATGACAAGTGGAACAAACCTGAAGCATTCCTTCAGTCACATTTAGTGTTCTTTCAGTTCTGCTTTCGACTCTATTCTTTTGTTTTTCCCGCTCTCAGGATGGAATGGTACGATGTGACACGGCAGTAGGAACTCCAGACTATATTTCTCCGGAGGTACTGAAGTCGCAGGGAGGAGACGGTTACTATGGCCGAGAGTGTGACTGGTGGTCTGTGGGGGTCTTCCTGTATGAGATGCTCGTTGGTGAGTTTCAGCATTAGTGCTTTCTGTTCCTTCTTACATACAGTAAATCACCACTGTGTTTTATCGATTACACTTTCTGCTATGTGATTATTAAGGAAACATGCATTTCTGCTCATTCAGTCAGTTCATGTAGTGAAAAATTCATCAGACTGACTTAACTTGAGTGACTTGAGCGATTTATTAAAATAACCTGCTAATAAACCAGTTGCTTGTGAATCGAAGTGCAAATTGTTTGTGCAAGGACATCTCTTTAGAAAATCATGTTGTCTTGGCATTATTTTGTGATGTGCAGTCTTTTATCCTCACATTTCAAACCCCCAGATTGCTCATGTCTATTAAAAGCTACACTTCTGAGCATAAATTCCTGCAACCAGAGGGGACGTCCTGGCACAGTTATTGAGCGTTTTGGCTCCACTTTAAATTCTCAGAAACTAAACTGCATAAAGGCAAAGACAAATTCCTAAGAATGCGAGTTTTCCCGACAGATGGTGAGATCACAGAGCTAGGAATAGAGGAGGCATTCAGAAGAATAATGGTCTGTGTTGTTTAACGTTTCCTCAGGTGACACGCCGTTCTACGCTGACTCTCTGGTGGGCACCTACAGTAAGATCATGAATCACAAGAATGCCCTGACCTTCCCCGATGACAGCGACATCTCAAAGGATGCAAAAAGCCTCATCTGTGCTTTCCTCACAGACAGGTTTGCGTGCAAAAATATTTTAAACTGCAATAGAATAATATATCAGCCACTGAAAAAACTTTGCAGAATGACTAGTTTATAGTATTGACACAGCTGACGCAAACATCACTTCCTACTGTTGCTCAAAATAGAGGTTAGGGATTTCAACAAATGCCATACCAGAAGTATTAAACACCAGTGTGTAGTCTGACCCTCACATTTGTGCGGCAGATGTGAACGTTACCCCAAATCTTACCAACAATTAGGCTTATTGTGAGCTCTTCTAAGTGACCAGACTTACTTTTGTCTGGCTTGCAATGAAAAATTTCTTTGACTTACATTGTTACTCCAGTTTTTCATATTCTCTAAGATGCCTCAAACAGTGCTGTTTGTGTTTTCTGGGTATTACAAAATAGTTTGGTTCTTGCATTATGATTGTTTTATAATTTTCGTTATTTAAATACTTCTCTTAAGTCTTCTCTTAAGTTTAGTTTCATTGCCTTGTGGAAATCAGTTTGCAGGAGTACATGTTTTCATCACTGTTCAGTTGCATATGAAGAAGTGAACAAAAGCTTGTCTACTCAAAATACATTGTGCTAATCTTATCTCCTCTCACTAGGGAGGTGCGGTTAGGACGCAATGGAGTCGACGAAATCAAGCGACATAGTTTTTTCAAGAATGACCAGTGGACATGGGAGAACATGAGAGAGTGTGAGTTGAGCTTCTGAACCTCAAATCTACCAGCTTTGTTATCTTTTTCAATTATCTTAAAATACACACCCCATGAAATAAAGAAAAATTGGTATTTCTATGACTGTTATTTCTGAAACCTTCTGTATATTAGTGTACTGGTAAAATCTGCATTCATCAAAGCATTTCATGGAATCTTCAAAAAGGCATTTTGAAAAATCTGTTTTTGTTCAAATTAAGCATTGCAAACATGCTTTTTGAGTCACTCATGTTTTTTGAATCCTCATTTATAAATGTGTAAATAAGAGTGATTTGAGGTAATTTTGCATTCTGTCCATCTAATCCTGAGCAGAGACACCAACAACAACTGAACTGAAATTGTACCTGCCTTTAGTTAGCCTTGATGTGTTTGTGCTTGTAGCATTATTTGTTTGTTCTCATTAAAATGCACTACTGTATTGTCGCATGTAGCGGCTGCTCCAGTGGTGCCAGAGTTAAGCAGTGATGTAGACACAAGCAACTTTGACGACATTGAGGAAGATCGAGGGGAGGAGGAGACATTCCCCATTCCTAAAGCATTTGTAGGCAACCAGCTTCCGTTTGTGGGCTTTACTTACTACCAGTGAGTACTAAGATTCAGAACAGGCAGCCGGTGCTTTGAGCCCAGGTGTTTGTGTTAAATGAATTAATTATTAACTCTCTGCCAGGTTTCCTCGGGAACCAGCTATAAAGACAAGTGACAAACGCAGCTCGACAAAGGAAGATAAGAGTCATGTAAGAAGTTTCCAATAGAGACTTTAAAATAAAGAGTTTCATGGCATTATAATAGTCAGTCTGTCTCTTAAACTGTGAGGGTGACTGATTTTGTTTCTCTGATCCCTCAGTTGGAGAATCTTCAGAAGAGAATTTATCAGCTAGAAGAACAACTTCACAGTGAGATGCAGCTGAGAGACGAGATGGAGCAGAAGTGCAGGTGTTTATCTGTTTGTTTGTCCATTCACCCAAACACTTTATCTGACCATCCATCTGTCCTTCTAAACCAATCAAAACCTTATCCATCCATCAATCAATCCACCACCAAACTCCCTACCCAAACCAATCAAACCCCTTATCCATCCATCCATCCTTCCAAACCAAACTCCTCATCTATCCATTGGTCCATCACCAAACACCCTACTCAAACCAATCAAACACCTCATCCATCCATCCACAAACCAATGAAACTCCTCATCTATCCATCCAAAACCAATCAAACACCTCATCCATCCATCCACAAACCAATGAAACTCCTCATCTATCCATCCAAAACCAATCAAACACCTCATCCATCCGCAAATCAATGAAACTCCTCATCTATCCATCCAAAACCAATCAAACACCTCATCCATCCATCCACAAACCAGTGAAACTCCTCATCTATCTATCCAAAACCAAACACCTCATCCATCCATCAATCCTTCAACCAACACCCTATACAAACCAAACAAACTCCTCGTCCATCCAACCAAAACCAATCTAACTCCTCATCCATCCATCCAAAACCAAACTCCTCATCTATCCATCCAAAATCAAACACCTCATCTATCAGTCAGTCCATCAACAAACACTCTACTCAAACCAATGAAACACCTTATCCATCCACAAACCAATGAAAATCCTCATCTATCCATCCAAAACCAATCAAACACCTCATCTGTCAGTCAATCCATCAACAAACACCCTACTCAAACCAATGAAACACCTTATCCATCCACAAACCAATGAAACTCCTCATCTATCCATCCAAAACCAAACACCCCATCTATCAGTCAATCCATCAACAAACACCCTACGCAAACCAAACAAACACCTCATCCATCCGTCCATCCAAACAAAACCAATCTAACTCCTCATCCATCCGTCCAAAACCAAACCACCTTATCTATCCATTGGTCCATCACCAAACACCTCATCTATCGAAACCAATCAAACACCTCATCCATCCATCCAAAACCAATCAAATACTTCATCCATCCACCAATCCATCACCATCCAACAAAACAAACACCACATCCATCTAATCAAAACCAAGCAAACACCTCATCCATTCAGATCTAAACCAAACACCTCAGTAATCCATTCCTATACCAAACACCATCCATCCATACACTCACCCACCCATCCATCACCAAACACCCTATTCAAACCAGTCAAACACCTCATCCATGTATCATGCATCCACCCAAAACAAACCCCTCACCTATTCAGCCACAATACAACAATCTGTCCCAAATGCATCCTCAAACCAAACTCTTCATTCTGCCATCCATGCAGTATGTAGATCCATCTATCCTCAATAATCCATCCACCTTTCCTCATTTAAGCTCCTCGTCCCTATATCCAAACCTAAAGTAAAATTCTCATAATAAAATCAGGCCTTTGAAATCTGTTCTTTGATTCGTTTCCCCCTCAGGGCATCCAATACAAAGCTAGACAAGATAATGAAAGAGTTAGACGAGGAGGTGAGTGAAATGATTTAATCTCTAAAACATGAATTTAAAGAATTCCAGAGGATTTGTATTTTGCATAAAAGGATTTAATAGATCATTCAAGTTAAAGATCTGTTAAAACTTGGGTTGTTTTTAGTATGTTAATTCTCGGTTTCTTGTTATTCTGTTGTCCTGTCGTGATTCAGAGTAACCTAAGGAAGAGTGTGGAGGCTAACATGTCTTTACTGGAGAAAGACAAGATCATGATCCAGCACAGAGCAACAGAACATCAGAGAAAGGCTGAACAGGAGGCTGAAAAACGAAGAAATCTGGAGAATGAGGGTGAGGATTCAGTGTCTCATTCCAGTATACCACGGAGGTATTCTAGAAAGCAGATTATGAAACTTATCCAAGTATGTTTGCTGAGTTTGAAACCCTGGGTTGACTGAACTTACTCTCGACCACGTTTTCGGAACCAAAAGTAAGTTGTGTTAATTAACTGAGAGGACATTTGAAACAATTAATATTCAGAAAATATTATCAATCTGACTGCACTGGCACACTCGGATGAGAACACTGGTGAGATCCGAGTAGAACCAGAACCAGTAAAGAGCAGCCAGACCTATATGTTATATGTATGTCGGTCTGTAAATTAGCTAATGGAAGCAGGACCATGGCCTTAACATAAATATCATTCAGCCAAGTCATTATAATATACATTTCAATGTTCTTTTAATATGTTATAAGGAAAGATGAAGCGTCCCCCCCCCATATAAAATATTTTATTTCTAAAAACTTTTATTTCTATTTTTCTAGTGTCTACTTTGAAGGAGCAACTAGAAGACTTGAGGAAAATGAGTCAAAACAATGAAAAGGTTGCCCAGCTGCAGAACCAAGTAAGCTTGTCAAGAACACTTGTGGTAAATATTTTAGGAGTTAGACGACTAGGTGATGTATAATTAATATATACAAGATATGTATGTACTCAAATATATATATATATATATATATAAATATATAAATATATAAATTTTGCACAACACGTTATCCAGATTAAAGCAAATTAAAATCTATTTCAGTGGGAGTTATTCTGTTGTTTTGGAAGCTGTTCTTGGGATGACTTTCTCAAACTTTAAATACTGTGACTCTGGATCTTCTGTGCCACATTACAATTAAGAAACACCATCTCACACAACTTTGTCCTCACAGCTGAGGGAATCCAACGACCTTCTGCGGGCTGAATCTGACACAGTGGTGCGTTTGAGGAAGAGCCACACAGAGATGGTGAAGTCCATGAGCCAGCTGGAGAGCATGAATCGCGAGCTGCAGGAGAAGAGCCGCGCCGCAGAGAGTGTCAAACAACAGCTGGAAAAAGAGCTGCTCCAGCTGCAGACCACACTAGACACAGAGAGACGGACCTGCAGCCAGGGCTCAGAGGAGATCAGAGAGCTGCAAGGTAAGAGTGCGCTTTCCCTTATTTGACTGATTCGAGGAGAAGCTTCCATGTGATGGTTGTCCTGGACGTTTCTGCCGTCTCCACTGATGATCTCTGGAGCTTAACCAGAGTGAACATCAGGTTCTTGCTCACCTGTTTTACCAAGTCCCTTCTCCCTTGATTGTTCAGTCTGGCTGGACAGCCGGCTCTATGAAGAGTTGTATTTGGCCCCATGCTCTCAGGACTTATTGCAGTAGATTTTCTTTTTTTTTTTTTTTTGTAGCCTTCCTCAGATCTGAAACCTCAGATCGACACAGTCCTGTTTCTGAGCTATGCAAGCTTTTTTTACTCTATGCGTTTTTAACTTAGACCTTATAGAGAGTTTATCACAGACAATGTGTAGAAACATCTCAAAGATGATCCAGAGAAATGGGATACACCTGAGTTAATTTCAAATAACATAGCAAAGGATCTGAATACTTGTCAAGTCTTAAAACTACAAATCTGCAAATCAGTTTTTTGCTTTGTTGTTTTGGGAAATGGAGTGTAGATTGAGGTTAAAAAAGCATGAGGGGCCGTTCACACAGAACTCGTCTTTGCGTCTAAAACGCGAGATGCAGTGCTCAGGAATGATTTTTAGAAAAAGCACAATGCAGAACCAAAGACTATAGAATACCCAAGACATGTCACTCGTATAGTTTTGAATTGGGAAAAATGCAACGTTCAATATGGCCGCTCAATCGCAGGAAGCCCCGCCTTCTGAATGAAAGAGTCAATCGCGAATCGGTAAAGTCAGCGAGTCACTGCAGTTGCCGTTAGAAGCGCCGAATACTGCACATGCGCACTGGCTGTTCTAGCCTGGAAAATAAGCTTTTTAAAACGCTATTTGAGCAAAAGAAACAACATTTATGATACAATTGTTGTCAGATTTCTTTGGTGATTTCAGATATGAAATTTAATCGTAAGCTTAGTGAACAGTTTTGGAGAATTCTATGTTTCCCCATTCAAAGAGATAGGAGCTGCACTTGCATGCCCGAGAGGTGTTTCAAAGATGGCCGCTGAGTGACATAACTTGCCTTAAAAGAGAATTCGGCAGAACCTCTGCAATGTTGCCATTAAATAAAACAGTTGCCTTGCCAACTTTCTAATGTAAAGAAAATATTGCAATGCTTGCTCCGCCTCTGGAGGCTTCTGATTGGTCCACTGTTTTGGAACTCACATTGAGCGGCATTGCGTGTAAAAGTTGAAATTCTTTTAACTTGACACAGCATCTTAAAAACAATGCGCTCATGTGAAATGCTGCAAAAGACGTGAGCACAATGGTCATACACATTTGTCTAGCACGTTTACATAGAAAAACCATGGAAAAGTAGATTGGAATGGAAAAACGTATTCTGTGTGAACGGCCCCTAAAGCTGCAATCTAAAAAAAAAAAAGTGAATTTTTTTTTTTTTTTTTTAACTTTTCATTTTTTACAATTTTCATATATTGCTTTAGTGTGCCAGTAGGAAATACTACATTTTACATTTCCAAACATTCCCTTTGCAGATATTGTGATATATGATAAGGCTGTTGTTTGTCTCTTTGAAGCTCGTATCACGGGTCTACAGGAGGACAATAAGAACTTGAAGCACAGTCTGTCTAAAGTGGAGCTGGAGAGAAAACAAGTGCAGGACAGATGTAACGTTTTAGAGAAGGTATTATTTTTATTATTATATTATTAAAAATGTGCATATATTTTTGTGTATTTTATATAATAATTTCAGTCTATTGTGGACCATTAAAGTCGGCATGAAACGGAAGTTGCGACTTTTTTTTCTCTACTGTGACGTATGATTTCGTCCTTCGGGAATTGATTGGATCGTTGGAAGTTGGGGCGTTACTAACAAAATGGAGGCAGATCTGAAATGCCAGTTTGCAGTTAGTGGTGAGGGATTTCTCGCCACTGGATTCACTGCCGACACCCAAGCATGAATAAATGAGTTATTTATTAGGGATGACGACCACGATCAACAGCACAAAACATGCCTAAACAGTGAGAGAGAGAGAGATTGCCTGAATGACTGAGCGCGTCCTCCATCAGGTTAAGTCATATTCATGAAACAAATTAGTTTGCGATGTCCTAAGAGTAATGTTCTCGTAATATCCTAATATCTTTTCAGTGTTTAAGGGTAACGTACTCCCTTCTGACTGGTGTCAGTGCTATAAAGTGAAGCATCAGCTTCAGCTCTTCCCCTGTCATTTATCCCAGCGTTTACCCCTTACGTCACTAGCTCCGCCCTTGCACCATCACTCGTGACCAGAAGACTAGAGGAGTCCTTTTGAGGGGGAGGGGAGGTTAACATTTTTGATTAAAGATTACGAGGGCACATGAATTTTAAAAAAATAATGAAGTGCACGGATAAATTATTTATAATAAACACTACAGTATTCCATCAAAAAATAAGAATATTCAATTTTGATTTCATGCCGACTTTAAGAATTTTTGCTTTGTCTGTTTTGCATCAGTTTACATTACCATAAATTACCAATTTTTAAGGGTAGATAAGGTAAAAGGTCCTTGTAACCTTGTAAAGGCACCACTACTTTTTTTTTCTTTTCAGATTTTTTCTTACAGCATATGAAAGTTCTTGTAATATAAAAAAGTCATCAGTTGGTGCCTTCTAGCATTTCAGTAACTGAACTAGTCATGTACAGCAATGCACATTGAATGGAAATCTAGGCACATTTAACATCTCACTGTTTGCGACTGTCTCACTGTTAAAATGTCTTACTGTTTCAAAGGTTTATACATAATGCAAAACTATAGTGTGAATAGAATGAAACTGTATATTCTCAAGGTGTTCTGCTAGTGTTTAAATTAGTGTAGTAAATTGATATAGAATCACTGCCAAAGTTGATCTGTGCAAAGTTATTTCCAATCCATCTCCTGTCATGATGATGATGTCTTTGGCTGCTATTGTGTTCACTGTGTTTTTAAAATGATTGTGTTGGCTGTGTAAAGTGATTGTGTTTTGTGTAACCAGTGTTTCTGTGTGCTCTGTGCTTTTAGGAAAAGAACAGTCTGGAAATCGACCTGAACTACAAGCTGAAGACTCTACAGCAGCGGCTGGATCAGGAATCCACAGAGCATCGCATCACGAAGGCTCAACTCACAGACAAATACGAGTCTATCGAGGAGACCAAGTCAGCTGCTATGCACGGTACGTGTGCGTGCGATCACCTTACTGCGTGTCCAGACACCACCTCCAGGATTTCACACTTATGCATATGGAACAGCAGAATTTCTTTTAGTAGCATCTTAATAGTCATGATACTATCAAATAAGTTCAGAGAAAGTACTCTGTGTTGTAATTAGACTGTAGGAATTTTTTGGTGCTGATATCGTATTTAATGTAATAGCTCACCCAAAAATGAAAACTGGCCATCCTCACCCTCAGGCCATCCAAGATGTAGATGAGTTTGTTTCTTCATCAGATTTGGAGAAATGTAGCATTCCATCACTTGCTCACCAATGCGTCCTCTGCAGTGAATGGGTGCCGTCAGAATGAGAGCTGATAAAAACATCATAATAATCCACAAGTAATCCATACTACTCCAGTCCATCAGTTAATGTCTTTTGAAGCCAAAAGCTGAGTGTTTGTAAGAAACAAATCCATCATTTTAACTTTAAACTAGTGCTGTCAAACGATTAATAGCATCCAAAATAAAAGTTTTTCTTTACATAATATGTGTGTATACTGTGTATATTTATTATGTATATATAAATACAAACACATGCATGTATATATTTAAGAAAAATGTTACGTTTATATATTAAATATATTTATATATAATATAAAATATAAGAATATGAATATATAAATGTATAAACGTAAATATTTTCAAAATATATACTGTATGTGTTTTTATATACATAATAAATATACACAGTACACGTGTGTGTGTATATATAATGTAAACAAAAACTTTTATTTTGGATGAGATTAATCGTTTGACAGCACTACTTTAAACCTTTGCTTCCAGACAAAGACTTCATAATCCAAAAATTCACTTCCCCCAGTGAAAAATCTTCCTGTCTCAATCAGGAGAGAAATATGCACAGTTCAAACACCGTTTACAAGTGTAGTATTATAGCAGTGTTTTTGTTTGTTTGTTTGTTTTTTGTTATTAGATAGGACATTTAAATAGGTCATGAAACTAATGCTGTATAGGAGAGGGTAAAGGAGTTCTTGAAAAGTGGGAGTGAAATTAAATATTAAGATTCTGTGTTTCTGCGCTTGGTGAGAATACTCATCACCATCCAAAAGTCTTGCTTCTGCCACTTTATAGTCACTTACTCACTCACACTCAACTTCATTTCCATCAAAATGCATTTCAAGTCATTTCCCAGATCCAGATAATTGATTCTTCAAAGCGCACAGAATTAAAGTGGGTAACACTTTATTTTAAGGGATCCGTTACACAAGTTACATGTACTTACTATTATAATAACAAAAAATTATGCATAGTTACATGCAAGTAACCTTTAGCCAAACCCTAATCCTAACCCTAACCATATAGTAAGTGCATGTAGCTAATTAATATTACTCAGTACTTAAATGTATAATTACACTCTTAACAAGAACGCCTTAAAATAAAGTATAACCTTAAAGTGCAAAATGTGGTTAAAAAAGGTCATTTACTACACCCCAAACACACATTGCCATTACAGGCTGCCATCTAATAACAGGAAGTCAGGCCACAAAGAAGGGCGTGTCCAAATGAGTCACACCTCTATATTGAAAGAAACAGAGTACATTAACATTCAATTCTATTTAATATCAAAATAATTAAAGAACAATAGCAAAAATACAATTTATAGTTTTCTTGTGACTTCACACCCTTTTAGGAATGTCGACCTTGAGGGCAAAACATGGCTTTCTTCCATTGAACGCTTCAACTAATGTAGTGAGTCAGTGTTACCAAATTCAGTACACACCTTATTGATGTTGCATTCTAAATATAGGCGAACAGATTTGTCCAGAATATGAACTCAACATGCTAAATTGCACGTTTTCCCATAGAAAACCATTATATAGAAAACACATTCATATTCTGTGCCTGTTTTTAGTATGCGTCATTCATAAGATGTATATTGAATTTGATCTTTTACATTTACATTTAGTCATTTAGCAGACGCTTTTATCCAAAGCGACTTACAAATAAGAACAATGGAATCAATTAAAATCAACAAAAGAGCAATGATATGCAAATGCTATAACAAGTCTCAGTTAGCTTAACGCAGTACACGTAGCAAGGATTTTTGATATTATAAAATAAATAAAAAAAACAACATAGAATAGAAAAAGAATAAAGCAAGCTAGTGTTAGAGGCCTTTTTTGCTTTTGTTAATTGTATAATAAATAAAAAGAAAACAAATAGAATACAAAAAGATTAGAGAAGCTAGTGTTAGTTTTTTTTTTTTTTTATTAAGAAAACAAGCAGTTAGTAAATGTGAATAGAGTGCTATCATGTTACGTCATGTCAATCTTAACATGTCATGTTATGTGCTATGTTATCTTTTAATAACATTGTCTTAATACGTTAAGTGTTTTTAATTTTAGAATGACTCAATGTATTTAGTGATTGAAATTCTGCAGGTGCAGTTTGTTCACATATCTTTGATTTTCTTCTCTGGCTTGAAAACAAAACTTGAAACCTGGCTTGAAAGAAATGGAAACTTGACAGGGTCTGCACTGCACTTCTGTGGATGTTTTGACCTTCGTGCCAGTCTCACATGACTGAAAGTTATGAATAATTGACAAAATTGTGACAAATATATAATTATTAAATATAATGTGTGCCAAAAATCAAAGAGCAACAGAAATGGCTCCAACACGCTCCATTTAGGCAAACAGAAGTTCTTGATTCAGCTGATTTAGAAATGCAGGTAGATCGATCACCTAATCTTGTCCATGGTGTTCATTCTTTCTCTAAAAATAACAAAAGTCTTTCCTCTGTCCAGCGGTGGAGCAGAAGGTGGCGGAGGAGACCACGCTGCGGATGCGAGCGGAGAGCAGGGTGGTGGAGGTGGAGAAGCAGTGCTCCATGCTGGAGTTTGACCTCAAGCAGTCTGTACAGAAGATGGAGCAGCTGATGAAGCAGAAGGAGAGGCTTGAGGAAGAGGTGAGCGTGAACCCGCAGTTTGACTCCACACACCTTGATTAAGGCCAAAAAGCTTGGCTTGATAATATTACAAACTGCTGACAGTGTTTTAGCAGTACAAATTCAGTATCTTTCCTCTTTCCTCCGCTCTACCAGGTGAAGGATCTGCGGGTGCAGTTGGAGCAGGAGTCCGGGAAGCGCGTGCAGGCCCAGAACGAGCTGAAGAACTGGACAATGGAGGCCGAGCGCCTGAAAGGATCAGAGAAGCAGCTCAAACAGGAGATCAACGCGGCCCTCGAGAACAAACGCTCCGTTGAGTTCCAGCTGGCACAGCTCACCAAGTATGTTGCTTTCTCTCTCCTCAAAAGGGTCATGAATGTACACTGTGAATAGGGTGCAAATGTATCTCCCATTATTTGATTTATTATTGTTTAAATAAAAGACTAACCAATACAAATTGTCTAGTTTCTAAACAGGTTGCAAATGATCACCCCTTAATTTTTTAAGGCTGTCATATGATTCAGTTTATAAATTTTAAAAATGTTCTAGTTAATTACATAATGTGGTTAATTAATTAAATTAATTGCAAATCAATCGCACATCAATTTAGGGTAGGAAATTACTCCAAAAAAGATCATTTAAAGTCATTATTTTGATTTAGAATTGCATAAATAATTATAATAAATGGGTATGTTTTTTAAATTAAATATTGAAATATAAAAAAAAAATTTTTTAAGAAATAATACTTTAAATTAGTGCTGTCAAACGATTAATTGCGATTAATTGCATCCAAATTAAAAGTTTTTGTTTGCATATGTGTGTTCTGTATATTTATTATGTATATATAAATACACACATACAGTATATATTTTGAAAATATTTACATGTATTTTATATATTTATAAATAAATATATTTAATATATAAACATAACATGTTTTTCTTAAATATATACATGCATGTGTGTGTATTTATATATACATAATAAATATACACAGTACACACACATATATTATGCAAACAAAAACTTTTTTGGATGTGATTAATCGCGATTAATCTGACAGCACTACTTTAAAAATGAAACTAAAATCACCAGTAGGTGGCGGCAAATCACTGTTGTAATAAGTGAATCGTTAATTTATTCACTCACTCAACCCAAAAGGGCTGATTCATTCAGAAATGACCCAAGTGACTCTCTTTATGAATGAGTCACTGAATCAAAAAGTTTATCTGATGTTTAACACAATATTAACTTGTTTATTGAACTATTAAGTCAATAGGCAATATACATTGCAATTGTGTGCAGATATTGGGGGCAAAAATGCACTCTTGCTCACATGCTATTGTTCAACTAAATCATAATATAAATATAAGACGACAACCTGTGCAGGGGCATTTTTTGCCCTCATATCTTGAATTTTAGGGACATGTAACTATTCTAGTAGGCTTCGTTATACAGCCTGTCATCCTGCATCATCATCTTCAGCAACAGCATCAGTGTAAGATGATGTACAGGTCTGTGTGACAGGGTACATTAAATGCATTAGTAATTTTAACACGCAATTTTTTTCCATAAGTAATCGCACCAAATTAACGTGTTAAATTTTCAGGCCTAATATTTCTTTTTTTTTTTTTGTACAAGCATTTCTGTTGGAGCCCAGTAGTAACAACGACCTTATAACGTCATTCCTTTGCCTCTGAGCCAAATGGCTTTACAAAAGCTATTACATCACTAAATATCTGAAATGCTTTTCTATTGTAGAAATGGCTATAATTGCAGCTTATATTTAAACCTGGCTAAAACAGTTGGCTGCCAATATTTACATGGTTGGATTAAGGATTAGCCTCCGTCTGATCACAGCCGGTTAATCCTTCACCTCTCCTCCTGCTGGACTCGCTCGCTCAATGAGGCATTTCCACACTGTGCCTAGCTTTGTGTTCTCTACTTTAAAGTCAACATGAAATCACTACACTGTTTATATTATACAGGTTCCTGACCATATTGTGAGCAGTGCATCAGTTCACATTATTTGAACTGTAAAAAAAAAAAAAAAGTTTGTCTTTGTAATCTTTCATCAAAATATGATTACTCGATTAGTCACTTAAATGACTTGTGCTTGAAACAACTTGCTAAACTGTTATAATGGGCCTAGAAAGGAGACCTGCAGGTCATTTTAGTGTTCATTTGTACATTGTACTTGAGTTGTGAAGTTTGACTGAAAATTGTTTGTGAATCTGACTGTCACTGATAGAAATGTATCTTCTCAGGCAATACCGAGGAAATGAGGGTCAGATGAGGGAACTTCAGGACCAGCTGGAGGCTGAGCAGTATTTCTCAGTGAGTATCACAGACTGCTGATCATACTTGCATTTTCCCTCTTTCTTTATGTGGTAAAAAAAACATTGCACACTTTGAACAACCGAGTCTGGGAACTTTTACTTTTCTGTATGATGTGATGACTTAATGACTAGATTGACATATGAAATGCTGCATGAAGCTACATTTTCTTTTTCTTTTTTTATCTGATCAAATCAAGTAATGCCACTTGTTTAAGTCGTGACTTTTTTTGATGTGCAGAAAAAATGCATTAATTAAATGTGTTTCTATAATAGTTAATGTGCAAAAATCTATCGACCTAAAGTGAGCATTTTTGTTTTCTTTTTAAATGCACATTTAGTAAATTCTTGATTTTCCTTCCGGCTTTTTTAATGCAATGCCACAAAATTAGCATAGAAATATTTTGATTGATGCCCAGCCAGTCACTAATCTTTCTTGAGAACAACAAATTTGCAAGTAACCAGACTTGGTATGCTTTTATTTAATGATGGAATCACTACCAATCTCATTTTCTTAATTAAAACCACCGAAGTCCAAACACACAGAGGTTCATTTACTGTAATTGAGTCATCCAGAGTTAATTATTTCTCTTGTACCACAGTTACCAGAGGCACGTCTAATATAATGTTTCTCTCAAAGCAATTTCAGGTGAACATGTTGGTTTTCTTGGCAAAAAACATGCAACCGCTGTCACCAACACTGAATTTAGTTTAAATTTTCTTTTTGTTTTCATTTTGAAAAGCTGTACACCAAATTCGCTAATTGGAAAGCAAAATTGAAAGCACCCTTCAATTGAACCACCCAGGGTTACCAGTAATACCAGTTTTGTCACAAGTTTATACACCGATATGAACATTTCCTCATTGTGACGTCATTAGTGCTGTCACGTCATATATTCTCAAGCCGTTTTTTCTTGTTTTCAGACACTCTATAAAACTCAGGTGAAGGAGCTGAAGGAGGAGATAGAGGAGAAGAATCGACAAACTCAAGAGGCTCTCAGAAAAGTCCAGGACATGTACTCAGAGAAGTAAAAGTCCTTTTCATCAATAAGTAGCATTTGGAACAGGGCTGCTTTAATACAATAAATAAATAAGTACTATTCAGCATTTATTTTGAATGTCGTCTTGTGAACTGCTGCTCCTGTTTTTATAGGGATTCGCTGTCTGCTCAGTTGGACCTGACCATGACGAAGGCCGAGTCGGAGCAGTTGGCGCGCGCTCTGCAGGAGGAGCAGTATTTTGAACTCTCTCAGGAGCACAAGAAAGCTGCCTCACGGTACAAACAGGAGATCTCAGAGAAAGACTCGACCATCACACAGGTCTGTGCCTCAGGACAGGCATGCTTCTCTGAATCATACAATGCAGGGCCCAATGAAATCCAATTACTTTTTTTTTTGTCTTTTTTTAAATATATATTTTTTGGTAAACAAAGTGCCGCACAACAGAAGTTTAATGTTAAGATCCCCCTCGGTCTGCACCAGTTGCACCGCCCAAAGGACAGCCCTGAGTAAGACGTACATTCTGCTGTACAATAGTAATATATTTCTGTCACAATTTTTTCAAGTTAAACCGCACTTTTATTTTGACGGGGTACCATTTGTTTGTATATGATTTATATATATATACATATTCTATGTATATGATGCTCATGAAGTGACTTTCTGAGCAGTTCTGGAGATGTTGTTCATGTATTTATGTCCTCATTAGTGAGACGGCAGACATTGAAAGCTTTGCGAGCATCACACACACGATGGGTGAAACCACGTGTCTGCGCCACTCATTCACACAAAGACACACAGGATTCATATTTAAATAGCATTTTTGCTATTTTAATTGAAGAATTTCACAGACACTTAGACCATATATTGCCATTTGATTAAAGTGTACTGACCTACTTTTGATTTATTCATTCAAACTTTGACAAATTCCGTGACATTCTGCGTTTTATGGAAAATTCCATTTTTATGACTGGATTCTGACTTCCACAGAAATCGTAGGGCCCTAACATTGTATATAGTCCATTTGTGTTCCATCACATTTTCAGTATCAGATCTCTATGTACTGTGCAAGCTGTCTGTTGTTTTAGCTCTTTTCATTGTTGTTTACTTTGTGGTTATATCAGAGTTTTTAATTAGATTATAATGCATTTTCAAATAGCTTGAGGAATCCAATAAAACTCTTACCAAAGACGCGGAGATCCTCAGTAAGGAGAAGGCAGAACTGAACGAGAGACTCCAAGCTCGAGAAGAAGGTAGTAATATTTCCAGTTGGTTAACCTGCATTTTATCTTTACGTATTATCATGACTTTTCTAATGTCTTCCTGTAGAGTTTGTAGCAGAGAAGGACGAGCTGACAAGCACAATAAAGGCCAATTACGAAAAGGCCCTTAATATAGAAAGAACTCTGAAGACCCAGGTATAACCACCATACAGCATTAAACGCACAACATTATCAAAATACTGCATATTTATATAGCTAAAAGTGAAAAAGCTAATGTCATCAGTCATTGTCGGAGAATTTGTGAAAGTCAAGATATGAGAAATAGCAACATTTTTTAATAGTCAAATACAAAGGTAGACTAAATGTAAGGCTTGTTTTGGTATCTTCGGCAGCATCACATCTATCTTTTACT
Source organism: Spinibarbus caldwelli (assembly GCA_039654775.1). Taxonomy (NCBI): domain Eukaryota; kingdom Metazoa; phylum Chordata; class Actinopteri; order Cypriniformes; family Cyprinidae; genus Spinibarbus; species Spinibarbus caldwelli. The sequence continues at coordinate 4,036,452 of CM077234.1, forward strand.
GATTTTGCTGTTGTTTTTATATGTTCTGCTTTCATTTTAATTTTAGTTAAAGTTTTAGTAATATTATTTAGTGCCTAGTCAACTAGCTGAAATAAAATAAGTTTTTTTATATATATATTTTATTTCCATTAACATTTATTTTATTTCAAGTAAAGGAAGTATTTTTATGGTTTTAGTTTACAAATATAACCATGTGACAAGTTTATATCAGAAACATTAATTAATTTTATTTTTAATCTATAGAGTTTTACCTACTCTTTATATGCTATTTATGTATTTTCATTCTTATAAGAATATCCATTTGTTAACATATTAGCAGCAAAATCAGTTATAAGTTTTGTCTTTTGTGCATTTGTTGTGTTGCCTATTAAGACCAAACCGTATCATACAAATATGTTCCATGAAGTTTGAAAAGACAACAATCTTTTGCTCTCTAATAAGATATTGTAGTCATTCTCCATCTTAACGCCTCAACATGTGAATGCAGGCGGTGAATAAGCTGGCTGAGATCATGAACCGGAAGGACATGAAGTTGGACCAGAAGAAGAGAGGCAGCACCACTGACCTGCGCAAGAAAGAGAAGGAGAACCGCAAACTGCAGCTGGAGCTCAACCAGGAGAAGGAGAAGTTCAACCACATGGCCATCAAGTACCAGAAGGAGCTGAACGAGATGCAAGCGGCAAGTCAATGTTTATTAGCCTTTTCACAGTAACTGTTTATATGATTAATGCCAATCAGTGGAATCTGATGATTATCAAAGCCAGTTTCAACAAGACGATTCCAGTCCTGCTACGGTGAAGGCTTGCCTTGTGAAAACTGATTAAGTTTACATGACTAGACAAATCAAGAAGCAACATCAGAATAACGTCAATATTCATGAGCCAAGCATTGCAATAGTGTGATTAACCCTCATGTTGTGTTCCGGTCATTTGAGGATTTTCTTTTTCCTGAAAATGCTAGTTAATGTTATCGCTTTGGACTAAAATTTACTGACTTCGATCACACAGGGTATAACAACTTCCCCCAAAAACTGAAAATTTTTGTACTTTGAGATTTTTTTCCCCACCTTGTTACTTTGGGGTTCTTGGTCAAAAAAAACTGACCTACAAAAATGACTATATGCTATATTATTACCAAGTCTTGGATTCAATTTTTTCATCAACTTGTTTTGTTACAAGTAGGACAGGTTTTGCATTTCTTTTAGGCCTTAACTTATGCTCCTTAGTTTGTGAGTGAACTTTGCCAAAATGATCCAGAAATAATGTTTTTTCTCTCATAAATTTAGGTGGATGTGCTCAGATCAGTGAGTCCTACAATTAATCAGTTCCAAAAAAAAAAAAAATGTTGACACAAAGACTGAATCCAAGATTTGGTGATAATATACAGTGGCATGCGAAAGTTTGGGAACCTCTTGCAGAATCTGTGAAAATGTGAATAATTTTAACGAAATAAGAGAGATCATACAAAATGCATGTTATTTTTTATTTAGTACTGTCCTGAGTTAAGATATTTTACATAAGAGATGTTTACATATAGTCCACAAGACAAAAAAAAGTAGCTGAAATTATTAAAATAACATGCAAGTATCTTCTGTTGCTTCCGAAGGGCAGTACTAAATGGAAAAAAAAAGATATTTCAACAAAATAAGAAACATTTGGTCATCTTCATCCTGTTGAAAAGGTTTCAGATCATCCAGTTAACCACACACAGTATTAAGAACCAAGGGGTTCCCAAACTTTCGCATACCACTGTAGCATAATGAGAGACATACAAGCTAGTCAGGTCATTTTTGACTGGGAACACCTAATTAGGTAAAGGATTTTCAGAACAAGGCTTAGTAATTTTGGCCTAGTTAATGTTGTTGTCTGTATTTGCAGCAATTGGCAGAGGAGTGCACGTATCGCAACGAGTTGCAGATGCAACTGGACAGTAAGGAGAGTGACATTGAGCAGCTTAGAGAGAAACTCAACGACTTGCAGCTCCGCGTGGACAGCTCCAGCGTCACCAGCCTGCAGCCAGACGAGCTGGACAGTAACATCGCTGGTAAGGACACGCTCACTAAATATCAACATTTCTGTTATATTCATCTCAGGTAAGTTAAGGAACAGAGAGGTTTAATTAACCAGTTGATCGTCACTTTAGTCTGAATCGGTAGTGGTTCGATTCTGTAGAGATTGGAAAGCCCACAATAGCAGCTAATTCTGAAGATGAACATGCGGAGTAAATGAAATACAGAAAATAAGAAGCTTTAATGTTTCTGCAGTTGACCTAAAATTCATAGTGTGCACATGCTGTGTATATATCTTTATGCATCTCATTCATAAATGTATTTATCAAATCAGCATGCAGCATTGTGAAAATGCTTGCCGTTGTTATTATAATGCCACCTATTCAGGTAACACTTGACAATAACCTTCCTTAGTTAACCTTCGTTAATGCATTAACTGACAATGAACAATACATTTGTTACAATTTTTATGGGTCTTTGTTCATGTCAGTAAACAAAAATATACCTGTTCATTGTTAGTTCATGGTAGCTCAGGTTCATTAAATAATATTATTCCATGGTCTGAATACTGGATTCTGATTGGCTGGCAGGTATGCAATAAAACCATTTAATGCACAGGTAGTTCCAAGTCAGTTTAATCACCGTTCCATATTAATGCGCTGCTTTAATTGATGCACACTAACCAACACACATCACACACTCACACAGAGAGAGAGAGAGAGAGGTCGGAGATCGCAGATTGCGCTGCGCACACAAATAAACTTCTTGTCAACGCTTCCCTGCGATTTTTATTAATAAAATAGCCTAGATACTAGATCGCTACATTATATTCAACGAGGTGGTAAAATCGCTGCTTTTTAAGTAATTAATTGTTTGTAGAGACGCTCAGACGCAGCACGCAGGTGCACACACTGTCATCTCTCTCTCTCTCTCTCTCTCTCTCTCACTCTCGATCGATAAATTGAAATACATGCTATAATTCATTCAAATAAATGTGGTCTTACCGCACTATTTCTTCTCTGTGTATGAATTGAAGCAGGCAGGATGCTAGAGCTAACATGCTGTAATTGACGAAAATAACTCGCTCATTTTTACCCATTCGGTCAAATATTGTGCTGCAAAGAGCAATACTAGTTTTAACTTGTCCATAACTTGGCAAATGACCATGGAATAAGCGGGATAATAAACGGCTTGCTGTGCATTAAAGGATTTTAAGGGCGCTTCGTGTCAGGTGGTTCTTGGCCTCCACATCGTGCATTTAAAATCCTTTAATGCACGGCAAACCGTTGATTATCCCTTACTTAACAGATACAAGTTTTGATTTTTAAAATGTATTAGTTCATGTTGAAATTAACATTATGATTCATTAATGCTGTAGAAGAATGAAGTAGAAATTTTAAATTGTTAGTTCATTAATTAATGTAGTTAACTAAGGAAGTTTATTGTGAAGATCTCATCCTGAACTACTCAAGAAACTACTGGCAAGAAACTATGAAAGTAAAATAGTGTGAAAGAGAAATGTTTACTTTGCTGGTCATTGTTTTATTTATTTTTTTTTTAAATAGACTTGATTAGAAGGGATTCTTTGGAATGCATTTTTTATATAAAAATATATTTAAAACAAAAATTATGCCTATATTCTGTTTATATTAGTTAGCCATTTCATTAAAAAAAATCCTTTATCTTGACTACATTATTTGTTGTTATTTGCTAGTAATATGCATGCTAATAAGCAACTAGTTGATAGTAAATTGTGATTTTCTTTATCAGTGCATAAATTGCGCTCATCACTTTTAATCCTGTGATGATAGGATGATTATGGCTGCCATTGTCTGTGTTTAAAATCCTCTCTCATCTCTCGTTCTCCCTCATATATAGTCGGTTCTTCTTGCTCTCCTTATCTTTCTGTCTTCTATTCTTTTTCCTCTGTGAGTAACTTTAAGATTGGGGTCCTGTTATGCCTGGATTGTGCTCTTGGGTGGCATTTTGTTGCTTTTCTTTTTTTTTTTAATTTTAATTTAACACATTTTACTTGTGTTTTGGTGATGCCTCCAAAATAAGCTACTCAGAGTGTTTATAATGATAGAGAGCAATGCTGAACAAGTTTAGATTCAATACTAAACTACTGAAATTAGCGGAAAAATATTTAGCTAATTCAGATCTTTTTATACTAACCCCGACTCTGAGCACCTTTCAGAGGTGTTTTAAGTCAAGTCACACTCTTTTAGTGTGTGTGTGTGTGTGTGTGTGTGGTTTTACACTTTGTATTCCAATGATGTTAATATGATAAAGAACCTGGCGTTGCCTTCAAATTACAAATTATGCACTAGGGCTGCAACAGCTGATTGATAAAACTGATTAGATGCATTCATTGTATTTGCTTTCAAAGCCTTCAGATTACATATTCTTTGGAGGACAACACTGAGCCAAATGTGGAATAAAATGTTGAATATTTGATTAATATTAATTGTTTTTCTATTAAAATTGTTCCATTTTAATAATGGTAATATTTGGATTTTTATCTGATTAATTGAAGAATCAGCAGATTATATCAAATACCAAAATAATCGTTACTTGCTGCCCTATTATGCACTGTAGTAATCAGAGGATCATTTAATGATAGTAGTAAAAGTTAAAGTTTATTTATTTAACACCAGTGTTTTCAGTCTGGGGTCCATGAAGACACTGGCTGAGTCTGGGTGGGTTCCTGGCTCTGTAAAGGTTTAAAACCCTTAATCTAGCAGACACCTTTATCCAGAGTGGGGAAAAAAAGAAAAATGTAATAATTTAATCAGAATTGTTGACAACAAAGAAAATGAGCAAATATGATGTCTAATCAGATTGGGAAGTCGGTGTCAGTACCCAACCCTTCATAGTGCTGCGGTCGTAACGTCAAAACCTGGAGGAATGATTCACCATACAAAGATTTGATATTTTCCTATGGGTTTTTATAATGGGGGTTTTCAATGTACAAGTTAAACAAGGCCTGTGGTAAAAATAAACTGATAATATTTGGACGTTTTCCTCTACTACAACATAAATTATAGAGTGAAAATGTGACTTTTGAAGCATTTGTTTGTAATAAGGAACTACATAAGAACATTTGGGGTGTTTGCAGGTTACGTTGTAGAACAAAATGTCCAAGATATTTTTACCACAGACATTACATTACTCATGATTTGAAAAAAAAAAAAAACCCATTATAAAAGCCCTTGAGGGAACCGATGGTGAATTAGTCTTCTAGGTTTTAATGTCACGACTGCAGCACTGGATTAGGCACTTGTGTATGCTGACTGTATGTACGGTTCATTTGTCTATTGCACCAGCAGCATGTTCACTACAGAATGAATGACGTTAGCAGTCACAGTCGTAGTCACGCAGTTCATGCATGATTCTTTAAACAGTTCTTTTGTCACCTAAATGTATTTCCCACCAAGTATGCTTTCAAACCAGTAACATTTTAATTAAATTGCATTATAATTTGGTCGAAGGGCAGAATTACAGTCTCGTCTTGTTACTTTAACTCGAATACAAAATGCTCTGTTTAACAAACTGTTGCATTGAGCCAATTACTAATACTGCTGATACATGATAGGCATTCATAGTTTTATTATGCACATTTTCAGTCCAAATCGAAAGATGTTTGTCTGGGTAATCATTCATTCAAATGTAATAAATTGCTTCACCTCTGTAACAACTTTCGGGTAACATCCCCTATTGGTCTATTCGTTCATGTTTCTCAAATAACTAATAGCTGCTGTTGTGATATTTTGAGTGGTTATGGAGCATCCCATTTCACCATCCAATTAATTCTTGAAAATTAAAGTAATAAAGGCCTGCCCTCTTGTCATTATTAGTTTCACTTAGCAGCATCATGGAAATTAAAATGATATGTGAATGCTGTTTCATGTTGAAGTCAGCAGCATGGGATTTTATAACTACAACCATGTGATGTGAGGCAGTTGTTTTAAAGTGTAGCTGGTTTACGCATGTTAGTAAAAGTTTTTTGATTTGTATGGATTGTGTCTCAACCTTGGTTTGTTTTCCTAGATGACCTGCATGTCTTTTTCTATTGTTTGTTCAAATTCTAGCTTGGACTTTATTATGCATGCATTTTATTTGTCCTCAGAATCAAGGCTTGAAGGCTGGCTAGCGATACCAAATAGGGCTAATATAAAAAGATACGGCTGGAAAAAGCAGGTAAGACTTGCAGGAAGAATTGTGTATTAAAGTATTATTTGTGCATTTGGACATGCATGACCCACCCTTAACATTCGTTTTTGTTTCCCTCAGTATGTTGTGGTGAGCAGTAAAAAAATTCTGTTTTACAATGATGAGCAAGACAAGGAGCAGTCCAACCCCTCTATGGTACTAGATATCGAGTAAGTACTGAGATAAATAACTAACCATGTTAACTGGCCATTTCATTCATTCTTGTATATAAAATTGAATGATTTCCCTTTCTGCTGCTTTAAAACTTAATTTTTTCAAAACAGCAAACTTTTCCATGTGCGTCCTGTCACGCAAGGCGACGTTTATCGAGCTGAGGCCGATGAAATTCCAAGAATATTCCAGGTCAGTTACTGTATTTTTTTTGCGCAGTGATTCTATTTAATAAAGGTAGTGAAATGCCCTGTAACAATAAATGACGTAAGAAGCTATGTTTCCATCCACCTATTTTTATACACATTTTGGGATATCGCAAAAAAAACAAAAAAAAAAACAATGGATGCGAATTCCAAAAATCCACTCTTTTTATGCATTCAGTTGAGACAGATGCATTTATAATCCAAAAAGAGAACATGCATAAACTACAATTGAAACACATTTACTGAATAAATTCCTTGATGTGCATTAGAAAAGTCATGTGACTTTGCACAATGGGATGGTGTAACTTGACTAACCAGTGGACTGATCTTGTTGCGCGACATCTGAAATGTTGTTTTGGTCATTCTGAAATGCTTGAGCCAAAGTCTGTCGTCAAAGTGGTTAGGTATAATTACCTCTCAGAACTGTCTTACACGACTGCTTTCCAAACAGAAGGCATTTGCCTTCATTTGATGAGATATTGCCTCATAAAGCAAGACAGATATAAGTAATCTACCCAGCACTGATTAAAAAAAATAAAAAAAAAGTGATATAATGTGCGATATACACATACATTAAAATCATGACTATTTAACTGTTTACTCAAATTAGTTTTTGTTCTTCAGATCCTGTATGCTAATGAAGGTGAGTGCAGGAAGGAGGCGGACATGGAGAGTGTTCCTCAGGGTGATAAGACCAACTGCTTGCCCCACAAAGGCCATGAGTTCATCCCCACCCTCTATCATTTCCCCTCTAACTGTGAGGCCTGCTCCAAACCGCTGTGGCACGTCTTCAAGCCTCCGCCGGCCCTGGAGTGCCGCCGATGCCACGTCAAGTGCCACAAGGACCATCTGGACAAGAAGGAGGATGTTATCGCCCCTTGCAAAGGTAAAGCACATTGCATGTATGTAATTTTGTTATTACCCCAGCACCCAGTAATGATGTGCAATGGGGATGTTTTACATGTCTAAAACACATAAAGTGAATAATCAACTCACCTTTTTACATGAACAATGAGAAACCACAAAAACTTTCATTACACGCCTTCATTTATTCAAGTCATCTCTACTCTGGATGATCCTTTGCATTACTCAATAAAATCTACAGCAAAGACTGCATGTGTGCAAACGGCTACACTCATATAACCTTTTGTTCTTGTTCCTCAGTGAATTATGATGTGACATCGGCTAGAGACATGCTGCTCCTGGCCTTGTCCCAAGACGAGCAGAAGAAATGGATCGGCCATCTTGGCAAGAAGATTCCCAAGACCCCTCCGTCTACCTTCTCAAGGGCGTCTCCGCGCACGATGTCCACTCGCTCCGTAGCAAACCAGTCCTTCCGCAAGAACCCCAAAAACATGTCAGGCAAGCCAAGGTAACTACAGCCACACAGTGCCACGCTCAGCCTAAATCACAGCATGCATTTGGAGCAGAGAGGGTGAGAGAAGTGCTTGAATATCATAAAAATAATGTCTCAGTGGTCCCAAAAATATGACATTTCTTAATGCAAAATATACTTTTTGATACTTGGGATGAAATGTGGCCGGGACATGTTTTTATGAGATTCAGCCATTAGCAGTTCTAGATATAAAAATCTATAAGTGTAATGCTGAAGGCCATAAGTTGGTGGCTGTAGAGGCAGGGTGGTCTCGTGACGGGCTGTTTATTTGCTGTTGTCTCATAGCAGGGCGCAGTCCTTTCTCCAAGCGGCAGACACAACATCCAGTACATGCTGACAGCATCACACAGCCACTCCAGATCTTAGATTTCTAACGGTGTAGTCGACTACCCCGTGTTTTTACGGTTGAGCTTAACTGTGGTGACGTGTTCTTTGAAGGGTGTGCTTTTCTGTTTACTGTGGGTTTTTGTTTACTAGAATAGCAGGTATTTTCCTTTACAACCTTAACCAATTCTGGGCAATTAAAAGGGAATTTCCTTTATCTGGACCGAGGCTCTCTACGGGCTTGACTTGAAAACTTCAAATTTCCCCTTCTTTTAAAATTCTGTTAGAAACCCGTTCTTGAGCTCCCCCTGCTATTGAAGTGACTTTGGACCACAAAACCAGTCTCAAGTCGCATGGGTATATTTGTAGCAATAGCCAACAATACATTATATGGGTCTAAAGTATCGATTTTTCTTTAATCAAAATCACAGGATATTAAGTAAAGATCATGTTCCATGAAGATATTTTGTAAATTTCCTACTGTAAATATATCAAAACTTAAATTTGTGATTATTAATATGCATTGCTAAAGACATCATTTAGACAGGTTTAAAGGCGATTTTCTCAATATTTAGATTTTTTTGCACCCTCAGATTCCAGATTTTCAAATAGTTGTATCTCAGCCAAATATTGTCCTGTCCTAACAAACCATACATCAATGGAAAGTTTATTTATTCAGATGTATAAATCTCAATTTTAAAAAATTGACCCTTATGACTGGTTTTGTGGTCTAGGGTCACAAATGCTCAAAAACTATTTTATTTGTACTCGTGTTGGCAAAAGTAACACTTTATGGGCCAGACTTATTAAACAGGGCAAATTAACGTGAGAACGCAATCCCATAAAAGCGCCGATAGGAGTGGAAAGTTTTGCTGATCTATTGACATTGCTCAAATTAAAGACGCAGCCGGATCATTTCTATAGTGACCAACACAATCTACAAAGACCAGCGTAAATTAGCAACTATTGCAGCAATGTTAAGCGCAGAATGGGTTAAGACATGCTTTTTTGGGGCGTCATATGATGGTGCAGATACCATTAAATTGACTTCCACAAGCCTTAGTAAATCACGTTGCATGATTTATTTAAATACTCTCCTCCTTGTAAATGTTGTGCCTGAAAAGGAAACTCCTACATATGCATAAGCAAATAAGGTCAGCCACAAAAATAATTGTCTACACATTATCATCGCTAATTTTACACTGTCTTTAGTAAATCCTGGCAAAAGAGTGTTTGCATTGGTGCAAGCTGTTAGTAAATCTGGCCCTAATTCTAACAAGGTAATGCAAAAGATTTGCATTAGAATAGTGAGTAAAGTAGGCAGTTTTTTACCCCTATCCTTCTATGATAATAACAAAACGTGAATCACATGAAACCTGACAAAGGAAGGACATGATTAAATGTTGCATGAAGAAAATGAAGCTTATTTTTAGGATTGTTTGCATTGTGACATTATTGACAGAAGGGCTGTTACATACATAATCACATATTCAGTATCAGTACAGCTGTTTCTGTATCGATTCAGCAGCACATGTACCTCACTTCTTTTAAATACAAGAACAGTGTTTAAATGAGTGAAAAAGTGCAAGGTTTCGAATGCATAGAATATAATATTTTTAACAGATCATTTAATCTGGCTTGCTATTCATTTGTCTTGAAAAAAATGTTTTCTTTTTTATTTTGCATTAGTGCTGCATTAGTACTGGTATAAAGTAACCAGCAGTTATGTTGTGCTCAGGTGATATTCTGTGTAAAATGAACTTTTATTAAGTAACTTCCCGGCATTTTGTGGTACAAGGTTATTTTTGTAAACGAAAACTAAAACCGAGACGATAACGATTTTTGTGAACTGAAATAAAATAAAAACATTAAAATAAGTGAAAAACTAAAACGAAACGAAACTTAACAACAGTTACTGAAAAACATAATAATTATGAAAAATAAATTTACTTACTTTTTCCTTACTGTAAACGATAAAAATTTCTGCCTACATCTTGTGAACAATCTTTCTGGCTTTTTTGAGCAAATGTGTGTAAACTACACGCTTATAATTCTTCATAAATGAAAAGAACATATTTAAATGCCTTTACTGTTAAATGCCATTGTCTCTCCTTAAACTCTGCCATGTATATGTGGCCATTGGTCCTTTATAGAAGCATTAAAAATAAAACTTAGAAAATACAATTATTTATAGGGTACAGAAAGCAAGCAACGAGCGCTCCCTAAGCTGTCGTTCACTTCAGCTGCAGTGCGAATGGCTATAATGCACAAAACTGCAAATCGAATGTTGAGGCTCTGCCATCATTTTAAAATGCAAAACTATATAATGACCTTGTTGTGGTAAGGCAATATGTCCTTAATTGTCATGAAAATGTTATAGTGCATAAATATATCTTAATAGCCCTAAAGGCTTCATTTCCTTTATGTAAAATAGAAGTTGTAATCATTACTACTTGTTGTTGTCATGGTTGTTTTGTTTTCTGTAGTTAAATGTGAGCTGGACAAGCTTTTGTTAGATTCACCCACATTACCACATAATTTGAGATGTTTGCGTGAAATTTGAATCACATATCATGATTTATGATTGTCTGTTTAACATGAACCCTCAAGTAAGAATATGATCCTAAACCTAAACTTTCTTACAAATACTGGACATTTTCTTTTTCTTCTTTCTTCCAGCTAACCATCTGAACCGAATTGGGATTTTGTACTTTCCTCTTCAAAAACCTCTTTAGAAAAATCTGTAACGACCTTGGAATTAACCCTTTAATATTGCATTTCACAATTGAATAAATGTAAAAAGCAGACAGTAAAAAAAAGCAGACCGTAATTAGTGCCGAAGTTCAGGATTTACCAATCATAAGACATCATGGACATTTTTTGGCATCATCTTTTTTCTCCCCGTAACACTGGGATCCTCAGATTCTATTTAACCTCCTGCTGTCCAGAGGAAAGCATCTTTTCACATCTTGGGAAGGAAACTATACGCTGTTCTCATGCCCACGTCTTTCTGTTTGGACTCTGGGATTGGGACTGTAGCTTGACACCGTGGTAAAGGGGACATTTGGTGAACTAACCATAAAAGGGTCTTTGGGACAATATTTTTAGTTTGCAAACTATTTCTACTTAAATCCACTTCGATGCCGCCTTCTGATGGACTCTGGTTGCCTTATTCAATCCCTCAAAGTCTAAATGGAAAATGAATTGGGTTTGGGGCAAAGGATTGGGTACTGAGAGTTTCTGAGGGGAGATTTTGAGGGGTTTTTTGTGGAGCATGGAGAATAATTACAGTCTATGCATAATATTATCAGAATTGTCTTTATCATTATAATTTGTTTTGGAGGCTCCAAGCCATAGGATATCATCGTAATGGCGTCAGGAGACATAAAATGTCATAGAAACCATTGTTTCAAGTTTTTGTGTCTGTGTGTGTTCATTGGGTACATCGTTTCTGTAATATTCTTTTGTTTATCTTTTTTTTTTTTTTTGTATTGTGTTGCCTTACATTTGATTCATAGATAAATGTTTCAAAAAGGAAAACATTAAGTTAACAAATGTAACTGCACTGTTTGAATTGTAATTTATTTGTAGAAGACTAAACAGCTGTAGTGTTCGGCTCACCTAGTGCCTTTTGGATAACAATTTTACTGCCATATCTGTTTTTCTCCAACAAATCTTTACTATTATGATACTTTGAAAACCAACATATCTATTACAGTGTGACTTTTTTTTCCCTTTTTTATCGAAACCTAAATGGTTTTCAAACAGAGCGGACCATATATTGCATGTCTTAATTGTTGTCAACCAAAGTTCAGAAGTTCTGCATGAAGCGCCATGATGAAGGCAACACGTCCTGCTATTTTCATAATCGATATCAAACATCCCCACCTTAAAATAGATTTCATTCAGTGTACATATTCAATTGAAACGAGATGATGAATACCTCCTCAATAATCCGACATGGTTTTTACATGCATTCAGTAAAATAAGCACTGGAACTATGATCTGTTTTGTCGTGGATGTATTGCATGATAAATTGCATTGGAGGCCGCACTGATGGATATGTGTCAATAAACATATCTTTATCTATCACCTAAGACTGTCCTCTGTGTGTGTGTTTTACCTGATTTAATAATGTTTGATGTATCATTTGGTGCCTTCACAACAGAAACTGACCTATACTGCTGTATTATCCATGAACATTTGCAAAATACAGTTTATAATGTCTAGAGATGACGTCAGACTTGATCAGTTTCAAATATTAATGGCCGATCATGACGACATTTGAGAGAAACTTATAAGACGTTTACAGATGTTGTGAAAATCCAGTGGTGCTGTAACTTGCAAATACTTTCCTTTGTAACTCAGGAGCTGTAGAAACCTAAATGAAAATTCAGTAGCACTTTACTTGAAGCCTTTATAGCCTTTAGTGCTGTCAAATGATTAATCGCGATTAATCGCATCCAAAATAAAAGTTTTTGTTTAAATAATATATGTGTGTATACTGTGTATATTTATTATGTATATATAAATACAAACACATACATGTATGTATTTAAGAAAAATATGTTTTTTATATATTAAATATATTTATATATAATATAAAATATAAGGATATAAATATATACATGTAAATATTTTCAAAATATATACTTTATGTATGTGTATTTATATATACATAATAAATATACGCAATACACATACATGTATTATGTAAACAAAAACTTTTATTTTGGATGCGATTAATCGCGATTAATCATTTGACAGCACTAGTTTATGTATGATTAGGGTTGGGTATCATTTGAATTTTAGCAATTCCAGTTCTGATTCTTATCGATTCCCAGTTTCGATTCCAATAAAACCTATTTATTCTGTCTCTCTTTTTGCAAAACATTTAATTACAGCTGAATACCATGAACAAAAATCAGCCAGCTGCATAAAAATTGGACTCAATTAAAAGCTGTTTGTGTGCAAAATAGAGCTGCACAATTCTGGATAAATTGGGACTTGTTTTTAATGGATGTTGTGGTTCTCTCACAATTCTGAAGAAAAAATATTAGACAACAAAATCTCATAGAATTTGTAAATGGAATGACTCAATGACTCACTCATGATTTACTAGCTTCATTATTGGATGAATCAGTGTTTTTGAATGAATCTCTTGAATGAATGATTCAAAGACAAGTACATTTTTAACAGCCTCTTTTCACCAGCTAAAAACAACAGATGCACACACAGGAATTGATAGGTGGAATTGAAATTTTAGTAAGTATCCGATTCCTGACCTCAAGTATCCAATTCTGGAAATGATTTTCGATCCCCAACCCTATATATGATGCATTAAGTAAGTATTTTCAATGCACTAATTATGCTTTCCAATGCACCCTAAAATGCACTATTTTATGGTATCATGAATAAGTATAATACTTGTCTATTTATTTTCATGCTTTAGTATAAGTATAATGAATTGGAAAACACATGACAAACAACCAATTTCAGATATAACAACAAATCTGCAACTATTATAATGTATTTTAACTTTGGTTTTATATAATGCAACGTGTGAAAATCTGTATAATATACATATATTCAAATAGTGTTACCCGAATTTTTTTTTTTTTTTTTTTTACCTTAAGTGAAACATCATTTTGTATCTTGTTTAACTTTTGTTTTTGTCGTTATTCATTTTATGTTGTTTCTGATTGATTGCTAAAAGTTAGTCATGTTTTTTTTGTGCTAATGAACCTGTACGTTCTGAATCCAATGTTAACAAACACTTAGACACTAAGACAATCTGAGGACACATTTCATCTGAGGAAATGTCAAGATTTGGCCCTTGTACTGTAACAAGGAACTCTTTAGTCATTTAGCTAGTCGAAGTAGTTTGATATTACTTTTCATTTGATAGAAGTGTTGCAATAATATAAAAGTGCAGCTGGACCGTGGCCAAAAAAAAAAGAGCTAAACACAAAGGGATTTGACCAATCCATTACTCCATTACAAATTAAATAATGAAAGTTGTAGTAAATAATGTAATCTGTTAGATTACACATTTTAGCTAATATACTGGAGTACTTTCTGATTACTTTTTAGATTACTTTAAATAAAAAATGTTGTACCATTATGATCTAAAAATGCTAAGAGGAACAAAAAAAAAAAAAACATCCATTCCATTCATTCATTCTGCACTGGGGACATCACATGCATGTGCGAGGCCTGAAAATTATGAAAATAAATCTAGAAATTATTTGATTGTTGGATTTTAAATCAGCATTGAGGCATCAAAAGTAACTAAGCTGTTTTATGGATGGTAACTGTAATATTATTACTGAAGTCGTATTAGTAATTAGTTACACACTACTAGTTACTGCAAAAAGTAATATTATTACAGTAAGTTACTAGTAACTAGTTACTGCCCAACAGATTAAATTATTAATACTACAGTAGTTTTAAGGCCACAAAAGACTATTTAAAAGCAATAAATGTTATAAAAGAATTTAGTATGTGAGCTTTTTCTTTTGTTCACCTACTTTTATTATCCTGCACGTTGATGGTCCACGCTCCATCACAGTATGCGCCCATCGAAAGGAGACGCGGCTTGTGATTGGTCCATCCTGAACCAGCGCTGAGAAAAGTAACACGTATCACGTGACAGCGCCGTTTACGCTGCTTTCCAGCGACAGCTTGAACAACAATTTCTAAATGAATACTGACACTGAAAAACTGTAATAGACCTTAAACGGACGTTACGCAGTTAAGAGTTAAAACTAGAGAATTCATATTAGAAACATTAAAACTTACTAATTAGAGATAACTTCCGGGTCACCAGACAGAAACATGGCAGGTAAAGCAGGGAAGCAGAGTCGCTCTAGAAAGGCGGATAAAGATGAAGAGGAGCAGCCGCTGCTGCAGGCCGTTCTCGTCGCAGACAGCTTCAACCGCAGATTCTTCCCCATCAGCAAAGACCAGCCGCGGGTGAGTGAGCTCAACATCACCATACTGAACAAAACACAGCTTCAAACTGAACAAAACACAGCTTCATACTGAACAAAACACAGCTTCACACTGAACAAAACACAGCTTCACACTGAACAAAACACAGCTTCACACTGAACAAAACACAGCTTCACACTGAACAAAACACAGCTTCACACTGAACAAAACACAGCTTCACACTGAACAAAACACAGCTTCACACTGAACAAAACACAGCTTCACACTGAACAAAACACAGCTTCACACTGAACAAAACACAGCTTCACACTGAACAAAACACAGCTTCACACTGAACAAAACACAGCTTCACACTGAACAAAACACAGCTTCACACTGAACAAAACACAGCTTCACACTGAACAAAACACAGCTTCACACTGAACAAAACACCGCTTCATACTGAACAAAACACAGCTTCACACTGAACATCACCGCGAGCACATGTGTGCCTCTGGACCCAAACACACGGGTCACTGCGCCTCTGGACCCAAACACACGGGTCACTGCGCCTCTGGACCCAAACACACGGGTCACTACGCCTCTGGACCCATACACACGGGTCACTGCGCCTCTGGACCCAAACACACGGGTCACTGCGCCTCTGGACCCAAACACACGGGTCACTACGCCTCTGGACCCATACACACGGGTCACTGCGCCTCTGGACCCAAACACACGGGTCACTGCGCCTCTGGACCCAAACACACGGGTCACTGCGCCTCTGGACCCATACACACGGGTCACTGCGCCTCTGGACCCATACACACGGGTCACTGCACCTCTGGACCAAACACACGGGTCACTGCACCTCTGGACCCAAACACACGGGTCACTGCACCTCTGGACCAAACACACGGGTCACTGCACCTCTGGACCCAAACACACGGGTCACTGCACCTCTGGACCCAAGCACACGGGTCACTGCACCTCTGGACCAAACACACGGGTCACTGCACCTCTGGACCCAAACACACGGGTCACTGCACCTCTGGACCCATACACACGGGTCACTGCGCCTCTGGACCCATACACACGGGTCACTGCACCTCTGGACCAAACACACGGGTCACTGCACCTCTGGACCCAAACACACGGGTCACTGCACCTCTGGACCCAAACACACGGGTCACTGCACCTCTGGACCCAAACACACGGGTCACTGCACCTCTGGACCCAAACACAGCTTCAGAGGACCAGCGTGTGCTCTGGACATGGTGCTGTGGCTGCACTTTATTTTTTTTTTTGTCTATATTTTAACTGTACAATTTGTCACGTGCAAACATGACAACAATACAGTAGGTTCAGTTTTTTTTTTTTAGATCAATATGCTAAAAAGTACTGCATTTTTATTTATTTATTTATTTATTTATTTTTTTGATCACTTATGGGCTGATATGTAAGAAAGAAAGTCAGACAACCTGAGTTTCACTTTAAAGTATTTTGGTTTTTGTAAATGCAATTTTAGCTGAGTAAGGAGGATGTTATTAACCAGAAAGTCTATGTTATTGTACATAACTTTCCTGTGCTTTTTGCTTAGAAATAGTACAGTGTCCTTAAAAGTACCTTTGTGTACCATTTATATGCCATGCTAGGTGAATATGGTAATCGAGTAACATGGTATTGAAATACCATTGTATTTCCATCTAATGCTATTTTATTTTACCTTTTTAAGAACTGCACTATGTTGGAAAAAAACTGGCATTGCAATATTTTGTTTGTCTGCAATGTGAAAACGCACCGGAATGACTTGAATAGCTTTATTTGGAAATAATAAATCATTCTACTGTAAGTGATTCACTTGTGCTGCCAACATTTTCAGTAGCCCTGACACAATAAAATAAATGGATAAAACAGAATAAAAAGTTATGGTTGTCATTGTTTTGACCCATTTTGATACCACAGCAAAAACTGCAAACTAATGTAAAGTTCAGACATTACTAAAGATAAATTATTATTTTAAACAATCAGTAATAAAATAATAACAAATAAACGTTACAAGCAATAGCACAGAAAATGCAATACAGCAAAGATACAAATGACATAAACAGTGATGAATTATTATTTAAATTTTTCAGTTAGATCTAACAGTAGTATTGAAGTACAGAAATTGAATAATCAGACACTGCATAATTACTGTACAAATTAAATGTAGAATAATCTTTTTAAAAAACTATGTTATACGGTCAAGAGCAGTAAGTATTTTGCTGTTTTGCTATCATTAATGACAGACAATTGCAAGTCACAAGCCCTAATGCACAGATCTGATGTGTTGATAGACTAGAAGTTGCTTGCCAAGATGGATATTTTGACATAATTTGTGTTTATCTGTCCATTCAAGCGCAAGAAGACACAAAAGAGAACTGTACAATGGTACTAGCATAGACTATCTTTCTAAATGAAGAGTATTACTTGTTACCTCTTTAATTCAGCGTTCTAGACTATTTATAGAGTAACTTTTCACTCTTGTTTTTTCCCACTAGGCTCTTCTGCCTCTGGCTAATGTCTCCATGATTGACTACACATTAGAGTTTCTGACATCTACTGGAGTGCAAGAGACATTTGTCTTCTGCTGCTGGATGTCCAGCAAAATAAAGGAACACTTACAGTGAGACGCTGTGACGTTTTTAATGATGCTGTTGAATGACTGTGACTCTGTTGACTCAGTGTTTGTCGTCTTATTTCACAGAAAGTCAAAATGGTGTCACCCCACATCTCCAAATGTGGTGCACATCATCACCTCGGATCTGTACCGCTCTCTCGGGGATGTGTTGAGGGACGTGGACGCCAAAGCTCTAGTCCGCTCGGACTTTCTGCTGGTGTATGGGGACGTGGTGTCCAACATTGATGTTTCCCAGGCTTTACAGGAACACAAGTGAGTGTCCTTCCCCCACAGACCCTGTCTATAAAGCTTATAATTCATATATCATTAATGCAATTTTTACTTTCCTGATAGACAGCGGCGCAAAATGGACAAGAATATCTCCGTGATGACCATGATCTTCAAAGAGTCGCCGCCCGGCCACAAGACTCGCTGTGAAGACGATGACATCATAGTAGCTATGGACAGCAAGAGCAAGCGCATTCTTCATTACCAGAGAGCACAGGCCTTAAAGAAACTTCACTTCCCTATGGTCAGATATTTTACTAATATGTAGGGGTGCTCTGATCAGTCGGGTACCGATCGCTGTCAGTGATCTTTCAATTTGCTAATTTCATAAACCAATCTCATACTGATGACGCAAAAAGTGCCATCAAATGTGACCCTGGAGCACAAAAGCAGTCTTAAGTAGCACGGGTATATTTGTAGCAATAGCCAACAATTCATTATATGGGTCAAAATTATCGCTTTTTCTTTTATGCCAAAAATCATTAGGATATTAAGTAAAGATCATGTTCCATGAAGATATTTAATAAATATATCAAAACTTAATTTTTGATTAGTAATATGCATTGCTAAGGACTTCATTTGGACAACTTTAAAGGTTATTTTCTCAATATTTTGATTTTTTTTTTTTTTTTGCACTCTCAGATTCCAGATTTTCAAATAGTTGTATCTCGGCCAAATATTGTCCTAACAAACCATACATCAATGTACAGCTTATTTATTTTCAGCTTTCAGATGATGTATAAATCTCAATTTCTAAAAATTTACCCTTAAGACTGGTTTTGTGGTCCAGGGTCACAAATGTACAGTAAAACAGTAAATGTAGCTCATGAAAAAAAAAAAAATTAAAAAAAATCTCAGTATGACATACATAGATGTTATAGGACATTGCTGGATAAAACATAACAATAAAATGACAATAAATATTGATAGTTAACAAACCCTTGGGTTATAATGATCATCAATCCAGCATTAAGCAGTGTAGGCTTTGCCCTCAGAAGCCGATCTGTCTTAATTTGGATTATTTTAGTGTGTGTATATACAGTAGTCTACATTTGAAGTGGATCAAAAATGTTCATCAAAGTTCTCCTAAGACAAGAACGCATTTTGGTTTTTAAGTTTTAGTACAACTTTGATGAAAGGTTTCGATCCACTTGCACACTATTCAAAAGTCTGTAATTTATACAGGATTTTTTATGTTTTTGAAAGAAGTATCTTCTGCTCACCCAGGCTGCATTTATTTGATCAAAAATACAGTAAAAATTGTAATATAGTAAAATAGTTTACTATTTAAAATAACTATTTTACAATATTTTAAAATACTATTATGTTTCCTGTGATTAAAGCTGAATATTCAGCATCATTACAGTCTTCAGTGTCACATGATCCTTCAGAAATAATTCTAATATGCTGAGTTGGTTCTCAAGAAACATTTCTATTATTATCAGTGTTGAAAACAGCTGATCAAAGCACATTTACTAACATTGTAGTTGAATCTCCTGAAGTTTCCTGTTTGCATAGAGAACTAGTAGCATTACTCCTCTTTTACTTTTGATCTTGTAATACTCGTTCTTAATAATGATTATTAATGATCAATGAAGTTTATTATTCAAATGAAGGTTATTGCAGTCATGAAAATCAGACAGCACAACAAATAAGACCATAATGTTTAAAAAAAATTCCAGATAGCTCAACAAATCAAATAGAAATCATTGCATTTAGTGAATATAATTGTTCCTTTTTCCCCCACAGAATATTTTCCATAGTGGAAGTGATGAGTTTGAAATTAGGTTTGATCTTTTGGATTGTCATATTAGTATCTGTTCTCCACAGGTGAGCATTTGTTTGCTTTACAGTTGTGCATGTTTGTTTAAATTATAAACATATTGCTCAATAAAAGTGAATGTTGTTTAATGTAGGTTGCTGAGCTTTTCACAGACAACTTTGACTACCAGACAAAAAATGACTTTGTCCGTGGGCTTCTAGTCAATGAAGAGGTATGAAACACAGAATCAAGTGATATGCTTATTTATGAATTCGTATGTTATCTGACAAAGAGTTTCTTCCACTAGATCCTGGGAAACCAGATCCATATGCATGTCACTAAAGATGGATATGGGGCTCGTGTGTCGAACCTCCTCATGTACGACAATGTCTCCTCCGACATGATCCGCCGCTGGATCTATCCCATCACACCCGAGGCCAACTTTGCAGACCAGGAAGGCCAGAGCTGTACTCACTCTCGACATAACGTGTACCGTGAGCCAGGGGTCAGTCTGGGTCACGGCAGCCAGATGGAGGAAAATGTGCTTATTGGCCGAAATACAATGATCGGAGCAAACTGCACCATTTCAAATACTGTGATTGGTGCAAACTGTGTCATCGGTACGGTCTTTATATTAAATTATTTAGTTTCGGTTCATGATATTGTAGGGCTGGGCGATTAAACAATATCATGTTAAGATAGCATAAAAGTTAGATTTTTTACTCAATATGGATTACTCTAACAGCCAATCACACAGCAGAAATAAACGCAACAGCAGCCAGTCAGTGCATGTCACTAATAAGTGCATGTTCTGTGTCTGTGTGAATGAGTTTGTGAAGTAGATGTAACAACAGCACTCAAATACATGTGGCACTCGCAGTGTTTTCAGTGTCTGTGTCTCAATATATGATACATGAACACACAAACTTCATCTCCAGAGCTGCTCTGATAGTCTCTTCAGCAGCTTTAAAAGGTTTCATTTGAGAAAAAAAAACATCAAACACACACTGAAGATCAAAGATCCTCACATCAACCCACCAAAATTCATTTTTGGTTTAACCTGAAGAAATTCTGACTGAAATATATAGTACTATTGTATACTAAATTTACTTCTCAAAGTAATAATGATATTATTTTTATTTTTAAGGAATATCATACTACTAAGAATTTTGTATTTTTTTTTTTTGTGTGTATGGTTCTGCCGTGCAGCATCTTATTGGATGTATAATTAATTAATTTCATTAGACATAATTTTTGATGATGAATTTGATTTGTATTAAATTTAAAAAAAAAAAAAAAAAACAATCTAGAAAAAATAAAATGGAAAACAGAATTTAGGGGGGAAAAAATGGATTTTATGGGGCCCTAAATGAAAAGGTAGCTACTCTGTGGAGTTTATTTGTGAACAAACTTTTTTTTTTGTATTGTGTTTACATCCCTTCTCAAGGTCTAACAAATATTGAAAACATTTCCTTCTCCATTATGGTAAATTATTATCGATATTGTGTTAAAATATAGGGGGAAATATGATAATGTTTTTAGCCATTTTGAACAGCCCTACTCGTATATTTTTTGTGCTATGCATGTGTAATCACACAATCCATGCCTTCTAAAACTCAGTTCAGTTATCATTCTTTATATGTTGGCATTTTAAAAAAAATACCGTGTGAAAATCTATTTGTTTGACATCCTGCTAACTGCTGTTTTGTCTACTTAGGAGACAATGTGACTCTGGATAGAGCTTACATATGGAACAGAGTTCACATAGCCAACGATGTGAAGGTCAAGCAGTCAGTTATCTGTGATGATGTGGAGGTGAAACACGGAGTCGTTTTGAATGAGCAGTGTGTGCTTGCCTACAACGTAAGACACCACAACACAGCCTCAAATTACAGACAAGAACAGTTGTTATTTGAAATTAAAGTAACTTGACACTTCAGATAAAGATCACATCAATTACGAGTGACTGTTAAAAATGTATTTCAATCATTCTTTTAAGAGATTTGTTCAAAAACACTGATTCATCCAGTAATGAAGCAAGTGAAGTCAGTGAGTCATTGAATCATTCATTCAAGAGATTCATTAAAAAAAGATTCATCCAGTAATGAAGCAAGTGAAGTCAGTGAGTCATTGAATCATTCATCTAAGAGATTTGTTCAGAAATGCAGATTCATCCAGTAATGAAGCAAGTGCAGTCTTTGAGTCACTGAATCCTTCACTCAAACCAATTTTATAAAAATCAATTAACATTTTCTCAGAACCTCTAGTAAATTATGTTACTTTGTTTTGTTTTAGAATAAAAAAGTGTGATTCTATATTTTTTTATAATATATAAACTAAATATACAATATATCTTAAAATGTATATATTCAAATATATTATATATAGGAAAGCTAAATAAACTTAAAGTTGTCAATTTATTTAAATGATTATTTGGTCCCTAAATTGTTGATGATCAAAATAGAGGCTTAATGAGACCCAAGTTTATTTTACATTAATAATTCTTCACTGTGTCCAAATCACTCTCTAGTTTCCTTGTTTTCTAAAGAAATGTTGATATGCAGGTTGTGGTGGGTCCAGATATTTCTCTTCAGGAAGGCACAGTTCTGTCCATGCACCATCCAGATGAAGAGGATGAGGAAGATGAGGATGAGTTCTTGAGCGATGAAGATGTTGGCTACAGTAAAGACAAAACCAAACAGAAAGGTTCATGCTCATCTTATTTTCTTATGTGGACATCATACAATGCTCTGAACTGTGATTGTGCCGTTCACACTGACATTGATTTAAATGCTGATGATCACTGATTTGATCTTGATTTGTGGGTCGAAAATCTGATGGGATTATATTTGAAAACACTTCTTGTCACATGATACATGTATTTAATAAAGTAGTAGCAGTAAGGTATGGATGATTACAAGCAAGTAATACTAAATCTATAGTAAGTACATGTAAATTAATATTACTCGGTATGTACTTGTGTAACAAGGATGCAGTAAAATAAATTGTGGGCTTGATAGAAAAAAGTTGACGATGAACATTATTTCCTCTAAAAATTGAACATGTTGGATGTCATTCACATGCATGGGCAAAGTGTGATTTTAGTTTTTTTGTTTGTTGTTTGCTTTGTCAGTGTTTAACCCAGCAGAGGTTGGATCAGAGGGTAAAGGATACAGATGGAAGACCAGCAGTCTTGATGACTCCGAGGAAGATGAGCTTGCTGAATGCATTTGGGGTGAGATGTCTTCGAATCAATTTCCACTCAAAATATTGTCCTCATTTATTCACTATCAAAAAAATACACATCATCCATTTATTTAGATTTTTTAAAATACGTTTTTAGGAGATATAACCATTTAAATTGTTTCACCTTTTGCATTCAGGTCAGTTTTGACCTGGAGGTGAACTGTGGCTTTACATGTGAAATTATGCAGATTTTGTTGTTGTTGTTGTTGTTGTTGTTGTTGTTTTGTTTACATCTATCAGTTAGATTTGTCTCATTTTACTTGTGGAAAATACATTTATACATAAACAATTGTATGATTTAATTTCTTGTAAATTTGACTGTATGCACAAAGACGCTATAAACAGACAAAAGATGTAATATGTCACAAATAAACCATATCTAATGAACTACAGCCCAAAGGGGTGTAGAGCAAAATTTCAAAGACCAAATAATTTAAATTTGAAAAATTTAAATTATGCTTGCACCTATTAATGAAACATTGCAGGTTCAGGCTGAAAGTGATATATTCATTTTACTTGCATAAACTGTTTTGTTTTGATGAATATATTATATTGTTTTGATGTTTTGTTAGAAAAAGAATTTTTGGACTATTTTTGAGCAGCATGATTTGTAAGTTCAAAGAAATGTAATTAAATTCCCTTCATTCCAACTGAGTTAATACAGATAATTATCAGTTTGTATCTTAGAAATTTCATAAAAAGTCATTGAAATAAAGTGTCTCATGAATATTGAAAAAAAATCTCAGTAATTAGCTGGTGAAGAAGTGGATTTACATATTTTAAATTTAACGAAAGTTATCATGAGCAATGTAAAGTTCGAGGCGGATGTCATAAATGTCAGTAGACCAGGAATTTTAAAACGAGTGGTTCATTCATAAATTCGTACAACCTTACCTTCACGCTGTGGAAATACAAAAGAAAAACACAAGACAATGAGCGCAGCACTGAAAAGGGGCGAGGCTACATTAGGTCTATAAGCTCAAGTTTTACCGGATCAAAACTAACCTGGTAATGGGAAAGGTGTATACAGGTTTTTTTTAATGAGAGGAAGTTAAATAAACAGGCGTTGATGAGGATATCATGATTCCAGGCCTAGCGTTGAATCCCGACCCAGAGAGTGACAGTGAAAGTGAGGTTAGCGAGGGATCACATGACCTGGGAAGCCACCCTGCATCACCGGAACTGGATGATGTCAAAGGTGAGAAGTGTAAAAGTGTTGCATCCATATATCTTCCATAAATATTTAGCAGAGCTCTATTCATCCTTTCTAATATCACTCCGATCTCCCAGCTTCATACTAACTGTTCTTCCCCCTCAGTGTTTCAGAATGAGGTTCATGGTACGTTACAGAGAGGGCTGGATGAGAACATCAGCTGTGACAATCTGGTTCTTGAGATCAACTCGCTCAAGTAAGTTAGAATTACATACACAATTCCAGTTCTGTCATGACAACTCTCAGAGGGTTTATTATGGTAATGTATGTGGCAGTGTTAATGTGATTGGTCTTGGTGGAATGGATCTGCTACACTGCTGCTGCAGAGCAAGTACCGAGACTCTCTACTGCCAACACATCCAAAGCATGCTGCTGTGAGCATGTAGGAAATACTGCTGCTGCACATATAACATATGTGACCCTGGACCACAAAACCAGTCTTAAATCGCTGGGGTATATTTGTAGCAATAGCCAAAAATACATTGTATGGGTCAAAATGATCAATTTTACTTTTATGCCATGAAGATATTTTGTAAATTTCTTACCGTAAATATATAAAAATTGCTAAGAACTTAATTTGGACAACTTTAAAGGCAATTTTCTCAGTATTTTGAATTTTTTGCACCCTCAGATTCCAGATTTTCAAATAGTTGTATCTCGGCCAAATATTGGCCGATCCTAACAAACCATACATCAGTGGAAAGCTTATTTATTCAGCTTTCAGATGATGTATAAATCTCAATTTCGAAAAATTGACACTTAAGACTGGTTTTGTGGTCCAGGGTCACATATATGAAATAACCTCCATATATAGCATACATAGAATCACTCCGTAGCAGATTTATACAGGTGGAGCTGGGGAAGGTGGAGGGTTTCTGAAGCGCGCTTCAACTGCTACAGCAAACACTAGCCAAGTATTTGAATTAGGGAAGTTCATTTTAACCGTTAACCGACCGTAGGAATTTTGACCGATTAATAGAGTTTTAAACGGTTTAAAAAGTCATTTATTTATTTATTTTTTTTCAGTAATTTATCAAAGTATTTTAAAAGGTTTGCTGCATGGTTAAAATACGCTACGCGTAT
Organism: Spinibarbus caldwelli; assembly: GCA_039654775.1. Lineage (NCBI taxonomy): Eukaryota > Metazoa > Chordata > Actinopteri > Cypriniformes > Cyprinidae > Spinibarbus > Spinibarbus caldwelli. The sequence goes on from CM077234.1 coordinate 4,061,956, forward strand.
AAAAAAAAAAAAAAAAAAAAGGTTTTTTAGAGAAAAAAACCCCAAAAAAGTCGCGTAGGCTATGTCGCATTTTATTATTTCGTTCAGAAATAGGCCTAACGCCGACGCGAAATGTTTACTAACATTATAATAAACACTGTAAACATAGCTAAGCTATTTTAGTTCCCCTCACTCCACAACAAATCCTTTCAATTTAACAGGAGCCTATTTAGAAAAGAACAAGAATTAAAAATATTAGCTATAGCTATATAAACAAGCCAAAACGAATTCATTTAGGCTAAAACAAAACTGAAACCAACGTTGGGTGTCTCATTCGACACAAAATCAAATGTTTCCGCATTCGCGATATATTTGAATGCCAAAATATTATTTATTATGTAGCCTACTTCACTCGCGTTCCATATCCACATAAAACAAAATGTTTTGCATAACAACATCACGGTACGGTGATAACGCTTAACGGCACAGATTTTTCTACATATTTAAACTGAGCAGTGTGTTTTTTTCCCATATGTTTGACTGACTGTATTTTATTATGATAATGAACAGGGTGCATTATTGTCAAGGTAACAAAGCTTAACTGTGTGCGCACATGCAGCGCCGGCACAACCATTTGAATTTTTTCCTTCTAACATTGGAAGCAACTAGCCCTTCTCTTTTTAGTCATAAAGATAATCATAATTGCAAAAGGTTTGCTTTTATTTGTGTACATTCACAATAAAAACAAATCTTTGTGCTTTTGTAAAATAGGCCTAAAGAAAAATAGGATGCCGCTTTCTGCATACTAGGCTACTCGTTGCACAGTTTTTCTTTTGTTTTCTTAATTTATTATTTAAGTAAAAATATATGTCTCGTATAGGCCTATTTAATCGTTATATATATATATAGCCTAGCTTTATTATGTTTTTCTCCGCTCACAGAAGCGCAGCAGGTGCGTGATGTGATATAAAGTCCGTGTGAGTCCTCATGTTCTGTTGTTTGCTACTTTTTGGGCATGTAAAATTAATCCCCGGAAAACAAATGTTAGTATATTTAATGGGTCATAGACACTTATCCTTTCTTATTTAATTCAATTCTAATGTAAAATAATCTTGTCGGTTAATAATCGGTTAACGAGCGATTAATGATTTCAGATGCCATATGATGAACAGACCAAACATTGCATGGATTTTGATGGCCAAATGACATTGCTTTTGCTTTGTGTCAGTGTGCTGATTTGATTCTGAACATTAAGAATGAGATTTGAGAGTTTGAAGCAAAGACTTTAAGTAAATGGAGGCTTTTTTCTATTTGTTCCTCACACAAAAATGTTTATGGCTTCACAAAAGTCATACTACTTGTATGATAAGGTAAATGTCATTGTCTCTTCACAGGTATGCCTACAACATTTCTCTGAAGGAGGTTATGCAGATCATGATTCGAGTTGTGCTCGAGTTTCCTTTGCACCAGCAGGGGGCTCAGATAAGCACAGCTCAGTATTCATCACACCTGCTGCCTGTGAGTGTGACTGCTTGACATGTACAGGGATTAAAGCAAAAAATCTCCCGTTTTTCAGGATTATACCGTTTATCAGACCAATAACTTTTTAGAAGCATGTTTATTTTTTTCTATATTTTGTAACAAAAAACAATGTTTTAAGTGAATCTCTTAAAAGGATAGTTCACCCAAAAATTCTGTCATCATTCACTTACCCATGCGAGTGTTGTTTCTTTCTTTCTTCTGTTGAACATAAAATAAGATATTTTGAAGAATGTTGGTATCCAAACAGTTGCTGGTCCCCATTGACCTCTACAGGTTTCATTTTCCCTACCATGGAGGTCAATGGGGACCTGCGTTTGGTTACCAACATTTTTCAGAATATCATCTTTTGTGCTCAACAGAAGAAAGAAACTCATACAGGTTTGGAACAACTTGGGTGAATAAATGATGACAGTTTTCATTTTGGGGTGAACTATCCCTTTAACACTTAATAAAAATAAAATAAAAAATAAATAAAAGAATAAAAAGTTCCATTCTTGTGCAAAAGTCTTCTGATAATCATTTCAGCCATTATCATTGGCTCTTGATATTGTAATAATATATAAAAATAGTATGATATTGTAATAAAATATAATATATTTTTACAAATATTTTTGTCTGGGGAAAAGGCATATCACAAAAGCTACACAAACAAAAGTTGAGAATTGGTTCTGAATTAGTTCATTGCGTTACTTTTTACATTTTTACATTACAGAATGAAGACTTCACATTGGTTACCTTAGCAGTATGAAAAACAAAACAGTTACGCTGGGAATACATTATATACAGAAAGCGAGCAAAGAACATTCTGCATCACTCAAGCGGTCAACGACTTCAGATCAGCACAAGTTCTGCACTCTCACAAACATGTCCATTATAACCGATGAAGCTGTTTGCACAGCTGAATGAATCTCTTGCTTGCGTCATATCTGCATTTTGTCAATTATGATGAGAATTTGTGAGAGTGTAGATCTCAGTTTTTTTTTAACAGATTGGTGACTGATTGCCCATTGCAATTCATACGTCCAACAGAAGCATGTATGATTGGTTGTGATGCTCAATGCTGTGTAAAAATAAATCTTTGCAGCATGAGCAGATCTGAATGTAATGCCACCATCATTTTCAATATTCACTTTAATTGTGACTGTCATATTCAATTTAGTTTCATTTTACATCTTAAATTTGGGGGCAGTTTTGTTCATTTTGGTGGCATTTCTCCCCTAAGCCTGATCTGCAGTGTTTTCAATCAATGAACTCCATCAGAAATTCATCACACTGACAGAAAACTTTAATTTCTGGATATGTATAATTCTAAGTCAGATGCTTCACCACCTGTGCATTTATTTTTCAGTCTTTGGAATCTGAACTGCCTTCATAGTTGAGATTCTCTCCACCTTATTTTTCTACGTGGAAGTTAGCCATTTTCTGTGAATGTGCGAGTGAAACGGAAAACTGTTTGCACTACAAACCAGTGTGTTCATAATTAGGATAATACATTAAAATAATATGATAAGACACACCAGTTTGCAGTATCAGTAGCTGGACGCAGATGACACCGGAAGCCAGACACATTAAAATGTACAAATGGCCTCACTCACTCTTACAGGAAAAATAAGGTGGATAACTGATTCTGATATTTGAAGCTGCTTTGACGGTCTGTATTGTATAAAAGCACTGTAGAAATAAAGTGAACTTGACTCTTTGACTATAGCAGAAGATACTGACAACAGTCTGTGTTTTTCCTCACAGTTGTTGAAGAAGTGGGCGCCAGTCTTTAAGAACTATGTGAAGAGACCTCAAGACCAAAAGGACTGTCTTGCTTCCATGGAGGAGGTTTTTCTTGAACGTGAAACTCATTGGGCAGCTTTGGTCAAAGTGAGCCGTCTCTTTTTCTGCAGTGAACCATAACACACATTCCCTTGCTGATTGTACATGATGTGTGTCCACTGCAGGTGCTGATGAGTATGTACCAGCTGGAGATCTTGGAGGAGGATGGCATCATGAGCTGGTTCAAACAGAGCTCCACCTCAGACAAGAGCCAACAGCTCCGCAGGAATCAAGGGGTGCGATTCTTTAGACTTTAAATGATGTAAAATGAAGCCTGTAGCTACAGTTACACTAGATTTTTAATTCTGATCATTGCTGTCAAATTACAAGCTGTCTTTACGGGCAGTCAGTGATGTGTGTGAATGAAAGCACAGAACATGGGAAAGTTGTGAAAGCAGCGTGACTCGTCAAAATCACACAACGCCAGAAGAGTTACCAGAACAAGTTTTCTTGGAATGGACTGAAATCTGGGTGAAAGAGGACTAATTATGTGGTTATGTCTTGTCTTTCTACAGCTCTTGAAGTTCATCCAATGGCTAGAGGAGGCTGAGGAGTCTTCAGAAGGAGATGAATGAAAATAATCCATCATGTGTGTGACTCCTTGGACATTCATTTATACTCTTTACAAACCAGAAAAAAACATGTTTGTGGAATGTTTAATCCCTGACAAATGTCAGCGTATAAAGGTGTGGAAATGGATATTTATTCAAGTTTTTTTTTTCTTTCTTGATTTCTGTATGGTTGTAATGCTTATTGAAAAGAAGTGTTCAAACCAAAAATTAAAATTTACTTTAACTGAAAGCTAGTGGTTGAAATGGGTACTGCAGTCCAAATTCAAAATGCTGGAGACAACATCAGACCTGATGCTCACATGGGTTGCCAGATTGAGGACATGCAACAGAAACGAGCGCAGTTGATAATGGAAGGCGATGAGCCTTACACTGTAGATGAGTTGATCTATTTTTGTTTTAATATTCCTTTGGTCATAGAGCTTATTAAATGGATGCAGATGCTTTTTATTTTGGGTAGAATCTGCAGTCTCTGAGCCAGTTTGTTTGCAGGCTACAACTGGCAACCCTAGGTGTCAAATACTATTGGTTAAACTGGCAGTGGGCGCAGTCACAGACCAAAACAAAAACAGACATTCTGACATGGAACGCGCATTTCAAAGTAGAATAGCTGCCTGTAGCATTGTTTTCAGAGAACTTATGTTTCTTAAATATCTGCAAACATATGGTATTTTTATCCTTTAGTACAGTAAAAAAATTACATAGAGCACCTTTTGGAATTTACCATCATGTTCCAAATATGCATTTCTCCAATGGAACACAAAAATGATATTTTGAAGGACAAACAACATTGGACCCCATTGCATTTTATGGATAAGGAAAATACTTTACAAAATAACATTCTATGAATATAAAATAACATGGCCATACTTACAAAAGCACAGGGAAAGATCTATTGCGACCCTTTAAACCTTTGTTCTGTCACTCATCTTAAACATCTTAATTTATGACATACAGACCCTTTTGATGATAAATGATTTATACAGGTTAATTCATTTTGAGATACCATTTTAGTTTTTTGTGAACCTTGACTGAAAGTCCACAACAGAATTAAAGTGAAGTCGACATGCACACCCATGAGTTATGAATCACTTTTAATATTTGTAAATCAGTCAAGCAGAACGGAGCTGATATTATTTTGGATTCATAAAAAAGGAAATGCAGATATAAAGATAGTTTGGATCCCTTAAAGTGTACAAGGCTTGAAAAATATTTTCATTGGCAAAACTCTAAAAATAAAATTATATATAGCTGTTTTTATGCACATGATTTTGAATGTGTCATAAGTTAATTACCTTAATTAAAAACTATCATGACTCAGTCAGCTAGTTCTTTTTATCCTTATTAACAGCACCATGGATGAAACCAGCTACGAGTGCAAACCCTGTTATTCCAAACAGCGCCGTCAAGCCTTTCCACATGTTAGTGCTGTTCTCGTGCCGCTGTATGAAGCTCTTGTAATCACTGGGGATCAGGATGTAGCTGCGGCCGTCTTTGGGCGGCTGTAGCCTCATGATCTTATCCTGCTCCAGAACCAGCTCCCCGAATGCAGTGAGGGCCGATCCCACACGCAGCAGCTCCTCTCGCTCCTCTAGGGCCACAGGCTTCTCCCCGCTCAGCTCTCGCACCACAGCGTCCATCAGCCCCTCTTTGGCTTGCCTGAGTCGCTTGTGCACCTGCTCCAGGTAATCACCGCGCGCCTCCAGAGGAGAGTCCACGCGCACGGAGACCTCACTGATGTATGAGCCGGGCTGGACCAAGCTGAAGGGCACGGTGTTGGTGGTCTGCTGCTTGTTCACTTTTTTGAAGACCCTGTGTAGATGGTTTTTCATGCTTTATAATAACTGGTTTTCAAAGAAATAATGAAGCGCATAAAATAGATAGCTCTAGTGCTGGATGCTGATTGGTCAATACTATGCTGTAATGAGTATAAAGCACAACAGTCAGGTTCCAAAAGTAAAAACTCATTTTCTATATAAGGAAATAGATATTTAACAATAACTGATAAAATGTTTGTGAACTAATCAGTCATTAATCGATGATACATGCTTTTGTTGAAACCATCTGTTCGCATTTATTCAACATTTTTTTAAATAATCGTCTTTAATAGCAGAATTAGTGGTGAAAATCTACATTACCCATGATGCAACACAGAAAATTCCACCAATCAGCTGCAGCAAGTGCACGAAATAACATCTTTAGCTCCGCCCACTCACATGAAGCACAGTGAATTATGTAATCGAGTTGGTCGATTACAGTAAATAGTTTGTAAAACATCGTATCTATAGATATAATCAACATCTTTATATGGCTAGTTTTATAGTCCTCCATTTTTAATTTGATTGTCATTCACAAAGGTTCATGGGATTGTAGTTTTTTCCCTCACTAAAGCATTTTCCAGCAGGATTTGGCACCTGCCCACACTGCCAAAAGCACCAAAAGTTGGTTAAATGATCATGGTGTTGGTGTGCTTGACTGGCCAGCAAACTCACCAGACCTGAACCCCATAGAGAATCTATGGGGTATTGTCAAGAGGAAAATGAGAAACAAGAGACCAAAAAATGCAGATGAGCTGAAGGCCACTGTCAAAGAAACCTGGGCCTCCATACCACCTCAGCAGTGCCACAAACTGATCACCTCCATGCCACGCCGAATTGAGGCAGTAATTAAAGCAAAAGGAGCCCCTACCAAGTATTGAGTACATATACAGTAAATGAACATACTTTCCAGAAGGCCAACAATTCACTAAAAATGTTTTTTTATTGGTCTTATGAAGTATTCTAATTTGTTGAGATAGTGAATTGGTGGGTTTTTGTTAAATGTGAGCCAAAATCATCTCAATTAAAAGAACCAAAGACTTAAACTACTTCAGTCTGTGTGCACTGAATTTATTTAATACACGAGTTTCACAATTTGAGTTGAATTACTGAAATAAATGAACTTTTTCACAACATTCTAATTCATTGAGATGCGCCTGTATGTAATATCTAATTATTATTAATATTTAACTTACATTGGAAAGGTTTCTCTAAACCTTGAGTGAGATCTTGGCAAAAAGCCTCACGATTCATTTCCAGAACATGATGCATGATGGGAATACACTAAGCCTCGAATACCACTCCGGAGTGATAGTGTGGATTTAGTGTGCGTTAAGGGCCCTGTGTTCTGGCATTTTTAAGACCTGGGACAGTCTTGCGCACACGCTCTCAAGTGGCCAAGACTGCAAGTGTGGGTATTTGGACAGGGCATGTATCTTCTAGAGCAGGGGTAGCCAAAAATTTTACTATGACGGGCCAAAAATCAAACTTGATTGAAGTCTGAGGGCCAATAGTAAATGCTGCATTATTTCCAAATATATCATAATAAAATGTACATTTGAAAAAAATATATTTTTTAAAACTACATTTCTATGCAAAAATAAAACAATGAAGATATGCTTCACTGACATGGTTTACTATCCTTTGCTTAAGCAGAATGATTTGCAGTGAAGCTTTTACCATGTTTTTAGAACAGAGTTCCAGTATTTCCAGTGTTCGTGCACAGTAATCTTTTGGATGACACCTTGACAGCGTGGAACATATTGGCTGGAAATGGGCTCTCCGATGGCCTGCACCAATCCTGCAATGGAGGAAAAATAAAGATGCATCAATTAAGACTTTTCAAAGTATGAGATGTTATCGAGCATTTTATTTACCTTCTACAGCAACATAATGAAGTCTCTTGTTGGACGACGCATTCAGAATCCTGAGCAGGTGATGGTCTGCTTGAAAGTTGGGAATCTCCTGTGAAGTGGAGGAAATGTAAAATTCGAACGTCATACAGCAGTGCTCACTTTTATAAAACTGCTCTAATTTGGCATTGAGCTGAATCCATTTATTTTACTTTCATCCAAAGTGGCTTACACTAAAATTTCATGAGAGTCATTCTATATTTAAGGGTACATTTCACATCAGGAAAAACATGTAAAAACAACCTGCTTAAATCATCTGTTGGTTTCAGTTGATACATTTTATCTGCTAGTTGCCAAGCTTACCCAGATGAAAAACAAGTACACTTCCACAATGTACTTAAAGTGCTCTATTTCCGCGCACTAATTTTGTACTTAATATACTAAAAATGATTCTTTAGTACTTCTTAAAATAAACTTAAGATCATCTAAGTGTACTCAACTGTGCTATTTTGGAACGCCATGAATATGAACTGAAATGCACTTTTAACGTATCTCTGTATTTAAAAAATGTATTTAGTCACCACTTGTAGTACACTTGAGTGTTCTAGTGTATGAAAGTTGGTTCAAGTGTACTACAAGTGGTGACTAAATACATTTTTTAAATACAGAGATACGTTAAAAGTGCATTTTAGTTCATATTCATGGCGAGTACACTTAGATGATTTAAGTTTATCTTAAGAAGTACTAAAGGATCATTTTTAGTATATTAAGCACAAAATTAGTGCATGAAAATAGAGCACTTTAAGTTCATTATAGAAGTGCACTTTTTTCACCTGGGTATAATCATTAAACAACATTTTGATATTACAAAGGAAATGATATTTTTCCTGCTTGTGAGTTTGTTAACTGTTACAAACTGTATGGATTTACAGGTAACATAGTTGACAATTTCACCATTTTGACGCACAATTTCAATGGCAGGCCTTGTCTGGCCAATCAGATGTTATTTTCTTGATCAGGTTAACCTCAAATTGTAATATTTATTTGAACTGAAGTCATAGAAATATTGCAAACCATAACAATGTACCCAACATAGTTGATGGGCAATTAAAATACTCCTTGACAAGAGGTCACTAGAGATCCAATATAGAAAAACGAAGAGGAAGTTTACCATAACGTGTACTTTACCAAAATATCCACCGCAGAAGAGAATAAAATCATATGATGGTTTTATCAACCCATTTTTTAGTTTTCAGAGGGTGTTTTGTTAGTTGACCATTTCAACTCAATCTATTTTCTAAGCTATTTACATAAGTTTAATATAGATAATCTTGACGTTTTACATTTTTTATTCATTATTTTGAATTCAAGACAAAGCGGACATTGCAAAAACTCATTTAAGGGACATAAAGACAACTGAAAACTCTATTCTCTTGTTGGATAAAATATGTTTCTGAAGAAATTTGTTAGAAAATTCATAATGGACATGAAATGTACACTAAATTATCGAATGACCCATATCCACCTTGTACATGTACAGTGTCTTGATTAAAGACACAATGATGATACTATATGAATTATAACGTGTGGGTTTGAGGCTGCTCTTAACCAGTGTTCAGGTGTTGTGTTTCTTTGCTAGCAGTGATCTGGAACTCATTACTGTACCTTCAGCTTCTGTACTTCTTGTCTTTTATCTGAATATAGTTTATAAAACAGGCGAGAGAAGGTGAAGCAGGACCCTGCACATATGACGGTCAGTGGGTTAAGGAGATGGTCACTCATTTCTGCTCTGGAGAAACAGAGAAACATTTAAAGCTTGTCTGAAATGTTTAGTTGACTTGTAAAACATAGTAAACCCTACCTAAGTTACCAGTCTCAGCACAATCAATAGCAATGGGGCTGGCAAACTGGTTTATCAACGTGGTAAGCTCTTTCTCTTTCGTGGTTTTTAATCAACATTATCACATGGTCATGCAATTAAGTGAAAAGTTTGTTAATAGTTGTTAAAAAAAAAATTATCAAACAAGGAAAGAAATCCACATCTTGTCCAGCTAGTTCATTTTCGTTTTCACTTCATTTCACATTTTTATGTTTCTGAACAGATACAGTACAACCATAGTATGCATGTACAACTAAATATCTAAATCACAAAGCATCGTGTCCTTAAACTTTAGAAAGTAGCGACTTAAAGGTAAAAACAACGAAAGTAAAACATGTCAGAGCTGAATCAAGAAACCACGGCTTTATATTATATACAGAACTATTACTATGATCACTAGTTTGATTAACAACATCTATATTATATAATATTATATTCACAGCAGCTTTAGAATACGCTCAGTTGAATGGTTCTCATCATTCTCTTTCTCTGAAGTTTATTGAACACTCTCTTGAGACGCATGTGTGTGTGTGTGTGTGTGTGTGTGTGTGTGTCCACAGGAGGACTCTGGTGTACAAAACACACTCCCACTGATAGACAGAGGTGGATAGTAACGAAGTACATTTACTTGAGTATTGTATTTAAGTACATTTTTTGAGTATCTGTACTTTACTTGAGTATTATTTTTTTTTTTTCTGGAAACTTGCGACTTTAACTTCACTACATTTGAAAGACAAATATCGTACTTTTTACTCAACTACATTTATATAACGGTCCCCAAGTAGAAAGTTGTTATATTTAGCAGTTTTTACAGTGTGTGCATTTTCAGATTCACTGAACTCTTTTTTTTCTGCGAAAATCTTACAGTATTTCTAATCCTGCAGTTTTCCGCCTAGCTTTGAATGGACGTTTGGCTGATATTTTTACGCAAATCTGGCAACCTCAGGATCTTCCCCACTAAACTATTGTAATTGTAAACGTCTGCGCTACTGCAGCGCTAAAAGCGCTCTAAAAAGGCATGTGTTAACTCATTAAAGCCCTTTGAAAAATTAACCATGTTTTTACTATAGTAACCATAACTATGGTATTTGCAGTAAAATCACAGTATCCACAAATTTACTATTATCTCACTATAGTAACCATAATTATGCTATTTGTAGTAAAACTTCAGTAACCACAAATTTACCAGTTTCATTGTAACTATAGTTTAATTTTTGTAGTTAAACTATGGCAATACAAATGGTAGGCTGATATATCTGTCAAAAATGGCTGCCCTCACTTTACCATATATATATATATATATATATATATATATATATATATTAGGCCTACTGGTAAACTGCTGCTAAAAACTGGTCAGGGAAGTATATAAATCTGAACATTATTTTATTGTCAAAACACTGCACATAAATGCATATATTTTTTGCAAACAAATGATCAAAAAGTAGGCTAAATGAAAACTTTAGAATCTAAACTGGGAATTGATAAGAATTGAAATCAATTAGCAGAATCAGAATCGGCATGGATAAAATTCAAACAATACCCAACCATAGCCACATGTTGTGAAGTTCACTGATTTCTGAGCATTTTATGAACACGGTTCTTTGGCGCAACGTGCACACCCATGACCATACTGAGAGAGTATGTTCCAGTTTTCTGAAAAGACTACAGATTTGTTTTCTTTTCAATGTTTGTTTTGTTTTCCTAAAATGAACCATGTCATAGACTTCAATATCTCTTTGAAAAAGAACTTTGTAACTTTTAAACAAGTATTAAAATGAGTTCAATGTAGTTTTAAGAGTGTTAAATAAAAAAATAAAGATGATTGTCTTCATTCAGTTGTTCCATTTCAATAGGTTTTGTAACATAAAAGCTCTTAATTTCAAAGATAATACAAGCTAATCAGTGTATTCAGTAGGTTGCCTTAGTAGCATAAGGTATTGTAAGTATACAACAATGCGACAATAAAACAATGCATTTACTTTTTACTTTTGATACTTAAGTACTTTTAAAAACATGTACTTCCGTACTTTTAAGTAAAAATCTGTCTTTACAACTTTCACTTTTAGTGGAGTAGTATTTGACCAGTAGTATTTGTACTTTCACCGCCTCTGCTGATAAGACAATAAGGGGTAAACTGCACTAGGAAGTGAGCATCCCTATGCCCTATCAAAGTCTCTTTAAGAAAGCAAGCAAGCTTTACTGGGTTTGTTAGTCCCTTTTAGGCAAGTCATTTCACTCGACTGTATTTCAAAACTGCTATGTGATTACTCAGAAATTATATATGTTAATTTCTGAAACAATTTAGTATGAGAAATAATACACAAAAACAGAAGAACGCATGGGGGACAAACATTCTTTCGCAGCACTAGCCTATATTTCTTAAATTGGAGTCAGATAAATGTCTAATTGGAATTAACTTATATTGTAATAGCTTGATGACATACTTAAGAGACAGAACACAAAAATGCAATATTTTAAACATTATTGAAAAAAAATGTTTGCGACAGAAATATTAACAATGAACAAGAGATTCCTGTAAGAACAGCTGATGGGGTGTTGTTGTTGTGGCCTAAATATTTAACTGTTAATGGTGCACATTTTACCATTTTAAGCACAAATCAGTGGTCAGGAAAATACAGTACAGTAGATAAAGCTGTGCAGGTGAACTTACAGCTTTTTACAGGAGTACAGAGTCAGTGTTGTTCCACTCAATATTGATGGCTTTAAACAATTCATGCTTCACTGTGGTAGAGAAGCATTCATTTTTGTATTTTTCACCAGATCTTTAAAGAGCATCACCATGCAACTCGTTTTATCATGATTCACTCCACACAACTCTGAATCACTTTCCATATTCTGCCAAAATCTTCATTCCGTCATTGAGGTTTTTCTGAGATGCAATGGCTTTTTAAGGAGTGCATTTGCTCAATTCTTGCTAATTTCCTTACCAGTAATTTATATTTAATGCCACCAAAAGTGTTTAGCCATTTTGGGCCTTTATTTATGTCAAGGGATATACAGCTACAAAACTAGAAGTCTGCAAACTAAAGTTTGTAATGTTGAATTATCACAGTTAGGTATCAAACATGGGAGAAATGGGAAATTCAAATAAGGAAAAATACTTAGAAATAAATGGTGCATAATATTTTATGTTGCCAAAGTTTTCCATCCTATTTTTATTGCATGGGAAGCACTGACTAAACAAAAGCATTTTGTTTGCAGACATGTTTGTAGTAGAAAGGACAGGGTAACAGAGTGGGGTAAAGGAGAGACGTGACAAACCAGAAGGCTGGACTCAAATCTAATGTCGTCTTCCATTTTATTGTCCCTCCTCCTATGAATACAGAGTATATCGGCCATCACATTTGGAGGTCTCGCTATTTCACATACATAAGAAGCTGGTTCCAACTTTTCTTTCGCAGCACACTGTTGTCCCACCCTGAATTACACTTTTTTTTTTTTTTTCAGAAAACGCAAGCAGTAGTGCCATCATAGTAATAATTAAAAATAAAAACACCGCAAAGATCACAGAAGGAATAAAAATAAACAAATGATACTGATGCAAATAGACCACGTGCTTAGTAGCTAGATTTCAAACGTCACCATAAACTAAGTGCAAGATATGTCAACCTCAGCTAGAGAAAACTCACTAAAGTCAATAAAACTTCATGTTAAGAACATGACTTGCTGAAACTTACCATCTAAGCTCAGGAAAAGAAACTTGTGGCAGATAATGAGTTTTTAAAAACAGGTTCTCTCTCTCTCACACACACACACACACACAATCACCCACGTTTGCAGTTCTGAAAGTGGTCCTAAGGTTTCTAAGAGATGAACTTACAAGGACCAGCCTGGATCTCCATTGAGCCCTGGGTGCTTCAACAAGACGAGGAAATAATCTCTCTGAGGAACAAAGACAACTATGCATACTAATATCACAGGTCCAGCAGAGGACGACAGAAAACACCAAAGCAAGATCAAGACGACGCATTTGCTTCTTGCTACCAGTCAAGAAATTTAAAAAAAAAAAAAAAATCCAAATAACAGGAGGGTAGCTTAACCTTAGAGCTTTGTTTCAAAACATTTAAAATAGTCAATATACATTATTAATGTATATATGTTAATAGTAAAACCATCACTACGAGTCTTGTATTCTCACTTGGTGGAGAAAAAAAACAAACAAAATAAAAACTGCTTTTGGTAGAGCCATTGAGAGTGTATTCGATTACACGCAGACACCGCAGTGTCCCGACTGAAGCGCAAGCGTTCACAACACACCTCGATTCTATCTTGAAAATGCATACATTCAAGCAGCAATAAAAAAATATTTATGGCGAATGCATAATCTCTGGAAAAAAGGGAAAAAAAATACTGTATGAACATCCCTGCTATCATGTCTCTAAATACAAAACCTCTACCCATAATTTGCTTCAGTGTAACAAGAAGTCCTTTTTGTGTTTTTCCGCAGGTAAAAGTCAGTTATCAGTGTATGTATGGATGACAGTCTCATGTATTTCTCTTTTCTGGTTTCTATGGTCGAACAATCCATAAGCATGCAAGCGTCGAAGAGGAGGGGCGGGGGCCTGGAGGAAGGTTCAGCGGCAGAGCTGAGGTTTAAGCCAGGGCTGGAAAAGCCTCGGGATCATCCACGTTGGGAACAGAAACGCCTCCACCCTGTCGAATTCAAAAGAAACAGACTTCAAGCAAACATTTGAGTCATTTATTAATCAAAGTACATATATTGCCTTTTCCTGCACATAAGTCATTCAAACAACTATAAAATGAGAGAAATCTGGCAAATATAAAACATTGGATGCTTCTACACATGCATTTCACAAGCATTCAGCATCTTATGCCAGATAAAACTTTCAGTGATTAAAGACCAGCAGGGGCAGACTAGAGTTTTATTTAATGTAAGCGGTATCACAAATTTTCATATACAAACATCAGGAGAACATATTTGCATGTCATTTACCTTCTCAGATCTGCCTCCGCCTCGGCCTGGCCGTCCACCGCCGCTGCTGCTGCCGCCGCCGCCTCCACCACCACGACCTCCTCGGCCTCCACGAGATCCTCCACGACCGCGGCCCGGCCGACCCAAGTCTCCGAAGTTTATCTCCAGCTGGGTGGTGATGTCATTGGCGGGCTTACGGAAGTGGTGATCTCCACCCTCATCAGCCTTTAAGAAGAAATATTACAGGATCAGCTTCAGGAACTAAAACATCATTCCCAATTCCACATAATGCTTGCTTTCTTGATGCGCTGTGAGAATTTCAGCTAGAAAACTAAGATTTCCTCGATAACATGGACAAAATCACACAATCAAATCATAAGAACGGAATTTACAGAATATTTCACAGAATTTGGAGGAGTAAATCACAAGTAGGCTGCACAATATGAATCAAATCGCAATACTGACTTGAAACTCAAAGGTCTTCATGGCAACCCATCAAAATAAAAGTTCAGTTTAACTGGAAGAAATTGTGACAGAAAAACAGCGTAAAGCAGAATGTACTTCTCAAAATAATACTTTTTCTTCCATGTTTTAATTTTAAAGGTAAACTTTGCCAAACAATTATGAGAATTGTTCCATTTTAATTTGATTTCATTTTAAAAGATTAATTAAATTGTTAATGTTTTTCCTCTTTATTTGATTACCATTGATAATAAATTTGTATTAAATCATATATCCAAAATAATTAAAACAGACAACACCAAATGTCTTTGACGAAAAAATTAAAATAAAAACTTCTTGGCGCCCTAAAATTGTTTAAAAAATGCAATATATTATTAAAATGTTAACGTTTGAATTAATCTGATTAGATATGCTATTTGATTATTAAATTTTAATGCAGAAAAATACTTTTTTTTTGTTAAACTAAAACTAAAGTTTTATGATTTCAATGAGACATACTTACTGATTACCAAAATGTGATTTAACAATTAAAACTTATTCCAAAAAAATTTGGGAGGAAAATGAAAAGGAAATCCAGAAAAATTTAAAACAGAATTTAGGAAAAAATAAAACTCATAATTCATAAGGACCCACTATGACCACAGAGCTGATCCCTTCAGCCAAACTGTAGTATTAATATAGCTTTACTGAGAACACAAAACAATTTGCATATTTTTGATAACAAATAACAGTATAACAGGGAATAAATCGATAAGTCAAAAGCGCAGACATGCTGCCATCATTGTTGGGGATCTACATTAAGGAGCAAAATCATTGGAACAAAAGAGTGAAGGTAAACTTCAGTGGAGGCAGGCGGATGTGGAACAGAAAAGCGGGATTTAAAAAGAAATAAATGAACAGTCAACATGTCACTGTGTGGCCATCGATTCTTGAATTCTGGCACGGCTCTAGGTCAACTAAATTTTAGTTCAGATTAACTACAGACCAACAATTTTAAAGGTGACCAAAAGGGTGACAGGAGAATAAAAATCCAAATCCAGACACAAACTGGGACAGACACCTTTTGGAATGAGTCAGGATCAACATCTCCAGCTTCAATCACAGATCCAGCATGCCGCTGAAAATGCACAAAAAGAAAATTAGCGACATTAGCCTCGAAACCATAAAAAGAAAAATTTATGAGGCTGGAAAATGGACTAATTTAACTTACCGTGCCAACTTCCTCACTCTTTGACTTGTGCAGTACGTAGCCCTTCTTCCACTGACTGTCGTTACCCTCGTTGGGCTTCCGGATGTTGAACTCAACTTTGGACCGTTCTTTGTCTTGCATGGCCTTCCACTCATCCAGTGTCATCTCCTTAGGACCTTCTTCCTTCACCTCCTCTACTTCATTCTCCCTACACAGACACAACCATCCAATGGCATGCTCTAGTTTAGCACATCTAGTCAGAGATACTGGCATTTTCTCTTATTCTGAACAGAATTCTACTTGACTCACTTGTTTTCGGAGTCGGCAGGAGCGTGATCTTCACCTTCAGGAACAGGCTCCGGTGCTGCAGACTGATCAAGCTCACTGTCAAATCAGACAACATTATTAGATCAGGGGAAACCTTGAAATAAACACCATCCCTTTGAAGAAATGTTTCATAAGTCTTAAAAGTCAAGAAATGACAGTTGTCCCTGACTAGGGGGAAATCTGATGATTTAGAACCAGCCCACCATGTCATTCAGTATCAGGTTTTATTTATGTCCAGAACACAAGCGGTTTGGTACAAGTTACTGTCAAAGTTCAATACTTGGGTTAACCCCCTAATACAAATACTAGGGCTGTCAAAATTAATGCGTTAATAACCTGTTAACGCAAATTCATTTTAACAGCACTAATTTTATTAACATGCGATTAACGCAGCGCGCATTTTCTGTTTGACCCATTGCATAGCTCTTAGTTGGAGAAATGGAGATGCACAGTGTTGCCAACTTAGTGACTTTGTCTCTAGATTCAGAGACTTTTTTCAAAAAAGCGCTTAGCAACAATACGTAACACATAATTGGACAAATTTAGCTTCTGAGACTCTCCGTTACTGCCGCACGAGTGCAAGGTCTCGCTTTCCCAGCGCACACAACTCTCTCTCTGCGTCTGCTCTGTTCAGCGAGCAGCAGAGAGGAGCAGCGCTTTTATTTAAACCAGATATTATGTTGCTTCTCTAATTTTACATGCAAGTATAGTCGAAATCACAGCACAGCTATAGTCTTTATCTTATGTGTATTTGATTTTATCAGACGATGGCTCGATTATAAATCAGGATTTTTGTGCAGATTAACATCTTGGAAGGGAGAGCTGGTTATGTAGACACGTTTCAGTCACTATTTCATATTAATTCGGTTGTCTGACAACAGAAACAGTAAAATATAATAATGAAAACAGTTTTATTGAGAATTTGGCTGCATCAAAATACAGTATGTCGGCACAGAGAGGCAAACAAATGTAATAATAAATAATAAATCTACAGCATGTTCAGAAGAAGTGAGCTGGCCTCCTGCAAATAATGTAAACAGGTTTGTGTAAGTAAATTGCTCAGTGTGAAGAAAGAGTGGGAACCTGGTATTTCTTTTTTCATGTGTCTAACAGACATGAACAAGTTCTTTGAAAAACATCTATGATCTTTAAACGTGTCTAGTCTTCATGCTCTATGCTGAGTATGGTTTCACTAATAATAAACTTACATTTGCATTAAGCACCATATTTGTCCATCCCCATGTTGATTAGAGTTTTAAAAACTTAAAAAGTATTAATTTAAGGTACATTTAGAACAGATAAAAATGTGCGAATAAGTTGCGATTAATCACGAGTTAACTCATTACAATCATGCGATTAATCGCAATTAAATGTTTTAATCAATTGACAGCTCTAATAAATATTATTATTATTATTATTATTATTATTATTATTAACAACAACGCCGCTTACTTTTGCAAACATCACTAATTAGAGTTAACAAGAGTCTAGTGTTTCAGACAATCTACATTATTTCTGAATGACACATTCAGGGTTTCTGCAGGTTTTATGAAGGCTATAAAGATTCTTAAATCAAGATACATTTACCTGAGAAGCAAAATCACATAAAGAGTCTTTCTTTCTAAAATGAATTGAGTTTGATTAAAAAAAAAAAAAAAATCTGCCACTGGGGCTTAGAAAAATCAACTTAATTAAAAACGAAAACAAGTTTATGGCCCATTGACAGATATTTGTTCACGTTTTAAAAATAAACTCACTTGACATTTTTGCATCTCAAATAAATGTATCTTGATTTAAGGATGTTTAGATACTTGTACTGGAAAACAAGACAAAAATATAGAGAAACATTCACTTTTAGGAATGCAAGCAAGATGTCTTCATGAATTTAAGACTTCTTGCTCTGATTTAAGGCCTTTGTTTGTGGAAGGGCGAATTGAAACTTTTTAGGACTCGCAGAAACCCTGACATTTGTCAACATGTCATATCAACCTCCCAAATAATCTAATGCAACACCACAAGCCTCAAATATTTCACATCTACAATCCTACCTGGCTTCTTCCTTCACATTGCCCCAGTTGTGCAAGCCACTCCCACCACGCTTCTCCTCTCCTTTCTGTCGACTAAAGCATGAAGGACATTCCAGTGAGACTAGAGCAACAACACACCCTTAACCATTTGTTAGTGCAGGCTTCATCACACTTACGATTTGTCATTGCCGCTGTGTCTGTCAAAATCACGTTTGCCCCGGGAATCAAAGCCATCTCCACGCCCCATGCCTCGCCCACGGCCGCCTCTGGCCCCGCGGCCTCCTCCACGGCCTCTAGAGGGCTTATCCCCTATTGGCCTGAGGACATGAACAGAGACAATCGGCACTCTGGAGCTACAAAATCAATAAACGCTCCTCAGGTATTGATTAAATGGGGACTCAGTGGACTTATTAGCACGGTGGTTCTACAAATGATTAAGAATCACAATCAACCCGAAACAGAAACATTGGCCTTAACAATGGCATGAGTTTGGAGAAACAGATGTTATTTTGGTGACACTAGTAGTTTTGAAGTTTTAATGTCACAATCTCTTGATTTGTTTCAATATCGATTAATTTGGATATATATCAGGTACAGCACATTTTTCTTAAAGGGTTAGAAGAGCGTATGCAGAAGAGCGTATGCAGTTTCCGTCCAGCAGATATTCTCCAAAATGGCACTAGGGTGACGTAGAGGAGACGAACTGTTGAATAAAGTCGTTATTTTTGTTTTCTTCGCATACAAAAGTATTCTCGTAGCTTCATAAAATTGTCCGAATATTCATTTTTGGGCGAACTAACCCTGTAAGTAAAACAATCTCTCTACTAATGCTAAGCACTACACACAGAACCCTGTCAGTTGTGCATTGCTATAATATTAAAGGTTAAATTAAACTGCTATTATTTTTAGATATTTCAGTTAACACAAACAAAAAGCTTTTACACAAACATTTAAATTGCACATAAGGCAGTTTTTATATTCGCTTTTTAATGATTTATTATTGTAACATTGTTTCTACCCCAGTTTTTTGTTGAAATATAAACATTTAAACGCTGTATGTCGTTTTAACAACAGATTTTTACAAGCGTAAAATAAATGAGACATTCATGAATACAATAAATATAGTGCATATATTTAGCAAACCGCTCCTCTCTAAGAGTTATTTTTTCTAGCTGACTAACAAGCAATAGATATTGAGTGTCATGTAACATTTACCACAGGATAGCAATATCGTTTACAAGCTGATTTACTGACGTCTTTCCACGGTCGAAACACAATGATTACCTTAAAAAATGTGTTTCAGTAAGTTGTTCTGTTTCTTTCAACATACCTTCTGATGTTGATTCATGTTTACTTCGTGTATTTTTTTTTTTTTTTTTTTTAGACTTAATTTGAAAGCGGCAACCTTGTTTCTCATCAAAGTGACAAAGCACAAAACTTTGGTTAGAAAGCACTACAAATAATATTTAGTAAAGTTTTGTGTGCACATCAACAGCATAAACTAAAAGACAGATTCTAGCAATTCGGGAATATATATCGGTTCATCAAAATTAAGATTCATTTAAGTGATATTGTCAGTCTTAAAGCTGTCATTTTTGTTAAAAACCAACCAAACACTCACTTGTCCACAGGGAACTCGCCCCCCTCTGGCTTCTCATCAGCTGGTTTATCAAAGCGGCGTTCACGAGGAGGTCGTCTGTCGGGCCGCCTGTCGCTGGGCCGAGCCTCTCCTTGACCTCCCTGGTGCTGGGAACTGGCCTGACCCTGCTGCTCCGGCCTCCGGCCAACCCTCCTCATACCTAAAATAGATGTTCAGACACTCATTAAAACGCAGTCCAACACGGACAGAGATCCTGTGAATTCAAATCTACAGTTTTTTCATACATAATTAAATGAGTTATTAAATGACACATTTCAATCAGAGCAAAATTAGAGCATTAATATCTGACTGCTGCATGCATCACTCCAAGGGCTATTCCACCAATCCGACACATTTAGAAAATAAATACTCTTATCCAAATCAGTGCACCTATTACAGGTCAGAAAACATACGCAATAAAATATGGATAAAACAGTCTCACAAAAGCCAACTACAAGTACTTAACACTTCTAATTTAAGCATATGTGACCCTGGAGCACAAAACCAGTCTTAAGTCGCGCGGCTATATTTGTAGCAATAGCCAACAATACATTGTATGGGTCAAAATTATCGATTTTTTTTATGCCAAAAATCATTAGGATATTAAATAAAGATCATGTTCCATTTTGTAAATTTCCTACCGTAAAAATATCAAAACTTAATTTTTGATCAGTAATATGCATTGCTAAGGACTTCATTTGGACAGCTTCAAAGGTGATTTTCTCAATATTTAGATTTTTCTGCACCCTCAGATTCCAGATTTTCAAATAATTGCATCTCAGCTAAATATTGTCCTATCCTAACAAACCATACATCAATGGAAAGCTCAATACTGAAAAGCTCAATTTTAAAAATTCTGACTGGTTTTGTGGTCCAGGGTCACATATAGTACTTGAGTTGCTGGCTAGCACCATATACGTGGTCTATATGTAAAATAAAAACAGCATGCACACTTCTATGTGTTTGGAAAAACATGATGATGAGCGAAAGACAGCATTTAGGTGAACTATTCGTTTTAGTGCTTTGCTCAAGGTCACACTGTTTATGAATCAACTCTAGTGATGTCTGAAGATGCATTTTCAGATTTTAAAGCACCAGGTTACATTTATTTAGTCATTTAAACAAGATCACAACCCACGACGAAATCAAATATGACAATATCAAACGTCAAATCAACCAGGTAAAATAACTTGATTGTGCAGGTTACTCCATTTATCCGTCACGGCTCGCCTTACAAAAGTGAAAGTGCTCTCATACATATCTGCGTAACATCAAAACACGCCACCGTTTCCTCCATGTGCAAACTAGCACAGTAAGATGCTAATCACAGAATATTCACATACAGCTAGCAGATTAGCATGTGGCTAAAGCAGCTACGCAGTTTTAAATAACGTGAAGTTGATCAAATCGTGATGTTGACATGTCAGAGGAAGAAACCCGTTGAATAAAACGTCTCTGAGGGCATTTCGCTCACAAAACATTGTGTTAGCGAACATTAAACGTCGACAACAACACCACGAGTACCGTTAGCAGCAGCAGCTCAGGCTGTTGTTGTCCATGTTGACTTCTCTGCTGTGTTTATGTGTGTGTGAGCACTCAGTCCTGTCTCATAACCTACTGTGCTGCCTATCTAGACGGTATTTTAGGCACCATATGCGCGTTTGAGAGCGTCGCGTCAGCCGTTTTTAGGCGCGTTTAGTGTTTATGGGTTGGAGCGTGTCTGTAATGTCCGAATATGCTGTTTATGTTTTGAGACACAGCCGATATTTAAGACCGTGATTTCTACATACCCTCTTTCTTAAGTAGCACAGGGGCCTGGGTGTCTTCTTTCTTGTCATGCGCTGTATTTTTTCTGTCTTTCTGGGACTCTTTCTTCTGCTGTTTGGCGGCTTGAGCTGCCGTCTTCGAGCCGCCTGACGCGGCCGCATCTTTCTTCTTGTTTTCGGCCGCCTTTAATATCTCGAACGGGTCGGATTCATCGTCTAATAGCTGGTCGAACCGATTGGTAACGACGCAGCCGAAGCCTTCTTGCAGATGCCCCGGCATGATGGCGCCCCAGCAGCGGGATTCTCCTCCGATTCTTCGAGGCTTCGAGCGAACGGCTCACGGTGGACAACCACAAGATGGCCGAGGAAGACACCTGCTTCTCTTCCGGCGCTCTCAACATCCGGGACATCACAGCTTTCGCGCCATATGGGGGGTGTAGTTTTTAGTGATAGCGAAATGAAGCGTTCTGAACGTTCTCTCTTTTTTTTTTTTTTTTTATTGAACAATATCAATTTACAAACTCAAGTGGGGAACACAAATATGCATATGAAAAATACACACTTTCCCATTCTTAAATCTCCATATGTCATACATAAATGTCCATGTGTGTATACATAAATTCAGCAAACCCATCACTTCATCACAATTTCATCTTACAGTTTAGACTCATCAACCATAACTCCTTCAAAAACAGCCAGAAACCTTGGAGTTGTGATTGATGATAAGCTGAATTTCTAAAACCACATTACTAAAACTATCCTGCAGATTTGCTTTAGACAATATTAGGAATATCAGGCCCTTTCTTTCAGAACATGCAACACAACTCCTTGTTCAAGCTCTTGTTCTGTCCAGATTTGATTATTGCAAGGCAATCTTGGCAGGTCTTCCAGTCAATTCCATCAAACCTCTACAATTAATCCAAAATGCCGCTGCAAGATTAATCTTTAATGAGCCGAAAAGAATGCACTTCACTCCTCTGTTCATCAGTTTGCACTGGCTACCAATAGCTGCTCGCATAAAATTCAAGGCATTAATGTTTGCCTACAAAACCACCACTGGGTCTGCACCCCTTTACCTAAATTCAGTACTTCAGACTTACAGGTGCATCTCAATAAATTAGAATGTCGTGGAAAAGTTCATTTATTTCAGTAATTCAACTCAAATTGTGAAACTCGTGTATTAGATAAATTCAATGCACACAGACTGAAGTAGTTTAAGTCTTTGGTTCTTTTAATTGGGATGATTTTGGCTCACATTTAACAAAAACCCACCAATTCACTATCTCAACAAATTAGAATATGGTGACATGCCAATCAGCTAATCAACTCAAAACACCTGCGAAGGTTTCCTGAGCCTTCAAAATGGTCTCTCAGTTTGGTTCACTAGGCTACACAATCATGGGGAAGACTGCTGATCTGACAGTTGTCCAGAAGACAATCACTGACACCCTTCACAAGGAGGGTAAGCCACAAACATTCATTGCCAAAGAAGCTGGCTGTTCACAGAGTGCTGTATCCAAGCATGTTAACAGAAAGTTGAGTGGAAGGAAAAAGTATGGAAGAAAAAGATGCTAACCAACCGAGAGAACCACAGCCTTATGAGGATTGTCAAGCAAAATCGATTCAAGAATTTGGGTGAACTTCACAAGGAATGGACTGAGGCTGTTGTCAAGGCATCAAGAGCCACCACACACAGACGTGTCAAGGAATTTGGCTACAGTTGTCGTATTCCTCTTGTTAAGCCACTCCTGAACCACAGACAACGTCAGAGGCGTCTTACCTGGGCTAAGGAAAAGAAGAACTGGACTGTTGCCCAGTGGTCCAAAGTCCTCTTTTCAGATGAGAGCAAGTTTTGTATTTCATTTGGAAACCAAGGTCCTAGAGTCTGGAGGAAGGGTGGAGAAGCTCATAGCCCAAGTTGCTTGAAGTCCAGTGTTAAGTTTCCACAGTCTGTGATGATTTGGGGTGCAATGTCATCTGCTGGTGTTGGTCCATTGTGTTTTTTGAGCAGTCACATGGTTTTCAGGCAAATGAAGCTTCGGACGTCATAGATCACATGCTTTTCCCAAAACAAATCAAGCTCCGATTCAGCGCTTCAGTGTGAAATGTATTGTTTTTTGATACAAGCTTCGGAGCTTCGGTGTTGAAGGTAACATCACTAGAAGTTTTACAACTCCACTATTCTGTATGCAGTTCACTCAAGGTATCTACAATATTTGTGCGCTGGATATTAATTATTTTAAAATGAATAACTAATTATTTTATTAATTAATAATCGTTTATGAAGAGTATTTGAAGATTAATTCATTTTATTATCAGCCTATTAATTGTTTTTTACAAATGCAAAATTTATTTAAACTCTCTGTTTTTTAATTAAGATCATTTTAATGTGGGGTTTGTTCTTATGTGACACTGGACCACAAACCAGTCATAAGGGTCAATATTTTTTAATTGAGATTAATACATCATCTTAAAGCTGAATAAATAAACTTTCCATTGATGTTAGGATAGGACAATATTTGCCTGAGATACAACTATTTGAAAATCTTTATTTAACCTCTGTTTTTTTAATTGAGATTATTTTAATGTGGTGTTTGATATGTTCATGTTTGATTGTTCTCTTCTCATTCCCTGTGAGTTTGGAAGTTTTATGAGTTCTAAAAAGTAAAAAGTACAAAAAGGACAAACGGTTTCTTAATGTTTTTAAAGGCAACAATTTTATGTTTATTTTTTTATTTTTATTTTTTTAATGACTTAATTAAGACACCAAACATTGTAGTATAATATTACAGCAGGTTACATATTTCGTGTTGCACATTCTGAAATTATTGACCTGGAACTGCAGACCTGTTCATTGTAAATGGATATATCTCATTATTTTAGTGCGTTGAGATGTCAGCAAGACCAATGCAGGCGACAGTGACTGAGGAAAATGAAGAACCTCTGCTGAAGGAGTTTACAGTAATGGAAGTTGACAGAAGGAGGACATTTTGGGAGTGTTGATGGAGGCTGCATTGACTGACTGCAGCAGGTGCGATTACCAACATGAAACTTGGCCAAATAGTTCATCTCACTTCCAAGATCTCAAACCACCAAAACACATCAGCTCATTCTTTCTCACATGCACTGTTATATTGCTTACAGACAACTTCTGAAACAATGGCTTTTTAAACTCTACACACAAAACCCCAAAACACACACACTGTCACGGATTCCACAGGGAGACGGATACCAGGAACGGGAAGACAAGGAGTAATTCCAAAAACAAGAGTCTTTAATGAAATCAAACTGAAGGGTACAAATAACAGGCAGGAAACACTCACGCGACAGAGTTCAATACTCGACAGGAAACACAGGGCAGAACACGCTATAAATACACAACGTAACTAGATAATTAAACACACAGCTGGACAATAATTAACTAATAAACACAAGAACAGGGAACTAACCAAAATATGGGCATACAAGAGGAAGGGGAACACAAGACACACAAGACAATCCTGACATTACGCCCCCCCTTTGAAGGCGTATCCTCGCGCCATATACCATCCAATGGGGAGGGGGGCTGGGCGCTCTGGAGGCCTTCAGGAATAAGAACATGCAGACAAGACAGACAGCCTCCAGGGCGGCGCCTATGGCGGATCAGGGAGTTCAGGAGGCCATGGCGGTGCAGGGAGCTCAGGAGGCCATGGCGGTGCGGTGCCATAGTGGCCCCAGCCCCGGCCACTATGGCACTACAGCACCTCCCCCCCCCCAAATACTTGGAGGAACTTACGGGGCTTAACTGGAGGTCAGGGGCCCTCTCTGGGCTTAACGGGGAATCTGGGGTCTTTCCTGGGTTGGACTGGAGATCAGGAGCCCTCTCTGAGCTGAACTGGGGATCAGGAGCCCTCTCTGGGCTGATCTGGGGATCAGGAGCCCTCTCTGGGCTGAACTGGGGATCAGAAGCCCTCTCTGGGCTCGACTCGGGAACTGGAGCTTCCCCTGGGCTCGACTCGGGAACTGGAGCCTCCCCTGGGCTCGACTCGGGAACTGGAGCCTCACCTGGGCTCGACTCGGGAACTGGAGCCTCACCTGGGCTCAACTCAGGAACTGGAGCCTCACCTGGGCTCAACTCAGGAACTGGAGCCTCACCCGGGCTCGACTCGGGAACTGGAGCCCTTCTTGGGCTAGACTGGGGGACAGGAGCTGGAGTCTTCAGTGGGTTGTCCTCCGGAACATGAGCCCCAATGCGGCTAGGCTCGGAATCCGAGGACCATAGTGGGCATGACTGGGGCTTTCCAGCACTCCGTGTGCTGACTGAGGCGTCAGGGGCCTTCTCAGGGGTAGACTCGGGAACCTTTTCTGTTGGGCGTCCTGAGAAGCAGGCGGCTTGGGAATGGCCTCCTTGGCCATGACAGGAGAAGCTTCCTGCTTCAGCGGAACCCCCACAGACAAGACATGACTGCCAAGACTGGGTTCCGGAGGACTGGAGAAGACAACAGGGGACATGACCTGACTTGGGACAGGCACTGGAGGGCGCACTGGTAGGCGCGTTCTAGGTGCGGGCACTGGAGGGCGCACTGGCAGGCGCGTTCTAGGTGCGGGCACTGGAGGGCGCTCTGGCAGGTGCGTTCGAGGTGCAAGAACAGGAGAGAGGAGGTGCGCTGCAAACTCCGGGGGCAGCTCCATGTCCAGGAGCGTCGAGGGAGCAGTGGCTGGCGGGCTTGTGTGAGCCGCGAACGGCGGCGTGTGTGACTTCACCGCGGGCGGCGGCCTTGAGCGAGCCGCGAACAGCGGCCTTAACTTCGCCGTGGGCGGCGGCCTGGAGTGAGCCGCGAACCTCAGCGGGCTTGGCAACCTCACCAGGCTGTAGTCCTTCCAGCTGGCGGGGACGAGCCACAGACGGCGGCGGCCTGGAGCGGTGGCCTCCATGGTGGTGTCGGTTATAGGTCGAGTATTCTGTCACGGATTCCACAGGGAGACGGATACCAGGAACGGGAAGACAAACTGAAGGGTACAAATAACAGGCAGGTAACACTCACGCGACAGACAGAGATGACATTCAATACTCGACAGGAAACACGGGGTAGAACACACTATAAATACACAACGTAACTAGATAATTAAACACACACAGCTGGACAATAATTAACTAATAAACACAGGAACAGGAAACTAAACAAAATATGGGCATACAAGAGGAAGGGGAACACAAGACACACAAGACAATCCTGACACACACAGCATGCAAAACATTATCTTGCAAAACCAAACACATCACTATTCTCAAAATTTGCATACCTTTACACACAATCCATCAAATTAATGCCTGTGACAAATACAGTATAATGAATGCATATTCAGTATTTACACTATAAACAGAATTGCAAGGGAAAGAATTTCTTTCTTTCACAAAAAAAAAAAGTTTTGATTTCTAAGTGATCAAGTTAGGTATATTTATAGTAGTGTTTTAAAGGAAAATGCCACCGTTTTTCCATATTCCAATATGTTTTTCCTTCAATTTAAACGAGTTGATACGTACCTCTCCCGTCTCAGTGCGTGCACTTAATCGCTCTAGCGCGCGGCGCCACTATGCTAGTGTTTAGTTTAGCACCATTCATTCCTTAGGATCCAAACAGAGATGAATTTAGAAGCTACCAAACACTTCCATGTTTTCCCTATTTAAAGACGGTTACATGAGTAGTTACACGAGTAAGTATGGTGACACAAAATAAAACTGGGCAATTTTCTAAGCAGATAAAAAATGGTAACTATAATGTATGGCGGAAGAGTACTTCGCAGCACTTCGACTTCGGCGCAGTAATATTGGTTCTATTGATGGAAGTTAGAGGGAGAGGGAGAGGGGGAGTTTTCAGGAGTGATGATATTACTGCGCCGAGGTCGAAGTGCTGCGAGAAGAGAGAAGTACTCTTCCGCCATACATTATAGTTATCATTTTTTATCTGCTTAGAAAATCGCCACTGTTTATTTTGTCACCATACTTAACTACCCATGTAACCGTCTTTAAATAGGGAAAACATGGAAGTGTTTGGTAGCTTCTAAATTCATCTCTGTTTGGATCCTAAGGAATGAATGGTGCTAAGCTAAACCCTAGCATAGTGGCGCCGCGCGCTAGAGCGATTAAGTGCACGCACTGAGACGGGAGAGGTACGTATCAACTCGTCTAAGTTGAGGGAAAAACATATTGGAATATGGAAAAACGGTGGCGTTTTCCTTTAAGCAGCAGTGTTTTCCAAATGAAACACAAGGACAGTTAGCTTTGAATGATGGGCTTAGAGAACTGGAGTGTTTAGTGTTTTGCTAAAGTTAAATATTACTACTGCAGAAATGCACGTAGTTTTACAGTTTAGAAAGCAGTGTCAGAATTTGAAAAATGTGCTGCACATATAGTGTTTTAAAGGTGATGGAGTGCAAATGACAAGAGTTCATGCAGATGTGGTCACTGAATGCATTTTGTGTGAAAAAATGAAAAATGATTAACAGTTTCTTCCACACAGACTGTTGTTTTGTGGACTGTGTGAAGAGTTTTGATAGTGTGACTTCAGTTTTGACCAATTTATATTAGGAAATCTGTAAACTAAGGGAATTCTTGAACACATTTTTGTTTTGTTTTTTGAAGCTGGTATTATTTCCGAAAATATGTGTGAAAATAATATTTCGCATGAGGAAAATGAAGGCCATTTTAAGACTTTTCTTATTATCTATTCTTTCTTTTCTTTTTTTTCTTTTTTTCTTTTGTTGGGGGTGCAGTGTCACCATTGGTTGTGAGATGGTATAAACACAACAACATTCATTAAAAAAAAATATTTTTACCCTTTAAATGTGTTTATGCAGGCATCTTATGCAGGCTATGTCTTAATGGACAGTTAAAATAATAAAATGAAATTAAAAAATTAATAAGTTACAGGTAAAAGACTGTAAAAATGGCTGTTAATTGAGTTCCTTTACTATGAAAAAATAATAAATCTAATTGGATATCCTGAAAAAAATACTGTAAAATTCACAGTTTTTATCATCTTATAATTTACAGTGAAAAAAATATTAATAAACACTCCCACAATTCCCTTTGTTGCACTTTGCCTTTGATGGTTCATTGAATTAACTGCTTATTTTAATTTATTTGTTTTTTCATATCAGTTCTGAACATTAGGGTTTATGTTACATCTTTTGTTGTTATGTGAATGTTTATTATATTATTTTGTTATGTCGTTACCATGATGGTGTTTATTATTTGTGTGAATGACACTGTGCACATTCTATCTATAATTATATTTACTTCAGCTTGTGGAAGAGTTACTTGTGATGCATGAGCTTTGATTAATCGTGATGTTTTTTCATTATCACCTGTGTTTTTTGGTGGTTGTCAGTATATTATAACAGTAGTCTACAAAACAGATAATATAGCTGCAAGCAGCGATGACAGGCCCAAGCCCCAGGTGCCACCGTCACCCTGGTGGCATCGGGAAAACAGAGCACAGCAAGCTCATATATTTAATCCTCTGGCAGTCTGGTTGTTGAGTCACAGCAATGAAAGGGTTACTCTAGAATATCAAGAGTGTGAAACAGATACACTCAGAAAGGGAAGGATATATTAAAACAATAAGCCCCAAGAAGCTGTGCTTTACAGTGAATTTATAACAGCTAAGGAGCGTTAGGCACAACGCAGAGCGGAGTAAACCGCCTTAGCTGTTATAAATTCACTTTAAACCACGGTTTCACGGGGCTTATAGCTTTTAGCTTATAGCTATAGTTCCAAGGCACCCCATACGCCCGTAGGGCCGATCTAATGCGCAAATACATAAAAAGGAGGTGCCTGGCAGATTATACTGAGTTTTGAGATTCTGGAAGGATTTTAAACCACTATCATCATAGATATCTCCCAGAGTGTTTATTTTATTATGAGTCCATTGCAGATAAAATGTAATGATATTAATAAAAACATTCTTCCGGCAAACAATGTAGTTCTTCAGAAATGGTTGTGGTTGCAACAAAGTGTTTACCGAGCAACACACAGATGCAGAAACAAAGAGGTGTATGTTTGAAGAGTAACAGCTTCAAACGCAACTCAACCAATCAGAATACAGGACAGGAACTATCTGTTTTATAAAAAACATTTAATGATCTAGTAGAATTTTAGATTATTTTAATTATCTAAGCATTTATAAAATAATTATATTAAACTATATTGACAGAACATATCAACTGATTCTATGCATTTATTTGTCATTCTAATGGATGGAAACAGACAGGACAAAGATCAGGCTTGAAAGATTTCTTATTCTAGTGGACAACCTTAGAATTACAGCCTTCATCTGTCAGCTGAAATAGTCTGATAGTTTTTAATTTGCTGTTAGGACCCTGAGCATCAGAAATACATGAAACTAAGCATGTTCCCTCAGAATGACTTGTTCTCATATGTAAAAAAGTTTTGAGGAATTTGGGCACTTTAAAGATAGGCTATAAGACAACTGCTGTTTAGTTTTTTGCCGTTACTTTAATAAATCGACATGGCAACATCGTTTGAGATATCAACGACAGAACACCATTTTTCAAGTTTAAGTCCACCTAAGTTAATCTACTCTCCTGTCTGATTTGTGGTTAAGGCTAGAAGGGAAGGGATACAGCTGCGGCTACTGGGCATGCTCATTTACATATTTTCTGAGCCAACAATATAACGTGAAACCTATGAAAATGGTTTAAAAAAGCACATGGTGCCATAGTTTCATCACTTTAGAGTGTCGCAGTGACTGTCTTTTTGCAGTAAAGGACCTGTCATAATGTGTCTGTAATGAGTGGGAAGATGACATGAAGCGACGCGAAAACTGAATTGCTGGATTGAAAATAGATGAGCGCACATGTGCATATACAGCTCCCGAAGTTCACGGGATTTTGTCCACAGAATGATAAGAGCACATGTTTTAACATATTTTATTATTTAAAACTCAGTATTTTAACTTAAGCGCTGCAAGCCATGCATACATGTCATGCAAAACATGACAGGTTTTCTGGTATGCAAAACAAGCACTTTAAAGGAATTCCTTAGCTTATTACCGTTACTGTGACAGCCAACAACAGCACAGCTTAACCCTCTGCGCATATTTATATTTAGTTATATTGAAAAAGTTTCAATTCAGTCTATCTTTTTTACCCCGTTTTAACATGGATTTCTATGGAGACTGGCCGTAGATGTCGGGCAAGATGGTGGATAGCAACGGTGCCACATAATATCCGCGATTTGATTGGTCAGATTGCCTGTCAATCAAGCTCTTTGCAAACGGTCAATTGGAGGAGTATAAAGAAAAAGAATTTTCAAGTTTGACACATTGCCATGGCAACAGAATTTATGATATCAAGAATCCCTTCAGTTTTACATCTGCTGTGTTTTGAAATTATTCTGATTAAATATGAAGCAAATCAAGTATTTTGAAAATGACACACTTCCTGCTGCCAGATGGTAGCGCTATAACTGTCTCCCAATAGTCAAATCTATGTGATTGGCCTCCTTCAACAAACAAACTGATGAAGTTTGGTCAAAAACAGTAACACACTTTCGGCTTCCCTTGTTTTGCAACATACCTCACTTCGAGATATCAAAAATCCCTTCACAATTTATCATCCTCAGTGTTGTGAGATCATGTTGACTGAGTTTGGTGTCAATTGGATGAAAAACCTAGGACAAGTCTATAAAATTCCAGAGCATGCATTTTTCCCCAAAAAGCCCCCAAAATTTGAAAAAAAAAAAAAAAAAAAATCACAAATGTCCTTAGAAGAACAATAGGGCGCCCAATTAGTACTTCAGTAGTTTGGTAATTATATTATACCATTTAGTGAAATACAGGTTTTACTGTAAATTTAAGTTCAATCTGTAAAAGCCAAATGTTGCAATCGTGTTTTTTATGCTGAAGTTCTGGCAACCACAATTTCTGTTCTTTTACTGTAAATTTAACAGAGTTTTTACAGGCATACCGCTTGATATTATAGTCATTAATTCAAAACAAAACATAAATATAGATTTAAATTCAAAGAGAACAAATAGTCTATGCAAGACCTAGCATTTTATTTGTATCCAAAATAAGAAGATGTGAACATTACAGTGCACTAACCACTCTCATGCAGTGTATGTTTCATTCATACTCGAAGCCAGAGGGCGCTCTTGTGCAGAAAGTCCAAAATAGACTTGCAGAAGTAAAACTTATGAGATGCCAGGAAATCCCTAATATGGACAAAAGTATCCAGCTATTGCTGTGGATAAGCTGAATAAAAAATGTGAAGATAATACAATATACAATATATATATGTATATATATGTATGTTTTTCACGTCATCTCCAGGTAATAAACAAAATATCTGAATAATAAACTGCTAACTGACATAGTATTTATTACACTAGCCTATAGAAAATAGAAAATATATTTTCTGCCTTATTCTGTGATAAAAATGTAAAAACTTGTAGTATATGAATGAACAAATCATAAAATTGCCATATAGGAAAAAATATTAGAGAATACAAATTATTGGTAATTGTCCATCATTGTTTTTGATTTCTTAGCCAATTAAATGTAAGAGATAAAAAAAATAAATAAAATTAAACCTGTCAAAAAAATTGTCCCCCTCACTTCTGAAATGATGGCTACGCCCCTGACTTTCGTTTACTTAGTATATGCATATTAAACTTTTTTATTAGTTTTCGTCACCTTCACATATAGTGCTGGGCAATGATTATTCGCGATTAATCGCATCCAAAATAAAAGTTTTTGTGTATACAATATATATGAATGCATACTCTGTATATTTATTATATAAAGACACACACAGTATATATTTAGAAAATATATACATGCATATTCATACAATTTATATTACATATAAATATATTTAACATATAAGCATTACATATTTTTCTTAAATGTATACATATGTGTACACATAATAAATATACACAGTACACACACATATATTAGCCTATGTACACAAAAACTTTTGCATTTAATCGCGATTTATTGTTGCCTAGCACTAATTTTACATTTTGACCCAGCATGTCTCCACTGTACAGCGATGAAAGAAAGAAGCGCAGTAATCACACTCTTTCTCACTCACTCACACACACACACACACACACACACACACACACACACTGAGGGGGCATCAGAGGGTGTTGTTTTCTCTTTGGAGGTTCTCGGCGTATCCACAGCCTGTGAAGACTTCATGACGCTCGCCGCCACAGCATGTGTCCCGGAACCCGCACAGATACTGCTGGTGCTTTTGGTGCAAGTGGCATCCTCGATCCCCCCGGGCTGCCCGGAGCGCTGCGTGTGTGATGACCAGCATGTGGTCCAGTGCGCTGAACAAGATCTCCGCAGATTCCCAACGGGACTCCCGCTGACCACCCGCCAGCTCATCCTGTCCAACAACCGCATCCCTGATTTACCCGCGCTCGAGCTCAATTACCTGTCCGACCTCACGTTTCTGGACTGCAGCAATAACTCCCTCACACACATCTCCGAATCCACATTTGGGAACCTGAGAAAGCTGGCGTATCTGGACCTGTCCTTCAACTCCTTCTGTAGGATAGAGGAGCAGACGTTCAGCGCGCTGGAGAGCCTGGTGATGCTGAGACTGACGGATAACCCCAAGCTCTCAGACTTTCACCCTCAGGCTTTCTCGCACGCCAGTGCTCTTCAGGTGCTGGATATC
Source organism: Spinibarbus caldwelli (assembly GCA_039654775.1). NCBI lineage: Eukaryota > Metazoa > Chordata > Actinopteri > Cypriniformes > Cyprinidae > Spinibarbus > Spinibarbus caldwelli. The sequence goes on from CM077234.1 coordinate 4,095,483, forward strand.
AGCAGGAATAACCTGAGCAGACTCAACGTGAGCTCCCTCACGGCTCTAGGCGGGCTCCGGTCTCTCGGGCTCAGCGGGAACCCGTGGCTGTGTGCCTGCGACGCGGAGGAGCTCTGCTTATGGATGCACACGGACACCTTCAAGTTTCAAGGTAGGCTGTATTTGGGGTCTAGGGGTTGTTGTTTTTGCCTTTTTAGGCATGCATATGAGGTAAAACTTTTAAAATAACTTTATTTAATAACCTTACTCTTGATTAATATATCGTTACCATATAGCCTTATAAAGCTTGACAAGGGAGGTTGGGCAATAATGCTGAAACACTGTTTTGTTTTAGATCTGTAACTCAGTGGTTTTGATATTTTACACAGAGATTTATACTGTCACCTCAGGAAAGCAGTGGTCATTAGTTTATTTCTAAAACTAATGGTGTTAAAATCACCCTGTTACAATACTCCTCAGTCTTCCACATTCAAAAAACAAATGAATGAATGAATAAAAATAAATAAACAATTTAATAGACAAATAAAAAAATGCAACCTACTAATAAATAAATAAGTGCACTGTGCTTTGGATAAAAGTATTGCTGAGTTGCTGCTGGTCTTAAAAAGTATTAATTCACCCTTCCACACATTATGGCCTAAAAAGGTCTTAAATCAGAGCAGAATGTCTTAAATTCATAAAGTCATGGCATTAAATGTTGCATGCACTGAAAATAAATAAATAAATAAATAAATCCTCCTCTGTATTTTTGTCTTGTTTTCCAAACATCCTTCAATCAAGATATATTTACTTAAGATACAAATTGAACATATAAAGTCTTGTTTTCTGAGAAATGAAACACAATTAAGTACATTTATGCATAAAACAAGAACCAACTTCTGTCATGATATCTGCTATGAAAACTTGTTTTCCCATTGAATTAAGTTGACTTTTCTGAGCCCATTCACAAATATTTGCTTATGTTTTAAACATAAATTCACTTCGTTTTTTTATCAGTTTCCCAAAAAAAAAACAAAAAAAAAAACCAAGTTTTTATTTTATTTAATTTTGCTTCCTAAGTAAATGTATTGATTTAAGAATCTTTTAGACATTTGCACTGGAGAACAAGAAAAAATAAATAAATAAATAAATAAATAAATAAAAGAATAAATGTGGGCTAGAGATCTATTAGATCTAGTGGAAGTTGAACTTTGAAGCATTGCTAATAGAAAGACATTTTGAGACCATATTGATGTATTTTGTTCCATTTAATTTATTCCCTAAATTTTCTTTACTTGGTCTTAAAAAGTCTTAAATTTACCTTCATAAAACCTGCAGAAAGTCTGGTAGTTGGTTTCAGCCCCTGAAAAAAGTTGACCACTAGAAAATATAAATGAAAGTTTCATGACATTTAAGTATTTGAAAATATATCCAATGATTTTCTAATCTGCATTTGTTAATATAAATAAATGCTCACTTGCTATTGGCCACTATTTTAGATTTAGGTCACAATAGCCCTCTATTAACAATGAATGCATCAACCAGTTCTGTTCAGTCATTTAGGGCTTAAAGGAAAATAGACTAACAGCAGCCATTGGATTTGTAAAGGCCGTCTGAATGATTCACGGGTATGTGATTCTTAGATAGATAGATAGATAGATAGATAGATAGATAGATAGATAGACGTGCAAATATACATGCAGTGTATACACACACATTAGCAGCAGATGATTGTTTAAGCTCATATCTGAGTTCATCTTTCAGGAATGTTCATAGAGTCCCATTATAACCCGTTATATTTAGGCTGCTGAGGGTCTCTTATAGTGCACAAAGCCACACTAAACACTCACACACAGACACATAAAACAAACACGCACAGTGTGAGGAATAAGCAGACATCTCCTGCTTTAATTGGCCCAGATGTATTCCCTCGAGTGCAGCTAATTATTTTGCTCTACAAATTAACATGCAACTAGTCACACAACAATGAAAGATCAAACGCAAATAAGATCTCATCCACTGCTCTAAGCTGCTGTAGTCCCATATGTGCTGGCCTATTTTTACCTTTCACTGGCTTTGTAGGGGTTTATTTGGACCCGGAGCCCCACTATAACATTAACTGCAGACAGAAGGAGAACACAGCTGTGAATCGCCCAGAAATTACAGTGAATAATGTTCTTGTTCGCATTAAACACTTTCACTTTTTCAGAAATTACGCACATTTAAAAAACTCCTCTTTTTTTGTGAATATTGGATTACAGATAAATAATAACAGACATGATAATATCACTATATTAAAGCAGTCAATGGGGAATGAAAGCTTGTTTTCCCTAATTAAGTTGATTTTTCTGAGCCCATTGGCAGATATTTGTTCATTTTTAATCATGAACTTCATTTTGATCAGTTTCTCATAAAAACAAGACTTCTTATTTTATGTCATTTTGCTTCTCAAGTAAATGTATCTTGATTTAAGGATCTTTAGACATTTGTATTGGAAAACAACAAAAATGCTGATGAACCTGGATGAACCTGACTTTTTTGCATCGTGATCAGAAGCAGAGAAAGTTATTTCCATATTTTAGTGGTTGGAAGCCTTCCTTCTTTCCTTCCTTTCAAACTTCCTTTTAAACTTACTTCCTTCCAAACTTCCAAATTTTCAAACTTACTTCTTTCCAAACTTCCTTCCCATTTTTTATTTTTTTTTATTTTTTTTTTACTTGCGGTAAAAATATTCACTTTGCATAAATTACTGCACATTAAAAATTCTAATTCTTTTATTTAGTCTTTTAAACAAAAATTATAATTTTTGTGAATATTGGATTACAGATATATAATAATTTGAGAGACAACAGACATAATAGTATCAGTGTATCACCATATTAAAACAAGTTTTACTGATTTTAAAATCAACAAATTAGAAACACTATACATTCAGTAAATTTATTCTAATGGCAATGTATAGGTCCTTTTCTATGCAATTAAAGTGAAATAACTAAACATAAATATAGGAGCCTGATGAAAATTCTCATTTTAGAAGAAAATTTCAGACGGCACTTAGAGGCTTTTGCATCTGAACTCTTCATATATATATATATATATATATATATATATATATATATATATATATATATATATATATATAGATATATATATATATATATATATATATATATACGGTGGTGTGAAAAATTGTTTGCCCCCTTCCTGATTTTTCATTTTTTTGCATGTTTGTCACACTTTAATGTTTCAGATCATCAAACAAATTTAAATATTAATCAAATATAACACAATTAAACACAACATGCAGTTTTTAAATGAAGGTATTTTTATGAAGGGAAAACAAAATCCAAACCCATATGGCCCTGTGTGAAAAAGTGTTTATCACACCTGAGTTCAGTTTCTCTAGCCACACCCAGACCTGATTACTGCCACACCTGTTCGCAATCAAGTAATCACTTAAATAGGACCTGCCTGACAAAGTGAAGTAGACCAAAAGATCCTCAAAAGCTACACATCATGTTGAGATCCAAAGAAATTCAGGAACAAATGAGAAAGAAAGTAATTGAGATCTATCAGTCTGGAAAAGGTTATAAAGCCATTTCTAAAGCTTTGGGACTCCAGCGAACCACAGTGAAAGCCATTATCCACAAATGGCGAAAACATGGAACAGTGGTGAACCTTCCCAGGAGTGGCCGGCCGACCAAAATTACCCAAAGAGCGCAGCGACGACTCATCCAAGAGGTCACAAAAGACCCCAGAACAACATCCAAAGAACTGCAGGCCTCACTTGCCTCAGTTAAGGTCAGTGTTCATGACTCCACCATAAGAAAGAGACTGGGCAAAAATAGCCTGCATGGCAGAGTTCCAAGACGAAAACCGCTGCTGAGCAAAAAGAACATAAAGGTTCGTCTCAGTTTTGCCAGAAAACATCTTGATGATCCCCAAGACTTTTGGGAAAATACTCTGTGGACTGACGAGACAAAAGTTGAACTTTTTGGAAGGTGTGTGTCCCATTACATCTGGCGTAAAAGTAACACAGCATTTTAGAAAAAGAACATCATACCAACAGTAAAATATGGTGGTGGTAGTGTGATGGTCTGGGGCTGTTTTGCTGCTTCAGGACCTGGAAGACTTGCTGTGATAAATGGAACCATGAATTCTGCTGTCTACCAAAAAATACTGAAGGACAATGCCCGGCCATCTGTTCGTGACCTCAAGCTGAAGCAAACTTGGGTTCTGCAGCAGGACAATGATCCAAAACACACCAGCAAGTCCACCTCTGAATGGCTGAAGAAAAACAAAACGAAGACTTTGGAGTGGCCTAGTCAAAGTCCTGACCTGAATCCTATTGAGATGCTGTGGCATGACCTTAAAAAGGCGGTTCATGCTCGAAAACCCTCCAATGTGGCTGAATTATAACAATTCTGCAAAGATGAGCGGGCCAAAATTCCTCCACAGCGCTGTAACAGACTCATTGCAAGTTATCGCAAACGCTTGATTGCAGTTGTTGCTGCTAAGGGTGACCCAACCAGTTATTAGGTTTAGGGGGCAAGCACTTTTTCACACAGGGCCATGTGGGTTTGGATTGTTTTCCCTTCATAATAAAAAACTTCATTTAAAAACTGCATGTTGTGTTTACTTGTGTTATCTTTGATTAATATTTAAATTTGTTTGATGATCTGAAACATTAAAGTGTGACAAACATGCAAAAAAATAAAAAAAATCAGGAAGGGGGCAAACAATTTTTCACACTACTGTATATATACATAATTTATATGTTATAGCATATATACTACAGCATATGTACTATTATTATACATCTGTACAGCAGTCAGTGCACACTGTCTCAATATTAAGTATTTGTCAATGTGTAAGTGATTTTAAAGTGCTCGTTACATAAACATATCAACTATTTGTATATTTATTTTAATAAAAGTGAATAGCTTTGAAGCCATTTTAAAAGAGTGAGGTTGAAAATAAATATGGCATAAGTACAAAAGTTATTGGATGACAAAAAGATAAAGGAAGTGGCAGACCATGCAAGCACTGCACATCAGATGAGTTGTGGGTATTTAGTCACCACGACTATAGGGAGAAAGTAACTGAGGGATAGAGACCGTGGAAAATAGTGAGATTACTGTAAGGAGGTACAGTACATTAAACTCCTCATGGACACACATTTATTAGTGGTGTTTGTTAAGGAGCACATCACTATTTATAATGATACTAGTGACCATTTCTATTTAAAGAATACTTAATGAAGTGAAAATGGAGAGAGAATTGGAGCAGCAGTTGACATGTCTCCTGACAGAAGCATAAGTACAAAGACTAAATGACTGAGGACAGCCGTGGCTGTGAATTATTCAGTGTGTCAGTGTGTAAGGTAACATAATATCCATGTATGAAAGGATGACAAAGAGCACTGCTTTAATTTACACTGCTGAATCAGCAAAGCTCATTTCCACTGTTAATCATGCTAACCTTAAAGCAAGCATTTTATGACATTAAGTCTTGAGTATAGTACAGGGAAATAGTTGACAGAATTAACTCTCATAATGCATTCGGGTCCAATTTTACCTTAAAGAGAAAAATTGCACGGTTTTTAATAAGGGAACAAAACTTTGCAAATGCTTTAATACTCTCAAAATACACATCATTACTTTTATTTTCAGATCTTTATATATATATATATATATATATATATATATATATATATATATATATATATATATATATATATATAATTTTTCTAAGATATGCCATTCAAAACAATAGTTACACATTTTGTGTTTGGGTCATTTTAGACCCACATACACTATAAAAAAATAAACTGTTGAGAAAACTTAAAAAAATAAGGCAACTTGATGCAGTAAGACTTTTGAGTTCTCTCAACAATAGTTTTTTAGTTCTGCTCAGTAATGATACTTTGTTGAGCCAATGTAAATTTGTGTGTTCATGCAATGCTGATTGTCATATTTTGCTAATAGAAAAATTCTTGTTACAACAACTAAAACAACAATTACTGTCATTGATGTAATTTATTTTTTTTCTGTTTCTTGGAAGAAAAAAATGTTTAATAAGTCACAACATTATCAAATTTATGTTTGTTTACAAATGACAAACGTTAATGGATAAGTTAGTCTAATAAGTACTAATGATGTTCGGTTCTTGAACGAATTGTTCTTTTGAGCCGGTTCTCAGGAAGTAACCAGTTGAGCCCGTTCACAAATCGAACTGAATCGAACTTTAGTTTCGGGTTGATCACACAGGATGCTCAGCTGAAGTAGCACATTCGACTCAAAAAGAACCAAATTTTATAAAAACCTGCAAAAACCTTTCTGTCGAGTGATGGACATTTTGCTATAGTTGATTGTGCATGCATGCATATTATATTTAAAGTTGCTTAAGCGAAATCAAGGAGTTTATAAGACTGGTTTATTCTTTCTAGACATGTAGAACATATCCGCGTATGTGCACCATTGTCTGTAATGTGTGCTGTAGGTGCTTTTAGGAATCTTATCCAAGTTGTAGGCTAGTCAATATTGGTCAGTCAGTCTGATATAAAGAATCCGCGAATGAAACTGTGACCACAAACACCATTAACTTAAGTGAATTATATGGCAATAATCAGCAATATGCTTTCACACAAATAACTTTATTTTTTGAATGTTTCAGTATGTGTTGACACAAATGACTTATTTGAATTTTTCATTGATACAACATGGCTTTGTTGGAAAAGAAATGCATAGAGACGTACTGCTTGATGACGCCAGGAACCGATTAATCGGCTTTTTGAACCAGTTCAATGAGCCGAACTGTGCGAAAAGAACTGGTTTACTGAAATGAATTGGACTTTGCATTACTAATAAGTAGATAACATTGTCTTTGTAAGAAACTTACAAGACTAAGATATCCAGGTAAAGAATATAAGCAGTTGAACATACTCTAGGTCTCAAAACTAGACACACTAACCTCAAGAACGGTGGCAATCAACAAATGTTAAAAAGATGAGCTCTTTATATCACAGTACAACAAATAACTAACAATAATGATAAAACAACAACAAAAAGTTTAAATGAAGTCAGCAAACAGCAAAAAAATAATCCTATAACAGTAACTGCATAATTTATTCATACTGCAATGCATGCTGGGAACTCACAAAGCCTTAACATTTCAACAATATGAAATTCTTTGTTTAGACAACTGTGTTTGACTAGTTAGGACAACTTTGTTGGTCTGACAAGGGTTTTTATGTAGTTTCAAGAAAATAGCATTTTTTAGTATTTGAGACTCAAAAGGTTTCGTAAACTGGAAAATGTGCAATTGCAATTTTTTTCTTACCACGTATTTATGGAGTACCATTAGGTGTCAAATATATATATATATATATATATATATATATATATATATATATATATATATATATATATAGTAAAATTATCTTTGAAGTTAAATTAGTGTCAAAAAACTTTTGTAATATATATTTAGCCTTTTCCCCATTTTTCACACACTATTTTGTACATGAGTATGTACGCCTATTAACAAACCATTGCAGCATGAAAATTTGATCACTTTTTTCATCTGAAAGTGAAAGGATATGCAAGTAAAATAAATTTATTTTGAAAACTTTTCAGAGTAATATTTATGTTGTTTTAATGTTGTTAGAAATAAATACGTATACATTTGGACTGTTTTTGAATGAGTTATATAGTGTTAATTTAGTGGTGTTTATAATGGTAATTCTCACATTATATGTTCTTATACATTTCAGTCAATGATATATTCAAATAAAATTTCTCACCTATATAAACACGTAGTTCATGTGTAGTCTGAAATTTTAAAGAATTTCTCAATTTATTCATTAAAAAGGGGAAATGCAGTAATAACACGGTAACAGTCAAAGCTGACATTTTTTCACATTCACTCATTAATGAAAAGTTGCTGAAAAGATACAACATGGCTTTAGTTGAAAAAGATTAATTTGCTTGGAAAAAAAAATGTAAACTGCTTGACTGCTTTATAAAATAATGATTCCTTGGGTCTAAACAGACCTGGAATATGAAAATAGTACTCAGATTTTGAATGCATAATGAAAGTTAAATACTAGTGTACTGCATACTGCATAGTATAGACTGTCACATGACCTCTGTGCATCGTATGTGTAGTTCAGCAGTCGGACCTGATATAAGCTCAAGTCAAGTTACCTTTATTTACACAGTGCTTTATATAATACAGACTGCTCCACAGTGATAAATAGAAAAGGTAACAATCTATGCAAACTTCATCAGATATGAGGCAAATCCAAATTCTGCTGTAAAGCAGCTCTAAAAAGACAATAGTGGCATTAATCGGCTCCAGTCAGTTCAGTTTGATAACTGTGTAAAGTTCCTCAGTTATGAAACAAGTTCAATTCAGCGCTAAGAAGCTCGACTGAAGACAGCAGTGACACTTTTCAGCTCAAGTCATTTCACTGTTGATTCAAAAAAAGTGTTGCAGTGTCACACATCTGAAATGTTTTCACATATATCAAATGCAGTACTTGTAATTTTGCAATTTTGTGTCTGTGGTTATGACATAAGGCTTTCCTGTTTATAAAGTTGCTAAATATCTACCAGTAATACAAATATTTATGGGGTTAATGAAACCTTTTCTCCTGTGTTTTATGGGACTAGAAGAGGGACAGACAGTGTGTGACGGTCCTCCACACTTACAGGGGCAGCGTCTCTCGGAGATGGGCCTTTGGCTGAGAAGACAGTGCCATCCAGGACTGGCTCACCAGGACTACCTGTTCTTTGTGGCCATTGGTTTCGTCATCTTTGGAGTAGCTATAGTGCTGGCGTGGGCAGCTGGCACAGTGATAGTGCTCTGCCAGCGCTGCGTCAGATGGAGGAGCGACAGACCAAATGTTGATGTGACCGAGGAGGAAATTAAAACAGGACAAAGCGGGTAAGGGGAATACCTGAGAAATACCTGAGCATAAACCAATCCTATAAGGAGTGCTGGCAGAGAGTTGACTGAAAGTGAGGTGACAATCATTTTGACTGAGTGACAGAAATCACAATCGTGAGCCAGCAGACACGGGCTGCGTCCGAAAGCTGAAAAATAAGGCGAACGTCTGAATCCAATGATCGTGTCACATTGCGTCGATTGCCATACTGTACCTTCATCTGATCTGATCGAGATGAATCCTGTGCATGTGATTGCCGAGCTAAAAAACTAAATGAGATTGTTGACTGTTGAGCTAAAAAAATAAAATGATACCTGATATTTGCAGTTTGTGTGTAAATGTTTGTATTTGAACAAATTTTTCAACTTAAATGTGCTTGGATATCACCATTTTGTTGTAGATTATTAAAATCTGTCAAAAATTAGATTCAAAAAGTACCTTCATTGCAAACGCTGCCTGCGAGGTCATGGTCTGATAGTACAGCAAGGCAACATGATGCAACAAGCACAGTTCAGATTCAAAGGTTTAGTGGATTATTGGTGGTTTGTTGATACACGTCCAAACATTCCAGGTAAGATTCTTACTACGGGTGTAAAAATGCAGTGCATCTGATAATGGAAATTCAATGCACTGATTAAAAAAAAAATAAATAAAAAAAAACAGATCAAAATTCACTCATTTACTCATCCTTTTCCAAGCTGATCTCATCCATACAATAGATGTGAATGGAGACAGGCTGTTGAAACACAAAATCACAAGTCTGTACAACTTGAATGGGTATAATACAACCAGAATTCCGGAAATGTTGGGATATTTTTTAAATTTGAATAAAATGAAAACTAAAAGAATTTCAAATCACATGAGCCAATATTTTATTCACAATAGAACATAGATAACATAAATGTTTAAACTGAGAAATTTTACAATTTTAAGCACAAAATGAGCTCATTTCAAATTTGATGCCTGCTACAGGTCTCACAATAGTTGGGATGGGGGCATGTTTACCATGGTGTAACATCTCCTCTTCTTTTCAAAACAGTTTGAAGACATCTGGGCATCGAGGTTATGAGTTTCTGGAGTTTTGGTGTTGGAATTTGGTCCCATTCTTGCCTGATATAGGTTTCCAGCTGTTGAAGAGTTTGTGGTCATCTTTGACATATTTTTCCATTTAATGATGCGCCAAATGTTCTCTATAGGTGAAAGATCTGGACTGCAGGCAGGCCATTTCAGCACCCGGACACTTCTACTACGAAGCCATGCTGTTATAATAGCTGCAGTATGTGGTTTTGCATTGTCCTGCTGAAATACACAAATCCATCTGGAGTGGAGCATATGTTGCTCTAAATCCTTTATATACCTTTCAGCATTCATAGTGCCTTCCAAAACATGCAAACTGCCCATACCGTATGCACTTATGCACCCCATACCATCAGAGATGCTGGCTTTTGACCTGAATGCTGATAACACGCTGGAATGTCTCCCTCCTCTTTAGCCTGGAGGACACAAGAATGTCAGATTTGGACTCGTCTGACCATAGAACACTTTTCCACTTTGAAACAGTCCATTTTAAATGAGTCTTGGCCCACAGGACACAACGGCGCTTCTGGACCATGTTCACATATGTCTTCCTTTTTGCATGATAGAGCTTTAGTTGGCATCTGCAGATGGTACGGCGGATTGTGTTTACCAACAGTGGTTTCTGGAAGTATTCCTGGGCCCATTTAGTAATGTCAATGACAGAATCATGCAGATGTGTGATGCAGTGTCGTCTGAGGGCCCGAAGACCATGAGCATCCAACAAAGGTCTTTGACCTTGTCCCTTACACACAGAGATTTCTCCAGTTTCTCTGAAACTTTTGATGATGTTATGCACTGTAAATGATAATATTTGCAAAGCCTTTGCAATTTGACGTTGAGGAACATTGTTTTTAAGCTAAGTGAGACTTGTCATAGCACTTGCGTATCATTGCTCTTTTGTTGATTTTGATTGCTTCCATTGTCCTCATTTGTAAGTCGCTTTGGATAAAAGCATCTGCTAAATGACTAAATGTAAATGTACTATGTACTTTTACGTCTGTATGAAATATATATATATATATATATATATATATATATTCTTGTAAATGTAATAAGTGAAAGTATATGGTTTGAACTGAACTTAAGTACGAGTTCTTGTTTATTGGCGAGTTACAAACTTAGTGCATACCACCACCTACTGGGCTCTTGTGTGATTTTTTGAAATCTTATTCTTTTCTCTTTTTCCCCTTTCTCCATGCCATACTCAACAAGGATTATATATTCAAAGTTGACGAGAACATTAGTTGTATCCTCCATGGCCTGGGTAATGATGGATGCATTGAGGCCACATTTGAAGGAGCCTTCGAAATGGGACAGCCTTTGTCACCTTGGTCTACGAAAGAAGCCTTTGAAGGATGCAGCCTCTGAAGTTGTCTTGTCATGATTCCAGTTTCCATGGTAACAGCTATTTATCTGATTGGTGGATCTGTCTTCGAGACTATGGGCAGTGTAATTCTTCATCTGGAAACATGATTTTTTTTTTTTTTTTTTTTTTAAGAACTGAAGAAGTTGAAACCTTATGCATCACGTAAGTTTGGGGCGGGACTATGTGATTGTCTGACCAATAGCAAAAGTGTTTGTGAAACCTATTTGAAAACAAATCACTTTTTCACAAATTTCACACTTTAATAACAAACTGAAAAAACTTTATTTCACTATTTTTAATGAATCTAAAATGTTTTGAAATGTCTCCCTAACAGGACACGTAGTGGCACATCCCTTTATGAATCCAGTTTCTTCTGTGACGTCAATGAACATCCTCCACTAGAAAAAACAGACCAAACGAGAAGAAAATCAGTGTTCTGAAATTCTGAAAATACAGATATTTAAGAGTTATTGCTTAAAGGTGCAGGATGTAATATTGACAGCTAGCAGTTAAAATGGGGATTGCAATCCAAATGCACAATATTGAAGAGTTTTTTCTTTTGCCGCCTCCTCCTCAGACTCAATGCTCATGTGGGTTGCCAGATTGAGGAACCGCAACAGAAACAATTACTACTGACAATGAAAGGTGACGAGTGTTACACTGCAAGTTGATGAGTTGATTTATATGCGTTTTAATAGTCAGAGCTTTTTAGGTCGGGGAGAATCTGTGATCTCTGACTCGTTTGCTGGCTTCCATGGCTGCAATACGTTGTGTTTTCCATCAAATGGCAACCTTGAATGTTGAAATACTATTGAGTAAATCTGCATTGGGCGGAGTAACACAGACCAAAAACAACAGACATTCCGACACGGAACGCATACTTCAAAGTAGAATAATTGGCTGTAGCATTGTTTTTGGGAAGCAAGTATGTAAACTTAAATGTTTGCAAACATATGGTATTTTTATGCTTTAGTACAGTCAAAAAAAAAAAAAAAAAAAAAAAGACAGCACCTTTAAGTGATTCATTATCAATCTGACAAGAAGCACGGAGCAACACTTACAAGACCTGATGATAGCATGTGGCAAGTATCACATGTATCACATTTTGTACCTGAGTTTGCAGGATGAAGATTTCGCTCCAGGATCGTCAGGATGTTTTCTGTCAGACACTTTACGTCACTGTGTGTGTCTGGATGGGAGCTCAGGACCCTCAGTATGTCTGTTCCTCCTTCACTCTGAAGCATATTACAGTACTGAGGGGCTACAACAACAGAATGTGACTATGATCACACTGTAAACTAAATTACACCATTATCATTAATTACTTTTTTTACTTGCATCTGTGAAAAACAAGAGTATCTTGTCTCTCAAGAGGCGTGCTGTTTATTAGTCTCTCTGGCTTTTTTCTTACCGTTCCGACAGCAGACAAACTGTATGGCCCAGAGAGCCCAGAGCTGAACACCAGAACACTGAGAGACGTGCAGTAAAGGATAGAAGGGCTGGAACGTCCTGAAAGAAAGAAAGAAAGAAAGAAAGAAAGAAAGAAAGAGAGAGAGAGAGAGAGAGAGAGAGAGAGAGAGAGAGAGAGAGAGATGAATAGCTCCATTCCAAATTTGCATGACTGTTTCAAATTTTGAAGACCGTTCCAATACTGTTTTTTCATTCAAATACAATAAACAGGGTTGTATATGCATGGAAAAGAGTGACCAGTACAGTCTTTAGCCTTCAGATTTTCTTCCTTCTACATTATGCACATAAACCTTCTTGTTTAAAAGAAATACTACAAGTTTTTAATGAATAGTTAGTCAGGTGAATTAAATTCAATGACCAAACACTGAGACTCATATTAACACTTACAAAAGTGCCAGCAAAAAATGACTGGCTTTCTGATTATTTTGTAATGGTATCAATTGTTTTGGTGAAAAACAACCTGATATTTAAAAGGATTGTTGAGTAAAAAAAAAAAAAAAATTCAAAAAATATGTGTGTGTGTTTTGCAGAAGTAAAAAAAAAAAAAAATAAATAAAAATACAGGTTTGGAGTGGCATGAGGGGGAATAAGGTTGATAGCATTTTCATTTTTGGATGAACTGTCCTTTTGCACATCTAAATGGTAACATCAAGTCCATGTTCTCCACTACACACTCTAGTCCAGTAGGTGGTGTCAGTAAATGAGGAAGAGTCATTTTGAGCAATCTATTCCTTGAATTTGCCAATTTATTTTCTTATAATATAAAGTTTTATGCTTCTGATGATCCTTTTGATCAAAAAGCTTCTGCCTAGTTTCTTGAAATTAGTTTTATTGAATATCTGGTTGGGTGAGTTGAATGCAATGGCTGTACATCATGACATTTATTATAGCAATCACAAGTGTCAGTAAAAAAAAGTGCAGCTTGCTGAGTATTTTTCTAGTGCGTCAGTAATTTTGGAGAAAAACAACCTGACATTTAAAGGAATAGTTCAGCCAAAAATCTCTCAAAATATCTTGAAGAATGGACTGAATTTATGCTTCTTGTGATCATTTTCATCAAAAGCTTCTGCACAAATGCTTGAAATTAATTTTGTAGACACATATAAACATAGATTATGCCTACATTTTATTTTTTTCCAAAACTACAAAATTAAGAAGTTTTTTTTTTTTTTTTCCTCACCAGATGAACTAAAATTCGCTACATAATTCCTATATTTCCATTGGTGTAATATCATAGTTTTGTAAACTTCACTGTTATTCTAAAATGTACAATGCACAATGAATCATATTTTAATCATGATCACAATTTCTGCTTTTCTCAATTTATTAAACATAACTGTTTATTATTAATTATTAATGTTTATTATTAATACTGAAAATGTTTCATTTTCATTTGGCATTTGCTTTATCTTGCATTGGTAACAAAATAAAATGATTAGGTGTGTCCAGTCTTTTGTAAAAGTTATTGTACACTATTATATAAATGTAATCAATATTGAATAGTGTAATCAATATAATGTATCTATTAAGTACTTACCGGTAAGAAACCATTGCATGCTCAGGAGAACTCCATGACAGGACAGAAGAGTGCTAAAATCAAAGAGATTCAATGTACAGAGTTAAGATACATAAACAGACAACACATGCATATGAACACACACACACACACACACACCAGTTTCTCCTGCACTGTGCTATGCAGCTCAGCATCCAGACTCCACACCGGCCCCCTGACTGAGATGAGATGAGCCAGGATCCCTCCAGCAAAGTAACTGACGTCCACCTCCACCACTGGGTTGATCAGGAGTGAGACAATGTGCTCCACCAGATCCTCACTCATCAGCTCCATCCGCAGCTCCTCCACCTCTGCTATATTATTCTGGAGCACAGAGAGGGGAGAAAATACACTGCTTTCAATGCTGAGCAATCTATTCGTAATTTAAAGCATATAGACGTCTAGAACATAATAATAAAATCCACACAGTTCAATTGAAAAGACCATGATCTGATTTTTCTTGCAGAACGTGATAAACGTCAGCAAATATAAACCATAGCATGAAGAAGTTTCATTTGTAAAGGTTTCAAGGTGTCCAAACTGCCCCTGCTAACACTTTAAGACACAATAAGGCTCAATTAATCACTTTTAATTAATGCACTGGGATGCATGAACAATGAAAAATGGTATTAGTCTACTACACTATCAACAAGCAACCAATACTAGAATATTAACATTCTATATATTAAAACCAAATTAGATAAAAGTTTTATAACATTTTTGCCATTCTAAAATTTTTTTAAATTATTTCAAACAACTACAATAAAACAGCAAAAAGCATATATTCTGAGTAGTTTATGGTACTTTATTTGTTACAATTAACTATTGTTCATCTTGTTCAACAGTCATTTTAAGTTAATTTAGATTTGTATGTAGTCACGTCAGTGTGGGTGAGGTGTTTACTTTGTAGTTAATCTATTCTATACTCCAATTTTACCATATAACATGGTAAAAAATACATTTACCAAACATATAACACATCAAATATATTTACCAAAAGGCCCAGGAGCTTCTGCTGGATGCAGGACTCAGAGTGATAAGACTGTGGAGGAGAGGAGAGAGTGATGAGAAGACACAGGAAATTAAACACTTAAAGGGATAGTTCACCAGAAAAAAAATTGTGACCATTTACTCAACGTTATGCCATTCCAAACCTGTTTGAGTCTCTTTCGTCTGTGGAATACAAAAGGAAGATATTTTAAAGGGATACTCCACCCCAAAATGAAAATTTTGTCATCAATCACTTACCCCCATGTCGTTCCAAACCCGTAAAAGCTTCGTTCATCTTTGGAACACAATTTAAGATATTTTGGATGAAAACCGGGAGGCTTGTGACTGTCCCATTGACTGCCAAGTAATTACCACTGTCAAGGCCCAGAAAAGTATGAAAAGCATCGTCAGGATAGTCCATGTGCCATCAGTGGTTCAATCTGAATTTTATGAAGCGACGAGAACACTTTGTACTCAAAGAAAATAAAAATAACGACATTTATTCAACAATTCGTCTCCTCTCTGTCTCAGCATAGCGCCATTTTGGAGAGCATCCGATGGACGCAAAGTGTGTACGCTATTCTCCGTCATCAGTAACGCATGGATACGTACTGCACGTTTATTTACGCTTTGATTTGAACAGAAACCGCGTATCCATGCATTACTGATGACAGAGAATAGTGTACGCACTTTGCGTCCATCGGATGCTCTCCAAAATGGCGCTACGCTGAAACAGAGAGGAGACGAATTGTTGAATAAATGTTGTTATTTTTATTTTCTTTGCGTACAAAAAGTGTTCTCGTCACTTCATAAAATTCAGATTGAACCACTGATGGCAGATGGACTATTTTGACAATGTTTTTTTTTTATACTTTTCTGGGCCTCGACAGTGAGAATTACTTGGCAGTCAATAGGCGCGTTTCCATTACCCTTCAAATTGCGCAAATTAAAATTGCGAATTGAAAATACGCCTAATGGAAACGCGTCAATTTCGCAAAAACTCCCATATATCGCAAAAAAGTTTTTACACTCGCATGAGGTGGTTTTCAGGCAATTCGAAAAAGGAATATTTTGCGAAACTGCAATGGAAATGGGTTTTTCGCATTTACAGGTCACATGGCATATGTAAAAAGTCATATAATCATTCTTCAGTGTACTATAACCTCCAAGAAACACTTCATATGTGGTCGCTCTCGAATATAAGGGGCTTTCCCTGCTACTGCTGTTACTGCTTAGACAGTTTACACTGCACACGTCTGCATTGCAGTGTGTCTCTGATATGGCCACTGAAGCTGACTGCGGTCACTCTAGTCAATGCATGTGTTTATTCCAGCCACGCCATGCGTGTTTCTGAAGTGGCTCTCCGTGGTGCTTCTGTAAAGATACATGCTTACACCTCCTTTGAATAAATACATCCAAAATCCATCAAATCTCACCAAAAGACTTATTGCCATGACTTATCGTGAGAGGCAAAAGTTTACGTTTTAGTCGTATAACATTGGTTAATGGAAACGCCGTCATTTCGAAATACTTTATCGACATTTATAAAATATCGCCAAAGTTTTGTGCAAATCTGTAATGGAAATGCACCTAATGTGACAGTCACAAGCCTCCCGGTTTTCATCCAAAATATCTTAAATTGTGTTCCGAAGACAAACAAAGCTTTTACGGGTTTGAAACGACATGGGGGTAAGCAATTAATGACAAAATTTTCATTTTGGGGTGGAGTATCTCTTTAATACTGTAAATGTCTCAGAATATTTTGTCCATACAATGGAAGTCAGTGGTAACCGAAATGGTTTTATTCACAATATCTTCTTTAGTGTTTCACAGAATAAATAAAGTCATACTGGTTTGGAATGACATGAGGGTGATAAAATTATGATAGAATTTTAATTTTTGAATGAACTCTCTCTTTATGTGCAAGAATCTGTTTAAATTGCTATTGTTTAAACTTGTTCACAGATGTGCCAAACTGTGCATGATTACACTACATGGTTTTTAAAATCTGCAGAGATTTAAAAATACCATTCACCTGCCAACTTTCTAAATAAGTTACAGAGGAAAAACTGGAGATCATGCACTAAATGATCATACACTACTAGACTCTGCACTTGTTCAGAACACAACAAACTCACACAGAAACACCAGAGCCATTGAAAGGAGAGGTGTGACAACCTTTGATTTCGGCACCATGTGGTAACATTTACGTAGATCTCAATAGCTCCTAACAAACCTGTGTTGTCATCCTGTTTGAATGGGTTTTAAGCAGGACAAACGGCAGAAGTGAATATATTTGCAGCAATTTTCTACAAATGTTAATGCATTATGTTGTTACGTTGACTATATTTATAGAAGCATTAAAGGGTTAGTTCACCCAAAAAGGAAAATTAGCCTGTGTTTTACTCACCCTCGAGGCATCCTAGGTGTATTATCTTCTTTCAGAGGAATCCAATCGGAGTTATATTAAAAATTGTCCTTGCTCTTCCAAGCTTTATAATAGCACTGGGTGGGTGGTTTTTTTTTTTTCCCAAAAGTCCAAAACACATAAATAAAGCGCATCCATCCATAATAAAAAGTGCCTCACACGGCTCCGGGGCGTGAATAAAGGCCTCCTGTAGCGAATCCATGCGATTTTGTAAGAAAAATATCCATATTTAAAAGGTGAGCAAAACATGGGCTAATTTTCATTTTTGGGTGAACTAACCCTTTAATCAGTTTTTTTCTGTGTTTAATTTTGAAATGAATGGGTATTGCTCCCATAACATAGAATACATTTACAGTATGCATGCATTAATATATTATTTTATATTGGTCATGATGTTATATTTGCCGCAATTTTCTGCAAATGTATATGACTGTATATGACTTTCTTCTTTCAGATGAATCCAATCGGAGTTATATTAAAAATTGTCCTTGCTCTTCCAAGCTTTATAATGGCATGGGTGTTTTTTTTTCAACAGTCCAAAAGAAGTCAAATAAAGCGTATCCATCCGTATTAAAACATGCCTCACATGGCTCCAGGGGGTGAATAAAGGCCTCCTGTAGCAAATCCATGCGTTTTTGGAAGAAAAATATCGATATTTAAAACATAAACACTTTTCTCTCACTTCCACTAACTGACGTGGCGGAAGCCGTTCCGGCGGATGCGTATTTGGGAAACTAAATGAATGGTGTTCAGTGCTGGAAATATTCTGTGTTTGAAACTATTGGTTGCCCCACGACACACATCAATTCTGCATTCTCCATTTCGAAAGAAAGTCTAAGGAAGTGTCACAACTCTCTTTTCCAATGGCTTTCAGAAACATAGAGATATATAGACGCCCTATTCGACCGCTCCGGGCACGTAGATGCAGCCGCCATCTTGGAACGGTATTTTTGACATCATTCACCAAACTGTAGGTTCGCACAGAGCCGTTGAGCCGTTCTGTGCAGGATTGTGACATCTTTTGAATATTCAGTGATTACTATGGTGAATGACGTCAAGTTTACCGCTGCAATATGGCAGACGGCTTACGTATAGCGGCCCATAGAAACAATCGCTAATGAGGCATCTACGTATATATATCTATGCTCAGAAACATGTGCCTTGTTGCTAGGAGACACATGACAAATGTAAACAATGTCTTCTAAAATCAGCTCATAATAACAAGCGTGTTTGATATCCCTCGAATGGATGGAAACATATTCTGAAGCTAAAAATCTTCAGCTTGTGTCCATCATACTAGAGACCTGCGCAGGACGGATTTTTCAGTCCCGCTCCCGCAGAAATGTATCTTATCTGGTCCCGCTCCCGCCCGCGACATTCATGTTTTGTCCCGCTTGCAAAAGCCTGCATAAAAGTAATCTATATAGATTTTTTTTTGCTGTACATCAAAGAAATTTACATGAAATGGTTCTGTAACATCTCCTAAGCTCCACAACATCCCAGCATAAATGGTCCCGATAAAATATTTGTTATTTAGGCTAAGCATCAACATTCACAAACCACTGTTATTTTTAACAGAAAAGCAAGCATGGGCTGCTGCATGCGTGCGTGGTTTGGCATGGCAGAATACGACCAGCGCTTCCTTTATTATCACTAAAAGCTGACATCTCAGTTCATTGCGATCTCACAAAGCTCTGTTATAACACAATGAACATATGCACAATGAATCTTTCACAATGTCTACACTTCGTGTGTTAAAATGAGAGGATTCGTGAGGCGAGCACACAAATTTCAGCACTGCTGTGAGTGGATTCTAACTTAATCACCTCTGATTGGCCATTGCGTTCCAGAAATCAACAGCTGAGTCTGTGATTGGCTGTATTGCGCAACCCTTTAAACACGTGTTATAAATAGAAACTCTGCCTAGCTTGCCCATGTTAATAATCTTAATGTTAATATTAGTTGTTCTTTTTACTTTTGTGCAACAGATAAATAACGTTGGGTCCCGCGGTACTCCCGTGGGAGTGCAGGTCTCTACATCATACACTACGCAATTTTCTATGAAATCTCAAATCTGGCAAAAACTTTAGTGCAGTATATTCCAGGCCAGCCTTTAGCCATGTGTGAGTGTTTGTGTGTGTGTGTTCACCTCCAGCAGTTCCATGTAGAGATCTATTCCTTGGCACTGAATGAAATGGCGACACGCAGTGGGCGTCTCATCTGTCAAGTTCCACAGAGCGCTCAATGCAAACTTCAGAGTGGAGTCCACTACACCCAGAGAGGCCTTCTGCTGGACGATACTCACCAACTGCTGTGCTTGCACAGAAAGGGGAATAAAAGCCCCAAGAAGCCATGGTTTACAGTGAATTTATAACTGTTATAAATTCACTGTAAACCACGGCTTCTTGGAGCTTATTGCTTTTATAAAACAGTTATTCCATATACTTAGTAAGGTTTCACAAAATAAAACAGAGCAAATAAGTGTAATGATATTAATAAAAACAGTATTCTTCCACCAAACAATGTAGTTCCTCAGAAACAGTTGTGGTTGGAACCTATGGTTGGAACAAAGTGGTTGCCAGGCAACACACAAAGTAAGTGGCTCAACCAATCAGAATCAAGGACCGGAACTATCCGTTTTATAAAAAAAACTTTAGGGAACAGAGAGAACACAACAGTGTTGCCAACTTAGCAATTTTGTTGCTAAATTTAACAACCTTTCAGACTACCCTAGCAACTTTTTCTTCCAAAAGCACCTAGCAACAAATTTAGCTATTTTTAAAATTTATTTGGCAACGTTTGATAAGTGACTCAAATTATAAAAAGGCATGCATTTTCTATCTACGTTACTCAAAAAGAGGAAACACAAGATGCCTAGCAGTACACACATTACGTGAATTCAGTTAGCTGCTATTTTAGCAGTAATAATAATAATAATAATAATAATAATAATAATAGAATAATTGTTCGTTTATGATACATCTTGTTAGTAGTTTATTCCTGCGATTGTTAATCAGTTAGTACACTGCAAGAAAAATGTCTAGAAAAATGATACTAGTAAATTTCCAGGACATTATCCGTTGTAACCCTGTAACCCAAAAACACAAAATACAATGCGTAATTTGAAATGCAGGTAAAAAACCTGTGAAAAATCAATACAAAAAATTCCTTCATATTAACATAGTAGATTGTGCACTATTTTACAGACTTTTCTTAAAGTGTAGCATACTAACTAACTACTAATACACTGCCTAAAACTATAATTGTTCAGAATTTGTAGTTTTACTAGTTTACTAGCTAATTAAAAAAAAAAAAAAAGTCATTGTTCAATAATTCAATGTTGTATTTAAAAATGTCAACGTGCAATGACATCACAACGTTATTTAGCAACTTTTAGCAACAAATCGACCTTCCTTTAGCAACCTCCCCTGAAAATTATTTGGCAACACTGGAACACAATGCATGTGACAGTATGGTTAGTGTGAGGCCACATGGTATGGTTTGAAGTACCTGTGCTGATGTACTTGCTGAAATAAATGGGGCTGTCCTTTTTTAATAACTTAAGATTGCAATGCAGTCTGGG
The DNA here is from genome assembly GCA_039654775.1 of Spinibarbus caldwelli. NCBI lineage: Eukaryota > Metazoa > Chordata > Actinopteri > Cypriniformes > Cyprinidae > Spinibarbus > Spinibarbus caldwelli. Next base: position 4,116,878 of record CM077234.1, read on the forward strand.
ATGACTTGCTATTTGCTATTAATAGACCGGCGGTATTAGGTTGAGGGATGAACAATTTTATTTGACACTGTGTACAAGTCATGAATATGTTTGGTTCGTTTAACCTTACGATAAAGGCTATAAAATGTTTATATTTTCTGATCTATTTTGTCAACTTCCTGGGGTACACTAGTATAGACATGAACTAAAAACCACAAACTCCAATTCTGATTACCATTTAATCCTCATGTTGTGTTCTGGTCATTTTGACCCAGAGAGGATTTTCTCTCTTTCTTTCTTTTTATCAGCTTGTTTTCTTTCAGTAAGCATAGGTTTTGTATTTCTTTTTGGAACTGATTGATCATAGGGCTCATTGATCTGAGCATATGCACCTCAGTTTTGGAGTGAACATTGCCAAAATCATAAACAAATAATGCTTTTTAACCAATTTTATAGCATAATTATAGTGATAACATACCATATAATGAGAGATTTATACACAATTTTTAAAAAAAGGATTTTTAGCACAGCACTATGTTTAAAATAGCAACAGCAGATAAAACTACTTGTGTAAAATAAAAGCATTTACCTTCATTATAAACGCCTCTGCACCCAGTTCTGAGATCTCCTCTGTGCTCAACTGCAATGAAGTGTGAGAGAGCCTTTTACTCAATAATAATGTCCCAAAGATGAAAATTATATGATAATAGATTTTTGTTCATATAAGCAGATCTTAAAAGTCCATGCTGATATGTCTGCATAATTGCATATACGTCACTCACTCAATACCTTATTTCTGTTTTTTTTTTTTTGTTTTTTTACTTTTGAATTGACTTTTATTCAGATAACACGGCAAAATGAATATATAGATCTCTATTTCTTTAATAATACTGTTGTTCATAACGAACCAGTCAAAGTTTGTCTTGGTTTTAGACACTGAACAGAATGCATGTGTTGATGTAATGACCTTAGACACCAGTATTGAGACTACAGCCACCGCCATTCTCTGCACCGTCTGATCTTCATGATTCCCCAGCAACATCATTATCAGCTTAGCAGCTTCATATCTGCAAACAGCGGTCAAGAGGGCGTTAAGCCACTTCAACAATGTACAGTATATCTAAACAAGTTAAAATGCACTGTGGACTGACCTGTCAAATGGGACGACCTGTAAGATATGATCACTGCAAAGAGTAAGCAGGCAATTCTTCTGCAACTAAAAGCAAAAAAATAAACTGTTTAAATACTGATACTAGGACCATAGAGAGAAAAAACTACCATGGAAGTCAATGGGGACCAGCAACTATCATTCTTCAAAATATCTTCTTTTGTGTTCAACAGAACAAAGACTCATACAGGTTTGGAACCACTTGAGGGTAAGTAAATGATGACAAATTTCATTTTTGGGTGAACTATTACTTTAATGTTTATCGCTCAAACCGTTTGGGATGGTTCTACCTGCTCGTGGTTTGGGAAGTTCTTCATGGCTGTAAGAAGCTGCTGAACAACATTTCCCAGCAGGCGTAAGGGCATCCCCAGCACCAGCTCCTGTACGGTCAGGTTAAACACACACGCAGAGGCCACAAGCTGAACGTGCAGAGAATCTGTGTGGTGTCGCATCCCAGCCAATACCAGCTGAAACAGGAACAGACACATGGGCATTGTATGTAAATGTCATTCATGCATTTTTAAAAATGAGCCAAGATCTTTTACAATAAAGGGAAGTTTTAAGGCATTGTATAAGAAGTCATGATGTAACAAACTATGCCATCTTAAAAACTTCTCTTACAGTCCCTTACAAAATTACCTCGTGGGTCAATGCCATCTCATTTTTATCTGAATTTATTTATTCATTCATTCAAAACATTAAAATTAAATTAAACGTACACATAGAATGACTTCAAACACACCTCTTCTATAATGAGAATTCATTTCTGAACTATATTTTTGATATGTTTTTGATACACATTTTTGCTTCACTGCTTATTAATATTTCAGAAATTGTTGTCGGCCAAAGTCATGTGGTGCAACCACATGCAGGAAAAAAAAAAAAAAAAAAAAATCAGGAAGTGACATTATAAAGAACACTTGTGCAAACCCTCATGACTGGGTGGATGCGGATCAATAACTTTTTTTAAATAACATAACTTGACCTTTTAATGACAAGGCAAGGTTAGTTCAAGTTTTAAAATGTCATGTGGTGCGACTCCTCAAAAACATAATATTCATGAATTGATATTAAAAAAAAAATCTGTATGCAAACTATTTTGAAAATAATTAAAATGTATTCAAGATGAAACAAAAAACACTTTTATAGTCTTTTCAATAAATGTAAACTTTTCTTGAAAATGGCATTAAAAATTCTAAATTATTTGAAACCAGCATAAATACTAAAACATATGTGCTTTAAAGTAGATTTTTCATTTTTTTTATAACACACTCATCACTGATTCTAACAAACCAGCCTGTTCATGTTTAGTTAACAAATACAGATCAGATAACAGAATAATTTTTTGTACCTTTAAGATGTGTGGCTGAGGTTCTTCCATGCCACTGGTGTGACTGTAGAGATGAGCAAGGACCTCCCGTATGAAACTCTCGCGTTCGCTGTATCTCCTCAAGCACTCACACAGCTGGGTTAAGTTGGACTCTCCAGCCACCTGCATGTGTTTACAAATTAGTACGCATTTGCAGCTCCTTGCAAAATCTGTTATTAGTTCTGACTTATTGGGATGGCAGTGAAACGTATGCTTCTGCAAGTTAACCAGACTTTTGACTATCAGCAAGAATCCTGGCTCACTTTGCTGCTTTTAGATTCAGCTTCCAGGTACTGTAAATCTGAAATCGTAATCGTCTGCTCTCCCATCAGTATTTACTGCATCATGACACTGAATATTAGATTAAAGCAGTCATGAATTGCATTTTTGTTTTATTTTATAATGTTTCCTGAGGTGCACTTATAATTTTACAAGGAATTTTGCAGGATTTTTGGTTTTAAAAATAACAAACATTTTTGTAACTTGAAATAAAATAAATGTTAACTGAAAATAAAACGTAAAAAATATTGTTTTTTTGTTTGTTTGTTTTTTCAGCCAGTAGCCAAAGCAACTTTTCTCTTTTCAAATTTATTGTATTAAAATAACTATAACTGAAACAAAAACAAACAAAATTACTAAAACTTTAACTAAAATGAAAATGAAACAAAACAAAATAGAAAAAGGAAAAAAAACTGATTTAAAATAATAAAAAGTAACAAAGCATTTCCTGTAAGCGATGATCATACCTGAGCCATGCCAGCTCTTGAATCTGAAATGTCTTTCTCCATTTTTTCTTGAGTGTTCATTGATTGACACTTATATCATTATATCTCTTAAGCGGACACAATTGGAGTCTGCTTTTGTCTCAGCAGCTGTGCCATTAGCATTGGTAAAGAGTCTGAAATTTTTACGTTTTGACATGGTTTTCTGAGGCGGAAAGCTAATCTTTGCTTTCCCTGTGTGCATTTTGGCACTAAAAGAGTTTTTTTCCCCACCAATTTTTTGTGCACTATGTCTCATTTTATTACAACAACATAACAAATGATGTGATGGGCTACTCCTTCACAGAACACACAGGTAAAAAGACATTACATCAGGGTTTCTGCAGGTTTTATGAACATGAAATTAAGACTTTTTAAGACCTTTTTATGAAAAACATTTAAGGAATAAATTGAATGGAACAATACACCAATACAGTCTCTAAGTGTATTGTATAAGCAATGCTTTAAAATTTGAACATACTCCAACTTCCAATAAATCTCCATTATTTTTAACTTTTTACAAAACAAAAAACAACAATAATAAATAATAATAATAAAATAAATTAAACTAAAAAGCCTTGTTTTCCAGTGCAAATGTCTAAAGATTCCTAAATCAAGATACAATTTGAGAAGCAAAATTACATGAGATAAGAAGTCTTGTTTTTAAGAAAAATTAATCAAAATGAAGTGAGATTATGATTAAAACAAGAACAAATATCTGCCAATGGTCTCAGAAAAATCAACTTAATTCAAAGGGGAAAACATGTTTTCACATGCCATTGACAAATGTTTCTTCATGTTTTAAGCATAAACTCGCTTAATTTTGTTCAGTTTCTCAGAAAACAAGACATCTCCAGTAAATAAATCTTATCTAAACACCCTTAAGTCATCTGAACTGGAAAACAAAACAAAAATACTGAGCAAAATATAAATTTTCATGAATTTAAGACTTCATGCTTTGATTTAAGACCTTAATTTGTGGAAGGGCGAATTAAGGCTTTTTAAGACCCGCAGAATCCCTGGTATATGCAAAACTGACAATGCACCGACAGACAAGACAGAGCAGCTTACTTCTGGTATGAAACAAGGTCTCAGCTTTCAAATTTTGTCATTTTTTAAGAAATTCAAACAATAAATACCATTTTGTGGCTCTTTAATATGTCGTGACAGATCGCTGTATTGCCTCAGTTCAAGCGACACACGTGAACCGATCGTCTTTTCATATTTACTTAAAGCACGAAATAAACATGAATGAACATCATAAGGTATTTTATTTCAACTGTGGAAAGACGTCAATACACACAATGGCTGTGTCCAAAAACCTTATCAGGCAGCGATTTTGCTTGAAGGTACCTCGTGAAACTGATTTCTGAGGCAGCGCAACGGTTTAATGATCTACAACAAAATAGAACGAGTTTTGGTGATAAATAAACAAATATTTAATTACTATAATACTGATTTCGCGCTAGAAATAACATCAAAAGTGCAAAAAGTTAGTCAGAAATATACATTTAGACTGAAACTGACCACCAAACTCAACTTTCAGATGCCATATTTATTTTTTTAACTCAACCATCACGGAACGTACAGGATTGTGGGATATCAAAGGCAGTGAAGGATACATCTATGTATCCTTCACTGGTACCTTCAGAGACAGGAAGTGAAGCAGTATATGGATTGGGACGTGCCTTGATGCCTTCCCGCCTTGGAATGCTGCCTCTGAAGCAGGGTTGGGATTCGAAAATCAATTCCAATTCCAGAGTCGGATACTTAAGGTCAGGAATCAGATACTTGTAAAATTAAAAATTCAATTCCGACTATTAATTCCCGTGTGTGCATCTTTTGTTTTTAACTGGCGAAAAGGGGCTGTTAAAAATGTATTTGTCTTTGAATCATTCATTTAAGAGATTCATTCAAAAACACAGATTCATCCAGTAATGAAACAGGTAAATCTTGAGCGAGTCATTGAATCATTCCATTCATAAATTCCATGAGATTTTGTTTAGTTGCCTAATGTTTTTTCTTCAGAATTGTGAGAGAACCACAACATCCATTAAAGGGGTCATCGGATGCCCATTTTCCACAAGTTAATATGATTCTTTAGGGTCTTAATGAAAAGTCTACAACATACTTTGGTTAAAATTTTCAATGGTAGTGTAAAACAACACCCTTTTTACCCTGTCAAAATCAGCTCTGTTTTCAGCAAGCCGTTTGTCCATTAAATGCTAATGAGGTGTGCTCGCCCCGCCCCTCTCTTCCGTGGGGTGCGAGCCGTTCTCATGATACTGTTTACTTTAGCCGCAGAACTTGCTAACTAGCACCTTATACTCACTTCTTCTGTAGGTGAGGCTGGATCACGAATGATTCGCGCGAACATAGACGCAATTAGGTAGATCGGGGGCGCTTTCCCTTCAAAAACAAACATAATCCTCTGCGTCTTCAGCGGCTCAGATGTCGGGAGTAAATGACGACTGCTATGTTCATTATTACATCCAACAACAAAACACCTCAATTGGAGCCATTCTTGTCTACTCCTGCTCCAGCGTCGAAACAATGGCGGACTGTTCACCTCACTCAGGGCGGGTCTAAGGTAAAATGCTAGTGTCAATCAACAATCATGGGAGGGGCCTGGGTCTGTGTGACATCACACATAGCTTGATATGAGAAAGGGGAAATGATTTAACGAGATTAAAAAAAAAAAAACCACTGGGTGGATTTTTATCATTATAGTGCAGTGTTGTCAAAAGACCTGGTACTTCGGTACCAAGTCGGTACTAAAAAAAAATTAAAACGTCACGGTACCAGGTATTTTTTTTTTAAGTACCAGTGGTACCGAGTATCCGGTCAACCCAGTTCTTGACACGTAAGGCCCTATGATTTCCGCGATGCAGAAAACGTGGACGGAATCTCGGAATCCAGTTATAAAAACGGAATTTACAGTTTAGCACGGAATGTCATGGAATTTGCTAAAGTTTGGATGAATTAATCAAAAGTAGGTCATTACACTTAAATCAAATAGCCATATGAATTAGTATCTGTAAATATTAAGCCGCAAAAGTCGATTCAAATATGAATCCTGCGTGTTCTGCGAGTCTCTGTGTGAATGAATGAATGGCAGAGAAGTGTGGTTTTGTTTACTACATACACCGAAGCGCGTGTGACACTCGCAGTGATTTCAGCATCTGCCGTCTCAATAGGTGCGTTTCCATTACCCTTCAAATTGCGCAAATTAAAATTGCGAAATGAAAATACGCCTAATGGAAACGCCTCAATTTCGCGAAAACTCCCATATATGCAAAAAAGCTTTTACGCTCGCATGAGGTGGTTTTTCAGGCAATTCGAAAAAGGAATATTTCGCAAAACTCCAATGGAAACGTTTTCGCATTTACAGGTCACACGGCGTATGTAAAAAGTCATAATCATTCTTCAGTGTACTATAACCTCCAAGAAACACTTCATACATGGTCGCTCTCAAATATAAGGGACTTTCCTTGCCATTAATGCTTAGACAGGTTACACCGCACACTTCTGCGGTGCAGTGTGGCTCTGATACGGCCACTATAATCAATGCTTCTGCTGCAGGGGCTGGCGCTCTCCCTGGCAGTGGCAGGTCGTAGCGCCACTTCCGGGCAGCTGCCAGAGTTTGTGGCAGCTGCCAGGTCGTTTCTGGCAGCTGCCAGAGTTCGTGGCAGATGCCACGGTTTTATCTCGCCGTTTCTGGTGCTGTTTGAAACTACACTGTTCATAGTGGCGATCGATGGTGTTTTAATAATGCAAAGTTCCCACAGGTGTGTTATTATTATTATTATTATTATTATTGTTTATTATTATAATACATTTGTATGTATCAGCTGCCAGAGTTCGTGTGAGGAGTCACGATCGTTTATCGCCGTACTGTAAACTACACAGTTTTATTTTTAAATAAAAGATTTGATTATGCATATTATATACCAGCAAGCAGATGCGACTAGAATATGAACCCAATAAGCTAAATTGCATTAAGCATTTTCCCCATAAAGAACACATAAGGAGTGCTTAGCTGTATAGACAGTATATATGCACGTGTATAACCTACACAGGTGCGTAGCCATAATTTCAGAAGTGAGTGGGACAAATGTATATACTGTACATAGGCTACTGTTTATAAGAATATAGGAAACTTGATTTTTTTTCTCATGTCTTTCTTTTAATTGGCTTAGAAATCAGATACACTGTTGAACAATAACCAATAAATGATTTGTTAATGTACTACAAACACGTTTTTTTTTTTCTTCATTTTTATCACATATAAGACAGAATAGTTTCTGTACTGTAATAAATTCTATGTCAGGTAGCACTGAATTTTTCATAAACTTTATTTATTACCTGGAGATGGTTGAAAAAAAAAGCACAAATAAACCATATATTGTCGCAATCGTGTGTTTAATGTCTTCACGTTTCCAAAGGTTTCTGCTTTTTATTCAGAGATGGACGCTTTTGTCCATATTAGGGATTTCCTGGTACAATGTAAGTTATTACTTCAATGTGAGTATGTCTTGCACTTTCTGCGGCCTCCGGCTTTGTGTATGAGTATATGTTGTCACATTTCCCTGGTTAAATAAACATTACATTAAAAAGGCCAAATACAATGATATTTTGCATTTTTACACTGTGTAATATTCTGTTTATCAAAACCAATAAATGTCATCAAGTTAGTGTTTTTACGTATTTTTAAATTTATTCCAGAATAATAACAAAAGGCAGTAACAATACAAAATTTTATTTGTCAACTGATGTCCAGCTGTTCTTTTTAACTTTACCAGCTGGTGTCGCTGTTGGACATAATTACTTTATAAAAACTAGTGACTTTTACACTTTTTAATGTCATATTTTGTAATACTTGCATTGATTTATTTTTGTAATATCGATAATTTTCTCATCCAGTTTTTTTTTTCTCTGAAGAGACTCTGCCTCCCTTGCCTTAACTGATGGCAGGCAACGACTGATAACAGAAGCCGTACAACACACAAACATCAGAAATTCAGTAATCTTAAATTATGATCCTTGCGGTTTTGAGATTATGTAAATTTTGGCAGGTTATTTTACATTCATTTCATGCATGCAAATTAATAAAGTGATGAATGGAAATTGGGCAGTTCAATTAAGTATAGAATTTTTGTAATAGCTACAAAAATTAAAATGGACAAATGTGGGATCACCGAGAAATTAAATGTTTTTTTTTATTACCATTTGTAGGCTATAGCCACGGTTTTTACTACAAATAGCATGCTTAAACTATGGTGAGTGTAGTAAAATGTTTTATTTGTTGCAAAACGATGTGTAATTTTCGTACGTTTTGTTGCAAACAATTTTTACTGTTATTTTATAATGAAAAACGGAAGTAATGTATTTATAATATTTATAGAAAGCATTCATTGTTAGAAAATATAATTTATGTCATGTACTGTAAATGCTCTAGGCCTACATGTTTGAGGCGTTAATTGTAACATTTGTATATACACCAAATATTTTGACCATACTTTCTTCTTTCACAGCAGGAAAACATTTTTTGAGAGATGCCAGGACTGCAGCTGACTGGTGCAGAAATAGAAACTGGGATGGAGAAATACAATTCCCCAGTGTACTTTCACTAGAAAAGGACCAACAAATTGCATGCCAATCCAAATTGCAGAGCTGGATGGGTGACTATGACGAAAGTTGTCCAGCGGAACTTTTCACTTTTGTATTTTGGAAAAAAAAAATGATTATGAGGTGTTCTGCACAGAAATGATTGATAAATCAAAGTATAAAATCTTCGCCAGATTCGAGGAAGAATAAGTCATCCTTCAGGATCATAAAAAAAATCAATCAATGATCAATACAAAATCAATAAAAACTTGAGTGTCTCAATTAAAATGGTCTCATGATTATTTCAATATATATTGTATATATATATATATATTACAATATATACACACGTTTTGTGTATATATTTGGCTCCAATTCTCACTATTAACTATCGACTTTTCCCTCAATAAACTCCTAATTAGCCTACTGTTCAGGTATAGGGTAAGATGTAGAATATGATCACGTATAATACGGCATTAGTATGTGCTTTATGAGTACTAATAAACAGCTAATATAGCAATATGCAAGCAAATATTTAATAACTAGTGTGCCAGCGCGTGTGTGCGTATATTGGCTAAGGGCAGCTGGGCACTCCATATCTGTGTGTACGTATGTTCTTTATGGGGAAAATACTTATGCAATTTAGCTTATTGGGTTCATATTCTGATCGCATCTGCTTGCTGGTATATAATATGAATAATCAAATCTTTTATATAAAAATAAACGGCGACAAACGATCGTGACTCCTGGCATGAACTCTGGCAGCTGATTCATAAAAATGTATAATAATAATAATAATAATAATAATAATAATAATAATAATAATACAATTGTGGGAACTTTAAAAAAGTCATTAAAAAAAAAATAATCATTAAAAAAAAAAAAAAAAAATAAAAAAAAAAAAACACCGCATGCAGTGTAGTTTTTACCGAGCAAACAGCAAAAACAGCGAGAAAAACCAGTGGCATCTGCCACCAGAAATCTGGCAGCTGCCAGAAATGACCTGGCAGCTGCCACGGCATCTGGCGATGCCACCGGAAGTGGCGCTACGACCTGCCACTGCCAGGGAGAGCGCCTGCTCTCTCTCTCTGCTTCTGTTTATTCCAGCCACGCCACGCGTGTTTCTGAAGTGGCTCTCCGTGGTGCTTCTGTAAAGATACACGCTTACGCCTCCTTTGAATAAATACATCCAAAATCCGTCAAATCTCACCAAAATCCGTTGCCATAACTTATTGCGAGAGGCAAAAGGTTGTGTTTTAGTCGCATAACATTGGTTAATGGAAACGCCGTCATTTCAAAATACTTTTTTATCGACATTTATAAAATATCGCTTAAGTTTTCAGGAAATCTGTAATGGAAATGCACCTAATGAGGACATAAATACATAAACAACATCTCCAGAACTGCTCTGAGAGTCACTTCATAAGCATTTTACCGTTTCATTTGAGTAAAACCAGCGTTAATTTAAAGGTATTCACAGCAACCCATCAAAATAAAAGTTCGTTTTTACTTAAAGACATTGTGCCAGAAATACATTATTATTATTATTTAGTAGAATGTATGTGATACTACTACTACTGTTGAAAAAATTAATTAAACTTTATTTTTTTAAGAAATAATCTCACAATATTTCTTCCATGTTTTAATTTTAATAGTAAATCCCCTTTATTTACCAAAAAATAAAATGTGTTTAAATTTCATTCATTAAAAGACAAATTAAATTTAGGTGAAACTTCGTTACTGTTTTTCATACTTTTACTACTTGCGGAAAAACTTGAAAAACAATTTTAACACATTTTGTACATTTTATTTTTGTTTGAGTTTATTAATAAAAATAGTGCTTTTTAATTAGCATGTTTTTGTTTTGCTTTCGAGAACCGTGGATTTTCACTGATATCGGCACCGAATACAGAAATTTTGGTACCGTGACAACACTAATAGGGTGGTTGTGTACACACACTGCAAACACACATTTCAGTGCACACAACTTGTAAAAGTGCATGTCGCATCCGATGACTCCTTTAAAAAAAGTCTCAATTTACCCAGAATTGTGCAGCACTGTTTTTCACACAAACAGCTCTTAATTGAGTCCAGTTTTTATGTAGCTGGCTGATTTTTGTTCATGGTATTCAGCAGCAATTAAAGCTTTTGCATAAAGAGACACAGAATAAATGTTTGATTTCTAAATATTTGACTTCATTTTTTAAACCACACTGGAATCAAAACTGGGTATCGATAAGAATCGGAATCGATAAGGAGAATCGGAACCAGAATTGATAAAATTCAAACAATGCCCAACCCTACTGCGCAGGCAGCATTTTAGAGCTTTCGGACGCAGGCAATTTTTAAAGCTTAAGTCACAGAAGTTAATCTACTCTCCTGTCTGATTTGTTTGTCGGGCAAGATGGCAGATTTGGCGTTATGACTGGTCAGATCACCTGTCAATCAAGCTCTTTGCAAACGGTCAATTCATGATCCCTGACTTTGAGTCAGTGAGTGTGAAAGAAAACTCTTACCTTCAGATTTCCATCTCCACACAGCAGCTCAGATCCTCCTGCTCCAGTGGAAAGCAGGCCGATGAACCTCAGCCCTGGCCGATCCTCCACGAAAGCTTGAATGGTAGCGTCGCTCACACCTCTCCAGCCCGACACATCCAGAGACATGAGCTGCGGAAGGATCCCTGGGCACTCCAGCAGCTGCGGCACCAAACGGTCTCCATCCATTACCAGCCTGTCATTGGAGATGTCCAGGTGCCTCAGCGACTGCAGCTTAGAGAGCACTAAGATGAAGCTGGAGGTTGGCATCTCCAATTTCTGAAGCCCATGCGCGGTCAGCGACATAAGCTGTGACTGACAATTCAACAGAGGTGTGAGATCCGTGATGTTCGTGCCGGAGACATCCAAGCTCTCCAGCATGGGCATGGCACAGATATCCTCCAGACTTGTGTCATCCAGGTCCGTCCAGGCCAGAGAGAGCTTCTTCAAGCCCCGGAGCATACTAAAGGAGGCCTGCAGCGACTCCTCCCCTGCTTCACCGTAAAGACGCAAGCCATCCATCAGCAGCGTCTGGAGGCCCTGATTGCAGAACTTGTTGAAGGTGAGACTGTGGAGAACATCTGAGATCGTAAGGTCGCTGTGTATATGTGAAGCATTCAGCTCTTGGAGCTTGTGAGGACAGAGCGAGAATCTGAAGGCCTTGGCCGAGAGCTGCGAGGACCGGATGCAAGCGCGGCGCAAACGCAGGTGCTCCGGATTCTGGAAGATGCCTACGGTTCTGTCATTGAGGACCCCTGAGAGAAAAACAGAACAGAAATAGTGCTGGGCATTGATTAAATCGCGATTAATCACATCCAAAATAAAAATTTTATTAGGGCCGGGAAAATAAATCGATGCATCAAAAAATGATTCAGCATCCATTCTGAGATTTTCCAAATGCATGGCGATTCTTTCTCGAGTCGATTCTGAGCTTAGTTTTGAACAGCACATGGCACTGCATGCTTTAGAAACAGCCGTACTCTCCTTGTTTCAAAATCATCACACACACTTGAACCTAAAATAATCATTCATAAAATTCGAAAAGGTTGAAGCGAATTACAAGGGTGTTCACAGTGGGCTGTGTTTACATTAATCTCGCGTCAAAAGCATTCTGAGCCGAGGTGAAATTACAGACTCAGCCGAACGCACAAGCGCTCTTCTTCATGAGCATTTGAGTGTGTGGATAAAAAGTAGATTAAGCCCCGTTCACACCAACAATGACAACTATAAATATAATGATATTAGCGTCCACACTAGCGGACGATATCGTCTGTTTATTCTCAGCACACGTTGTCTGCCGCCTTAAATTCTCGAGCTCGTTACAGCAAGATGTATTCTGGTTGGCTGTCAATGATTGTATCATTCATCAGCTGAAAAAAATCATTCTGAAAGTGATTCCAATGATATTGATATGCGTCCTTTATCGCTGTTACACAGCGATAAAGGACGCATATCACTCTGTTCCACGAGCAGCTTTAGGACTCTCTGATCACTGTTTGGTTCATCTTATACCGACCTACAGGCAGAAACTCAAATCTGGAAAACCTGTATTAAGAACTGTTAAAAGATGGACTAATGAAACAGAGTGGGATTTACAAGCCTGTTTCGACCTTACTGATTGGACTGTTTTTGAATCTGCCGCAAATGATCTGGATGAGCTCACAGAGACTGTAACATCTTACATCAGTTTCTGTGAGGATGTGTGCATTCCTACCAAGACTCATCTAACTTACAACAACGACAAACCATGGTTCACTGCAAAACTCAGACAGCTCCGTCAGGCCAAAGAAGATGCTTACAGAAAGGGGGATAAAGTCTTGTATAAACAGGCCAAATACACACTGGAAAAGGAGATCAGAGTGGCAAAGAGGAATTATTCCGGCAAGCTAAGGAAAAAATTCTCTTCCAGTGATTCTGCTTCAGTGTGGAAAGGTATGAAAGAAATCACCAGTTACAAGTCACCATCCCCCAGCACTCTGGAGAATCAACACCTGGCAGACGGCCTGAACGAGTTCTATTGCAGGTTTGAAAAAACACCCCACACCCGCCCTGAACACCTCTCCACACAACCATTCACACAACCATTCACACCTCCAGCAACCCCCGTCTCCCCCACACCTGCAATTCAGATCAGCGAAGATGAGGTGCGCCAGGTCTTCAGGAAGAACAAAAGAAGGAAAGCACCAGGCCCAGACGGTGTGTCACCAGCCTGCCTAAAAATCTGTGCTGACCAGCTGGCCCCCATCTTCACACAGATCTTCAACAGATCTCTGGAGCTGTGCGAAGTCCCCTCATGCTTCAAACGCTCCACCATCATCCCCTTCCCAAAGAAACCCAAAATTACTGGACTCAATGACTACAGACCTGTGGCTCTAACATCTGTGGTCATGAAGTCATTTGAAAGACTGGTTTTGGCTTATCTGAAGTCCTCCACTGGACCCTTACTGGACCCCCTGCAGTTTGCCTACAGAGCAAACAGGTCTGTGGATGATGCAGTCAACATGGGACTGCACTTCATCCTGCAGCATCTGGACAGACCAGGGACTTATGTGAGGATCCTGTTTGTAGACTTCAGCTCCGCTTTTAACACCATCATCCCGGACACCCTTCAGAACAAACTAACTCAGCTCTGCGTCCCCACCTCCGTCTGTCAGTGGATCACCAGCTTCCTGACAGACAGGCAGCAGCTAGTGAGGCTGGGAAAATACACATCCAGCACTCGTACGATCAGCACTGGAGCTCCTCAGGGCTGTGTTCTCTCCCCACTGCTCTTCTCCCTGTACACTAACGACTGCACATCTAAAGACCCCTCTGTCAAGCTCCTGAAGTTTGCAGACGACACCACACTGATCGGCCTCATCCAGGACGGTGACGAGTCTGCCTACAGACAGGAGGTTAAGGAGCTGGCTGTCTGGTGCAGTCTTAACAACCTGGAGCTCAACACGCTCAAAACTGTGGAGATGATCGTGGACTTCAGGAGGAACCCCTCTGCACTCCCCCCACTCACCATCATGAGCAGCACTGTGACTGCAGTGGAGTCATTCAGATTCCTGGGCACCACCATCTCCCAGGACCTGAAGTGGGACAATCACATAGACTCCATTGTGAAAAAGGCCCAGCAGAGGTTGTACTTCCTTCGCCAGCTAAGGAAGTTCAACCTGCCACAGGACTTGCTGAATCAGTTCTACTCCGCCATCATTGAATCCGTCCTCTGCACTTCAATAACTGTCTGGTTCAGCTCAGCTACCAAATCTGACCTCAGAAGACTACAGAGGGTAGTCCGGACTGCTGAGCGAATCATTGGTACAACCCTCCCCACTCTCCAAGAACTGTACTCATCCAGAGTGAGCAAAAGGGCTGGCAAAATCACTCTGGACCCCTCACATCCAGCACACTCCCTCTTTGAACTGTTACCGTCTGGTCGACGCTACAGAGCTCTGAGCACCAGAACGACCAGACACAGGAACAGTTTCTTCCCTCAGGCAATCCATCTCATGAACACTTGACATTAAAAGTGGAACACAACACTATTATAAATTATTTATTCAACACACATACTTATTTTTTTTTCATTTCAGATTTGCACATATTAGACCTGTACACCATAATTGTCTATATATTGTGTTTTTGCTATTTGTACATTGCCTATTTGTAAATTATTCTTTTATTATCTGTGCCCTGTCCTGTTGCTGTCTTTCTGTTGCACTGTAGAGCTTCTGTCACAAAAACAAATTCCTCGTATGTGTAAGCATACCTGGCCAATAAAGCTCATTCTGATTCTGATTCTGATATTGTTTCTCTGTGCCTTTATCGTTATAGGTGTGGTGTGCTATTCTTTTATATTGAGAACGATTTTTAGAACTATATCTTTATAGTCATCGTCCTTGGTGTGAACGGGCCTTTAGAGCACCATCTGCTGTTAAAATCTAAGCTCAGAATCGATTCCAGAGAGAATCGCGATGCATTCGGAAGATCTCAGAATTGATCCACGAATCGATTCTGCGTCGATTTATCGTCACAGCCCTAGTGTATATCAAGACACACATAGAGTAGACCTATATATTTTGAAAATAGTTACATGTATTTAAATATATACAGTGCTGCTTTAAAGTTTGAATTTTCTATATTTCTGCATAAATATGACCCAAAACATCATCAGATTTTCATATAAGTCCTGAAAGTAGACAAAGAGAACCGAATCAAACAAGTGAGAGAAAACTATTTTCTTTGTCATTTATTTATTGAGAAAAATGATCCAATGTTACATATCGGTGCGTTGTAAACATGTGAATCTTTGCTTTCAGTATCTGGTGTGACCCCCTTTTTCTGCAGTAACTGAAGGTAAAGTTTCTTGTAAATGCTGATCAGTCCTGCACAATAGCATGGAGGAGTTTTAGCCCATTCCTTAGTGCAGAACCACTTAAACTCTGTGATGTTGGTGGGTTTCCTCCAATGAACTGCTTGCTTAGGTCCTTCCACACATTTTAATTGGATTAAGGTCTGGACATTGACTCAGCCATTCCAAAACATTATCTTTGTTCTTCTTTAACCATTGTTTGGTAGAATGACTTGTGTGCTTGGGGTTGTTGTCTTGCTGCACGACCCACGTTCCCTTGAGACTCTGTTCTTAAACAGATGTCCTTCCTTTAGAATTTTCTGGTATAATTCAGAATTCATTGTTCCATCAATGATGGCAGGCTGTCCTGGCCAAGATGCAGCAAAACAGGCCCAAACCATGATACTACCACCACCATGTTTCACAGATGGGATAAGATTCTTAAGCTGGAATGCAGTGTGTTCATAATAGCTTCTCATTTAAACCAATAAGTTTTATTTTGATTTCATCCATCCATTAAACCTTTCTCCAGTAGTCCTCTGGCTTGTCCACATGATCTTTAGCAAGCGATTTTCTTTTTGGAGAACAGTGGCTTTCTTCTTGCATCTCTGCCATGCACACCATGGTTGCTCGGTGTTCTCCTGACGGTAGGCTCATGAACATTAACATTAGCCAATGTGAGAAAGGCCTTTAGTTGCTTAGAAGTTACCCTGGGAACTTTTGCAACCTCGCAGACTTTTACACGTTCTGCTTTGGAGTGATCTTTGTTGGTCGACCACTTCTCGGGAAGGTAACAGTGGTCTTGAATTTCCTCCATTTGTGCACAATCTGTCTGACTGTGGATTTGTGAGTCCAAACTCTTTACAGATGGTTTTGTAACCTTTTCTAGCCTAATGAGCAACATCAACTCTTTTTCCGAGGTTCTCAGTAATCTCCTTTGTTCGTGACATGATTACTTCCACAAACATGTTCAGACTTTGATAGATCCCTGTTCTTTGAATAAAACAGGTCACGTACTGACATTTGATAGTCATTGCACTGACTGAAAACACCTCTGCACAGATGGACTCTAATTTCTCCTTTAAATTAACTGCTAATCCAAGAGATTCACATACTTTTGCAACGCACATATGTAATATATTTTTCTCTCACTTGTTTTTTTGGGTTCTCTTTGTCTGCTTTCAGGACTTATATGAAATCATATTTATGCAGAAATATAGAAAATTCTAAAGGGTTCACAAACTTTCAAGCAGCACTGTATATATTTATATTCATATAATTTATATTATATATAAATATATTTATTATATAAACATAACATTTTTCTTACATGTATACATGGATTATTCATGTGTACATAATAAATATACACAGTACACACACAGATATTATGTACACAAAAACTTTTATTCTGGATGTGATTGATCGTGATTAATCGTTGCCCAGAACTAATCAGAACATCAGGTAACAGATCTTGCATGCAACTAAATGGGTTATAGTGAGCAATCGTACCCTCATCAGCCATCCTGTGCAGTAGCTGATCGGCCAGCTCTTGAGGAAACAAAGGGCAGTGGCGGAAGTGCAGTGACCCGTCCTCTTGTGCAACACAAAGCACTTCCATGTTGTGACACAACCAGGCCATGCTAATGTCAGTCAGGGAGGAAGGACTCTCTTCAACCTGAAACAAAATCTATATGTATAATGTTGTTCCTGATGAATTATACTGATGATGCCTTTAGTCTGTTCTGTTGTCTTACTCTTATAAAGTGTAGCAGATGTTTTCTAGACTCATAGAGATGATTCTGCATGAGTTATAATGAACCATATCAAATCAAGAGTAAAATAATAAGTAAAATGTTTTATTATACAATGCTAATTTAGACACGTTTGACACGCCTGCATACTTTTGAAGCAATTGTATTCAAATCATTACCATGTTAAACAAATACATTTAACCCTTGTGCTGTTCTGAAAATCCTTGACCTAAATGGTATTTCTTTTTGAAACTGATTGATTATAGACCTCAAAAACTGATGTGCATAAGTTGAGATCAATGAGGCCTATGAACAATTAGTTCTAAAAGATAAATACAAAATGACTGCAAACAGTTGACAAAACAATTTAATCCAATATTTGGAGATAATATACCATAATGAGAGATTTACAATTTTTTTTAAAAGAATAAAATAAAAATAAAAAAGAAGCATAAAATAAATAAGTAAATAAATTGGCCAAAATGTATTTTAAATATATATGTTGTAAACACTGAAGTATTTTCTTGGAAATAAATACATTAAGGGCAATATATATATTTTTAAATGCTTTTAAAAAACTATATATTAAATATTTTTTAATAGTATATTGATGTATTAGGAAATATGATTTAGGTATATATATTGTTAGTTTTTTTATTGTGGTATAGTCTGCACAGTTGCTATTTGCACAAAACATTGTAAAAAGAACTGAAAGATTGCATGTAATAAATGCATGCAAAATTTCCTTTCACCTACAAGAACATATAATACCCACATATGTGGCTCTTGAACTTTTTTTTCTTTTCTGATTGAACTTTTTTTTTTTTAAAGTTCAATCAGAGATTAAACTTGCCCACTGTAAAGTAGTGTTTAGATCACTTCATCTCTTGCACGCTGTGTAGTTTGTTAGTGAGCAGAAAATAAAGTAACTCACCATTATAGACGTGATGCAAGAGTTGGCTTCAGTTAGCTCGTTTAAAGCATATGGGCCTGTCTTCTCTAGAGGAATAATCTTATTACTGCAGCTAACGCTGAGCTCTCACAGGAGAGCTATTCTTGGAAGAAGAAGAACACAGTACTGCTAGTCTAGCTTGCGTACAGTTGAGTTTCTCATAGCGCAAACTGTCGCTTTCTATTTGTTTGTCATTAAAAAACTAACGAGCAACGTCAAATAATCTCGACAGCTAATCAGGCGTGGTGGGCGTGGCTTCAGGGACGTACGCGGCTGTTTATTGTGGTGGGCGTGGCTTCAGGTTACAGAAGCCCAGAGCACAGACTTTTGATTGGTTGCTTGTGCAACGTCATCAAAACCGCTCTTCATAAGGACAGCTGGCAGCAAATTAATAACAAACGCAATGTGGATGCTGCCTTAGCGAAATATGCCACTGTAATTTCTTTAAAATACTGGTTAGTACTGTTAGTTTTGTCACAATAGAACATTTTAAAAGGGAACTTGCTATTAACCTTGTGGCAGACTTATAGCCTAGATTGAAAAAAAGTACTTTGAAACAATTTTTACTCAGAAATGCTTAGTTTCACAAATTTACTTCACAAATAATTATGAAACAGCAAATAACACATTGAATTAAATCTGACATTTTGAAGTAGAAAGACTCAAATAGCCTAGTATTTCTTGAATTTTTTTTTTTCTAGGCGAAAGGTATTGCAAATATATACTATATATGGATTAAATATATTTTTGAAATGAAATCTATATTTAGTTTCAACCCTCATATACCAAAATATATTTTAAAATTGATTTCAGGGATTTATTTCCAGTCTTACAATAGCAATACATTCAGGCCAAATGCAAATGTGAATTAAATAGCTACTAGATTACTATATATTGTTGTTATAGACAACAAATAAAGTTTTTCTTCAAATGTGCCATATGCGAATGTATTTTTTATTTAAATATATAGGCAATATATATATATATATATATATATATATATATATATTCTGTCTTTTTTCTCTCTCTGTCTCTCTCTCTCTGTATGTAGAAAATATATTTACATAAATTTGCCCATATTTAGCATATTCTGAAATATATTTGGAAACACACATTTATTTATTTCCATATGGGATATATACTTATAATACATAGGGCCTACTATATATGTTTTTCACTATATGTCACTTATTTGTGTATATATGCAACATGTATTCCAAATATTTCCAAAAAGGCTATTTTTATATCACAAGTATTGTATATGTACAAGTACAAAGTGTTTTATGCATACTTTTGTGTGTTTTGTCGGGGGTTGTTTATCAATATTAAATTATGATTGCACTGTGCTGTAAACTCTCAAGTATCTATATTTATGTCAGGAAATGTAGATATAAATGCATATTTGGCGCCGATGTTTGTTTTCAGGTCATCATATTCTGTCTTGGTGTTTATGTATAGACTTGGAATGGGATGTTTATAATTTTCTGCAGCTTTATTTGACCTCTGTCGTGCATTTGTGTCAAGAACTCAGATTATGTTGTGTTGATTTAGTGCATTCTTAATTGTCATAATTTCTTTTGTTACACTGTTTGCTGGCTCTGGATCATTGCTAAAACAACAGTACCAAATATGACTTGTGAAAGGAAATAAATGTTAAAATAATAGATTCTCAATCTTTGATCCTAAATAACACTTTGATCAGAGGTGTGCTGACCCAGTGACAGACCATTTATCCCATTACACCACAGACCTCATTGTTTCCACATCACCTCAAACCACAAAACTGTTACTCATCATCCAGTAACTCCAAAAGTATTTTAAAACAGTGATACAACTTCAATGCTTCCAAAATAAAGGGTGTCTGAAGCATCATTCCAGAGGTGTGTTTAGGATCCTTGAACAATTATCTGTAGAGAGCAGGTCACATGCTTTCCTAACAAAAACCCGCAAAAGACAAAACTTACGTCAGAATGAGCCACAAACAAAGCCTCCGGACAGTTATTTTATTCCTGTAGTGTTTGTATTGGAATAGCATGTCCTCATTTGCAGACTGTGACCTGTACTAGAGACATTTCTTTATCAAACACCAATACAAATGCCACATTCCAGCTCAGATGGAGCAGATGCAGACGCACATAAAATTATATCTCAAGTCGGTGTATTTGTTGCATAGTTTAGAGGGAGTTTGGCTTGTAGGCAAAACAAAGGCATAAATGAGTCAGTATGTATTTTTAAACATAAACGTACAATGCTGGTTTATTAACTAAAACTAAAATTAAAAGCATACTTTTCCCATTACTTACACTAACTGAAATAAAATATAAAAACTTTTTGTCAGCTAGTTGCCAAGGCAAAATTTAGTTTACCTTGATGTACTAAGCTAAAACGGATATATACACACACAATGGTGTGAAAAAGTTTTTGCCCCCTTCCTGTTTTTTTTTTTTTTTTTCTTTCTTTTTAATTTTTTGCATATCTGTCACACTTGAATGATTCAGGTCAAACAAATTTTAATATTACACAAAGATAACCCAAGTAAATACAAAATGCAGATTTGAAATAACGATTTCATTAATTAAGGGAAAAAAGCTGTCCAAACCTGCCTGGCACTACATGAAAAAGTAATTGCCCCCTAAACTAATAACTGGTTGTGTCACCCTTTGCAGCAACAACTGCAATCAAGCGTTTGCGATAACTGGCAATGAGTCTTTCACGTCGTTGTGGAGGAATTTTGGCCCACTCTGAATTGTTTTAATTCAGCCACAGTGGAGAGTTTAAGCACAAATGGACTGTTAAAGGCCATGCCACAGCATCTCAATCGGATTTAACTCTGGAGTTTGACTTGGCCACTCCAAAACCTTAATTGTTTTTCTTGAGCCATTCAGAGGTGGACTTGCTGTTGTGTTTGGGATCATTGTACTGCTGCATCACCCAAGTGCGCTTGAGCTTGAGGTCACGAACAGATGATCGGACATTCTCCTTCAGGATTTTCTGATAGAGTGCAGAATTCATGGTTCCATCATTTATGGCAAGTCATCCAGCTCCTGAAGCTGCAAAGCTGAAGCTGCATCACACTACCACCAACATGTTTAACTGCTGGTATGATGTTCTTTTTAATGAAATGCGGTGTTGGTTTTACGCCAGATGTAACGGGACACACATCTTCCAAAAAGTTAAACTTTTGTCTCATCAGTCCGCAGAATATTTGCCCAAAAGTCTTGGGGATAATCAAGATATCTTTTGGCAAATGTGAGACAAGCCTTTGTGTTCATTTTAGTCAACATGGCTTTTGCCTTGGAACTCTCTCATGGATGCCGTTTTTGCCCAGTCTCTTTCTTATTGTTGAATCATGAACACTGACCTTGATTGAGGCAAGTGAGGCCTGCAGTTCTTTAGATGTTGTTCTGGGTTCTTTTATGACCTCCTATATAATATAATATAATATAATTAGCTCAGATCATTGTCAAAATATAGTGCACATGACCCAGTAGTGGACATTGTCATTACTTATCACACAACCTGCTGTTTATTTACAGTGATTTATGATAAAAATGCACTGAAAAAAAATGCTGCTAAGTTTTTTTAAGGTAAGTGGATGCAAACTATTTATTTTAGCTAGATTTAAATAAACAAATTTAGTTGAAAGTTGTCAGATTAGTCGTTTAAATGTAGCTAAAATAAATTGATTGCAACCACTTACCTTAAAAAAAAATTTGTAAATTCAATGAATCATTTTTTTCAGTGTGTATTATAGGCTTTTTAGTGACTTCACAGTCAAATTCACACAGTAACTGTTATGAAACAAAATAATGTGACCGTTGCCTTAATTTACAGTATGTCAGTGTGGTTTTATTGTGTTTCCTTTAGCAAAAAATATGATGCGAGTGAAATTTGAGTTTGGAAGTAAATTTCCAATTTCAAATTTCACTCATATTTAATATGCCCTAAATTAAGAAATATAGAACATGTATATAAAACCAGAGCAAGAGAAACTACTGCTTGCAGCATAACTAGGTTGGCTCTTAAAACCAACCAAATGCACTGCAATGGAGGTCAAAGCACATATAATGATTCATATTCTAATCTTTGCTAACAGAGACAAAATGAAGCTGTGAAGTCGGAAACACAATGGCCATGGCTCTGGATACGCACGTCCTGATCTTGGCATAATTTTCCATAAACGACCAGAAATAGACCCAGTATCACTTGCGCTTATTGAAAAGTGCAATGCGATCCTGCCAAAAGCAAAAGCCATGATATTTTGTTCCATTTAAAGTGGATTGTTTGTATTATACATGTGTATTACGTTTGTATTATGTATTTGTTTGCATTAAACGGAAGAGAAATGTTAATTGACCCAGAGATGTGTTTGAAACTGATGTTATCAGTATCAGTATGTAGAGACTGCATAAACATATTCTGTAATTTTGTGGAAATGATCATATAAATGCAAAAATAAACATTAATTCTATTCTGACATCTCAATATGTAAAGGTGTTTATTGACATGAAATAAAATATTGAAATTAGATATTATGAGCGATAACATTACAAACATAACAAAATGTCTTCACTTGACCCTATAGAGGAGGTCAGCTTTTGTTTGTAATGGACTACTTTTGAAAAATTGTAAATGACAACAGGTTGGCAAAAAGAATCACATTGAATAAAACATATTATAAAAGCATTTCAGCATTAATGAGGGTTTGATGAGAGGAACGGGTTACAGCTTCATTCACTGCATAGTTTCCACCAAGAGATGCTAGTTATGTAGTTTCTGCTCACAGATTATGCAGAATAGATGGACTAGACTTGAAACAAACCAATTTGATGCATTATTATTACTGTCATTGTTGTAATAGAACAGAACAGAAAACTGGCAACTGCTTATAAGGCCTTTCCAGTTAAATCAGGCCTATGCACATAACATTTATGACCCTGGAGCACAAAACCAGTCTCAAGTAGCACAGGTATATTTGTAGCAATAGCCAACAATACATTGTATGGGTCAAAATTAGCAATTTTTCTTTTATGCCAAAACTCATTAAGATATTAAATAAAGATCATGTTCCATGAAGATATTTGGTAAATTTCCTACCGTAAATATATCAAAACTTAATTTTTGATTAGTGATATGCATTGCTAAGAACTTTTTTTAAGAACAATTTTCTCAATATTTAGATTTTTCTGCACCCTCAGATTTTCAAATAGTTGTATCTCAGCCAAATATTGTCCGATCCTAACAAACCATACATCAATGAAAAGCTTATTTATTCAGCTGATGCATAAATCTCAATTTTCAAAAATTGACCCTTATGACTGGTTTTGTGGTCCAGGGTCATATTTGTCTTGCAGTTCTGTAGCCTATTCTGTAAGACAAACAACACTAAACAAATTCAATCAAAAAGTGAATCCTAGACTGTGGACTGTCTTATTTAACAGTCTATGAAATGCGTTTCTGAGCTGTTCTGTCATCGACTTCACTGAGATATCTATGGAAGCCCGTTTCCGCCACTGAATATAAAATAAAACAAGGTAATTGCGACTTTGTATCTCACAATTCTGACTTTTTTTCTCGCAATTGCGAGATATAAACTCGGAATTCTGACTTTTTTTCTCTGAATTGTGAGATATAAAGTCGCAATTGCGAGATAAAAAGTCAGAATTGCGAGATATAAACTCGCAATTCTGAGATATAAACTCACAATTGCGACTTTTTTTCTTGCAATTGCGAGTTTATATAAAAAACTATAGAAATACAAAGATGGTTCACTCCTATACTTATGAATGGGAGAAACTGCAACGCACAATATGGCGGGATAGTCCCGCCTTCTAATTGAAAGAGCCAATCGCTGATTGGTAAATTCATTGCGTCACTACAGCGGCCGTTAGAAGCTCCAGTTCCCATAGAAACCGGAGGCTAGAGCAGCCGATGCGCATGCGCACATTGCACAGTCATAAGCACGTTGGAGCTACGCATGCGCATTGGCTGGTCTAGCCTGAAAAATAAGCTTTTTAAATGCTATTTGAGCATAAGAAATAACATTCACGGGGCAGTTCATTTCAGATTTTGTTGCTGAGTTGAAATATGTAATTTAATCGCGAGTTCAGCGAGCTGTTTTTGAGATCTCAGGATTCCCCCATTCATTTAGGGTCTTGTCTGAGCTGCCTGGAGCCATTGCAAATATGGCGGCCAAGTGAACGGACTTTCCTTAAAAGGGACTTTGGTTTATATCTTGCAATTCTGACTTTTTTTCTCGCAATTGCAACTTTTTATCTAGCAATTCTGACTTTTGTCTCGCAATTGCGAGTTTATATCTCGCAGTTCTGACTTTTTTTCTCGCAATTGCGAGTTTATATCTCGCAGTTCTGACTTTTTTTCTCGCAATTGCGAGTTTATGTCTCACAACTCTGACTGGCAGGGTGCGGGAGGGGGGGGCGGCGCGCACAGCTTTCAGACACAACATTCTTTATTTCTTTATAGTTCTGAGTTTGAGGCAGCTTCTATCGCGTTATTTTAATAACAGCTGTCAAGTAAAGAGCTTATTATTGTAACACGAGAGTGGATTTCACGAGAGAGGTTTCTTATGGTGCGAGAAAGTCAGAGTTGTGAGATATAAACTCGCAATTGCGAGAAAAAATGTCAGAATTGCGAGATATAAACTTGCAATTGCGAGAAAAAAGTCAGAATTGCGAGAAAAAAGTCAGAATTGCGAGAAAAAAAGTCAGAATTGCAAGATAAAAAGTTGCAATTGCGAGAAAAAAGTCAGAATTGCGAGATAAAAAGTCGCAATTGCGAGAAAAAAGTCAGAATTGTGAGATAAAAAGTCACAATTGCGAGTTTATATCTCAGAATTGCGAGTTTATATCTCGCAATTCTGACTTTTTATCTCACAATTGCGAGAAAAAAAGTCAGAATTGTGAGATAAAAAATTGCAATTACCTTGTTTTATTTTTTATTCAGTGGCGGAAACGGGCTTCCATAGATATCATCAAGCTAACACAATTCACTTTTTTTAAATTTATTTATTTATTAATTTTTTTTTTTGTATTTTAGAAGTATGCTGCTTTGAGAGCTCAACCAGACTAGTGTTTGAACATTAGTGTGCAGCTTTCACTGTCAGAAGGCAGACAATGCCAACAGTACACAATGTTCCCTTCACTGAAGGAACTCCCCCTGTGTGCAGCTGCCACAAACTCCACCATGACCTTTTAAACATTTAAGAGCCTCAAAATCATCAGGACATTTTTCTTTACACATTTAGACATTTTTATAATTTCTTAAACCTCATAAATGACAGTGTCTGTGTGCATAAAACTCAGAATTATGACTTTAAACAAGTTAAACAACGGCACAATGCAGGACAAAAACGGACCGTTGCATAATTGCGGCGAGAGGGGGGCGACTGCTAACATTAACACAAGAGTGGCTTTAAATAAGTGCATATAATTAATACACAACTTATAAAATATATTTCAGCCAACCTTCTTATAAAAGCAAAGGCAGAGTATAATATCAACAAAGTAAAAATAACAACAACACAACCACATCCTGTTTAAAGTTTTCCCCGTGTAGATTAATGGTATCGTCCTCAGACACTTAAATCGTCCCAAGCCTTATAAGAGTTTGATTTACTCACTGCACGCCGTTCATTTGGATATTTAGATGAGTACATGCTGATCATGTATGATATTCTAGCAGACGATTATAAGCTTTATTGCTAAGTTTTATTTTGAATGACTGCCTGCCAAATTATAACAACTGGACACTTGGATTAAGACAAGAAATACGGGCATTTTTCACCTTTTTAACATTGTTAAGCCGTTTTTACTTAGTTATCACAACCGGA
This sequence comes from Spinibarbus caldwelli, assembly GCA_039654775.1. Classification (NCBI taxonomy): domain Eukaryota; kingdom Metazoa; phylum Chordata; class Actinopteri; order Cypriniformes; family Cyprinidae; genus Spinibarbus; species Spinibarbus caldwelli. The sequence goes on from CM077234.1 coordinate 4,143,187, forward strand.
CAGTCGTTTATGATTATTAGAAGTAACGATTTATAGTATTTAAAAGGGCTTAATTCACTTCTGCAACACGATCCATTGTTGAAGAAAAGATGTCATCGTCTGCAGAACCGTTCTCCTACATCGAGATGAGTCGAGTCAGCGCAGATGGTACTGGTGTGTAACTTTAATTCTGTATTATTCGCCTCTCATCTTTTTATATTTGGTGTTTATTCTGTTTAAGTCACTCTGCCTTTGTTCTGGTTCAAACGCAACCCAAGTGTCAAGCGTTAATCACGGGAACGACAAGCCATCAGTATTCAGTGAAGGTAACATTTGTCAAAGTTAGTTGGTATGATGTAAAAGTGAGTTAACCAGTTTTGGGCTTTTGATTCGTTGAGTTGTGCATGTCTCAACATGTCATCGCTGAGTTCATTCAGGAATATCGGGCCACCAAACCAGCGACCCTACTACTGCGAAGTTTCAGCTCATGAATATTAAATAGGCAATGATGACGTTGCTTGGTAACAGACCCTGAGCGTCCAATCACCTAACTCGATTAATATTCATGACTCTCGCAAAGTCTTTAGTTCAGCCAATCGTAGACGCCCGCTGGTCAACGTCACGTTATGTTGTAAATATTCACAAATCTGAACCTTCTTCGTAGTAGAACTGGTAAACTCTCCGGCGGGAGTCCCAGGGAAATCCTGAGCGTGCACAGCTGTCACTTCACAACTCAGCACAGTATCTGGTTAACAGTATTTCATGAGAGATTAGGCCAGAATGAATGTTTCTGTATCTGCTCACAGTATCGCTTTTTATTTCTCCTCTTTCCTGCTACTTGCATGTGTGTTTGGCTCAGTGTTATTTTTTTAGGATTACTGATAAACTAATGTAGTTTGATTTGTATTTATCTATTTTAATTTTAGTTAAAGTTGGAATAATATTTTAATAGTTTGAGTTATTTTAATACTTCAACAAACTAAATGGAAATGAAATATATTTTATAAATGTGTGTGTGTGTGTGTGTATATATATATATGTATATATGTATGTATGTATATGTGTGTGTAGTTGTTTTTTTTTTTTTGGTGTTTGGCTTAGTGTTATGTTAGAATCATTATTATACTCTTATACCTTTTGTTCTTGAATATTTTGAGTTGTTTATGCATTAGCTTTTAGTTTTGGATCTGTTTTAGTTGTTTTAATACTACAATTGATTGCTTCTGTTTTCCTCATTTGTAAGCTGCTAAATGACTAAATGACTAAATGACTGCTCACCATCTGCTTTTCATTAAAGAAGTCGTGACTGCCGCTGCTTCTTTCCCCTCCGCATACACCTTTAGATATTTACACTATTATATTACTTTTTTGTTCTCTATAGTTTCTAGGGCTGCAACAACTAATCGATAAAATCGATTATTATCGATAGTGAAAATCATCGACAACGATTCTCATGATCGATTAGTCGGGTCTGCCCACAGTTCACAGCCAACTTCAGCAGGTCGAGTCAAATTACAGCACTGAATAACGCATTTCTGTGTCCAAAAGCATCTAAAAATAGTGGAGGAAACAGAATGAGCTTTAAGTTAAGTTAACGCGTTAGTGTAATGGCTGTCCTGTCAGGCGCTTTGACAGATGCGTGTGCGTCCTCAGCGCAAACACTTTCATATCCTTGTAACTGTATCCTTATTGTTTAATATTCTTATCTGTAAATGTCACAAATTCACGCGAGCATTTCCATTTTTGCATAAAGTTCAGTCCTGACAGTCTAAGTTTAAATCTTTACTGAATGAGCGCGAGCGCGGCGGACGCGTGAACGCGCGTCAGAGAGGGATTAATATTCAGCGCAAAAACATTCATTGTGCTGAAATAACTGTTGTTGAACATTAAATTAAGGTTTACAAGTCAACATGTAGTGCACGTATTTTATTAGAGCAGGAACTGTAAAGGGATAACAGCGTGTAATTGTCTGAATATAAATATCAGATGCTTCATAGCCGCCTTTTACAGGATAAAGAAATTACAGTAAACGTGACTGTGATCAAAGAGTTGATTAACACTGAGTTTGTGTTTTTATTCTATCTTCATTATTATCTTAATTTTTGATGAAGAGATTTAAACTATAGGCCTATATACAGTGCTTAAATTTATTAAATTTATGTAAGGTTTATAACAAATTATGTAAGCTTTGTGCCACTGCTGCTCTAAACTAACATATTGGTGTTTACTAAAATCATTTTTTAGCTATCTGTATTGGTTAGTCCTCCAATATGCGTAAGCTCTTCAGTAAGAGTAGGCTATTTCGAATGCTATAATATAATTATTTCTGTTATCTATGAAAGAATAAAAGATCTATGAAAGATTTTTTCAGATATCCAATTACAGTCAAAAAGTTGCTAAACAATGCCAGCAAGAATGCATACTGTTATGAAAGACAGGAGAATATTTTTTTTATTTTTTATTTTTTTTTATTATGTGAATAAATACTATTTAGTTGTTTCAGTTTGTTATTTGCCAAATAAATGACAATAACAGTTTTAGATTTAAACAATTCTTTGACAGATTCCTAAAATATTTGTGTTTTCTCTTTTACGGAGCCCCGCACATGCCATGCAGGAAAAAAATAGTAGGCTAAATCGTGTGCACAATTTACTATTTCGTTCCCTCGATTTATAAATTGAGCACACAATTTAGCAAATCGAGGGAACTTAATAAATTGTTAAGCACTGTATGTTTTCATAACATTCAGTTGGCACGCTTGTTTGAAGAACATTGGGCAGAATGTGGAAGTGTTTTTTTTGTCAATAAAATAAAAAAAGAAAATGTAGGTTTTTATCCGATTAATCGATTAAACGAAAAATTAATCGGCCAACTAATCAATTATCAAAATAATTGTTAGTTGCAGCCCTAATAGTTTCTATTCAACAATTATCACTCTCTATTCTAATTCCAGTCTTAAAAAAAAAACCCTGCCCCTTTTAGACTTGCACACTATTAATTTACTAACTGCCTGTTTTCTTTAAAAAAAACAACTAACACTAGCTTCTCTATTCTTTGTATTGTATTTATTATACAATTAACAAAAAGCAAAAAAGACCTCTAACACTAGCTTGCTCTATTCTTTTTCTATTCTATTTGTTTTCATTTTATTTAATATATAATAATAAAAAAAAACCTTGCTACGTGTACTGCGTTAAGCTAACTGAGACTTGTTATAGCACTTGCATATTGCTTTTTTGTTGATTTTGATTGCTTCCATTGTCCTCATTTGTAAGTGGCTTTGGATAAAAGCGTCTGCTAAATGACTAAATGTAAATTTGCAACTACTGTTTGTATTATTATGATGAATGGATATAAACTGACAAAAATGAAACTTTTCAAAGATGAAAGGCGAAAATGTTCATCCTTACTCATATTTTCCATGTGAAATAATTTAAATATTTAAATATAATCATCTCAGAATATTAAATATCTATTTTAAGATTTTTGTATAAATTTGTTCATCCTTTTAAATAATATTTTTGAAATGTAAATAAAATACTGGCACACGTTTTTGTTTTTAATTTCCAGTGACCAAAACTTAACAAATTGGCATTTTATTGTAAAAGCCTAGAGGTTTCCAGTAAAACTAGGCTAGAAATGTAACAATTGCTGAACTGTTTAGTAACCTATTGTCTCACACTTATGTTTTATTATGTTTCTTCAACCAGAAATCGGTAGCGACGATCATCTCCTCAGAGAAATGGAGCCCAATGATTTATTACAGGAGGCCGAGTGGTACTGGGCTGACATATCGAGGTAAGATTTAGTTTTTCTTTAAAGCATTTAGTCTTCGTATTTATGTCTTTATCAGTTTGTTTGCTTAATATTCAATTAATACCACTTACAATCAAACTCCACTGTGTCGAACCATTAGGGAGGAGGTGAATGAAGTTCTCCACGGCATGCCTGATGGTGCTTTCCTGGTCCGAAACGCTTCCTGCAAGCGGCAGGGGGAATATACATTAACTGTTAGGTAAGGATTGCATGTTTCAGGATTCCTACTTTGTTGAAAACACAGCAGTTAAGTGTATTAGCAACCTATCATTAGCCACTTTCACACATGAAACAAACTTTTGTCCATTTTGCTTGCTACACATTAGCCCAACATGTCATTGAAACTGTGATGTGATTAGCTAGTATCTTAGCATCAGTTTAATTAGCAGGGGTGTAAAATATACTGAAAAACTGCACTTAAGTTAAAGATATGTAAAATGTTTACTCATTGTACCTATTCCAAAAATACTTGAAAGTAAAAAGCAGCCACATTTAATTGTACTTAAATATTCAAGAGTTAAAGCTTTTTAAATTGAAAACGGCAGTAGAGATTTTCTCATTTTAGTATTTTTGATGCAGAAACTGGTCAAAAATGACCATGATTTTCTCACGTAAAACTCCAGGACACAATAGATGTTAAAGAAACCCAATATCCTGAAAACTGTTCCTTGAGTATTTTCAGCCAAAATTTTCAGCAGATGATTTTACGCTGGATTGACATTTGAATGTAGTTATTTTTAGACTAATCATGCACTCTGTTCACACTTGACTCAAGTTCATCAATCTACAGAGATGTTATTAATATAAAAACACATTACTATAGTTTAAAGTCTTTGTCTGAAAGGGATTATTCATCCAAAAATGAACATTCTGTCATTATTTACTCACCCCTGTTTTTTAAAGTCACGTTAGTCACAAATATGACACACGTCATATGTGCTTTGTACTTTTAAGTCTGCATGAATTTGTAATGGAGTAAAAACTATTATTGTATAAATGTAAATGTACAAGTATTCAGTTAACAGAACTCAGATTTGACAGATTCCCCAAAATAATACTTAACTATAGTAGAGAAGTAGTATTACTCGAATACTTTACACCGCCGCTGCTAATTTTACAGCATTTTTTTGCACTGTATAGATAATTGACTCTCTTTATTAGTGGACTTTTTGCTTATCAGAGCATCCTAACCTTGAATTTTCTTAAATGTGATTTGCTATTAAGTTCATCTCACAGCTTAGTTCACATATAGCGTCAAATAGCGTTTTCAACAATATTACAACAACTTAAGCTGCCAGATATGATTTGTTGGCATTTCACCAAAGGGTGACTTCTACATGGTGAAATAGCATTGCATTTACAGAAAAGGCTGTATGTGTGAAAGTGCTTCTCGAAATCCCCACAGGAACAATGGCACCAACAAACTCATCAGGATCCACCATCAAGATGGGAAATTTGGGTTCTCCGAGCCTCTGACCTTCAGCTCGGTGCCGGAGCTGATATCTTACTACAGGCACAGGAGCTTAGTCCAGTACAACAGCTCGCTGGATGTCACGCTGGCTTATCCCGTGTCCCACTGTGACCCACTTCGTACCTTTTCTGTAAGTCTCATGGTGAAGACCATCCTAGTTGAAAGGCTTCTTTTGTTTATGTATTTTTATTTTTATTTTTATTTTTCTCCAATGAGTGAACACCTTTAGTGATTAAACGTATTGTATTTTCAGGATCTACCTGTGAAGGAAGAGTTTTTGAGTGCAACCAGAGAGAAGCTCCATGAATGTTTAAGACTGTTTCAAAAGACGGCAGAGTATGACCAGCTGTATGATGCTTGCACTACGTTATTACAGGTAAGCCATGGAAAAGGTTCAAATCCGCATTATTATAGTATTGCTTTTTCAGTTGGTTTTTATTTTTGTATATTATTTTCAATTCGCAACTGAATTTCTGTTTTAGTATTTTTCTTCAATTTCTTTGGTAGTTTGTATTAGTTTTTATATTAGAAAACAATACTGTGTAGTTTATTTTTATTTTATTTTTTATATATTTTTTCTTAATTACATTAAGCACAGTAATGATTAAAAAAATTCTTAAAACAAAAAATAATTAAGACAAGTATAAGTAATAATTACTAAAACAAATAACTTATATTTACATAGAAATACATAATATAGTATAGATTTAACTGATATATTATTTATTTACATAAGGAATGCAAAATGTTCACATCAGATAAATGTATTTATAATCACTGCCAACTAGGAACAAAAGTGTTTTATAAGTGTGGAGGATTTCAAAGCTAAGCATATTCAGCCAACACTGATTTATAATATAATATAGTATAATGAGAGGACTTGCAAGTGTATAAAGCTGCTTAGTGAGCTTGCGCTTTAATCAAACTCTGTTTTGAGCCATATAGAGCTTATCATGAATAATTTAAACACCTCTGATTGGCCATTGGCAATTTACGCCTTCAACAGACACGTCTATGATTGGCTACAATGCTCAATGCTGCAACCGCTCGTGCACACACACTTGGAAACTGAATATGAAAACTAAATTTTGCTCAATTTTTGGTTTTATTTTTATTCTAGTTAGTTTTAAAGGCAATGATTTCAGTTTTGGTTTAGTTTTAGTGTTTTCATCTAATTGTTAAAAAGAAGAAGAATAAATATATCAAGCATATCAAATACATTGCTTTTCTAAGATTATCCCTATTGCTTTACAGGAAATCCAAAGGAGAAAAACATTTGAGGCCGTCAGCATGACAGAGATCTCTGAAGAACAGTGTTATTCTCAAGACAACTCTTGCAAGGATTTCCAAGACCCGGTCCACAGTGAGCTGAAAGAGTGAGTGTCCATGTGATCTATATGTTTAGCTTAATCAAGTTTGGTAATGTGATCGTTGAATGTGGCTTGCCAGGGAAAAATCAGGATGTTGTTATATGTATAGTTGGTATAGTTGCTACTGTGCTCAGTGGTTGTTAGTACATTTCTATGCAGTTAATAGAGTCCCGGGTGGCTGCAGTCGACAGAGCCCATCCATCCAATCCCATCCAAGTCTCCACGATAATGCTACATTTACAATATAACACAGAATTTGGAAAATTTTGAATGAATAAATCAAAAGTAGGGCTGTACACTTAATCAAATCATGATGTGGACTAGTGTCTGTGAATATTAAACCTAAAAAATACTGCTATTTAAATATAAAGTCTGCAGGTTCTTTGTTGAATGAGCGAAAACACAAATACAGATATTTTTAATGAAACCCGAGTGATTTCTGTCCCTCCAAAAGCCCAAAATTATGACACTTCAACGAGTTTGTTAATAGGTCTTAAACGAAAGCCTTTTGAATGAAGTGATTTAATGCAAGACACACGATCACTTGAATGTGACACACAGATTTAGTTTAGGCTTAATGAATGAATGAAAATATCATCACTGAAGTGTGTGACACTAGACTTAGAAAACACCAGTAATTATTATTATTTTTATTGTATTTCTACAAACATTCTACCTGTCACCACTGATTTGATTAAAACAAATCGTGTTGTTTTACTTCTTTAAGCCCCTTAGAGAATATAAGGCACCTTCTGAAGGGGTTTAATTTCCAGGTTTTATTAATGAAGTCAAAGGGAGCGAGTGGGGACACATCTGGCTGCTGTCTGATGCAATAGGTCTGTAAGATCTGTAGAGACAAAGGGACGATGGCTGGTGAGCGGGAACTGGCATTTAGAAGACAAATCGAGGTGCTCTCGTTGAGCTAAAAAAACAAACAAATCTGAGCTTTTTGCTTATTGAGTGGTTGTTTTCTCAGGTCTGAATGTGAGGTAAAAGAGGAGCATGAGAAGAGCGTGGAGATGCTGGAGGAGGAGAGCTGGTTTGTAGGAGATCTCGGTCGACGGCAGGCAGAGGAGCTTCTCCGTGGGAAACCGTCTGGAGCGTTCCTCATCCGCAACAGCAGCACCAAGGACTGTTACGCCTGCTCTGTGGTGTAAGTCATCAGTCAGTGGTGTTTCATAACTTAATCATATGATAACTCAAATGCATTCCTGTTTGTTTCTTAATTAGCACAAATAGAAATGTCCTCTCATCTTTAGAGTCTGTAGTCTCATATATGGAGACTTGTTTTTGGCATCTTCTCCACGTTGCATCCTTTTCTGTCCAAAAACCATCCACTTAGACTGGAGTAAAGCAGCCAGTCACAGTTTGCATTATGTAACGATTGTTGAATTCCTCTTCAATAAAACGATTCATTAAATTGAACCGATTCACGATATGAATCAACCTTAAAGGTAAAGTTCACCCAGAAAAGAAATCCTGTCATTTACTTACCCTCACATTCCTTTAAATCTGCATGACTTATTTTTTTCTGCAAAACACAGAGGATATTTAAAAAAAAAAAAAAAAAAAAAAAAAAAAAATATATATATATATATATATATATATATATATATATATATATATATATATATATATATATATATATATATATATTCTTAACCAAGCAGTTTTGTTGTGCACTGACTTCCAATGTATGAACAAAAAAACACAGACATTTCTCAAAATATCCTCTTTTGTGTTCCACAGAGGTAAGAAAGTCATACAGTTTTGTAATGTCATGAGAGCGAGACATAATCTTCATTTGTGGGTGAACTATCTCTTGAGAAGAACTGAAATGAATTGAGTTTTTTTTTTTTTTTTTTTTTTTTTTTCCCCAACATTTTAATAAGAGATGGTATTAAAGCATTAAATAAACATCTTAAAATTCATATTCCCATATCATGAGATAATCAAGCATTGCAAAACTAGTCTAAAGACTCTTTACCACGGGGAAAAAAAATGATTTTCATACTTGGTATTTTATGTCTTGTTTTCTAGTACAAATATCTAAACATTCTTAAATCAAGATACATTTACGTGAGATGCAAAATAGCATAAGATATTAAGATTTGTTTTGTATCAAAATTGTTGTTTAAAACAAGGAAAAATATCTGCTAGTGGGGCAATAAAATAATCTTGTTTTCCCTTTTAAATTAAGATTATTTTTCAGACCTCATTGGCAGATTTTATTTTTCTTGTTTTAAGCAAAAATAACATTTTTAGTCATTTTGCTTTAAGTAAATGTATCTTGATTCAGGAATGTTTAAATATTTGTATTGATAAAACTAATGGGCCAGTAAAAACAGTATTCATGCTTTTTTTTCCCCACTGCCACTATTCTCCTCCTACTGTATAACACCATTAAATCACTTAAAATATAACAACGCAAAATAATAGAACACCTTTGTCCATATTTTATTGACAAATTATATGTGTAACAGTGATGTTTGCTTCTAATAACCTTAATAAATATTTGTACAAATGAAGGAGCGCTTCACTCGTTTATGCTATTATACAATTGTTGAGCTTCGATCAGAATTTAATTCTGTCATACAAAAAGTGCATCTAAATTGACATTTAAAAATTTAAAGTCCCATCAGCGTTAAAGTGGTATTTCTCCATTAGTCACTGATTATTCCTTCACTGTCAGTCCTGGTCTCTTTCCTGCTATGATTTTAAGCAAAGTTGTTATGGCTTTATTAAAAGCCCCGCCTCTGACCTGGGAGATAGCCAATCATAGTGTAGAATTTCATAATGGCAGCTAGGGAGGCCAGTTACATTTTGGGGTTGTCTGGAGCTGTGCATTTCTGTGGTGCATCCTAATTCGCATAATATCCGTCCTAAATAGTATTCGAAAATAGAATTAGCATATCCCAAATCATAGTATGTTGAAAAGAGTATGCCAAAAATCCCCGGAGGGTCTACTACTTGAGATTAAAATTTGAAGTGCAGATTGATGCACACTCTAACGGCTAATATTGCCCACAACACACGGTGCATGGTGGACGAGGATTCGTTTAGAACTACAAACATGCATAAAAAGTGTTTAAAGGGATGGTTCACCCAAAATTGAAAATTCTGTCATTTACTTATTCTCAAGTAGTTCCAAACCTGTATGAATGTCTTTGTTCTGCTGAACACAAAGGAAGATATTCTGAAGAATGTGGGAAACAGAGCAGTTCTGGGGCACCATTGACTTCCATAGTATTTTTTTTTTCCTACTATGGAAGTCAATGGTGCCCCAAAACAGCCTGGTTACAAACTTTCTTCAAAATATCTTCCTTTGTGTTCGGCAGAACAAAGACATTCATACAGGTTTGGAACTACTTGAGGGTGAGTAAATGATGACAGAATTTTCATTTTTGGGTGAACTATCCCTTTAAAAACTACAAACATGGCAGATATGCGAGACCGACTGATAGGCAGTGAAAGGGGTTTACGTGATAAATAGACAATGTCTAACTTGATTTAAAAATATGTATTTAATGTTATGCGCGTTATATTTCATCTGCAGCAACATTGTGCAAATTTTATAATGATACGTTTGGTTATTAACTTTTAAATGCATCAGTATGCATTGCATTCCTATTAGTATAGATTGACTGCATTGCTTTCCACAGCTATTACAATTAGATTACATATGCAAACATATGAAGAGAGTTCTTGTCATGATAGACCCGTGACTCACAGATCAACGAGCCTCCTCATTTCTCTCCAATACAGTAGGAAATTAAATTAAACGAAATGTGAATTTTGTTAACTGTGATAAGATGATTGACAGTGCAGTTTAAACCGTGACAGAATGCATATAACTAAGCAACAGAGCGGTCTGTTAAACACGCAGTTATGACGAAGTGGTATGTCCCAAAGTGTGCCTACTATTCTGCTGCATACTCAAAAGTATGTTCTTTTTCTTCACAAAAAAGAGTACATACTTTTAAGGCATAGTATAAGTAGGTGAATTGGGACGCAGCACTGATCTAGAAAAAAAAATAAAAAGAAAATATCTTAGGATGATTTTGGTTAGTTTATAGCAATGCATTTTGCATTTGGAATTTGGTGTTGGTTCCAGCTTCCCTAATCCTGCTCTGGTCTCTTCATCCACAGGGTCGGCAGCCAGGTGAGGCACTGCGTGATTCGCCACACGGAGCGCGGCTACGGCTTCGTCGAGCCGTTCGATCTCCACAAGTCTCTGAAGGATCTGGTCTTGCACTACCATCACACCTCCCTGGCACAGCACAACCAGGCTCTGGACGTCCGGCTGGCGTATCCGGTCCACGCCGCTCACTAAACTAACTGCACTAAGACTGAAGGAGATTTCGCACGATTTTACCGTCTGGACAATGTACATGTGCAAAGAGTGAAAGCGACTGTCAAGCTGTTTGTTTGTATATGGCACTTTCCAAAGCATTCCTCATGGTCATAAAGATACTCCAGTACTTGAACAAGTGTTTAATGAGCCCTTTGTAGACATGTTTACAGACACTCACAAAAACGTCAAAGTTGTTTTTAAGGGTTTTGTGATACAGTCATGCTCTTTTAAGCAAACAGATGTAGTAGTAGTTTTTGTGGGGATGAATGATTATAATCTTTTATTACGATTCATCACCCAAAACATTTTAAAAATGTATTTTGTGAATGTAACACAGTTATTGAAAGACACACTTTCAAATCTTGCTTTGTAACTAAAACAAGATGCCTGCAGTTCATGCTCTTTTGCGCACCCAAGTAAGGATTTTACATTTTTTTGATGCATGGTTTATTTGAGAGAAACATCTTGAAAACTGGTTTTAGTTTATAAAATTTGAATAACATTTTAAAGACCACTTGAAAAATTTGTGCATAATATGAGTATCCATTTTGCGCTGAATTTTTGCGCAGGAAATGTATTTGTTGAATTTACGTTTCTGGCATACTTCTAATGTTTATCTTTCTTACTATGGGTTTTTTTTTTTTTTTAGGAAAACCAGGACAGTGTAGTTGTCTTACGGGCTGAACAGCCCAGGCACTTCATAGAGTTTAATACATAAGTGTGTCTGTGGTTAACAACACAATGCCAAACTGCTTATTCTTGAGATGAGCAACTCTTTTTATTTGTCGTTTGTCAGCAGCGGACAGTACAAGGGGAACACAAGACCCCTACTTTTGCAGAGCTTATTTTTTGCTACAGTGTTTTCCCTTGCATGCTTCTTAAAAAAATAAAAACAAAAATGATTGAGAATAAATGCAGAGCTTATGTCTTAGTTATTAAACATGTTTCATTACACATTTTGATGGTCTTAGAAATTCTGCTGACTGTAAGTGACTTTGCAACAACATGTCAACTAGCAGTCATTAGAGTATTAGTAGACTGGTTATGGTAAGTAGAATAAGTTGACGTACTTGCAGTTATTTTAATATCAGTGACAAACTATTGTTTTAGTTAATATTTTGAATCAGATTTTGTTTATTTTAATTTTTTTTTGTAATTTAGTTGTGTTTTTGTCATTTTTATTATTAATGTTTTTATACTTTTTTTTAAATTATAATATATATATTTTTTATTTTCATTTCAATTTAGAGATTTTAGTAGATCAAGGTAAACTTATATAAACATACAGTATATAATTAAAAAAATTATTCCTGTTAAAATATATTTTATTTTAATTAAAGACTTTTTATGGTTTTAGTATTAGTTAATTGTAATAACCCTGAATAGAATTTATTGAAAGTTCAACAAAGACCTCTTCATTCATTCATTCATTCATTCATTCATAAATAAAAAAATGAATCCTTTTGATTTTCATCACTAATGGCACTGTTTGTTGAGAATAACGCAGTGTTAAGTGGGTGACACTGGCAGGATTTATTGGTAGTAATTCAGAAGAACAGAATGTCCAGAAGGGAGGTCTGTGTGGTATTAGGTGGGACATTGTAACAGGTTGGACGTGAGATGGGTGTTAGGATTAGCTCTCGCTCTCCGCGTCAGCACTATGAACGGGCTTAAAAGCTTTGTGTGTGTGTGTGTGTGTGTGTGTGTGTGTGTGTGTGTGTGTCAGTGTGTGAAGAGCAGCAATTACATCATGCAAGGACAGCCTGTAACAAGTGTGCAGGAGTGAGTAAACCCAGATTAGCTTATACAGGCCCAAAAACTGATGAAATTTGTAATTACATAAGAATCCTACTGCAGCTTTTCTTTATAAAATAAATGTAGACTTATGATTCATATCACTAAATACTCACAACATAACTTGAAAACATTTACAACAAGATTCTATGTATGTATGTATGTATGTATTTATTTATTTATTTGTTTGTTTGAGCTAAACAGTTCTTGGAAACTTGTGGCCTGATTATTTGTAGTGTTTTTTTTTAATTATTATTATTATTATTATTGTTATTATTTGTTTACTAAGCAAACAAACAAACCAGTGTTATTTTATTATAGTTTATATATATATATATATATATATATATATATATATAAAATAAATTTTAAATTTTTATGTTCTTCTTTAACTAAGGAAAGAAACATTGAAGGCCAAAGTGTAGCATCTTGTGCTGTTTTAATTTTTTTTTTTTATGAATGATCAACTTGAATATATAAACAGTGCTGTTACTATTATCACTATCTGTTGTTGTTAAAATTATTTTTATATTTCAATTTTACTTAAAAAATGCCAATTTTTACAATTTAATTAAATTAATTATTTTATTTTGTTTATTTATTTATTTTTGTATTTTAAAACAGCCAACAAGTTGAGCATAAAATATATATGAGCAATAGTAATTTTTTCTAGTTTGTTTCAGGATAGTAATTAAAACTGAAACTATACACACACACACACACACACACACACACATATGAAACATTTCAGTTTTCTGTCTATTTGTAATTTCAAACACATTTTATGTGCTTTAGTATGTTAATCAACAGATTAAAAAGTGCACTTTAAAGCACACACACACACACACACAAAAAAAAGATTATTAAAACATGATTTAAAATTTACTTTAAAATAAACTGTAATTTGTTATTACTACAAAGTGCACTTTTTAAAATTGTATTATTTACGTGTGTTAGGAAACATTGTCTATTCTGTTTATTGGCGGATGGCACTGATTAGTGCATTACTGACATCTCCTGACAGTTTGGATCATAAACTTCATCGGATCTCCTCTGCAGCCGTCCAGCCTTCTTACGAGAGAGTCACATAACTTCTCAATAGTCAATAGTGCCGTTGAACGCTGTCTATAAAAATATCTGCCATTTGTTTCAGAGATGAGGTGATTGGTCTGATCTGGGCAGATGAGGAAGTTCATCTTGTGCTCCAGCTGGCCAGGTTTTGTGATCATGATAGCACACATCTCTTTGGCACTTCAGCATTGGTGTCTGTGATTAAAGTTTTAGCAGTTGCTCTGTGCATACTTTGTGTTTGCAGTCATAATCATAAACACTGTTGTTCTTCAAACACCAAACAATTGGGCTGTTAGCACAGACACTCCTGCTGAACAGCTCCATGATGTAATCTAACAAGTCGTCCATTTCAGCCACAGCTTGCACCAAACCCTGCTACAAACTATAGAGAATACAGAGAACAACAACTTAAGATAATCACAGCATTTTTGTTCACATTATTTTTAGTTCATATTTCTGTCCCTGTATGTAGGCCTATCTATACCTTACATTCTACTTATTAGATCCATATTTTCCAGGAAAAATGTATCAAAGCAGAGATTTTCTCTCTATTTTTGGATTGAATGTATTTCTAATTGTTAATTCTATTTCTCATATCTTCTTTGTTTCCTACAATGATATTTCTCTTTCTTCAACATAATTCAGTGGGAAATCACTCATTTTACTGTGTTATTCTGTCCAACCCTGTCGGATAATCAATAAATGCTTTTTAAACTTGTATACCCTATTCATATATTTATTCAATAGCCTACCTTTTCTTGTATTGAATATAAATGCCTTCCTTTAATTTCATTATTCCAATGATGCTGACATTTTTGCAACATTTTTGCTTTATTATTAATTTAATTTCTGATCTGCAATGACATATTTCAGTTGCTATGACCTCTATTTCCACCGATTGTAAACTATCCGTATCTTCATTTTCTTTAATTCCAATTTGATGGTATAAACTGTAACTTCACTCTGCTTTGTTGTGTCCAGTATTTTTGAATATTTTGATTAGACATCAGTTCTCCTGAATATAGCTAGCCTACTGATATCTTGTCAGCAGTGTTGGGCACTAATAAGATTTCAGTAATAATATTACAGTTACCATCCATAAAACACCTTAGTTACTTTTGATGCCTCAATGCTGATTTAAAATCCAGCAATCAAATAATTTCTAGGTTTATTTTCATAATTTTCAGGCCTCGCACATGCATGTGATGTCCCCAGTGCAGCAGGCAAGCTTGGAATACGGAAAAGCTACATTCAGCAGATAGAAATATTGCATTATATTGATTTTGTCAGGAAAAGATGATCTGAACACTGCTGTGTAAGATGTGTTTTTACGTTACTCTGGCATTACATCCCACCCACATCCCTCTGATCAGCATGTGCTACATTATATTACTATAATTAAAAATCTTTTTGGAAAATTAAACAGTTTCTTACAAACTTATGTGATTTGATAAAATACATAATGAAAGATAATCATATATGTGTAATGGAGAAATTACAATTAGCTTCAAGCTACACATGACAATTAATGAGATGAATACAACACTTCTACTTGAATGTCACTATCAGTCACTATTCAGTGTTTGTAATAACTTCAGACTGCGATCCAATGTGGATTTTAGTCAAATGATGAGGCAGAAATATGTTGTTAGTAACAATTTTATGTGGAAGATACAAAGTTACAACTTCTGTGGGGCGTGAAGAAAAGGTAGTGTAACTAGTAGTGTAACTAATTACTGTTGCCGGAAAGTAATAAGTAAAGTAACAATATTACTTTTGAAAGGAGTAACTAGTAGTGAGTAATACATTTCATTCTTTGAGTAACTAGCCCGACACTGCTTGTCAGTTATTCTTGTTTTTTTTTGTTTTTTTTTTTGTTTTTTGAGATCTTTGACTTTTGAATACTAACCGCAGCTCCTACTAAACCTCCATTTGAATTTCTTGGGGCATGTTTAAATATATGAATATATATTTTTTCGTATTATAGCCAAATATACTCCTTTAGGCTCTAAAAATGTACCACAGATCTTCTCATTGTTATATAGGCTATTGTTTTTAGGGCTGTCCCTGTCCCGACATACAGTAGGCTACATCACATTACATTTATTCAATACTTTATTTTATAGTTTCCTATCATCTTATCTAAATGTTTTTCCATGTCACTTGAATATTTAATTGTACATTTTATATTTAACCCCTTAACTGTCACCATCCCACTCCTGCCATAATTATAAATAAATAAATAAATACATAAATAAATGTACAAAGAAAAGTAAATAATAATAATAATAATAATTATATATATATATATATATATATATATATATATATATATATATATAAATCGCCTGTTATTTATTACACACCAACCAATTTATTATCGAATGAAGATGTTTCTTTCTTTTAGGTACATCCGTGCGGCACCGAGATGTTGCAAACAGTGGTGGGGTCGTGGGGACACGTCCCACCTGCAAATTAGGCCTATTCAATAGGCTAGTACTTTGAGGAAACTATTAAAAATATTCCACAGAATGAATAGTCTTGTTTTATTTGTTATATGTCTTTTCCAGTGCTTGAAGTGGGCCAGTACGCAGTATATTCTATATTTTAGCCTTTAGAGTACCTGCACTTTTTTGTGCGTACCGGCACTTCTGAGATGTTGCCGGTACTCAGAGTAAAATCGTCAGGGTCTGGGTGATTATATGATCCCATGTGATTAGAAAGGACACTGTATAAATCACACTACCCAGTCGGGATCACCTCTCATCTCGACCAATCACGTGAATGAACGCAAGCGGAGGTCTGCCTCATTGTGTGGTGCGCCAGAGCATGTCAGGGGAGGCGCACGGAGTAGTAGAATAATAATTAATTATTGATTACTAATTTGAATCAGTACTTTATAACGAAAATCTTATCTTGAAATGAAAAGAAGCAGGCTTTTGCAATCACATCATTAGTGATGTGAGAACCGGCACTTCTTTTTTTCCACTTCAAGCACTGGTCTTTTCCATATACATATGATAAATTGATAATTATTCATTGAGTTTCAGTTTATCTTTGAGACAGAGTCTTGCAGATACGGCTGAAAGTGCACCGTTTATTATTAATTTTATTTTTATTTTACAAAAGCACAATGGGCGTAATTTGCAGGTGGGACGTGTCCCCACGACCCCAGCACTTTTTGCAACATCTCGGTGCCGCAGGGATGTACCTAAAAGAAAGAAACATCTTCATTCGATAATAAATTGGTTGGTGTGTGTTAAATAACAGGCGATCTATCGCTGGAATGTGTTGTTTTTGAAATCATGGCGAGTGCTTGTTGCCGCTGTTATCAGCACAATGCGCATCTCCACACAGACGATCGAGCGCTTCGTTCTGGTAAAAGCACAAAACAAAATGCACACAAACGTGTCCCAGCTCTTGATACACAATCACTGATGAACACTTTTGGTTTTAATGAGAAAAAAAAATCTATATGAGGGTGGATTAGAACCCAGAACCTAGACTATCAAAGCACACGAGTGAAACATGCGAATTTATGTATTTATTCACTACTGTGAAGACTCTCGGCACTAATTACATTGTATTATTAATATTTATATTTATATTAACATAGTCACTTCGTGCGGCTGCACTGCCTGCACTGTCAGTAGTTACACCACTGACCCTAGATATAAGATTTTGGCCATATTGCCCATCTAAATCATTCATCACACACTATCAACAGGCGCGTCATGTAGGCTACACTTCTTGTATTTCGTTTGAGCATCACAAGGTGTCACTGTGGCCTCAAAGCTTACCCCTCGACTACTCTGACTCGATTGCAAACACGCCCTCCTCATTACCCTAAGGACAAAGAAATGTAGAAATAAATAAATGTGTAAATAAATAAATGTGTAAATAAATACGTAAATAAATAAATAAATAAATAAATGTGTAAATAAATAAATGTGTAAATAAATACGTAAATAAATAAATAAATGTGTAAATAAATAAATGTGGAAATAAATACGTAAATAAATACATAAATGTGAAAATAAATAAAAGTGGAAATAAATGTGGGAAAAATACAGAAATAATGAAATAAAATTATATAATATATAATTATTCTTTGTATATTTATTTATATATATATTTATTTATTTATATTTGCTTTTTTACATTTCTTTGTACATTTATTTATTTATTTCTAATTATGGCAGCATGGCATTCCATAGGATGGCACCCGGTGGCTGTTTGTGGTATAACACCCTAAATAAAATCTCACAGGAACCTCAATTTTTGTCATATCAACTTCAAATTTGGAACATAACTTATTTAGACATACGGCTTCAATTTTAGAGTAAAACCTGTTATGTAAAATATTTATTATATATAAAATATAATAAACTTAGTACAGTGTATTTTCTTTACAGTTTATTTAAACTTCTATAACTTTTTAATACTTTAATTTTTTTTGAAAAAATTCCAGTTTTGCAATAATCTGCTGATTTTCTTTTTTAAAAAGAGAACCTTAGGTCTGTATTCCAAAGTGTTCATTAATTACAACAGTTTAAGTTTGGATAGTGCACTTTCATGCCTATTTTTTTTTAATGGTCGATTAGTCAGGTCTGTCGGGCTGAGATGTCGATGAAGGAAAACTCGATGCCCACGCGGAAGTGGGTCTGTCCCTGATCATTTGGATAAATGCACAAGAGAAAACAACCAAATTAAAATGTAAGTAGCTAAACCGCGCTGCTGTCGTGTCTGTTTTGCACGCTGATCTGGGTTTTTGGTTTTGGCGTGTTTCAGTTTGAGCATCCCGTGTGGAGGTGTTTGTTGTGGTTTGAACTGGGCTGTGTTTTAGATGTCAAGCACAGGAACATGGAGACATTTCAGTTCACACAGGAGTCCAGGGCGATGCTGACTGTCATTGTTTGAGGTGTGATGGCTTAGTGGTTAAACGCCTGGGCTGGAAACTGAAAGGTTGCAGGTTCGACGGGTTGTTCCTGTGATCTATTTACAGCAGCAGCATCAGCCCGAACCACAGCAGCTCGCCGGTTTCTTCGTTAAACAGCATTACAGCCTTCAGATGAGGTTTAATTCTGCCGTACAACATTACAAAATGTCCACCACAGTTTTATATGTCATTTTATACAAATACAATTCTGCTCATACGTTTATAAACACACCCTTTGCAGATTTTTTCATCTGGGAAACAAAAATCTTACAAGGGCAGTGCTTAATTGAATTTTTAATTTTTTTTTTTAAACAAAATAATAAAAATTTACATATCATCGTCCTGTTTAAAAGTTTACACCCTGGCTTGTAATGCCCCTTATTGCCTTCTTGAGCATCAGTGAGTGTTTGCACCTTTTGTGTCCCTCAGTTGTCCTCAGTGTGAAAGGATGGATCTCAAAATCATACACTCACTGTTGAAAAGGGTTTAAATATGCAGAAGATGCTGGAAAACTAAAGAATGTGCAGGAGCTGGAATATTTTCTGAAGAGCAGTGGGCAGTTGAACTGCTCAGGACAAACAAAATCACAAAAAAACGAAAAAGAAAACCAAACAGTCATTGATCATCTAGGTAACAACACACATTAAGAATCAAGGACATGTAAACTTGTGTAAATTCAGTTTTTATTTTGTCTTGACTTCATGTAAGCAGATGTGAAAACAGGTTATTCTGGACAGTACTAAATAAAAAAATAACATGAAATGTTTATGATCCCATTATTTTGTTAAAATCTTGCAAGGGGTTTGTAAACTTTTAAGCAGAAATGTAAATCTTGACAAATTTGAATGCTGATTATATGGTTATATCTTTATGTTCCATTTTGGGGGTTAAAAATTGAGGTCCCACTTTATATTAGGTGGCCTTGTACTTATATTTAAATGAATCATTTGGTACAATGCACTTATTGTGTATGTACATGTTTTTACAATGTACTTATATTTTTAAAAAAATCTATATGTAATAACATCTGTAATTAATTTCTGTAATTACATTTATAATTACACTGTTGACTCATCCCTTACACCTACCCATACCACCAAACCTGTCCCTAACCTTACCCGTATCCCACCTCAATAGCAGCAGAAGTGTTTTGAAATACAATATGACCACAATAAGTACATTGTACTTATTTTTTGATGTTAGTACATAGTAGTTAAGGCCACCTAATATAAAGTGTGACCAAAATTGATTATAAACATTGATGATAATAATTTTGTGCAATTAAATTTTCTTCCAGCATAATTCATAAACAAGAGAGAGAATTTATAATATGCAGTCAAATATAAAATTTTAAATAAATCCACTTCCTTAAATACTAATTTGCATTGGAATTCTGCATTCTGCTTGTTTGCTATTTCAGTTCAGTTTTAGAACTGAATTGCAATTAAATAGGCCTTCTCAGTTCAGCTGTGACTGGACTGGCTCGCTGTAGTAAGTGCATTTTTAGAAGTATTAAATGTTTCTGTTTCTTTGTGTGTTAGGTGAAAGAGCATTGTTGTGGTGTCCAGCTGGAATCATCATGTCCTCCGCTGGTCCATCTCTGTCGCACCCTCAGCGCTCTGCGGCGGGAGCTGAGACCGGAGCAGCGAGCGATCGTGGGATCTTCTCCTCAGACAGACACGCTGGGCTGCTGCTAGCTCAGATGAACAAAATGCGCCTGCAGTCTGACTTCTGCGATGTGCGCCTGCTGGTAGGCGGAAGGGTGTTCGGGGTCCATAAGCTGGTGCTGGCTGCCAGCGGCCCGTATTTTGCTGCTCTGTTCTCTGGAGCCATGAGCGAAGCCCATGAGGAGGAGGTTCGCATTGTTGGAGTGGAAGCTGACGTCTTTGAAATCCTCCTAGAATTTATTTACACTGGTATGCTGGTGTCATACATGTGTTTGTCCATCACTTCAGATGCCTGTAGGAAGTTGTTAATCAAAAATATGCAAAAAATGCTACTCGGGTACACAGTCCATAAATCTGTGCTCTCGAAAGTATAGTGAAAAAATAAAAATCCTTTATTCTCACATGGCTTTACATTAAAAAAAAACTCACAAATACGTTGAGTTGTTTTTAATGTAAAGCCATGTGAGAATAAAGGCTTTTTATTTTTGACTAAACTTTCGAGTGCCTTAGAGTTAAAAGTTACCTGTAGGAAGTAGGGGTGTGCGATATATATCGTCTGCGATAATATCGTGATTGTTGTTTTAACGATGTGCGATTTGACATTATTGAGTATTTTGCAAAAACCATTCAGAACACCCTTACAGAGTGCAGTGCACGCATTACATGAAGTCTAGACTAATGCGCGTGCGCATTAACAGTGCCTTCTTTCCCTTTCACTGCATGATTCAGTCTATTACAATACATTTAGAATGATCACAAATTCAAGACATGGGGCAGAAAATGTATATTATACCACTTCATATAGTTAATCAGTTTCACACGAAGAGTGCCGTTTCTTTCTGCAAAAATTACCATGATTACAAATGTGATATTGATTATATGTGATATTTTACAATAGTTCAATAAACAAGAAGTTAATTAAGAGACTTACGTTTTAGACACCATATTGCCTGTTTTTCCTCTATTTCGCCAACAAAAATCATTCCAAACAAAGCCACAGCACTGTTTTGCGTCTCTGAGCAACATGATGCTGTTTCATTCCTGAATGAATCAAATGATTCGGTTCAATCGCAATGACTCACTTATTAACAGTGACTTGCTGCCACCTATTGGCGGTTTTAATTTCACATTTAAAGTATCATTTTATTATTTAAATAATTTCAAATATCAGTATTCAACGTTTTAATGTTTAATATATCAAAACATTATTTATGCATTTGTAACTGCAGGTTAAATGCATTC
This sequence comes from Spinibarbus caldwelli, assembly GCA_039654775.1. Lineage (NCBI taxonomy): Eukaryota > Metazoa > Chordata > Actinopteri > Cypriniformes > Cyprinidae > Spinibarbus > Spinibarbus caldwelli. Next base: position 4,164,890 of record CM077234.1, read on the forward strand.
ATGTCCTGCATTAAACAGTGTGTAAAAATATCTAAATGCTACTTTAGATGCAGCTTCCGTGTTTCCTCTGCATTGAAAAGATGAATTTTGTTGATACTGATTTCATTTGCTTGGTAACAGCCCAAATGTCTTATTATTCTAATCCACTGATTAAATGTAAGAATTTGACTCAAAAGATAATGTACATTTTTAGAAAAAAAGGTAAAAAAAAGGCTTTATAAAGGTAAAAATGCCCATAAAAGGGAAAAGTTTGTAATATTAGGTGAAGATCCACCATTATGTGCCTAATGCTAGAGGCCACCGTCTCTGAAGCACAATTTATTGGTCTCTGCTTAATTCCTTAAAATTATTGAAATGTTTTTTTTTTAAATCAGTTTAAGAGTTTTTATTGAAAATAGATCTTAAAAATGTTTCATAATTTTTATGTCCATTGTGTCCAGAAGGACTGAACCTGTGATATGTATGCTGTAAGTTTCTTTGGATGAAAATCTAGTGCACTGCAAAAAAGGGCTTATCTTATCTTATTTTTTTCTCGTTTCTAGTCAAAATAATCTAAAAATTCTTATATTTTTCTTGAATTCTTTTAATTCTTTAATATTTAGTCTTGTTTCCAGGGGGAAAAAAACTAAATTAAGTGCATTTTGCTTAAAACAATTAAAATTATCTGCCAGTGGGGTAAGTAAAATATTCTTAAAAGAAGAGTGTTTTACTTACCCCACTGGCAGATAATTTTACTTATTTTAAGCAAAATGCACTTAATTTATTTTTTTCCCCCCTGGAAACAAGACTTAATATCTTATGTCATTTTGCTTATCTAGTAAATGCATCTTAATTTAAGAATTTTTAGATATTTTGACTAGAAACAAGACAAAAATACTAAGTAAGATAAGCCTTTGTTGCAGTGTGTATAAGAGTGTAATGGAAAAGCTCCACAATTCCCAAACTCTTCCCAGTGTATGAATGGCAAACATATTAAAAAAGTGCTTCTTTTGCTCCTGACAGGCTCTATTGACGTGACGGTGGACACTGTGCAGGAGCTGATGGTGGCTGCAGACATGCTGCAGTTGAGTGAGGTGGTGGATATATGTGGAGAATTCCTGCGAGCTCATATGGACCCATCCAACTGTGTGGGGATCTTTCGCTTTTTGGAGCAGATCGCCTGTATGGAGCTGTTACAGTTCACTGAAGACTACATCCATGTCCACTTTCTAGAGGTGGGTTCATTGACGCAAGTTTTCCGTTTCAAATATTCTCAGCATTGAGTTTTTGTAAATGTGTCATTATATGAGAAATCAAATTTACCTTGATCTTTTGACATAAGAGGTCTTTGTACCATTAAAACATCCTGCAAGTTTCATAACTTAAAGGTGACCTATTATGCCCATTTTTAATTTTAGATGTAAAATTAGTCTCTGATGTCCCTGTGTATATGTGAAGTTTTAGATCAAAATACACGACAGATAATTTTTTATAGCTTGTTAAAATTGCCACTTTTAGGGAATGAGCCAAAACGTGCCGTTTTTGTGTGTGTCCCTTTAAATGCAAATGAGCTGGTGCTCCCAGCCCCCTTTTCAGAAGAGGGCGGAGCTTAAAGTGCTCAAGCTCTGGCATACAAATAAACATTCCACTATTAGTACAAGCGTGTTATCTTTACAGAAAACATACTCGGCTTAAAAGTCAGTCATCTGATTGTACTGTGCATAATAAATGATTGTTTATGAATTACACAGACGAGGAGCTCGGCGCGATAAAAAATAACGTCAGCTGGTCTCAAGGTGCCTTAGGTGCTATCACAAACTTTATAAGTCCCACGTGATTATGAGCTCGACAAATTGAAGTGGTCTACTTCACATTGCTTTCATATGCAATTTTTTTTAACTACCACATTCTTATTTACGATCGTTCTGGTAGCAGGTGAAGGCAGCATCAGTGAAAACAGGCATAGATTTAGCAACATTAGCCTTACATTTCAGTCTTAAATTTCATAAATTCTCATGTATATATCACACGAGGGCTGTCCAGAAAGTATCCAGATTCCAGCCATGTAATATGAAAAATCTAGCGTCAGCGTTAGTTCTGGCAGGTCACGTTAGTCAAGCTTGCATCAGCTGGCTCTCAGCTGATCCACATCTACCTATAGGGATGTGACACCTATCACAGCACTCATATATAAGGTCCATCAGTATTATCACCAGCTTTGCGTTGCTCAATAGCTAATTACCCTCCTCCATCCCCAACTCCTCCTCTGTCAGTCAGGATTCAGCCTTCTGATTCTCCTTCGAATCAGACTAATTTCTTAAATGTTACATTAAAATATTGAACTTTAATGATATCTGCAATACATTTTATGTTGGTTCTGTTCTGTTTACCCTGGGGGGTTATTGCAGCCTAGCATGGATGCGCAGGGAACAGAACCATACCGCCAATCCAAACTGTATGCTAATTGTCAGTCATCTTTGACGATAGTGGTCCTGACAGAAATACAAATGATTTGAGAAATGCAAAACGACGAAAACGACCGCAGCTGTGGGTAACTGGTGATTGGCAGCTTCATCAAGACAATGCATCACATCTCATGCACAGTTTTCTGGTGAAAGGTTAAATCACCTACATGACTCAGCCCCCTACAGTTCAGATTTGGTGCCCTACGACTTCTGGCTTTTCCCAAAACTAGAGATGCACGATATTATCGGACCAGTATCGGAATCGGCCGATAATGACTTTAAATGTAAATATCGGCATTGGCCCGATATGAAAAATTATGCCGATATGACGTGCCGATAAGAGGATTAACTCACATGTCCTCAAGGTGTGCTAGCGATTAGATCACTTCAGCAGTGTGGCTCATTCTTGAAGTACAGTTTTGCCTGAATGGTGATTAGATTCACTGTTTTAGATCGCCGCATTTAAACTGAGAATGCACGCACAGAATGATGCGTTCGGCGTGTGATAGAGTCAACAGATAGCATGTGCAGCGGCAGCAGCTGCAACCTCCCCCGGGTCCTAATGCCCGCTCAGTAAGGAGTTTTAATTCCGTAGGGGGCGCTGCTGGCCTACTTCTAATAAAATGAAAGCAAAATACACAGATAATATTTAGGCTGTGTTTCTGATTAAATAAAGCAGTAATTGGTGCCATAAAATCATGAGTATATTTTGATTTAAAGGTCAGAAGCTATAGCTTACATGAAAAAAAAAATCATAAACATGACACTAAATAAATAATTTATAAAACTTAAATTAAATAATTTTATATATACTGATTTATTCATTAATGTATAATATGTTATAATTTTTAAACAAATTATGAGCTCAATTTTTTTCAGAATTTTTACAACTCTTTTGCTTTAGACCATTTAGAAATGTTAAAACTTAAAATAAAATGTTAATGTTACCACTGCATCTTTCTGGAAAAAAAATGCAGGGATTAATATATAGTTTATTTATAGTTATTTTCAAATCTTCAATGTACTGTCATTATAAAATAACTTTATTATTGTTTATTTAATTCTAACAAATAAGTTCTTGTTAAATACGAACCAAAATTAAACATAATTTGCTTATAATTTCTGCACAGCAGAGACTTGGTGTTGTTTCCAAACAATAGGAAATATATCGGTATCGGCATCGGCTATCGGCCAAAATGAGTCGAAAAATATCGGCATATCGGATATCGACAAAAATCCAATATCATGCATCCCTACCCAAAACTAAAATCACCTTTAAAGGGGACTGAGGCATCATCGTCCTACGCACAATGTTCCTTGTATCTTGTATCTTCTTCGATAAATGTCTCTATTTTTCATATTACATGGCTGGATATTTTCTAGACAGCACTTCTATTTCAGTGTTTGATGAGCTGCAGTAAAGGTTTTCTGTTTTTTACCTGACTCATTGCTGTTTTACAAAATGTTGATTTTTGGCAAATTGCATTGAAACCAGTGGGGGTCAGTTTGATCCCAAACATAACTGATGTAAACAAAATTTGTACAGCCTTTCCAAAACACACTTATGTGTTGAAACTGTGCATGCATATTCGTGACCCTAAATGAGAAAAAAACAAAAAAAACAAATCACAATGTTTTAAAAAGAAAATTGAATGCAGGTCAAACTGAGCAACACAACAGAAGGGTTTTTAACTGCAGGTTACTCCGGGCAGGATGAACCTGTAGTAAGAATAGGAAGGCACTCAATATTATGAATATTGCCCACTTTTGTTCTACAGTGATTTTTGTAGGGCTCCAAATATTTAGTCTTCATGACTGTCAGTATTTAGTGGTTTTGAAAACCTCTGCATCCCGTGTCTGGGGTCAGGTGTGCGTCTCAGAAGAGTTCTCAAGCTTGTCTAAAGATCAGCTGGTGAAGCTGCTCCGCAGTGAGGAGCTCAGGATCGAAGACGAGTATCAGGTGTTCACGGCTGCTATGGACTGGCTGCACCACGACGTGCCACACAGGAAGAAGCATGTGGTGGAGGTCCTGGAGCCGGTGCGCTTCCCGCTGCTGTCTCCACAGAGACTCTACAAGTACATCGAGGGTGAGAGAGATGCTGTTTCACTTTAGTGCTCCTCACCCATCAGGATTCGTGTTTGTATCCTCTGATTAAATGGACTGAATAGGAATAAACTTTCTTGTAGTCTGACAAGGTTATAAATTACAGAAATATTACAGAGACATTTTAAGAGGATTTAAGAGCAAAAAAATTAATCGGGACAGAATAAGAATAAAATGTGAATAAAATATTCTTTTGTCAAATAATGTAGGCATCGCATGTTATGTTAAAATATATATTCATACACAATGGTAATTCAAAAAACTTTAACAATTTTTTTTTTATTTTTTTTATTTTTTACATTTCCTTGGATGATTCTGAGAACAAGTCTTCAATTTCGAGTAAAATTTGAGTCTTAAATTTCATAAGGTATCATTTATGTCACATTTTAGTGTTTGAAAAGCTACAATAAAGGTTTTCTGTTTTTGTTTTGGCTCTGCTGTTTGAAGTGTTGATTTTTGGCAAACTGCATTGATCAATAAATTATTACATTCATTATTAATAAAAATCTGAAAAAATATTCTTCTGTCAAATAATATAGGCAGTGCAGGTTATGTTAAACTGTAAATTCATACACAATGGTTATTCAAAATGTGTTAAGAGAATTTATGATCATAAAAAAGGACAGAAAAAGAAAAAAGTTTAAATTAAAAATTTATTAAAAATAAAGCAAAACGAAAAGGTTTTTAAGGTTATATAAACTGTATACAGTGTTGGGTATAACGCATTACTAAGTAACTAATTAATGTAATTTAATTACTTTTCCCTTGAAAAAGTTTTTCTGGAATTTTTTCTGGAATTTAATTACAGTTACTTCTGATGTAATTGCAAATTGCATAAATACTGTATAAACTACTGTATAAACTACTGTATATACTGTATAAACTACAGAACAATTGTCTATAAAACAGTAGGGGATTTACCATTACAATTTAACATTTAACATCTATTTTTAATGTAACTTTTTCTCTTTTAATACTTTAGTCAGTTCAAGTAAAATTTATGCAATTTTATATTATTTATTTGAAAGAATTAAAAGAGCAGTTTCATGTCTATCTTTGTCTTGTCGAGTTAGATATGGGATTTAGAAAGTAATTAGTAATAAGTAATGCAGTACTTTTAAAGAGTGTAAGTGTAAGTGTAACTTTGATTAGTACAGTAATCTAATTACACCGTTGTAGAGTTTTTTTTTTTAGTCTAACTTCTTCCAAACTGACTTTAAGGGCATAAGCACAATTAGACTGTTTATGTTTGGTAAGCACAGCTTGATGTATTCATATAGATTTGAATGTATGTCTAGGTGCATATATCTTGTATATTTTACAATGTGGCTCATCTAATCGTAGTTTAGAGCCAAAATGATCTGTTTTCTGATGTTTGTTTTTGTGCACACATTGGTAATGAGACTTTCTCCTACAGGTATTTCTGACTTCAGTTTGCGAGTTGCATTGCAAACCCTTCTGAGAGAGTACACTGAAATCAACAAGTCCCCTAAAGAGAGCAAACCTTTCAGCCTTCTGCAGACGGCCAAGGCCCGGCCCCGGAGAAAAGCCCGCAAGTACCTCTATGCCATTGGTACGGGAACTCTTCTGCGAGCATGCAGATGTGATACTCATCTTAATCGTTCGTCCAATTCAACATCTTTCTGCTTCTGTCTCTCAGGCGGTTACACTCGTCTGCAGGGCGGCCGATGGAGTGACAGTCGGGCTTTGAGCTGCGTTGAACGCTTTGATTCGTTCAGTCAGTACTGGACCACCGTGTGTTCCCTGCATCAGGCCCGCAGCGGACTCGGGGTGGCAGTCCTGGAAGGCATGATATATGTAGTGGGGGGTAAGTGTGTGAGATTTTTTTTTTTTGTTTGTGTGTGTGTATTTTCTGTAGTGTTACCACATATCAATATTAGGACCCATGCAAAAACAAAAAACAAACAAAAAAAAAAACTACTTGGCTGCACCCCTATAAAATATTATTTTTAAAGACAAACATCTGTACTTCTAGTAATATCAGTATTCTAATTTATACTTGAGAAAGTGGATTTAAAAAACCCTGCAGACTTAAAGGGATAGTTTACCTAAAAATGTAAATTTGCTGTTAATTCACTCACCCTCAGCCATCCGAGATGTAGGTGACTTTTTCTTCTTCAGTAGAACAGTAAGAAGATTTTCTTAGAAGATTTTTAGCTGAAACCATGGTCCTTGGTTATTAACTCTTTCCCCGCCAGCTTTTTTTTTTAAATTTTTTTTTTTAAGTTGCCAGCCACCACCAGTTTTTTTGATCATTTTCACAAAAGTTTAATGGCCCCCAGAGTATTTTGTTGTATGAATATCTGAACATGCAATATGCCAAAACAAAGAACAGAGCCTCTGAGGGTAAGTTTCATGAAAAAAGCAACATTTTGAACAAAAAGCTGAGAAAATCACATTTTTGTAAGAGACTACTTCTGGATCAGATTCAGAACGATTATCAAAACATACATCCAAAGCTTTCACAGACCTAAACCACTTCCTGGATCGGCATTAAATTTGGTAACATTAGGTAGATTTGATATGCTGTTTAATGTGTGATGAATGCGTTATTTTTAGTGCTGCCAAACAATTAATCGCGATTAATCGCATCCAAAATAAAAGTTTTTGTTTACATAATATTTGTGTGTGTACTGTGTATATTTATTATGTATATTTAAGAAAAATATGTTACATTTATATATTGAATACATTTATATATGTATATATTTATATTCATATAAATTACATCATGTAAATACATGTGAATATTTTCAATATATACATGCATGTGTGTGTGTGTATTTGTATATACATAATAAATATACACAGTACACATACACATTATGTAAACAAAAACTTTTAATTCGGATGCACTCAATCGCGATTAATCGTTTGACAGCACTAATTATTTTACATATGAATCTGCTTACATACACGATCACTGGTTTCTGCTTCTTCTTCGCTGTGTTTTGTCACAGAAATTCAGTACTCTTCCAGAAGATGTGTGGCAGGGAAAGAGTTAATAAAATGCAAGTCAATGGCTACTGATGATATATTTAGGTCTTGTGAAGCGAAACGATCACTCTGTGCAAGAAACTGAACACTATGAAATTATTTCTAAACCTTTCTACTTAACCATTGCACATCCACCATGTTTCAGTTTTTAACACTTTTTTTATTCATGTTTGTTGTTCTAATCAAATCTTCATCCAGTGCGCAGGGGGTTTTGAGCAATATTAGTGTGCACTTATCTGCACTTCAAATTTCCACCGGAAATAGCAGACTATCTGGATTCCTCTGGAAAACTCATTGCATCATATTTTGATTTGGGAGAACACTAAATGCATCCCAAATGCTCCATTAGATTTACATTTACAGTACATTTATTTATTTAGCAGATGCTTCTATCCAAGATGACTTACAATTGAGGAAATAATAAACATACAGACATCTTGTATTGCACAGGAGAAAAGGACTCCATGATTTTTGACTGCACGGAGCGGTATGACCCAGTGACCAAGCAGTGGGCTGCAGTGGCATCTCTGAACTATCCACGCTGTGGGGTTGGAGTTTGTTCCTGTCATGGAGCTCTTTATGCACTTGGTATGCAAATTTAGTTTAGGCACTGTCAGTCTGCTTTGCTCTTCAGGGTTTTGTTCAGTCGCACTGTAACACCATGTGATTTGCTCGCTTTTAGCAACATTCCTGCCAAGGTCATGTGTTCCCTGGCATTGCATGCAATGATAAAATATACACATTGAGGCCAATATATACTACTTTGCATGAAAATGTCTGGCTTGAATGTAAATGGTTATGGTTTCAGGTGGCTGGATTGGCTCAGAAATTGGGAAGACTATGGAACGATATGACCCAGAAGAAAATAAATGGGAGGTTATTGGGAGCATGGCTGTTCCTCGATATTATTTTGGCTGCTGTGAGCTGCAAGGTACATAAGTCCTCATGGAGAATCTGATCTTGTTAAAGGAATAGATCACCCAAAAATGAAAATTTTGTCATCATTTCCTCACCCTCATGTCATTCCAAACCTGTCTGAGTTTCTTTCTTAAAAATATCTTCTTTTGTGTTCAACATAAGAAAGAAACTTAAACAGATTTGGAATGACGTGAGGGTGAGTAAATGATGACAATTTTCTTTTTTGGGTCAACTTTTACTTTAATAAATGACTTTTGAAGGTTTAATTCATTGGACTTGAACATTCATTTCAAGCGTTCAGCTCTGCGACCAACAAATGTTTATGATTCTTACACGTTTTGTTCATCATGATCATCTTCACAAATGAACACAAATGTTTTGAATTTTGAAGCCAAAATACAATGATGTATTTTGTGTTGTAGAATGAATCATGAAATCGTTTAAGCTTGTGTTAACCACACACCTTATTTCATGCATTTAACCAAAAACACATTAAAAAACCCCACTGACTTCATGAAGATGGCACTGGAAGTGCTAACTAACTCGTTTCAGGGTTTTGGCCAACAAACAGTGCTGGGTAGATTACAAATTGTAGTCTGTTACTGATTACAGATTACATGATGGAAATTGTAGTTTGTAACATAATCTATTGGATTACACATATTAGGTAATGTATTCTAACTACTTTTTGATAACTTTTAGATTACTTTTGACATGGCACACAAGAAAATCTATTCAGTTCTTTGTTATCAACATGATGAAATGTATTAAACATTACAGTATGCCAGGGTTTCCCAAACTGTAGTTTGTGAGTTGATGAAAAGCGAAATATCAAGTTAAACTGATTTTATTTTAAAAACTTTTTAAAATAGTCAATCAAAAAAAGTGTACAATTTAAGGGAGAAAATAAAGATTAAAGTGAATCAATAAATAGTGAATAATGTACTACCATTGTCTGCATATGTAACCATGTAATCTATAGAAAAGTAACTGTAATCTGATTACAAGCATTTTAAAATATAATCTACTTTACAAATACCTAATTTCTGGAATCTTTTACGTAATCAGTTAGTATGCTACTCAGCACTGCCTACAAAAATACAGCATTGCTGTAGCACTACAGGCAGGGAAAATAATGCTAACCAATAACCAAGCCAGTGCATACTTTTAAAGCACTGTGGAAATATGAAAAAAGTACGCAGTCCCTTGTCTTCAGTATGTTGTGCGTCTGTTCCAGGCTTCATCTACGTGATTGGTGGCATCAGTGATGAGGGTACGGAGCTGCGCTCGGCTGAGGTTTATGACCCCATCTCTCGCCGCTGGAGCGCCCTGCCTGTCATGGTGACCCGACGGGCGTACGTGGGTGTAGCTAGCCTCAATAACTGCATCTACGCTGTCGGAGGCTGGAATGAGGCTCTGGGATCATTGGACACAGTGGAGAAGTACTGCCTGGAGGAGGTTAGAACCCCATAAAGTCCATATAGGGCTGCAACAACTAATCGATAATGAAAATAAAGGGATGAATTTGATTATTGATTAATCTCGTCTGTGCACTGAAAACATCTGCCAGTCACATTACTTTACAGAAGTGAATAACGCATTCAAACTTCAAACAAACACATAAGGATATTATTTAATGTGGCCTGTCCTGTGCGTCAAACAGACGGAGCATGCAATAATTCTGACATTTTACTAAAATATTTCTTGGTAGACATTAAACAATTGTAGAATTGTATTTTTATGAGACCAGTAACAGTAAAGTATGGAAGCTTGTTTCTGCCATAAAAGTAATTGTGACTTTTTTTTCCTCACAATTCTGACATTCATTCTCGTAATTGCGATTTTTACATCTGCAATTCTGACTTTTCTTTTTAGAATTGCAGGTTTATATCTTGCAATTGAAAGTCATAAAATCGCAATTGTGATTTAACATCTCGCAATTCCGATTTTTTTTTCCTTATAATTGTGACTTTGTATATCGCAATATCATGTTTAAATCTCACAGTTCTGAGAAAAAAAGTTGGAATTGCGAAATGCAAACTCAGAATTGTGAGAAAACCTATAGCAATTGCAAGAAATAGTCGCAATTCTGAAAAAAAGTCAGAATTGTGAGAAATAAACTCACAATTGCGAGATAAAAAGTCAAAAAAAATTTTTTATCCTGCGGCGGAAATGGGCTTCCATAGTAAAGGGAATTAAAAGTAGTTAATTGATGTAAATATGAAAGAATTACTTTGTTCAGATGAGTGTTTGTTCATTGTTTAGTGTGTGCTTCTGTTTTTGTTTTATGATTTTTAATTTAGTGATTTTAACTTCAGTTTTAAAATGGTAAGCAGTTGTTTTTTGTTGAAGAATGTAATATATTTTACCCTTTTTTGCACGTAATGTATAGCATAGCCTACACAGATACATTATAAACTATTTGTTTTCATAGACTTCAAATTGCACATTGTTTGGAGGACAACACTGGGCAGGATGTAGAATAACATTTTTAATAATTAATTAAAACTTATTTTTTATTTGAATTATTAAATTGTAATAAATATTTGGATTTTTAAGAAATAATCAACAGATTAATCGATTATCAAAACAATCGTTAGTTGCAGTCCTACATGCAACGCTGTTGACATTTCCAAAAAGTGTAACCCTTTATGCAAATGTTTTGACTTCTGGATTTAATGCAGCATATGGCTCTGTTGTTCCAGGAGAAGTGGGTGGAGGTGGCGCCGATGGCCGTCCCGCGCGCTGGGGTAACGGTTGCGGCCGTTAATGGTTTGTTATATGCGGTGGGAGGTCGGACCTCTAGCCGGGACTTTTCAGCGCCGGTCACTGTAGACTCGGTCGAAATCTATGACCCCCACCTGGACACGTGGACAGAGATCGGCAACATGATCACCAGCCGCTGTGATGGAGGTGTAGCTGTGCTCTGATAGGCCACATATTCACACCCAGCAACACATCCCTCAACCCTGTAACTGATTTTACAGTGTCTAATTTATTATCATTTTTAAATAAGTGAAGAACACCAGATATCAGTCTCATATGTTAGCCTGTGCATTTGGCGAGGCTCGTTTAGGAAGTAAGTGTCAAGGTGAGTTTTTATTTTTTTTTTACACCACTTGTGTGTTTTGAGACACTGTGAGATCATGAGCAATTAAAACATTGGTATAACAGCACTTCTAACCAGCAAACAGCCAGAAGATTCACAGTCTGCTTCAGCCGTACAGCTCACGATTCATTATGTATAACTGTTTGTGGTCTTCATCATCATCATCTCAGTGTTGCTGATGTGAATATTAGCCAGCAACTTGCTTCTTTTGTCAAGTCCTGTTTCACATTTGCCTCTCATTTCAATATGTTTTACGTTACATTTTGCACTTTTGTATTGTACCTGTTTGTTTCTCACAATCTTAAGCTTGTGGAAAAAATGCTTGATTGTTGTTAAAAATATTTTAATTTAATACAAGTACTAGAATTTGTTCAGCTGAGAGCTTTAATATTTCATTAATAGAGACTATTTCCTGGAATAAAAAGAAACAGTGTTTTGCCACTCCACTTTGACTCCCATGTCTGACTCGATGGCAACCAAACATTCACAAAGCACTTTAGTTTAGGATCCAGTTTTCACTATTAACTAGTTGCTTATTAGCATGCATATTACTAGAATATTGGCAGTTTAATACTAATAAAGCACATATTAATGTCTTATTCTGCATGATCATATTTTAGATCCCTTAACCCTACTCCATACCTACATTTAACAACTACCTTACTATCAATAAGCAGCAAATTAGGAGTTTATGGAGGCAAAAGTTGTAGTTAATAGTGAGAATTGGTTCCAAAACTAAAGTGTGACCGGATGTATTCAATAGCAGACTGAATATTAATCTACAATGAATCATGAGGACACAGACAAAAACGTAATATAATCCATTAACTTTTATAACCCTTGTGCACCAATTTAAAAAAGTTAAATATCCATGCAAAAAAAAAGAAAAATGTATTTTTTTCAGCTTTCACTGATGTTTTTTTTTTTTACCAACATCAGTCATAACTTTAAAAAAAAAAAAGGATTTCAGGATTTTAACCCTTTAAATTGCATTTTGTTTGACACTAAAACAATTATTCTCCATATATAAAAAAAGGCTAAGCAGATTTGTTCTATTCGTATAGTTTTGAATAAGTCAATGACTTTGATGAATTTAGATGCATTATTTTTTTCTGCTTAGCATTGAGTATATGGGAAAAAAAAAAAATTGTGTTTTTGTCAGATTAATTGGTACCTGGGTTAAATATTGCAGTTTTAATGGGTTTCAATGGGGACATTTTTGGCTTAAACTTTTTTTTTTTTTTTTTTTTTTTACCGAGTGTGAAATAGATTTATGAATAGAAATGTGGGTGAAATATTAAAATTCCAGTAAAAATACACATTTTGGCAAAAATGTATGTTGTTTGCATTAACACAGCCAAAATGAAAAAAATTAAACAAGCGTTAACTATTATTAATATAACATCAATATCTTCAAGTACAATACAAAGTTACATTAATAGTATATATACATACCACATAATTACATCAAATGGGCATTATATCATATCAATTATATCATATTGGGCATTGAAACAGACCCATCGCCCTATATCAGTGCCTGAATTCAAAACTGCAAATAAGATATTCCAATGTATATTTCTACTGATAACTAATCAGACAGTCACATACTTGACTGTAATGGTGTAGTTTTATTACACTTGCACGGTACATGTAAATATTTTAGAATAAAAAAAAGAAAGTATAGACATTGTTTTGAGACATTAACTGCATTTCTCAGATTTCACATACACCACAAACATCTGACAGATTTCTTTCAAGGAAATGTTTAAGATGCACCAAGGAATGACATGAAACTCTGCAGTTTTATAAGATTCCCTAGAGACAGCAAACCATGGAATCTAAAGCCTGGCATGGCATTCAACCATATTTAAAAATAACATCATAAAAATAAGTCAACTTGTAAATGTGCCACATACACAAGATTGTTCTACATGCCAAAAACAGCTGGTGTCTGGTCATTTGGCTGCTTCTGATTATTTAAAATTGTGCCATTTTAGGAAAAAAAAACCTTTGTTTCAATTTGATAAACTTCATGTTTTATTTGTAGGTCTGTACATCACAAGTTATTATATTACATCTTTTTCACACTCAATGGACAATGAGTAACATACAGTACTTTGAAGGTTGGGAGAAAGAAATATAAACGTTCTTCTGATGCAGCTACAGTTTATGTGCTCAACGGAAAAACATAAAACTCAAAACTATTATTATACATTATACCAGGTGGACTGAAACCATCATTTAGCTCATGATTTCAATTTTTTGAGTATTTTATCATGTGAAATCACTTTCTATACTATCAGTGGGTCAAATGACCCAATCCATTGTTTTGTTTTGTTACTTTTATTATAATAATAAATGTTTCAAATGCTAACAAACATAATGGTGTAATTTAGGTAAAATTAAGTAAGAAGATAAAATGAATTATGCATGTAATCTATAGTTTCAGTTTAAAATTATGTATCATTTTAGTATGCATATTATTGATGGTCACAATTAATATTAACAGGAACCAATCTGAATTGCTGGAACAATCTGAATATCTACTAAAGATCAGCTGTATAAGACTAAAAGCATCAATAAGGTCTCCTAAACCTATTTAGAGACTTGTGGCTGTGTTTATAAGCTGCCTTGCGCTAAAAACAAAAAAACAAAAACAGAGTTTGAATCGGCTTTGAACTCTATAAAACTTTCAAAACTGGTAAACATATTAAAGTGAAATATCCTTATTTACAAAGCGTAATCTGAATAATGTGCATGTAATGTGTATGCGGAAAATGATTACGCATTTCAAGACACCAGCAGATGAGACACAACCACTTCCATCATTCAAGAATTAGGTATTAGTTAAGAAACCAAGCTTTACTCGATTTGTACGTTCAGATGCAATGATATGAATGAAAGCAGGTGCAACACGCTGCTCAAATGTGCAGATAATAGCTCTGAATGTTAAAATATTGCAAATAGAAAGTTGCGTTGTGTTTGCAACAGCAAAGAATGAGTTATTATAAAAGATAAGCATAGAAAAAAATGTTAGATATATAAAAATCTACGATCTGTATCGTCTCTTCCATTGTTATAAAAATGTGAAAGAAAAAGAAATATCAAAACAAACATTTCAAAAGAGTTTAGAGTGTTTCTTGGATGAATCTTCATGTTTCTGACCTTTAGGCCAGGAATTACATAACGTACTTGGTCATACACTAAACTCAGAATATATAATATTAGCCTGCACCATATAGTAATGTATATATATTTGACGTTCAGCTGTGTTGGGAGTTTGGACTGAACCTCAGAAAGTCTTTCCTGGGTGGAATGTTGAGGTTTGAACAGGTTCTGCTGAAGCTGGAAGTGAAGAGAGAGGTCGCTGTGGTTAGCAGGATGATTTCTTGGTGTCTCTGACCTTCTGGATTTCCTGTTTGAGGAAGAGAAACCATGAGGAGCTTACTGAGTGAAATATTCTCACATGAGAGAGAGAGAGATCACAGATAAAACTAGATGTCACGCAGATGAAGGAAGACATTAGAGGGATGTTATAATCAATAGGATATAATGGTTCTGTGTTTTAAACACAGACGGCTGACATCTTTTCATACATGTTAATGCATGAATTTAAAGTCATTTTTTCCCCCGTAAATCTATTTAGAAGAATTAGATTACATTAGGTACATAGTATTGAAAGGACTAAATGAAGAATGCCTAAATTCTTTTTTTGCATTCATGCAATACACTATGGAAGCTTGTTTCCACCATGGCCTAAAAAAATAAAAGATATTTGTGACCTTTAATCTCACAATTCTGACTTTTTTCATCGCAAATGTGAGTTAATATCCCACAATTCTGACGACTTTTCTCCGAATTGTGAGATATAATCTTGCAATTGTGAGTCCAATTCTGAAGGGGAAAAAAGTCAGCTCACAATTCTGACATTTTCTTACAATTGAAGTGAAGTGAAGTCGTGACGTATTGTCAAGTATGGTGACCCATACTCGAAATTGGTGCTCTGCATTTAACCCATCCAAATGCACACACACAGCAGTGAATAGTGAACAAACACACACACACCGTGAACACACACCCGGAGCAGTGGGCAGCTATTGCTCCAGCGCCCGGGGAGCAATTGGGGGTTCGATGCCTTGCTCAAGGGCACCTCAGTCATGGTATCGAAGGCAGAGAGAGTGCTGTTCATTCACAATCCCCACCTTCAATTCCTGCCGGTGTGAGAATCAAACCGGCAACCTTCAGGTTACTAGCCCAACTCCCTAACCATTAGGCCACGACTTTTTTTCCCCGCAGTTGTCAGTTTATATCTCACAATTCTGACAATATAACTCACAACTGCGAGTTATAAAGTCAGAATTGCAAGATGTAAACTCACAACTGCGGGTAAAAAAAAGTCAGAATTGTACGATCAATTTTTTATTGTTTTTATCCAGTGGTGGAAACAGGCTTCCATGATACACTTCTATTTGTAAAGTAATAAAAATAACAACAACTGAAAATAGAAAGTACTATGGGAAAATAATCAAATAAACTATAAAATGCATATAGTGTTTGACAGTAATCAAATTTTTTTTTCTCTAAATATTACATTTTTGCTCAACTGGACTTTGTTCATCTGTTCCAAATAAATCCAAAATAAAGTTAAATAACTGGTTTTAACTGAAATGTGTCTGTGTGTTTATCAGAGGGATGTCTACAAAAAAATTAAACTACTCGCATTGTTATTAGCAGTGCACCCTGATATTGTTATAGAGTGGTGTTTTTGTGAAAGTTCTGATTCTGTCAAAATCTCGTACCATTACACTCCTTGGGTCAGATTTACTAACAGCCTGCTCTGACACAAACCCTCTTTTGCATTAAAAAATACAGTCAGCATTTACTAAAGAAACGCTATGAGACTGACATTAATGCATATGCATCTGTAGGATTTTCCCTTTCAAATGCAAATTTTATGGGAGGAAGTATTTAATTTTACATTGGCGCTTTTATGGGATTGCGGTCTGTTTAGTATTTACCCTGTTTAGTAAATCTGGCCCCTAGTGATGAACATTCAGACTGGAAAATTTTACCTCAAGAAGAGCATCTTTTAATTTCCCATACGCTAAGTCAAGGTCATCATTGATAATCAGCACATCAAATAAACCTGGCTCTTTACCTGAAATATGGATATATAACAGTTAGACATGAAAACAATTACTGCAGTATTTTATTCAAAATAATTAGCATAGGAACGGACACTTACTTATTTCCATGTCAACTTTGGCTGCATGTAAACGTTTTTGTAGACTTTCCTCAGATTCAGTTTTTCTATCCCTTAATCGTTTTTCCTGAAGAAATGAAGTTTTAGATTAAAATGTGAAAAAGACATGTAAATGTAATATTTGGATTGAAATGGATGATTTCTCACCAGGATTTCCATCGACGGAGGCTGGATGGACACATAGATGGGGTTGAGATCGGTTTTCTTGATGTTCTTCACTCCCTGCATGTCAATGTCCAAAATGCAAATCAAATTTTTGGCCTGAACAGCCTGTACAGCTGCTTTACTGTGAACGGGCAAAAATGATGTTAGTTACAATTACATACAGTATTTCTCTAGTTTGAATACGAGGACAAACAGTGATGGGTTGTTCATGACAAATGAACGAGGGAGGTAAAGTAATCATTAATGTTCCTTGTATCTTTGGCTGCATTATAATGTTTTCCTCATTTGGAATATGATCAAGATAGCATAGGTGGACGTGTTTGGAGAAATTAGCTGTTGAAAATACATACAAAAACATTTAATGCCACTCTAATCAACTGAATGACTTGACTACATTTGTTTTGATGAACGAGAATGAAAGAGAGTCAGTAAAATAATCCAATCTTCCCATCACTAATAAATGTGTTATTAAAAAAAAGTTTCCAAACCTGCTTTTCCAAACCGCCGTCCTGCTGAGTTTAGCTCCAACCCTAATTAACCCTCTGGTACTGTTCAGTCATTTCTGAGAGAAAATGTTTATTATTTATTTATTTATTGTTTACTTCATCGGAATTTTACGAAACTTGGTAAACGACATTCGAAAAGATTAAATGGTCCTGAAAAAAAATTAAAAATAGCCATACTTTAAATGAATGGGAAGTGAATTTCATCTAGTGGAAACGTTTGGTACTGCGCCCAAACAAAATCTTACTGAAAACTCTTTTTTGATATGTCAACCTCATATTTGGAACACAATCTGTTTAGATATAGGGCTTTTATTTTATTTTTTATTTTTTCAATTCAGAAACTATTTTCCACGTGTATTCTTTAAAAAGACACTTCAGCCATGTCTGGGCTGCAAAGCATTAAAAATTTACATCAGTTTAAGTTGGAAAAGTCATTTTCAGGTCTATGCTCAAAAAGTGGTTAACAGGTAATAAATGGATCATAACCATTCCATAAATAAAATTGTGCAATAAAATCCCTTAAAAGTACAATAAAAAACATTATCGAACTAAAATATACTACATGCATTTCACTGATAATCAAACACCAGAGGGTCAAACACAGCTGGATCAGAGAATCAAACTTCCAGGCAAGTGTGTTGGAGTTAAACTCTGCAGGATTGGACACTGCTGTTATAGACCATTCAGTAATCACAAACACTTTTAAGAAATTCTATTAGTACCAAAAGAAGGATGTCAGCGATGTATCTTCACATACGAACACAAGACTCTTAATAAGGAGGACTATACCTTGTTCCATACATGTTCCCTGAAAATTCAGCATTTTCGATAAATTCACCCTTTGCTATGGCCGCCTGCATCACTTCCCTGGTAACGTAATGATAATCTGAAAAAAGGGGGAATTTTTCAGAAGATAGGTCTCTCACTAACATAACTTTGACTGATAAGCCAGAATACCAATAGAAACGACAAGAAACTGACAACACAAATTCATAAAGCATGTATTTGAGTGCTTCATTTATAGCTGCCGCCCCATTTTTAGCTCATCAGTGTGTCAATCAATTGTTTACAGCTCCGTCATTACCACATACCACAGGCTCATGAATTAACTCTGCTGTGTGAATCTCATGTGTGTAAGAAACTACAGCTAAAGGTCTGCTATCAGCAACACTAATGTTCAGCACTAAAACTCATTTTCACATTCCATTTGTCTCAGACCAATGTGGAAAAAACAACACAAAACAGATGGATAAATGAAAATACAATTTTACACTTTGTCAGTAGGCGGAATGTATGGAAAAGATATATCATATAATTTGCTTATCAAAATGTTTATATACCCGATTTGTAATTTTTTTATTAATATACAGTACATAAACAATGGCAGCACTGCGTAACTTTCTGTTTCTGACACCCGCTTGTCACAGAGAAGAAAAACAGTCAAACAGCCACATATATATTTTGCTATGGTGTTTATCAAACAACTCCAAATCCAAGAGCACAGAGAAATCTAGCGGGGTCTGAATTCTTCCACTGCTATTCACTGACAAAAGCAAAACATTGTGTTTGTGAATAATTGAGTGAGCTTCTGTTTGACTGCTCACTCAAATAACTAGCTGTTTATGTAATGAATGTATGTCATTGTTGTGAAAGCATGTCATGCTTGCTGAGATAATGCAAGAAAAACAGTGTTTCTGTAGCAGATCAAAAGCCTAACCTTTGCCATTCTCCTCTCCTGGACGGGGGCTCCGCGTCGTATCTGGTCAAAGATCATTCTTGGTTATTTTGAATTTTTTAGTTTCCACTAAAGAACTGCTGTTTGGCATTTGTACTTCAGTATGTGACTTACGGGAAACGCTGAAGCCAAATACGCCATCAAACTCCTTGAGCAGCTTCTTCAGCAGAGTGCTTTTGCCAGCTCCAGACGGTCCGCTCATCACCACAGGCCTCGGTCCAGCCATCGCTAAATCACACCAGACACACAGAGAAAGAGGCCTTCAGAAAACCCCAAAACAAAATACACTTTCAGAATAAAGTCACTTTTGCTCAAGGATGAGTTTAAACCTTTAATCAAAGAATTTGCTTTGTACTGATCTGTTTTTGAAAGAAGTCTCTTATGCTTACCTAGGCTACATTTTTGATCAAAAATACATTAAAAACCGTCATTTAATTTTTTAATTTAATTTCTATTTGAATATGTTTTAAAATCTAATTTATTCCTGTGATGCTGATTTGCTGCTCAATTATTATCAAATAATACAGGTAATCAATTTTTATTAATGGTTTTTATTATTATCAATGTTGAAAAGTTTTTGCTGCTAAATGGTAAAACAAAACATGAGACATTTTTTCAGGATTCTTTGATGAATTGAAAGTTCAAAAGAACAGTATTTATTTGAAACAGAAATGTTATAAATGTCTTTATTATCACTTTTGATCAATTAAATGCGTCTTTGCTGAATAACAGTATTGATTTCTTTTTTTAATCTTACCCCAAACCTTTGAATGTTGAATGTCATGGTTTGCACATAAAAACAGCACAAATGTTGGCTGTTGAAAATTCAGCTTTGCCATCAAAGAAATAAATTACATTTGAAAATAAACTGAAATAGAAAACAGATCTTTGAAATTGTAATAATATTTTGCAATATTATATTACGTTTTACTGTATTTTTGATGTAAAAAAAATTCAGCCTTAGTGTGCATAAGAGCTTTTTTTTTTTTTTTTTAATTTTAATATTTTGAACTTCTATAACTACATATAAGGGTGGACATGGATTTTTTCCCTCAGCATTTATCTCAACATGTTCCAACAGGCCTGGAGCTCTGAATGGAGCTAATGAGATCAGATGAGGCAATCCACGGAGGACTTTTTAACGACTGTGATAGCGGATGAGCCATTACATTCAGCTGAACCAAATTTTCTAACCAAATTTTTTCAGAAAGAAAATCAAAACAGAAACTTGCATGTTAGTGATGGTCAATGGTGTCTCTTTCATTAAACAACTACTTTAGTATTAACGGCAAACACTGCTCTCCTTAAAGTTTATATTTAAGCATTCAAACAATATTTATTATAATACATTATTAATAACAACAATTAAATTTGCATCACAATCCAAGCTCTGTCTGTGCACTGCTTACCTTGCTCAGGTGTTAACGTGTCACTTTGGTGCGTGCACATGAAACTGAAAACATGCACAGCAGCACTCAGTGTGATCTGAATGTTTGTGTGTGTGCCTTCAGATAATATCCTGCTCCAATCAGCTCACTGCAAACCACGCCTGTCACACCCAACCCCGCCTTCTTCACACGAGTTACTGCCGTGGTATCAAAACATTACAGCATACTGACTCAGCACTGAGAAACACTTCTGCTTAGCGCTTATGAAAAACAAACAAAAACACTAACACTTGTAAATTATGATATGTCCCATAAAGCTACTGAATTATTCAAATAATTACATAATTAATTTAAAATAATTAACTAAAATAACTACAAATGGGTGGATGAATTTTACACCAAACATGTCCAGGTTACAATTTAGTTAAAAATCAAAAGAAAATTATTAGGCTAATTATTAAAAATGCTTATTTTTTAGGTCTGTTAAGAATTTATTTTTCCATTGTGAACTTTTTCTTAACAAATAAACTATTAAACCATAAACAAATAAACTTTACAAAATTCCTATTATTCTTAATATTCTCAATGGTTATTCAAATTAAATTCTCATTACTGTAATAGAGTAGGTATTTTTTTTTTTTTTTTACGAATCTACTTCACCACTGCTAAATCTATACCATGTAATGTCAGATTTTACATTGTATGTTTATACTATATTATAATGACTTCTAATGAAAATTCTGTCATTAATTACTCATCCTCAAATTGCTTCAAACCTGTATGAATCTCTTTCTTTTGCTGAATACAAAAGAAGATATTCTGAAGAACGTTGGCAACCAATCACTTCACGGTCCCCATTGACTTCCATAGTATTTTCTATAGAAGTCTACTATAGAAGTCAATAGGGACCAGCAACTGACTGATTACACCATTCTTCAAAATATCTTCTTTTGTGTTCGACAGATACATTTTTGGGTGAACTATCCCTTTAAACACTAGTAGGTCTCTCCCTTCACTAAAAAAAAAATTAAAAATACAAGTCAGCAAGTCTAACACTTGTTTTTTTAGCATTTGTTCTCCTTATCCAGTCCTATGCAAAGCATGCTGGGAACTAGAAATCCACTGCTTAATAATTAAAGTTATGAAGACAATATCATTAAGTTACTACAGCTTATTTTTTCCAAATCAATTAATGCAGAAATTTCAGTTTAGATTACACCCAATATTAAGATAATGTAATAAGATAAGCAATTATTCATTAATCGTCATTATGCCAACAGAGCTTATCAACATAACGTACTAGTGATTATGATAAATTATTACTTTGACTGGAGTAATATTTCATTGGGGGCATTTAATCTTAAATACTTGATTTGTGTACTTTGTCCACCACTGCATATAATTAATAACTAACAAACAACAGCATCACAATGCAGGACATTGAACGCAACCATGCAAAATCCTAAAATAGCATCTTTGATTTAAAATAGCCTTGCGTCTTATTCCAGCGAGTGCTGAAGTGACGTCTCAGAGCAAACACAGCTGTGACTGACATAAGGCACTTGAAGGTAATGGACTTGGAAGTCCAAACGGCTCCTTTTCAGTGTCAAAATCAGAGCCACCGGTCACAAGATAGTGTTTACATACACACTGCGTTCAAGCCAGTTCTTGAACTTTGTCTTTCTTGTTTCATAGCTTTCGGAAAGTGATGCAAGCCCTAAAAAATCTGCCGAAAATTCATTTTTGTTTCATTGCAATTAAACCCTCTCCTTTAACACTCTGTGCTATTAACATTTCTATTCAAGTATTCAGTTAAATAGGGACCAATCGAACCCTGAATAAAGAATATGCACCATCTACATCACTGCATTCTTCACTACAGCTGGACGGCACAAAACAGCTGTAATCACACGCAAGCGACAATATCATTTTAAAAATGTCATGCTGAGAGAAAAAACAATTCAACAACACTGTTTCAGCCTCTCCATTACAAACGGTCATAAGATGTCTAATTAAACACATACTCATAATAAATGAGCTGCACGTGTGACATCCACAGCTTAATGCAAGTCATACGGTGCGACCTCTTGCCATGTGACTGATTTTGGCTGCCGCTCTAATCTAGTAGTTTAAAGAATCTAATGTTGCGTGCTGTGTATCGTCTGTACTCGTCAGTCAGAGATAAGAGATGCTCTACATTTCAAAGTTTTCAAGGTCACGAGATGATTTCTCAGAACTCAAATGGATGCTTCCTAATTTCCTCGCTCCTCCGTGCTTTGATGGAAAGAGCCATCTTAAAGGACGCTCTTAATTCTCGAAGTGCATTGCGAGGAACCTGAATAACCTCCCTGGTTATTATAATTAATTATTATATTTATTATTATTATAATCTGTCACAATCATTTTAATGTATGTTTTACATTTGCAGTTCAAATAAACCTTACATTTCACATATTTCAAAAGGCATCATGTTGTGCCATTTTGACCCGGAGAGGATTTACTTCTTAACTCTTACTGTATTGAACTAAAGCTTGCTTTTTGTACTTTTTTGGGAATTTCCCACCACCTTGTTACACTTGTGGTGTTACCAGCGAAAAATGACTGAAAATGACTTGTAAATTTCTCATTATGCTAATATTATCACTAAATCTCAGATTCAATCTTTTTGTCAGCTTGTTTTCTTTCAATTAGCACAGTTTTTGTTTTATATTTTTGGAAGAGATTGTTCATAGGCCTCACTGATTGGACCTCAGTTTTTGAATGAAAAAGGCCTTATTTGTGTATAATTCTGGCAATATTCACGGAGACGGAGATAAGCCCAGATCACCAAATTTTCAGGACTTTCAGTACAGCACATTTTAATTTTTTTTTTTTAACAAACAACATTTGGGCAGAAATCCCTCAAGTGATCAAGAATAGTCCAAAATAAAAAGAAACTTTCCTGCAATTCCTCTGTGCTCAGTTTCACTCCTTAACGTACTTTCTTCACATCTTATTTGGGAGGAGACGAGTGAGAAAAGTAATCAAGCATGCACAATTGAATAAATTAGAGGCACACAGTAGTGTTTTTTTCATTTGCCTTGGCTTGTTACAACTGTTTTATTGCTGAATGTTTTTCAGACTATGCAGATAACTCATGCACTTCTGTCATCTTCCTTCTTTTCCCTGCCTGCTTAGAAACATATTTCATATTTCCTGATTTAGAGATCTAACTCCTTCTGCTGTTGAAGCACACAAGATGCTCTTTGGAACATTCTCTAATTATGCCGGATCACATTAACATTCTTAAATTAATGTTCATTTTTAAATGTCAGTCTGACAATAAGCTCGGTTATTAAATTTATTTTATATTAAATGAGAAAAATGCAAACCAGAAACATTTTCCACTAGTAGTTTGGACTGGATTGTACATCCACATGCAGCTTCCATATTTTCAAAGCCACAGATTCAATCAAAAATAAATCTATCCAGGCACAACGCTGTATTGTTATTTAAACTTTACACAAGACACTGCATTATGTATTACACATGTATTACATGCATATGATTAAAGCATAAAGCAGCAGGGTCACTTTGAAACATACCGAAGGCGATGAATCAAATCAGCTACAAGAGTAAAAGCATAAAATGAAGAATCAACATTATAATAGCACCTCACAACTTCTTTACTGTATCCTCAACAACAACAACAGATGATGCAACACATATGATTTAAAGCTCGTTTCAACTCACCTGAAAAAAACCTGGAGATAAACCTCACATACATCAGGAAAAAATACGGGGAGAATGCTCAGGTGACTGGTTTGTTGTTGTTGTTGTTGTTGTTTTTTTGGCTCAGGTGACTGTTTTGTTGTTTTTTTTTGGCTCAGGTGACTGTTTTGTTGTTTTTTTTTTGGCTCAGGTGACTGTTTTGTTGTTTTTTTTTGGCTCAGGTGACTGGTTTTCGCATGAGAGCCATTACTGATGCGTCATCAGAAGGCGACGCGCGCCTCACAGATCTTTAGAACATCCGGGTTCTGACTCCGCGGCAAACCGCACATGATATTGACATCGCATATTCTTACAGGGAAACGCTTCACGAACAATTTAAAGAAAAGAAACAATTTTATCATGTCGTACTGAATAGAAATTGATCGACGCGATAGTGTTTGTGTGGATTAAAAAAAGCGCTTCATTTATAATATAACAGCAGGCGGGTTCCCGGATGTTGTGGAAAACTAAGGCCTGATTGTTCTGCAGCACGCGTGTAAAAAGATCTCAACGCTTTCGAGAGACTGTGTGTGTGTGTGTGTGTGTGTGTGTGGAGGAGCAGAAGTCATGTTTGGCTCATCGAGATCTGGAGGGGTGAGAGGGGGTCAGGACCAGTTCAACTGGGACGATGTGAAGGTGGATAAACACAGAGAAAACTATTTGGGTGAGCTAACATCTCTAACTAGCCGCGGCGGCTAGCAACTCAGTCTACACTATTATTGTGTAAAAATTCCCAAATATGCGATTATATTCACACTTATTTTGCACTTTACACACTTGAATTAATTAATAATTGCCGATTAGAGCTCATGTAACTGGTTTGTGCTAGTTCACTGGCTTGATAAACCTATCCAGAACGATAATAGTGAGTAGTTGTGTAGCTTGATTGCATTTCTGTAAAGATATTACTAATCCATGATGGCAGATTCTCTTCTGGGCTATAAATATCTCTTCGCTGAATAAAGTTTTATTCAAACGGAGACATTCCTACCTTTTTCCTTGGTGTGATCTCTCATTACATCGTCTGCTTGTGTTGTGTGTCGGACACAGCTGTGGACGTGTTGAACTTTCTAGTTAATGTGTTCAGAGTGGCAGTCTTACTATGGCGAAGGCTGGGCTTTTGAATATTAATAAGGTCTTGCAGGCGTTGCGTGGTAACCTGCTTCGAGCGTCCCACTGGAGCGCATGCGCAGATCATTAATATTGCTGAAGCGCAGACCAGGTCTTTTTATTTTATTTTTTTTATTTATTAGAACTACAACAAAGAAAAATATACAATTATATCAAGACATCCAAATAAAAATAAATAAATAAATAAACGTGGGTTTACAGTCTACATTACAGGTATACAAATATACATTTTGACAAGAATACAAAGACCGCAACTAAATGTCAATAATCTAAAATACAGCATATATGCGATCGCTTTTCAATTAAATTCAGCTCTTTAGCAAATACAATTGTATCTTTACATTTTTTACTATCAGTAAACTGAAGAGAATCCATATATGAATGTGCATTAACCATAAAAACCTTCAAACAATGATTTCTTTTACTTTTATGGATATGAAACTTACCAAATAAGATCATAAGATTCAGCATAAAGTTAACAGATTTTTCCCTGGTTTCACAGACAAGGCTTAAGCCTAGTCCTAGACTAAAATTGAAGTCTGAGCTGTTTCAACTGAAATAAACTTGCACTGACTGATCTTAAAATATATCAGTGCCTTTGTTTTGTCTCAAGATGCACACCAGTAATGTTTTTTCCTAAGCACGTTTATAAAAATTGCTTAAATGTCCTAATTGAACTATGATCTAATCCTGGCTTAGTCTAAGCCCTGTCTGTGAAACCGGGCCATACTGTTTGATTCAAAATAAAATAAAACCTCTTTTGAAGTCCAATCACAACTATAACCAGTTTTCTCTTGGACATACAAGGATAAATCTCCCCAAAACTTTTTTGAATGGTAACATTCATAAAAAAGATGTACCAATTTTTCTGGCTGATCTGAACAAAATGAGCAGTCTCCATCAATATCCATAAATTTTGACAGAGTATAATTACTAACATAAATGTTATGAAGGATTTTCAAATGTAATTCCCTAAGTTTGTTAGAAATACAGAATCGATAAGGGAGTGACCAAACATTCCAGAAAAAGCGCAGGTCAGGTCTATGAATATTTAATATGCCGCGCTGACGTCAGCGAAGCCTACTCCGCAAACGTGACGCAACCTGTTTAATATTCAGAAGAAAACATCGTCATAGTAGGATTCCTAATTTGATGTACCATTTTTTTTTTTTTTTGCCAACTGACCTTTCATTTTATTTACATAGTTGCCTGCTTATCTTTACTCTCTCAGTCAGAAGGTCAGCATGAGTTTGGTTTATTAATTCAGCACTTCCATGCAGGGTTGTTATAGGAAACTAAAATTAGAACTATTAACTATTTTTTTTGTTGTTGTTGTTGCTTTAAATAAAATAAATGTTAACTGAAATAAAATATACATATTTTTTTATTTCCACTTGTTGCCAAGGCAACATTTCTCATTTTTATTTAGTTTAACTTTAGTCATTAGTCAACTTGATGTAATAAAATAAGTAAAACTGAAATATAAATGAATAAAAAACTATATAGACATGTATAAAAAAAACAAAAACACTAAAAATGACAAAACACAAAACAAATTCACTAAAACATTAACTGAAATTAATTAAAAATGGAAAAATAACTGATTAAAAATATTAATAAAAACAAATAGTTTTTATAAAATAAATATATATTTTTTTCTTGACAGTTAAGCAAAATTTCCACTAAATTCTAATTACTATAATGCAAATAAATAATAATAATTCTATTATTATTCTTTAAAAAATTCTGTTCTATTATAAATATTCTAAATTCTAAAAAAGAAATCTCATGATGTAAATTAAATGCAGTACAACCAATATTACAATGATGTAAAAATGCAATTTAAATAATTTAATAATTCTAACAGTCTAATATTTGATAATATAGTATTTTTCAACATTGTAGTACCGAGAATGTGATTAATGTGCTTTACTGTGATGAAAAGTGCTGACAAATGTGCTTAATTGTCATGAAAATCATGACAATGCAAAAATCCTAATGGTCCTGAAGGTCATATGTTTGTTTTTCCTTAAGCTAAATATAAATATGATGAAATAAGACTTGTGTTAAATTTACCCAAGGTCCTGTGTTGATTTTTTTTTTTTTTTCTTCTTCAGGGAATTCCCTCATGGCACCGGTGGGCCGGTGGCAGAAAGGGAAGGATCTGACGTGGTACGCCAAAGATAAGAAGGGCGGCGCATCTCTGTCTAAAGAGCAGGAGATGGCAGTGGTACGGGAGGCGGAGCACGAGGCCATGTTAGCAGCGCTGTAAGTCTGATTGATTCATCAGGGAAGTGCAGAAGAAAATGAGCTAACATCTCAAATGTTATGTATTTTTGTCTATTTTAGGGGTCATAAAACAATCAAGAGACAGCCAACTGGCCTTACCAAAGAGGTTTGCATTTGTAAACATCCAAACAAGAACATTTCAGTGATTTGTAGCATTTCTCTTTGCTGTTTCTGAAGCATATTTGTCCCGCTGTGGTTGGTGCAGGATCTTGCGGATGTGTGCCGGAGGGAAGGGGAGGCAGATGAACGGGACGTGGACAGGGTCTCTGGGCTTGGAAGCTCCAGGTAAAGCCAGTGCTGTATATGTGTACAGGCTCCATGACAAGTTTGCTTGATCTAGACCTCTCTTTACCTGTTAAAGATACAGTAAAGGTGTTCCAAGTAACATTTATTAGGGTAATTGTATGGTGGAATGTATAATACTTTAGAAGTTAAACTGCTGAAGATTGTTTTTGTCCCGCTTTGTTATTATCGCAATGTCAAACATTGCAATTTCAGATTCGGTCCCTCATTTTAATATGGTTTTCACTTCTGAAACATTGCACTGTGTACATTGCAGCATGAAAAATAAAACTTTGATTTGTATTATGGATGGGTTATGCAATTTAATTGGCATTTGCATTGAAATAACAGGATTTTACTGAATTTCGAAGTCAAAGAAATTCAACATAGGTGATGCATTCTGGGAAATGTTCTTCCGCCCTTGTCCACAAATTAATGTTCCATCTATCTATCCATCTGTAAGGCCTATAAACCTTTGAACTTTGTTTTTTTGTTTTTTCAAACAGTGCATTGACAAGCCAAAATTCAAAGTTTGTCTTGAGAAAACGTAATGCAAATAAATATAATTCTCATTACAGGAATGCATAGTTTTTTTTCCCCCCTTTAATTAAAACTGACATAAATACATTACAACCAATATTACAATAAAGTGAAAATACAATTTAGATAATTTAATATTTATAATGCTCTAATCTTTGATAATATAATATTTTTCAACATTATAGTATTATAGTATACTATGCCGAGAATGAGATTTATGTGCTTTACAGTGATAAAAAGTGCAGAAAAATGTGCAATTTCTTAATTGCACTTGCAACAATAGGTAAAAGCAAAAAATAACTTGGTACACTTGGTACTGAATGACTGGGTATTGAATATAAAACAGTGCCACTTGCCAAGACTGAACAATATACCACGAGTACACAAGGTCTGATAATATTGTTAATAAATATTTCGGTGAACGTGTCTATTATTATATTCAGAGGCCACAAGAGAAATGCAAAGACTTTTGAAATGCATATTGATGTTAGATAAAATAAAATCACTACAGTTTGAGAAACAGCACTAATTTGTAACTGGCTGTTCTAGTGTTATGTGTTACTTTCATTTATAAATAGAATCTAATAGATGTAATACAGGTATATTATGAAATTTTGGTGTTTTTCATCATCAGGGCTGGACCGAGAGGAATGATGCTTTCCAAACAAGAAAAAGAAGCAGTAAAAATGGGTTTGCCAGTTTTCACGGTACATAGACATAAATAATTAGTTTTGATGCTAATTTGAATATGAGAATGTGTCATGGTTTTAATATCCCAACAATATTACAAGCACTGTAAATCACTGATCTTGTATGTATTTATTTATTTATTGATTTATTGTCAGCACCACAAAGCTGATAGTCCGCAAGAAGCCAGTAAGAAGCCTGAGGAAGCCCACAGACCTGATAAAGAAGATAAAAGGTATAATATATATGTGTTTGTGTGGTGTAAAGCAAGAATATATTTAATACTGTTTATGGCCAAACATTGTGGAAGATTTTTAAACATGGAAAAGAAGAAACATGAGAATTCATGACTACAAGAAAAAAGAAAAGAAAACGACACTACTGACAAAGACCATGGTGTCTAAGTTGAGTACTGATATTAATTACAGATCTGACAGAAAAAAGAAGAGTAAAAAGGAAAAGAAAAGCAAGAAGGAGAAAAAGAAGAAAAAAGAGAAAACGAAACACAGAAGCAGAAGTGACTCTTCAGATTCAGACTCTGAAAGCTGCAGTAAAAGGTAAACGGTCTGTAGTTTTCCCTCGTATCAGTAAACTAAAGTAAATACCTTTTACTTTTTGTTGTAGGTTGTTTATAAATTGTAAACCTAGAGAATTCGTTTTCCTTCTCTGAGGTATGACGCAGTTTGTTCACAAGAGGGCGTTGTAATACATTTTATTGGTTTTAGTTCATCACATCTTTTAATTAGGAGTTTCCTCTTTCTTATTAGAGTTTTTTGACAACAGTGGTATAACTATGTTTGCTTTGAAGAAAATGATCACAATTTGGCTTTATTCAAAAACGTATTGAGCTGTTTTCTAAAGTATTATTTATTTACACTGCAAAGCCATTTGAAAATAAGACTAATATAAAAATATTTTAACAAAAATTTTACAATCTTAGTTAGTAATGTATTAGATTTTAGGTAATGTATTCTGACTACTTTTTGATTATTTCTAGACTTTTTACCCAACTCATTTATCACATAGATTTAAATGGGGTTATTGTGTTCCATGTTGACTTTATATAAAAAAGATCAAAGAGAAAGAAAATATATGCCATTCTTTATCAACATCATAAAGTGCATTTAACGTTCCATTATTCCAGAGTTTTACTAGGCTGGGGTTAATGGAAGAATTGCTGGTAGTTTGTGAGTTGATGAAAAGCTAATAAATAATTAAAATAAATTCTTTTAAAATTTAAACAATCAAAATAAAACACTTGAATGCTAAAAATAGAAGTTTTATTTGCTTACCTGCGTCATGTCAGTGTGAACATCAGAGAACAGTGAACATGAATGTGTTGTTAAAATATTGAAGTATTGACTTAATCTTAGGGGGACTGATATTTTATGTCAAAGGGGTTCGGGAATTCCTGCATATATGAACAAAAATTAATAAACATTAAAACGTGTCCGGTTACTATCGTAACCTCAGTTCCCTGAGAGCGGGAACAGGACATCACAGAGAAATTCTCCGTTATGGGAACTCCTTCCCTTCCAACCTTTCCTGAAGTCCTATTGGCTCACGCCAGTCCAAATGACTGGCCGATTTTTGCGAAGTATGCAAATCGCATGCAAATACTGACAAGCTGAGAGGCAGTATAAAATGCGGTGTACGCGACAATTAAGTCAGAATTGGATACTGAACGCCGCTTAGCTGGTCGAGCAGCGAACACGGCGATTTCCGTGATGTCTCGTTCCCGCTCTCAGGGAACCGAGGTTACGGTAGTAACCGGAGACGTTCCCTCTCGAGCTTTCACGAGACATCACGGAGAAATTCTCCGTTATGGGAACGATATTCAATCCCGCCGTGAGAGAGGCTACGAGCAGCCTGTACAAGTACACACTAGCGACGATAGAACACACACAATTCCCACCAATAGCAACGCTTGATGGCGGGCTCGCAGCTGATAAGCCAATGAGCGTCTAAAGCCCAGGTATATGAAATTTGCATATCTGGTCAGTAATAACGTATGCTGCGCTGAGAAACAGGGCAGAAGCAAAAACAACACAACACAGCATTGTGAGGGCCTGCACAGAGATAACTGTTAAGCAGCAGAAAACACATAACATGATGGTACACCAATCGAATTACACATTGAATAACTGGAGCTGCACTGAGTACAGGGCAGACAACAACAACAATAGCAATAGCATAAGGGGCTGTACAGAGTAATACTGTGTGAGGTAGCAAACACACATGAATAGAGGTAGCATAAACGTGAATCAGTCACTCACCGACAACTCTTAGGAGGCCAAGGACTGAACGTCCAGCTTGTAAAACCTGGCAATGGTATTCTGAGAAGACCAGCCGGCTGCAAGGCATATATCCTGAATAGACATACCTCTCGACCACGTCCAGGAAGCGGCGATAGCGCTTGTTGAGTGGGCCCTAATGTGAAAGGGGCATTCCAAACCTTGGCTCGTATAAACAGCCGTCATGGCATCCACAATCCAATGGGAAAGCCTCTGTTTTGATACGGCCCGGCCCTTCGCACAACCACCGTGGCACACAAAAAGCTGGTCAGATTGCAGAAAGCTGGCCGAACGGTCGATGTAAATCCTCAAAGCCCTGATGGGGCACACTGAAATCTGAGCGTCCGCATCACGTGAGGTTGATGAATCAGAGGACAGGGCAGACAATGATACAGTCTGCGCTCTGAAAGGGGTAGATAGTGATTAGGCACATAGCCCGGTCTCAGCCGGAGAGTGACGCCGCAGTCACCGGGTCCGAAGCGAATACAGCCACTGTCCACAGATAACGCGTGTAAATTCCTTATGCGCTTAGCCGAAGCAAGGGCAAGAATTAGTGCACTTTTGAGAGAAAGCTCCTTCATATCAACGGATGCTAAAGGCTCGAGTGGTAGCTGTGAAAGAGCTCTTAACACCAACTCTAGGTCCCAGGGTGGGACTGAAGGCGAGCGCGGGGGATACAATCTCCTCGCTCCCTTAAGAAAACTCACCACCAGCGCGTGCCTGCCGATCGATTGCCTGCCCAGCGGGGAACGAAACGAGGCAATCGCGGCCACATAGACATTCAGTGTTGATGGTGGAGATCCACTATCCAGTCTGTACTATAGAAAACGCAGAACATCTGACACGGAGCAAGCAGCCGGGTCGATAAGAACATCATGGCACCCTTTCACAAATGCTCCCCATTTAAGAGCATACAAAAGCCTCGTAGAGGGTGCCCGCGCCTCCGAGAGCGTGTCGAGCACATGAGAATGCAGGGAGCTCAGCTCCTCATATCCCCGAAGCAGCCATACATGAAGGCTCCACAACTCCGGGTTCGGGTGCCATACCCAGCCGCTCACCTGAGATAGCAGATCCTTCCTAACGGGGATCGGCCAGGGCGGCGCCACTGGCAGCTGTCAGGTCTGGGAACCAAGGCTGGTTCGGCCAGTTTGGGACGATGAGTATCACCGAAGCCCCCTCCTCCCTGATCTTGCATAACATCAGTGGCAATATATTGATTGGAGGAAACGCATACAGTCTGGCTGCTGGCCAGTGCGATGTCAGCGCGTCCCCTTTCAGCAGGGAGTGAGACGGGGAGAAGAACAGCGGGCAATGCGCATTCTCGCTTGTAGTGAACAGATCCACCTCCGCTCTCCCGTAGCGGGTCCAAATCATCCGAACTGACTCAGGGTGCAATGTCCACTCTCCTTGAGGAATACCCTTCCTCGAAAGCATGTCCGCCCCAAGTTCAGGAGACCGGAGACGTGCGCTGCTTTGATGGGGAGAAAGTGACAGTCTGCTCATAGCAGGAGATTCGCTGCATGCTTGTACAGGGCCTTTGATCGTACGCCTCCTTGGTGATGTAACGTTATGTACGAAACCACAGACACGTTGTCGGTGCGAATCAGAACATGCCGCTGTTCCAGCTGCGGCCGAAAATCCTTTAGAGCTAAGAACACCACTTCCAGTTTCTCCAAGCGGTTTATGTGCCACTGGCTCTGAGGTTCTGACCACAGCCTCGAAGCTGGCATGCCCTCGCACACTGCTCCCTGGCCTCGAGTCGATGAGTCGATGATGAGGCGCAGGGAAGACAAAATGGCGGCCGAGCGCTCCCGAGAGAGGCGAGCGCGCATCTCCACCGCTTTTATAAGTCGAAGCACAGTCCCAGTTAAGTTATAGTCTGACTCGGGGCGAGAATGCTCTTACACGTATCCACACATAGCCTCAAGAACTCCAAGTGACGAAGCAGTTTGTCTATTTGGCTGGCTGGCGTGTCCCGTGACTGAGCTAAGATCAGCCAGGTATCCAAATAATTGAGAACTCGTATCCCGCTCGCTCTGAGTGGGGGAGAGAGCTGCGTCCATGCACTTCGAGAAAGAGCGTGGGCCAAAGCCAGTCCAAACAGAAAAACAGGGTACTGGTACGCTGTGCCCTCGAGAGCAAACCTCAGAAAGTGTCTGTGATGCGGTGCTATCTGAATGTAAAAGTACGCGTCCTTTAATTCCACGGACGCAACCAGTCCCTGGGGCGAATTTGCGCCAGGATCTGTTCCAGAGATATCACCCTGAACGGACGCTTGCAGAGCACTCTGTTGATGGGCCTGAGATCTAGAATCGGGCGGAGTCCTCCATCTCTCTTGGCCCCACAAAATAGTGGCTGTAAAAGCCGCTCTCCAGCTCACTCACCGGGACTCATTCTATCGCTCCTTTTTCGAACAGGTTGCACAGCTCTTGTCTCAGGACCAGGGCATTTCGAGGAAATGTTAGAGACTGTGCCACGCCGTTGAAACTGGGTGGTCTGCGTCTGAATAGAAGGGCGTACCCACACTCTATCACGGTGAGTAGAGTAAGCAGTGTGAAATTCTCGGAATAGGTTTCCATGCGCTCATTTTTTGGGACTGACATAACGGCTTTAGCGGATTGGTCGTTGGATGCGCCGGCGAGTGCTGTGCGGCTAGAACCCGTGTGAGCAGCGGCTCTGTACCGCTCTGAGGCGGGGCGAGCGGTGCTGTGTTGACTGAGTGAGGTGGAAAGAGCTCTTTTGCGCAAATGTATGCATTTTAATGAACATCACACCAATTTGAACAATTTTGAGACCGCTTGCAGGCTCCCCCGCTAACCGTGGCGCCTCTACCCGGGTCTCTTTATACTTTTCCCCACACATCCGCTCCTGGTGAGGGGCAGCAGTGCTCGCGGGCCTGGCGTCCCTGCACTGCGATGAACCGTGCGCCAATGACCTCGATCTCGCGGTCTGCTGCTTTTTAACCGGTGTGGGCGGCGGCTCTGAGGCACGGTGCCCGATCCTTGTGCAGAGCTGCAACAGCATCTGCACCTGTCACTGCAGACTGTGACTATGCTATACAACCTAGTTGAACACCACTTCGTAGGGGCGTGAACAACTGACATAATAGTCCAGCGAAATCTGGAAAGCTGATAGGAGGCGCGCCGGGGCATCAGGTGACTCCTCGCCTTCGCGCGCTTTCCACGCAGGGGCATCAGGTGACTCCTCGCCTTCGCGCGCTTTTCTGCGCAGAAGCATCAGGTGACTCCTCGTCTTCGCACACCAGAGCATAATGTGACTCACTGCCGCTCTGAGGCGTGGGCCACTTTACTGCTAGCAAGTGGGTGCGCGACTAAGGCGCTTCATAGCAGGTCGCTGTGGGGGCTCCATATTGCCTTGAATGAGTGAGAGAGCGGAGTTCTCTACATACGGCAGCCACTGATGCGGGGCTGGAATCGTGTGAATAAGAGACCAGTGTCTTCCAAATACGGCAACCGCTGATGAGGGGCTGGTATCATGTGAATGAGAGGGTGTCCTCTACACACGGCAGACCGCTGTTGGGGGCTGGTATTATGTGAATAAGAGAGCAGTGTCTTCCAAACACAGTAGCCGCTGATGAGGGGCTGGTATCGTGTGAATGAGTGAGGAGCCAAGTGATTGTGCTTTGCACACGGCAGAACGCCGCTCTGAGGCGGGGGCTGCATGCTTAGACAGTGGGCCGTGCGGCATCTGTGGCGACATGGGAACCCCTAGCTCCAGTATCTGCACTCGGCTCTCCGCTCCGCCGTGGAAGGGGGACGTGAGAAGCCGGGCTGATGTCCTGTCCTGCAGGTTCGATGGGTGAGAGAAATGCGGACATTTAGTCGGCATGAGCTCATCACCAGAGTCCTTAAGGTCCACCACTGATTGAGGGCAGATGGACTCATCTGAAGAAAAAAGTCATACTCACCTGAACGCTGCAGAGGAGCGGCCATACAGGCACTGCCCTCTGATGAGCGAACCTCAACTGTGAGCTGTAATAGTTTATAAGCCATAATCTAGGTTGTTCAGCAAAGTGAAGGAAAAGATTCTGACTGAATTGTCACGTGCACCGCATTTTATACTGCCTCTCAGCTTGTCAGTATTTGCATGCGATTTGCATACTTCGCGACGGTTGGCCAGTCATTTGGACTGGCGTGAGCCAATAGGACTTCAGGAAAGGTTGGAAGGGAAGGAGTTTTCCGTGATGTCTCATGAAAGCTCGAGAGGGAACATCAACGACATTACAAGGCCAAACTCTTCCATGTTTGAAATATTTTTGTCTCCAACTAGTGGCCGGTGTGTGCAATTCCACTGAGAGACTTTCTGGATGTATATTTTTTTTTAGAATGGAAAAATTAAATGAGAAAAAAAGAATTAGGGAGAATCAATAAATTATGAATAATTTACTGCCATTGTGTGAATAGTATGTAATCCATTAAACTAAAAAAATGTAACTGTAATCTGATTACGCACATTTTAAAATCTAATTACTTAAAGCACTTAATTTCTAGAATGTGATTACATAATCCAGATTACATGAGTTACTATACAGCACTGGTATAAAATTTTGTATATAGAAATATGAAATTATTTAACATAAATAAAAATATGAAAGTAAAATGGCCAGTAGGTGACAATAAATTACTTTCATAATGAGTTTGAATAATTCATTCAAGCGTTTTATTCACAACACTGATTCATTTAGGAACGAAGCAAGTGAACATCTTTAAAAATGAGCAGTTTGGATGAATCATTTGTTCGTGATGCTGGCGTATTTCACAGTAACGGATCGCCAGGAAAGCACATATTATGGTTACGGTCGAGTGGTAACTACATAGCACGGTGCCGAGTCGAGTGGCAGGTCTCTGTGATAACTGCTCCTGCCATGTTATGATTATTCTCATTTTAAGATACTAAACTATTAATGTGAAGATGGGCTCATGAAAAGAATATACAGTGGGGAAAAAAATTATTTGATCCCCAGCTGATTTTGTACGTTTGCCCACTGACAAAGAAATGATCAGTCTATAATTTTAATGGTAGGTTTATTTGAACAGTGAGAAACAGAAGAACAACAAAAAAATCCAGAAAAACGCATTTCAAAAAAAGTTGTAAATTGATTTGCATTTTAATGAGTGAAATAAGTATTTGATCCCTTATCAATCAGCAAGATTTCTGGCTCCCAGGTGTCTTTTATACAGGTAAGGAGCTGAGATTAGGATCACTCTCTTAAAGGGAGTGTATAACCTGTAAAAAAGACACCTGTCCACAGAAGCAATCAATCAATCAGATTCCAAACTCTCCACCATGGCCAAGACCAAAGAGCTGTCCAAGGATGTCAGGGACAAGATTGTAGACCGACACAAGGCTGGAATGGGCTACAAGACCATCGCCAAGCAGCTTGTTGAGAAGGTGACAACAATTGGTGCAATTATTCGCAAATGGAAGAAACACAAAATAACTGTCAATCCCCCTCGGACTGGGGCTCCAGATCTCACCTCGTGGAGTTTCATTGATCATGAGAACGGTGAGAAACTACACGGGAGGATCTTGTCAATGATCTGAAGGCAGCTGGGACCATAGTCACCAAGAAAACAATTGGTAACACACTACGCCATGAAGAACTGAAATCCTGCAGAACCCGCAAGCTTCCCTGCTCAAGAAAGCACATGTACAGGCCCGTCTGAAGCTTGCCAATAATTCAGAGGAGAACTGGGTGAAAGTGTTGTGGTCAGATGAGACCAAAATCCAGCTCTTTGGCATCAACTCAACTCGCCGTGTTTGGAGGAGGAGGAATGCTACCTATGAGCCCAAGAACACCATCCCCACCGTCAAACATGGAGGTGGAAACATTATGCTTTGGGGGTGTTTTTCTGCTAAGAGTACAGGACAACTGCACTGCATCAAAGGGACGATGGACGGGGCCATGTACCGTCAGGGCCAGGGCATTGAAAATGGGTCGTGGATGGGTATTCCAGCATGACAATGACCCAAAACACAAGGCCAAGGCAACAAAGGAGTGGCTCAAGAAGAAGCACATTAAGGTCCTGGAGTGGCCTAGCCAGTCTCCAGATCTTAATCCCATAGAAAATCTGTGGAGGGAGCTGAAGGTTTGAGTTGTCAGACGTCAGCCTCAACCATAATGACTTGGAGAGGATCTGCAAAGAGGAGTGGGACAAAATCCCTCCTGAGATGTGTGCAAACCTGGTGGCCAACTACAAGAAACGTCTGACCTCTGTGATTGCCAACAAGGATTTTGCCACCAAGTACTAAGTCATGTTTTGCGAAGGTGTCAAATACTTATTTCACTCATTAAAATGCAAATCAATTTATAACTTTTTTTGAAATGCGTTTTTCTGGATTTTTTTTGTTGTTACTCTGTTTCTCACTGTTCAAATAAACCTACCATTAAAATTATAGACTGATCATTTCTCTGTCAGTGGGCAAATGTACA
The DNA here is from genome assembly GCA_039654775.1 of Spinibarbus caldwelli. NCBI lineage: Eukaryota > Metazoa > Chordata > Actinopteri > Cypriniformes > Cyprinidae > Spinibarbus > Spinibarbus caldwelli. The sequence continues at coordinate 4,202,970 of CM077234.1, forward strand.
AACTCAGCAGGGGATCAAATAATTTTTCCCCCACTGTACAATTAACAACCTCTGAGCCACTGATCTATAGTAGGGATATATATAGATCAATGGTTTCCACACATTTAGAATGTGTTTTTTTCCCCCATGGGCATATTGTAGCTATATGCAGTCAAGTGAAGGTGGATGGTAAAGTGGTCTTTTGGCATCTCCATGTTTTCCTTTTCTTTTTAAATGATCACCTTTCAGTCTGACTTTTCAGTCAGGGTTCAAGAGCTACAGGCATTTCATTTTGGGTTTGTCATTTTTGACTTTTGGGGGTCTTGGTTAATGAGTTAAGTATATTTTCTAATATTGGAATAAATTTGTCTCACTTTGTGGACTATTTTTACTGAGCTTGTCCCAATCTAACGACCTATAGAGAAATTAACTAATGAAAACTACCGTTATTTTATCTGTTCTGTCAAATATTGCGCTGCAAGCATCAGTGACAGCTTTAACTTGTCCATGCTGGCAAGTGATCATGGTATATGCGAGATAATCACATCTGGTGTGCATTAAAGTCAAAGAACCATCCAACATGTATTATAAACAGGGTTGGGAGGGTTACGTTTAAAATATATTCCGTTACAGTTACAAATTACTTCCTCAGAAAAGTATTCAGTAACGTAATCCAAGTATCACAATATGAAAGTAATGTAATCTGATTACTTTTGGATTCCTTTTAGTTACATTTGTAAATAAAGTAAAAAAAATGCAATATCTAAGTAGCCTACTTTTATTTAACTATGACTTTAAAATTAAAACTAATAGTAATAGTACGAATGTAAAAACTATTTGAAACTATTAAAAATCGTTTCTTGTTTCACCATCTAGATATTACAGCCTGTATATATTTATTTAAAAGGCTATGCAGACATCTAGTGGATATATAGTTTAGTTTTACTGTTTAATTTTTATTATCATGCACACCATTTTTAAATCACTAACAAACACAAAATTTTAGCTAACATGATTTCCATGCTAGTCGTACCTGCAAATGTTCAAGTTGGTTGAGTAGCCTTTGTTAAAGCAAGAGTCTTCATGCATAGCCTACGCTGTACAACTATATTATTTACTTTATCTTTTTTGAAGACAAAATAACTGTACAATTTCCAGACATGAAAAGGTTTTCTTTTTTTTTTTTTTTTTTTCAGCAGGAAGCACCGTAATTAACTGTAGCAGTGTCTCATCCTGCATTTGAGGAGAATAATTGTAGATGAGTGTTATTTGCGCACGCACCAGCAGGTGGCTCACGTGCGTCAACATGAATGTCAACAGAACCAGGAACAATGATGCAGCGCTAAATATATCGTTATGTCAAAAAAACTAATTTATTTAATTTTAAATGAAACAAAAATAATCCTGATAGTAATCCCACTTTTTACAAAATCTAACTGTAATCTGAATACTTTGTTTTATGATGTAACTGTAACAGATTACAGTTACTAGATTTTTGTATCCTGATTACGTAACGCCGTTACATGTAATGTTATTCCGTTACTCCCCATGCCTGATTATATATAATTTTTATATGTGCCTTGAGGGTCAGCCATGTCACTGAAAGCGATCACTAATGGAATCAGCATAGTTTGGGTGGGTATTAATGTAAACACAGATATCAGATACGAGTTGTGTCTTAAGTGAATGCAGGGTGTCTGCGGGTCCTTAAAAAGTCTTAATGTCTTAAATAACGTTTTCCTAATAAAAGGCCTTAAAAAGTCTTAAAATATTTTAAGTTCAGATTCAATGGGTCTTAAATATTTTTGGTCAGATTATGCTAAATTATATTTTTTTAGTCTGCCGGACCCAGTGACTCTTTACGATCATTGGACAGACCGAAGATTTTTTTTTTTTTTCCTCCTCCTTTTTTTTTTCCTTACTGCGTCATCAGCGAGAATTGCAGTAGCAAAATACAGGTCGAACTAAAAAAAAAAAAAAAAATACAGGTCGACCTACGTTCTTTGTTTATATAATGTTCTCAATAATAATATAGGTCGAGCTACAGCTAGCTGACCAGACTTTCAGCTAGTTTAAAATGTTTTTTTTTTTTTTGTTTTTTTTTACTTGCCCGACCAGACAAATAGCCTAATTAAAATTTAAGTGCCAAAAAAAATAACCAGCGAAGCATCGAAACGCGAGAATGATTCTTCTGATTTTATTACATTCAGTGTAAACAGCGATTTGATATTTTGGATAGTGTATTTCTGTTATCAAGGTCGCACTGTTGAGGGTCACGCTGCCTGTCTCTTTGTGAGAGACGCCTACACAAATGAGCAACAACAAACATAAAGAAACTCAGAGTTATCAATTCAAAATGCTTAGTTTATTCATAAAATGATGTAGTTAAATGACATACCATGACAATGGGGCTATTTTGCTGACTATTTCACGATTGCAAATGTAACATTGATTTTAGTCCAATAAACAAGTAGTTAAGTAGTCAAGTATTTATTACGTTACTTACATTTTAGACACAATATTTACTGTTTTGTTCTATTTCACCAACGAAAATAGTTCCAAACAAAGATCAGCACATTCTCCCCAAGCAACACTCGGCGGTGTTTTGTTACTGAATGATTCAGCGTTTTGAACGAATCGGTTGACTCAATGACTCGCTCATTAAGTGACTTACCGCCACCTACTGGTGGTTCAGTACGTTTAAAAATATGCATTTCCCCCACCAACATTTATTATTTGTATATCCAAAAATGTATTTAAAATATTAATCTCATAACACAATTTATTGCAGTTGTAATTTTTCAGGGTAAATTATTTAATCTGGCTGGCAACAGCCCTATAGTGTATATTGAATTTATTGATTAATTGTAATAATTTGACATGAAAGATGCATACATTTAAAAAGGTTGAAAAGGGCCTTTGTAAAGGTAAAATAAAATATGAATATATAAAGCTGATAGAACTGATGAAAATAATGCTTCAGAATAAATTGTTTATACCACCAAAAATCTCGGTGATGCAATGCATTTGTGGGGATATTTTGTATGGAATATTCTCTGCTGATATTTCACTATTCACATTATGCCTCTGTGACAGAAGACGAGGACAGTCTCTTCCTCATAGTCTATGTCTGACTTATGGTTTCCCCTCAATCAGAACCAAACTCACCAGGAATAAATGATTGTCTAAGTGTGTTTTGTGCTCCCCAGGCGGAGAAAAGATCCCTGGGACCACCATGGTCCTAATCCATCAAGGAGCAGTCAGAGTGGAGCCGGAGCCCGTGACAGCCATTCAGGAGGGGGGCCAAAGGCTGACCACAGGACCCTGACCCCCCCGCACCAGCACCGCCGCCGCCGCCGGCACGACTCGGACTCGTCCTCTGACGGCCACCGCGCTGCTCGAGGCTCCCCGGCACACAGCTACCGGCGGCGCCATGATAGCAGCTCAGACGGCTGATGCCCTGCTATCCACACCTCCTCTCCATGAGAATGGATCCAGTCGCCTCTTTGTCAAACTCTGGACAACTCAGACCACAAGATATGGCAGATGTGTGTGTGTGTGTGTGGGGCAGACTGATGAGGATTTCTGGGTGCATTACACTTATCCTGTAAATGTAGAGTAAAACACTGTCAGATTTGGTGTGTACAGCACTCATTCTGGACACAAAGTGCAACTGCATTTCCTTTAGTAACTGTACTTTTTAAGGTTGCTTCTCAGGAAATCTGTCCAAAATATGTCTTTGGTCACATTTCATAAATTTTTGGCTCAAGAAAATGAAGCTTGATTAAGGCTATTAAAATTGATCATCAACATTTTTGACATAATTTCCCCCCAAAATACTTGATTAAAAATTATTAAAACGCAATTTGTTGTACTGAATTTGTGCAAATTCAAAAAAATAAAATAAAATAAATTTTTGTTTATTATAGCAATCAGAAAAAGTTAGAATCAAAATTTGGAACAACAAAAAACTCAAAAAAAAAAAAAAAAAAGAAATTTGGGGGTAAAATTAGGAAAAATTTGTCACGAAAATAATATCACAATGCAAAAACTGTTAGTAGTCGCTTTGAAATTGAATATATATATATATATATATATTTTTTTTTTTGATTTTGAGGTGTAATGTAACATGGACATGTTTTAGTCTGATGCATAAAGAGAAAACACAGCAGACGTGAACACGTTTTATTCTTGTATATGTTTAATGAAATAAAACTTTTTTTTTTTCACAACATAGTGTCGTTGAATCATCAATTCACCACAACACCTCAAACTTTTGAAAATGGGTTTCAAAGTGCTAGTTTCTAAAAAATGATAGTTATCATATCTGTGTGAACTGTGAAAATGCAAATATTATGTGAAACTTGTGAAAACAGTGATGTTTTGCACATGCGTATTATATGTTTGCGTTGTTTCTTTACAAAGTGACATCGCCACCTACTGGCCTGGCGTGCATAATACAGCGTTTTTAGTGGTTTTCTCAGATCTATGTGAACGGGGATCATTTTAACGATGTTGTCTGCACGCGAAAAACACAAAGGAAAAACTTTTTTAGCACATCTGTCATTGCAGCAGACTAATAAGGATTTCTGAGTACATTGTAAATGCAGTGTAAAAACTTAGCGCCCAGACTAATTGGTGTGTACAGTGCTCTCATTCTGGAAAGTGTGACTGCATTTTGTTTAGTAACTGTACTTTTTAAGGTTAAATCTCAGGAAATCTGTCCAAAACATGTCTTGGGTCACATTTCATAAAATTTGGCTAAAGAAAATGAAGCTTGTTTTAGGCTATTAAAATTGACCAACAACATTTTTGATGTCATTTTCCCCTAAAATACTGAAATAAAATGATTAATATGCCATTTGTTGCACAACTGTGTTTAAATATGTGCTAATTCTGGTTTTAAAAATCAATCTTTTATTACAGAAATCAGAATCACAGAGGAAAATTTGGAATTCAAAAGTAATGTATTACAATTAGAAATTTGGGGGTAAAAAGAGGAAAATGGTTCTAAATTATAGGCTTTAAAATCTAATTTCTTTTTTTTTTATTTTGAGGTGAAATGTATCCTGGTCTGTGATGCATAAAGAGAAAACGCAGCAGACATTATAATTTTTTTATTCTTGTACATGTTTAATGAAATTAACCGTGTTTTTACAACGTGGCGTCGTCGAATCATCAGTGCACCTCAACATCTCACATGGGTTTCAAAGTTTTTGAAAACAATACCTTTATCATCTGTGTAAACTGTGATGAAAATGTGAAAATTACGCTATGCATAATGCCATTTCTTTAGTAACTTCTTTTTAGTGTTAAATCTCAGTTAAACTGTCAAAAACGTGTTGGGTCACAATCCATCAAATTTTGGGGGAAAAAAAATTGAAGCTTGTTTTAGGCTATTGATTATATTAAATTGACCATCAACATTTTTTGGCATCACTTTCCCCCAAAATACTCAAATAAAATGATTAATAAGCCGTTGTACTGCTGTTTGAATTTGTGCCAATTCTGATTTTAAAACACTTTCTCTTTTGTTACAGAAATCAGAATCACAGGAAAATTCAGAATGACAAAGAAGTATTATGTAGTTTTGCTGTAAAATTTGACATGAAAATAATATTGCAATGCAAAAACTGTCAATAGTCCTACCTATAGGCTTTAAAATACTGTATAATCTTTTTTCCTTTGAAATGAGTGAAGGTGAAATGTACCTTAGACACGTCTTGGTCTTCAATGCATAAAGAGAAAACAGTGTATATGACCTGATTATAGCAGACACAATCACTTTTTAGTGAAATAAACCGTGTTTTTAGAACGTGGCGTCGTCGACTCAGTAATGCACCTCAAGATATTGTTTTCTCAATCTGTTTTGTTCTTATGTTGAGAGCTGCTTCCTGACTGTTGGAATGTACTCCTGTCGCTATAATAGAGCGGAGTGTTTGCATTTGCATTGAGTTTGCTGTGAAAGGCGGCATTCTGTTGGCTGGCACCTGGGGCTGTGCGAGAAAAGAGCAAAGCACAGACAAAAGACAAGTGCAAAAATCCAGGCCCAGGGATGGCCTGAGCGCCACACACAAACCCCAAGCCGCTGGAGCAGCAGGAGTGGGCTGAACAAAAGCCACCCTGTAAGAGAGCCGGCCAAAGGGAGCAGAGGAGAGCAGCACCCCTCCTTTTCCCACCATCATGCCTTCCCTGCCATGTATTACTGGCTTGGCTGCATTATCCATGGCAGCCTAATCGAGCCAAAGGAACGTTGTCCTAGATTGCTTTCCCTCCCCCTCGTTGGGCCGAGCGCCCCGGCGCCTGATTCCAGGCTGCTGACCCCACAGGCCCGGCCGATCCTATTTGTCACTTATTAAAGTGCTTCTGCTGAGAAGGCGAAGGAGGTGTTTGGGGAAATGGAGGCCGTTTCAGTGGAGAATTAATGACAGCGACACAGAACACCCTCACACCAGGCACACTTACTGCAGATCTCTCTACCCTCCCATCAACTAAATGTGACCCTGGAGCACAAAACCAGTCATAAGTAGCACAGGTATATTAGTAGCAATAGCTAAGAATACATTGTATGTGTCAAAATGATTGATTTTTCTTTTATGCCAAAAATCATCAAGATATTAAGTAAAGATCATGTTTCATGAAGATATTTTATAAATTTCCTACCGTAAATATATCAAAACTTAATTTCTGATTAGTAATATGCATTGCTAAGGACTTCATTTGGACAACTTTAAAGGCAATTTTCTCAATATTTAGATTTTTTTGCACCCTCAGATTCTAGATTTTCAAATAGTTGTATCTCGGCCAAATATTGTCCTAACAAACCATACATCAATGGAAAGCTTATTTATTCAGCTTTCAGATGATGCATAAATCTCAATTTTGAAAAATTGACCCTTATGACTGGTTTTGTGGTCCAGGGTCACAAATGGTCAGTCGCTCACCAGAGATGCTTCACTTCTGTGTTCAATGCTGAAGCAACCAAATACAGGCCGGGTTCAAGAATCAAGCTTCTGAGATTAGTGAAGGGCATTTTCGTGACAAAATTTACATGACAACAGTGTTTTGAAAAATGTAACTTTTTCAAATTGGTTTCAAAGTGCACATTTTTCAAAACAAAACCTGTTATTGTCTCCGTGTAAAATACAAAAATGCGAATTTGTGAAAAAATGCGAATTACTATTTACGTAGTGTGTCTTTAAAGAGTGACATCGCCAACTACTGGCCTATGCATGCATCATATAGCATTTTAAGTTATGTGTATCCTTGTCATCTAGTACAGATATGTCTGTGATTGGTTGTATTGCTCAACACTGCAAAAACAGGTTGTAAATAAAAATAATAAATCTCCATAGTGCCAAACACAAATATGCATTAGAGCGTTAACCTTATAGACTAGAGGCTGTACTATATAAATTATGAATTAATGTTTTGTGAATTTATAGGGTAAAGCAGGGTAAGATGTCCCCCTTTTTATGTATAATTTATTTCATAAATTGCTCAATTTTTTGCTGAATAGCCATTCTCTTCTTAATTTTGTCATGTCATCTAAATAGCAACATTTGTGAGATTTAGTCAGCTGAAACCATTTTGAGGTTAATTGATCTAATCTTTGTGTCTGGAAAATACTGATCCAGCGTTGTATTATGTTATGAATATTGATTTTTTTTTTTTTTTGTCTTTGAGTGATTTGTGGATGCATCAATGTTTTTAGGCTACTATAGTGAGATCATTCCATTTGAATTCATAGTTAAAATATAAGCAGTTAAATACTATGTAAACATTTAAATGCCTGTGAAGAATAGTCAGATAGCAAGACTACTATACAGAAAGGATGCTATAGCCACATATACAACACTTCCAAGTAAATAAACTAGATTTTTCTGGGAAAAAAAGAGGAAATGAAAAACAAATATTTTTGTTTAGCTACTAACTGTAATTGATGACAAACTTTACATTATGCAGTTTTGTTGTGGTACAGAATTGAAAACTAACTACAAATCTATTGCTGCCATATTATTCATAAGTTGTAGGCATTTTTTAAACACTGCAAAAAAAGTGATAAAGTGATAAAACTTAAATAAATAAAAAAAAGTGATAAAACCTATTCCAACTAAACTACACAACCCAAACAGGTGAATGTCTACATACAAAAGCAGGTTACAGAAGGTAGTTCAGTTTCTATTTAGCTTTGGACCCTAGAAACAGAAAATACAACAAAATTAAGGTTTTGGGCTGATTTTTTTTTTCTTTTAAACCAAACTAAAGTACATTCTAATGTTTAACCGCCATGCATGCCATGGTATATATTTTTTAGTTACCTAAAAAAAGTTCTTTAGTGAGCTACCTTGTTCAATTATTAATGCCATTGCAGTCAAGATTTATTTCAGAGCTGCTTCAGAATAACGAGGGCAACAGTAAATCCAGTTATACTAGTATCTTTAATTACAGTGCATTTCTTTCAAAATGAAAAATTTTTAAAAACATAGGTTAAGAGTCACACTATACAACATTTTGCTAAGAGATTCACATAATTTCGACCCAAAGTAATCAGTGTCTACCAAATTAGAGGTTAATTGGGAGAGAGAAAAAAAGATAAATAATAAAGTAACTTTAAAACCATCAGCCCTAACATTGTTTAACATTGAACATGAAGATTATTAATCTGAAACGGGAGTCTCTGTTTGTCATAAAGGCACCACGGCTAGTCTGGGGAAAAATTACGTCTACATGCACAACAGCGAGCTCAAACAGTTGTCATTGATATTAACATGCCAACACTCTGGAGATATGTTTTTAGGTTATGTCCTAAAACTATAAAAATGCACAAATGCTTTTTTTAGAGATCAAGTTATAGCATGTGGTTAGATGAGACTTGTTTATTCCAAGTGGTGGTTAGATTTGAGTCCAAAATAAGAAATAGAAAGTAACACTTAAACAGACTGTCAAAACAAGATGAAATTTAACGCTAGGTGCATAAAACCAGTCTTTCAGTTTCTCTTTCTGGGTAAATCTTTAAAAAAAAAAAAAAAAAAAAGGTCACATTTCACCACCCATAAATAAAACAAACATAATATTTGCATTTAGAAAATTAAACCTATTTTTGCAAAACAATTCCATTTTTATATTGTCACACTGTTTTCATGAAAAAACCTCCAGTCCTCTTTAAAAAAAAAAAAATTACATGTTCTCATTACCATTACATGCCTGAATGTATTCACCCTACTACAAACCTTGATTAACCTGAGCCACACTCACAACAAAACATCTGTTGTGTATTGGGAATCTCCTAACAGAAAAATCTTTGTGTTGCTGACTTCACAACTCTATGGCTCCTAAAGCATCATGACAGTAAAGCTAGAGGTCACTTCAGTCCTTGCTGAGAAGACAGTGTAATCATTTTTGGTTTCTTTTCCTCGAAATTGAACCGTTATATGTGCAGGTAGTGTCTGTAATGTTTGATTTTCTGTACTCCATTCAAGATAAACATAACAGCTTTGTTTACAGTACTAGTCTGTAAGAAAGAGTATTATTATAAGCACAATAAAATAATACATGTGCAAGATTCAAATGAGACCTGACAGAGTTTACAGAAACGACGTTCTTAAAACTCTTTCCAATGACTCAGGCAGTAAGAATGGAAAAAAAGACAGATGAAAGACTAAATCTATTTTGCATAATGGTGCTAAAAAAGCTGCCTCACAACAAAAACTATTTACATTAAACGAGAGAGCAACACTTTGACTGTAGGGTACTATTCTTACGTGTTAATGGGGTTTGAAATGAGCGCAGCTTCCAGCACCGTTGGATTAAAAACAAAAGAGTAAAGCAAGTGTTGAGAATATGGAACTAAGGAAGATCAGTACAGCGAGGTCGTTATTTCTGGTTTTTCAGTTGATTGGACAACCAGTCGAGTCCTTCATAGAGGCCGTCGCCGCTTGTGGCGCATGTGGCCTGAATGTACCAGTTCCTGTGCCGGAGCGAATGCAGCCCCAGCTTGTCCGTGATTTCCGCAGCGTTCATGGCGTTCGGTAGGTCCTGTCGGACAAACACGTGTCAAATGTGTAAGAACATGCAACTGGAAAGTAGTGCACATAATCAGCTGAAAGGTGTTAGTACCTGTTTGTTGGCAAACACAAGCACGACTGCTTCTCTGAGCTCATCCTCAGCCAACATCCTCATCAGCTCCTCTCGCGCCTCATTCACACGCTCTCTGTCGTTGCTGTCAACTACAAAGATCAGACCTAACCGAGAAAAACAAACAAAAAAAAGAAGCAGATTAATGGACTGGTGTGAGTGACAGAAATGGAACTGACATCAGATCAATTACACAAAACGTTTTGTATAATGCCTGCTTTATATTTTGTCCCAGGTATAAATGAGACAAAGATGTGCTAATTGCCAGGGCTGTCGATTTAACACATTCAGATTCAAGACATGAGGGCAAAAGAATGCCTCTGTATAGGTTTTTGTCTTACATTTATGTCACATATAGTTTAGCAATACCACAGGAGCAACAGTGCTGTTTTGTCTTGAATATCTGCATGATTGAATAATAGTTTAATAAACAAGAATTAACATTGCGTTACATTTTAAGCACAATCTTGTCTCAATATTTGATCAGTTTCGCCAATAAAAATAGTTCCAAACAAAGACGCAGCAGAACTTTTGTGCATCTTCAAGCAACACACAGCACGGTTTCATTACTGAATGAATCCAGGCTTTTAACGACTCGAGTGAGCCAATGATTCAGTGACTCGTTCATAGGCCCTGTTTACACCTGCTTTTAAAGGCACAACATGTAAGATTTTCGTTATACAATATCCAAAAACTACTTGCACAGTGTGATAACTTAAGTACACAACTGCATTAAATATATCTCAAAAGTTCTCAAGGATTTGTAAATCCAAAGAAATTCCAATTTTCGCCATAATTTTTTACGCATTTTTAGTGTGTTGCGCATTATAACCAATCACACACACGAGTCTGTTGAGATTATGAATGCGATGGCCAAACAGAGGTGTTCAGATTAATTTTTTGTTCAGTGCACACGCTCGCTGACTGAATTCAGCTCTCTCGCGAATCCTCTCATCATAAACAACAAAGTGCAAATGTACGTGTGAAGTAAGAGATTCATTCATCAAACCGTGTATAGACAGCTTTACTGAGTATAAAGGGAGTTTTTTGAGAGTCGGTCATAATGTTCTTTGACAATGTAAATGTTCTTTGCTCGCTTTCTCTGTGTAATTTATTCACGTTTGAATAACTGTGGAAGGTACAGGTAATAAAAAATCAATTCATTACCTCATCCGTGAACATCCTCCTTCATAGCGTCATCAAGCTTCGCCTTTGTTATTGTTTTGAAAATGCAAACTCTAGTGGCGAAAACTTACATATTGTGCCTTTAAGATGCGTTCTGGTGTGAACCAGACGTAAACAGGGCCATAAAGACAGTCACTTTGTTTTTTTCTGAATGAATCAGCCTTTTGAATAAATCGGCTGAGTGAATGACTGAATGAATGAATCATTAAGACAGTGACTTGCTGCCACCTATTGGTGGTTTTAGTATCATTTCATATTTCCATACCCTGTTTTTAAAAAAAAGACTAATTAATATCCATTTATTATCATTTAAGTCATGTTGAAAATATTTATTTCTAAAGCCCTATGTCTGTTTTTATTTCTATTCAATACTTTTCTAATTTATTCTCACATAAAAATGAAATGAACATTAAATTACTACAATGTTCATTTCACTATTTGGTAAGTAGCTGCAGAATAAATCAGTCATTATCACAAAATAAAAGACACAATGGACTACTTCCACAGATACTTCCACTTTCTACTCAATACAGCTCAGGTGTTTCCAGTAACAGCGTTAAGCGCATCTACATTCAGACAGTGACACAGGAGAATGTAGATTATTACTACATTTAAGGTCTGTTAGTTACAACAATTAATCTTGTTTTCAGCGTTAACGTGAATTATATTGAACCTGATGAAATGTTTCTATAAATATGTTTTCTTTTCCAAACGTGCATTCTGAATAATAAATACACATACTTACAAATAAATAAAGAGTCGTTCTGATATTATCGATCAGAACATCTCTTTTCCTGTCCCTAAAAATGTGCAGATTAAGTCTTCTTGCAAACACTCATTTAATTGGCTACAGCACATTGAAAATATTCATAAATCACATGTAGCGAACCAAACTATTTTGAAAGTGTGTCACAGAGCTCAGTGCAAGAAGTACATACTGACAAAAACTGTCCAAACATGCAGATTCATTCTGTCTAGGTGTATTTTGAGATAACAATCAGTACAAATGTGACATTTACAAACCAAAACCTACGAGCAAACCGATCTTATAATGTCATTGCAGCAGCCTGATTAACAAAAATAGACAGCACTGACAGACGTGTCTGGCAACACTGTCAACACAGATTACAAAAAATGAACTGGACTTCCCAACTAATGGTGCATTCAAGTCATGTCGGATACATCGTATTTACGAGTTGAACGCACATGAACGCCACCACAAAGTCATTATTACGAGTGGGAAACTCGAAATTTCGAAGTTTCCGAGTTGGGGGCGTCAGTGAAAAAATGCGTCGGATGCAGTGGACGCAGCCAAAGACTAAAGATAGTTGTTGAAATGAATAAAATGATTATTTTTTTGCCAATGTCCAATAAAACTATATAAGTTACATATACAAAATATTATATTATTGTATAATTATAATAGAATATATAATTATTCAGTTTACATCACCTTCATGAATTAAATAAAAACAGAAAAAGAAAAAACACAATGATTCATATTCTTCATTCAATATTTTGCAGATGTACAGTTAAAAACAATAGTTGAACTGTATGTAGGAAAGTTAAATCGCCATCTTGTTCCGACCTAAAGTGACTTGAACGCACCCGACGTCGTAATAACGACTTGTCAACTCGTAAGCACGAACAGCATAACACAACATACTGTATCACTTGAGAAAAAGTCTTACCTTGTGTGTTCTGGAAATAATGGCGCCACAATGGTCGAATCTTATCTTGACCACCGACGTCCCAAACCGTGAAACTTATATTCTTGTACTCCACAGTTTCAACATTAAAACCTTGAACACAAAACAGAAACCAAATAAGCATTTATTCGCTTTTCAGGCGCTTACATAGAAAAACAGATCTCAGTCACCTACCGATTGTTGGGATGGTGGTAACAATTTCCCCCAGCTTCAGCTTGTACAGAATCGTCGTCTTTCCAGCAGCATCAAGACCCACCATAAGAATTCTCATCTCTTTCTTACCGAAGATTTTGAAGAGGTTTGCGAATATGTTACCCATGTTTGACAGAAGCCTTTCTCACACCACTGAAACAGAACAGGACAAAAAGCTCATTAAAAGCACCATCTTCTAACAGGATCTAATGTAAAGTAATCAATACACATACATAGTGTGGAACATATACACAAAATGACCCTTTATACACTTCACTGTGGCTAAACTTACATTTATCACTCAAGTTCACAGCATACCTGATTCTCCATGTACAACAACTGACTCTTTAAATAAACCAGGACAAGCTGCAAAAAGCTCTCATGAAAGGATAACACACACAAGTATTTACAATCATTTATTTTAATAACAAAGCTGATCTAACTCTACAACTTGGACAAGCACTATTAAAATATTATATTAAATAGAATCATATTTTATCTGTTTAGTAAAAATACAGATTTCAGTGAGGTTTAAATTATCAGATCTGATCTTCAGGTCCTTATAATTATTTCAGATAATATGTTGATTAAACTAGTTTTTCTGGTTGATTATTAAAAGCTCTACAATACTCATACATAGTACTCAATAACAAAGTTGAGCTCATTATTTAAAACAAGCTTATGTAGTAAATCATCTACGCAGCATTAGCTACTTCAGAAGTAAAGCTGACTGAAGTCAATAGATGTTGTTTACTTTGTCACAGACACTCACACATTAGCGGAGTTAATTCCGTTTAACTCCGAAATTCCCATTCTAATCTTGATTTCCCGCGGGTAACATATCACATAATACTGTTTATCGTATGTTACCATGGTGGTAACGTTTCGAATACTAATTAAAGCCGAAACTAAATACGTTTTTCAAAAATAAAAACTCACAGTTCAAGTTTCCTCCTTAACTTCAAGGCGTTTCCTCTCTCAAGATGGCGGGTTTCCGGCCACGTCAGTGCGTCGTACATCACTTCCGCCGAGAAGGTGATAAATAAATAGCAGAGATTCATAAATGTAGATTGTCAAAATCTCCTCCTTTATACAAGGTTTTCTCTAACGAACTCACTCTTTTAATGATGTCTCTTAAAGTTTTAAAAAATGTAAAAGTTACGTCTATTGTAAGATATTATGAATCTGTATTTGGCGTCTTGTGAATGTCTCTTTTTGTTTTGTTTAACCATCTTTGGAGCTTCCGTTTTTGATGCATGTTTTTTTTTTCTGTAATAATGTTGTTTACATGTTCTTTAAATAAATAAATAGCAGAGAACTCTGTAGGCCAGGTTTGGTACTACACGTGTTTTATGTGCTCTTTTCTTATGGTTTTCACAATTTGTGACTCAGGTACAACACACACACGTAAAATAATATGTTACACTGCTTTTTGAGTGATTTAAAATGTACTTTATGGTGGTTATGTCGATGTAACGGACTTAGCATGTTAACATTTGCTCTCAAAAGGCAATAATAGCTATTATGATTGTCTCAGCATTTATATTATAGCAATAGAAATTACAAAAAATGTAAAAATCTAAATATAAGTGGCCATTTTGGGTGGCCATTCTACAAAAAAATAGTAACAATAACAATAATAATTAGGTAATATTAAAAAAGAGATGTTTAAAAGTGCAACTATAATTCTGTTTCATTTATCACATTGGAAATAGATGTCTAATCAAGCTCATTGCTCAGTGTCCTTCTTGAATTTATATTTAGGCAAGCCCACTGTTTCATAATTTCACCTTTTTGAGATGAACACAATATTTGTACACCTAAAAATGTCATTTTTATTCTTGCTTTGCAGGCGTTTTACGCATATCATCACTTCTTATGCATACAAAGGCGCTAATTCATTTGAGTAGCATCAAAGTATGTTGAAAGCAGAAAGCTCACTTTCCCCCAGAGATCTGTCTCTTCATGCGGCGTTTCTCAAGGCCAGGTTAACAGCTGCTACACCTCTGGGGGTGGAAGTTTGAGACCTCAGCTCCCCGTCTCCTCCACGCTGGCACAGAAATATTAATAGTGCGGCGGAGAAGCACAAAGCTTCCTGTGTGTGAGGGGATGGCAGATGCATGTGGAGAACTGTAAGAACTATAATGTGACAAACAACTGACTATTGCTGAATCATCAAGCAGTAGATTGATGTTGATTTTGAAAATGCAACCAAAAAATAAATATTAGTACATAAATATATTGCTTTTCATAAAAATCGACATAACCCACATTAACTATAACAACATTGCTGTTGTAGATATAATGACTTATATTTGTCTGTAGCATAGAAAAGTAGTGGTTAACTAGTATGGCTTGTTCAATAGCCAATCCCAGTACCATGTATTTTATATGCAGATATATATATATATATATATATATATATGTGTGTGTGTGTGTATGTATGTATGTATGTATGTATGTCATGGCCAAAAATATCGGCACCTTTGGTAAATATGATCAAAGAAGGCTGTGAAAATTAATCTGCATTGTTAATCCTTTTGATCTTTTATTTAAAAAATTCACAAAAATCTAACCTTTCATTAGATAATAAGAATTTAAAATGGGGGGAAATATCATTATGAAATAAATGTTTTTCTCTAATACACATTGGCCACAATTAACGGCACCCTTTTATTCAATACTTTTTGAAACCTCCATTTGCCAGTTTAACAGCTGTAAATTTTCTCCTATAATGCCTGATGAGGTTAGAGAACAGAACAAGAGATCAGAGACCATTCATTCATCCAGAATCACTCCAGACCCTTTAGATTCCCAGCTCCATGTTGGTGCTTCTTCTCTTCAGTTCACCTCACTCATTTTCTACAGGGCTCAGGTCAGAGGACTGGAATGGCCAGCAGTAGCTTGGTTTTGTGCTCAGTGAGCCATTTTTGTGTTGTTTTTGAGGTTTGTGTTTGGATTATTGTACGGTTGGAAGATCCAAACATGGCCCATTATAAGATTTCTAACGGAATCAGTCACTTATTGATTTTTTTATCTGTTGGTATTTGATAGAATCCACGATGCCATGTGTCTAAACAAGATGTCCAGGACCTCCGGCAGAAATATAGGCCCACAACATCAAAAATACAGCAGTATATTTCATTGTACACATGGGGTATTTTTTATCCCTGTGTTCACCAAACCCATCTGGAGTGTTTGCTGCTAAAAAGCTCATTTTTTAGTTTCATCTGACCATAGAAGCCAGTCCCATTTGAAGTTAAAGTTGTGTCTGATAACTGAATATGCTGGAGATTGTTTTTGGATAAGCTAGGAGAATTTTTCTTGAAACCCTCTCAAACAACATGTGCTGATGTAGGTGCTGTTTGACAATTTTTTTAAGAACCCCGAGACTCAACTATTTTCTGCAATTCTCCAGCTGTGGTCCTTGGAGAGTCTTTAGCCACTCAAACTCTCCTCCTCACCGTGCATTAGGACGATATAGACACACGTCCTCTTCCAGGCAGTTTCATAACATGGAAATTCTTAATTATTGCCCTGATGGTGGAAATGGGAATTTTCACTGCTCTAGCTCTTTTCTTAAAGCCACTTCACTAATTTGTGAAGCTCAGTTATCTTTTGCTGCACATCATAAATATATTCTTTAGTTTTTCTCATTGTGATGGATGATTGAGGGAATTTGGGCTTTGTTTTCCCTCCTATTTATATTCTGTGAAACAGGAAGCCATGGCTGGATAATTTCATGTTCATAATCACCCTGGAGTGCTCAAAACTGTGAATATGAATGGGAATATACTTCAGACATATTTCTAGGGGTACCAATAATTGTGTCCAATATGTATTAGAGAAAAACATTTATTTCATAATGATATTTCCCCCCATTTTAAATTCTTATTACCCAATGAAAAGTTAGATTTTTGTGAATTTATAAAATAAAAGATCAAAAGGATTAACAATGCAGATTAATTTTCACAGCCTTCTTTGATCATATTTACCAAGGGTGCTGATATTTTTGGCCATGACTGTATATATATATATATATATATATATATATATATATAATGTGTATGCATGTATTTATGTATATATATATATATATATATATATATATATATATATATATATATATATATATATATAACAATTTAATAAAACGAGATGTGCATATCATATCTGAAATTGTAAATGAACAGTTATTTTACACAACTAAACAATTTGTAAATATTTATTTAAACATACCAGAAAACAGAAGACTCACACTGCTTTTGTCCACCATGAATACTTACTCTGTTGTTGATCTCCAACAACTTCTCCCTCATTTACATTTATTTACATTTTCGAGCAGGTACTTTTTTTGGAGCCTGTTCAAAAGCCTGTTTTTCTTAATTTGCCTTAGATTAGGAAAATTCTCAGATATGTTTATGTTGATGGTATTTCTTTGTTTGCAGGAGTTAGTAAATGAATCAGTCCACCAGAGGGGGCAGCAAAGCGAGATCACAGCAGGAACTGAAGGATTCAGAAAGAAAACAATAACATCTAAAAGAGGTGAGAAATATACATTTTATTCCTTAAAAAAATTGTGAGGGCCAACTTTATTTACACAGATGTAGGTATGTGAGTATCACTGATGTATGCCAAATGATGATGTATTTTTATTCTTCAAGATGCATTGCATTACATTACACATTATAATATTTATTTAACGTACAATCAAGCAGGGATTCTACTGCTTGTATTTGACTAAGCTATGACAAGCCTACAAGGTATTGTAAATAATTGATTATTAGTATTAATCAAAAAATTATACAATGCGCCAAGTGTTATAATACAGTCAATACTATTTTGTTAAAAAATATATGTTTGCAGTGAACATATGTTGAATCAAACCACACAGATTCCAAGTTCATTACATTTAGACTATGCTTAACAATTACAATACACGTTTAACAATTTGTAACAATATACAGTACTGGATATATAAATACAATATAAAGCAGTATAAACTCCAAACTTATATTTGGACTAAGATTTCAGTGGCAAAACAGTTCATTTGACACAACAAACCTTTGTGAGAGGCAGCATAGTTCTGTGATGCCTCGAAAACAGACAGCACAGTTACGCCAAGTCAATATCCTGGAGTCATATTAATAAACGCACTTAAAAAGATCAAGTGAACCAGATCCAACAGCAACAAAGTACTGTTCAGGGTGAAAGAGAAGTGGAAAGATCTGGAATCAGTGGCAACAGGCGCTGCATCTCCCTCCCAACAGCAGCAGATCAAGAGAGCGATTCTGAAAGGTTCACTTTCAGCAAAACACCTGAATGGCTTTGTGTCAAATTCTGCTTCTTCAACAACAAAGACAACAAAAGCCACCGGATTCACTCAGTTCACTGTTATGGAAACAGCGCGTAAGATATTTGCATGTCAACATAATTGTGTGTTGAAGCTCATGTATTAACCACAAAGAAGTCTGCGCTTCGTTATCAAAATAAATATGGAATATTCTTGAAACATTAAACAATAAAGAGTTTTAAAAATGGCAGAATAAGGTTAAAGTAATCATGTCTTCATGTCACTTATTGGACCAACAGCATAAAAAAAAGACAAAAATAGAAGTAGATGGTGGTTAGCTGTTTAATCTATGTAATACTATCATTTATAGTCAACAATCATCATTTCATAATCACAGAAGAAGAAAAAATCTCCAAACAGCATCGAAAAGGACAAGGTTGCTCTTGATAGCTCAGGAGAATTGAGGTATTAGTTAGTTTTTCCACTATGGAATATAAATCCCCCGCTGAATGCTTGATTCTGATTAGCTGACAGACATTTTAAGTTGTTAATTATTTTAGCAGTATCACAGTGATATAGTACTGTGATTAAGCCATATGCACAATGCCACAGGCTGAACAACTGCATGATTACTGGTGTGCTATTGCTTTTATACAACAGTAAAATATAATAGAAATTAATATTGAAGAATACTAATATATTAAAATACTTTTAGACACAGTATTTTAGACAAACTCAAGTGTTGTCCTTCCTGAAGGAAATATTGTTTTTGATCTCATGAGTTTTTAAAGGTGTCATATGATGCGATTTCAAGTTTTCCTTTCTCTTTGGAGTGTTACAAGCTGTTTGTGCATAGATAAGATCCCTGAAGTTGCAAAGACTGAAGTCTCAAAACCAAAGAGATATTCTTTATAAAAGTTAAGACTCGACCACGCCCCCCTAAAATGGCTCATTCAAACACGCCCCCACATGTCTACGTCACGGTGTGGGGAGATTTGAAAAACACAGCCCAAATGTATACCCAATGAAAGAGGGCGGGACTTTTATTCTCGCTGTAGTGTTGTTGCTGCCGCCAGCACCATGTCCTGGAGACACTGTGTTTCATTGTGAAAGCGAAACTACTTTGTTTGGGCTTCCAAAAGAGGACACAACTAGAAAACAGTGGTTAAGTTGTATTTACAACACTGTTCCAGAACAGTTCAACCCAAATATTCGAGTGTGTGCGGCACATTTTACGGAGGACTATTTCCTGAACCTGGGAGAGTAGCCTACAATGCTGGCTTGCACAAAGGCTGTTTCTATAAAGTGGGGCAATTCTAACTTTGCAAGGACAGTCTGGCGCTTCTGACTCACAGCCTGTAAGTTTATTTTCATATTTAAAGAATTTGCCACTGACTATTCAAACGCGAGTTTTGAGCTGTGTAGAGTAGTGCTTGTTGTTTGTCGTTTCTCCAATCACAAATGCAGACATGGTAATGTTTACGCGGCGCGTAAAAAGACAGTATAGGTCATTATAATTAGTAATTATGTCCCCGCTGGATGCAACAAATGCCTTGTTTGTAATGGGGTTTATTGTTTTTGTGTCGTCGCGCCGGAACACGGCATCACAATACGGTAAGGGGCGTAACATTTCCGTCTCACGCTTGAGGTATTCGGCCAATCACAACGCACTGGATAGCTGGCCAATCATAGCATCCCTCGCTTCTCAGAACGATGAGCTTTGTAAAAATCGGCGTGTTTCAGAAAGGCGGGGCATAGAGGAGCAACAATAATGTACAGTATGTGGAAAATAATGTGTTTTTTTAACCTTAAACCACATAAACACATTGCATTACACCAAATACACCAAGTAATGTTCTTTTTAGCAACATCATATGACCCGATCATATGACATATGATCATATGACAGTGATGAACCTGCTGAAAATAAAAACTACTAAAAATGACTTAAACTTTAACATTAAAAAATGAAAATGGAAAATATATATACAAAACTGATTGATAAAAATATTAATTAAAACTATAATAGTATCTCAGTGGTACTAAAATAACACTGGCACAGACAGTATTTCTAGAATGCTCCAACAAAGACAAGTGATTAAAAAAAAAAAAAAGAGAGTCTCACTGCTCTCTGCACTTTTAGAACACCACTTAGCCAGTCAGATTTGAGGATCAGAACTAACAGTTGTATAAATTTCCATAACTGCACAGCTCTATATAAAAAAGCCCCAGGTCTTGACCACATTGCAATTCCATATAACCAGGCCAAATTATTTCACTTATTTCAAACAGCTGTTTTATTTTGGATATATTTTTAATATATCTTATGAAAAACTCCAACTCATGCTCTCTCTCATACGCACAGAGATATTTGCACACATAAAATACTGTCGTCATCCCATCTGACATATATACTGTATGTATATATATATATATATATTATTTATTTATTTATTTATTTATTTATTTTTATAGCGCTTTTCACGATGCAAATCGTTGCAAAGCAGCTTTACAGAAAATTAAAGTTTCTACATTATATTTAGTAATAGCTTATCAGTGGTGACTATCTCAAGTTGATAAAAAAAATAAAAAATAAAATTTTGCCATGCTTATTAGCATCTATTGTTTCTCTGTTTCCATTTTCTATTTTCTTCCTTGTTTGATTTGTTTCCATGGTTTCTGATTTTGTTCACCTGTTCCTAGTTTAGTTTCACATGTGATGTGTCCTAGTTCACCAACTTATACTATGCCCTAAAAGTAGTACCTACCTCTTTCAAAAAAGAAAATGTAGATACTTTTGAATGTGTAGCAGAAGAGCAGACAAGCTTTGATACATACTACCATGTCATAAAATTGACATGGTGCATAGTTATGTACATTCTGTCACCGCAAACTGACTGTGACAAAGTTAAACAAACTCATACTTCACATCCATATACACACTTCACATTTTATTTAAATAATTTACACTACTCAAACAATTCTTCCTACTGTATTGGAGAGAATCAGTTGTGGTTCTTTCATGGTGGTTCTTTCATCGCGATAAGTTAATATGGGCAATATTAGCCATTTGATTGTGCACGGATCCACACTTCGAAAATTTACCCAAAACAGTAGACCAATCAGGGGACTTTAAGCATACTACTTTAAACATACTATGCATTGGAACACACAACGTATTCTAATGTCACATTTTATTGTGTGTATAGTATGCACATCAGTTCTTTGTCAGTTCATGCTTTAACATGTTTAGGTTAGACGGTTGCGTTTTGCTGTTACATTACTCATTACTTTAATAATATTGATGTTGCCACGTCGTCATTGAGAAATGTAGTCAAACTAATAACTTTCCTGAAAAATGTTGTAAGTGAAATATATAAGTAGAATAACTGAATGCAGTTTTCAATAATTTGTCTGTCCATCATCAATTATTCTTTGCTTAGCACACTCTGCAACACACATTTGCCACTCATCTTAATAGATTCATTAGTATTAGAGAGCAACAATAACTTAAGATAAAGGATAAATATGTAGAACAGCAAATAGCTGTGGACAGGCTCATCAATCTGTGCTGCAGGTTTTATTTATAGGGTCACTCACCACAAAAAGAAGATAATCCTCTTAGATTTGTGTATCGGTAGCATGGAGCGCTGCTTCAATGGAGGAAGACCGCCAAGGGACAAAACGGGCCTCTCAGTAGGAAATGGGGCTTGCAGCTCAGTAGGGTACAACCACGTTCCCCTCTGAGACGGGGCCTGGAGAGCAGAATATTGCACAGTTTGAGAACAGTGTGTTTTTCAAGGGGATTGTGGGAGAATGTGTATGCATTGAGATGAGTTTGGGGTGTCAAATGCGAGCCGTGCTGTGCTGGCTTTGTCAATTGAGAGTTTGGAGAAGCAACTCGCCGCCTGGTGCGCTAGGCATGTCTGTCATCATAATAACGTGAATGATGACAATAGCAAAAGTGCATCGCCATTTGTTCTCATTGTAAAGAACTGACCAAGGACAGGAACAACGAAACTTGCTTAATCGTATAATGGGAAGCGAGTTAGTGTGTTGCTTTTTGATGAAGGTTGACAGACGTGGAAGCACCCCTCTGTTCTCAGACGCCCGAGAGATCGTGCTACAAAAGGACCTAAAGACGTCCAGGTTAGGAAACAAACAATGTTTCGACCACGCCTCCCCTTGCCTTGCTGGCTCGCCGTGTTGGCAGCAGGAGTCGTTGGGCACTCTACCCCACGCCTTGCACAGTAGGGGTCACCGTCAAGAGGGGCTGGGTACAGCGCGAATAAATGCGCCTCTCAGTGTCGGCTGCCAATCAGCATTGTGTGCTGATTACTGATAGCCTGAAAGGTCGTTAAGGGGATTTACATCGCATTTTGCACCACTTCCGCAGTCACGTCAAGAAACGTGCAGAGCCTTCGCAATAATTCTCTTAAATTAAAATCAGTGTGTCCCAAAACGTAGTATGTTAAAATGAGTATTCCTAAAGTGCCTGGATTGTTTACCATTTTGAATGGACATTTAAAGTGTGGATCCGTGCACACTATAACAGCTAATATACCAAAAAATCTACTGCTCACTGGATGAGGATTTGATTAGAACTACAATCACAAATTAAAAATGTTAAAAAAAACTACAGACATGTGAGATGATGGTTAAGTAGAGAGTTTTAGATCAAAA
Organism: Spinibarbus caldwelli; assembly: GCA_039654775.1. Lineage (NCBI taxonomy): Eukaryota > Metazoa > Chordata > Actinopteri > Cypriniformes > Cyprinidae > Spinibarbus > Spinibarbus caldwelli. The sequence continues at coordinate 4,226,148 of CM077234.1, forward strand.
GGGTTTGAGCGATTGATAATCAATATCCAACTTGATTAAATAATATTTATCAAATGTTATCCACATAATTTTTTTTATATCTGCAACAAAATTGTGAATATTTGGTCATTAACTTTAATATGCATCGTTATGCAAATACATGAAGAGAGTTCACGGCATGAAAGGTCTGTGGCTGGCAGATTAGAATGCTTCTTAATTTCTCTCCAATACAGTAGGAAACAAAATGAAATGTAGAGGATGTTAACTGTGACAAGATGATTGACAGTGCAGTTTAAACTGTGACAGGATGCACGTAACTAAATGACAGAGCGGTCCATTAAAGACACAATTAAGAGTGTACATCCCAAAGCTTTCCTATCTTTTGATGCATACTCAAAAGTACATACTATTTCTTCACAAAAAGAGTACAACGTTTTTAGGACATAGTATAAGAAGGTGAATTGGAATGCAGCAACAGATTGCTGCAACCATGCCACCACAACCGTTAATGCATTAACACATCACCACCTGCATTTGCATGACACCTATCTGGTGTTCAGCCACTTGGCCCATGTCAGGTTGAAGTAATAAGGAGGAAGTAAGACTTGTGGGGGAAGTTTATTGAATGTTGTGATATTTCATGGTTACAGAGTAGCACATGAACAAATGAAAGCTGTGGTTTACTTTCCACCAAGGTCCCTTAGTCTTGCATAGCTGTAGTCTTTTGGAAATCGTCATGATGTCTGGTTTATTTGCCGATTCAAAATTTTAAAGGGATTCACACCAAAATGGTACTTCTCACTCTCGTGTCATTCCAAACCTGTATTGCGTTCTTGGAAGATATTGGACGATATTTTGAGAAATGTCTGTGATTTTTGTCCATACAATGGAAATCAACACTCTTAAAATGAAAGGTTCTTTATTGGCATTGATGGTTCCACAAAGAATCTTAAAAAATCCATAGAACCTTTCCAATGCAGAGAAGGTTCTTTAAAATAGAAATATTTAAAATGTTTTTCACACTAAGAAAAAAGGGTTCTTTTAAAAACTGTTCACTGAAAGGTTTTTGGGGAACAAACAATTACTATTTTGTTGCACCACTTTGAAAACCCCCTTTAGGAACCTTTATTTTTAAGCGTGAATGGCAACCAACATTCTTTTGTGTTCCACAGAAGAAAAAGTCATACCAGTTTGGAACGACTTGAGAAAGTTACATGTTGACAGAATTTTTATTTTGGATTGACCTATCCCTTTAATGCACAACATACATTTTAAAAGCAGCATAGGTACTTGTAGGACTAAACATAAATTGACATAGCTGTTAGTGCCACCTTGTTTGGCCCGCTTTGTGAAATGTTTAGCTTGTTGAAGCAAACCTGAGACCAAAGACAATTCCGCTTGTCATTTTGATCCGTAAGCCACCCTTGCCTCACAGGTTTTCGTCCTCTCAGGATGAAGGCTAAGAGACGGCAGCCGAATTCCCCTAATGGGGTTAAAGGGAGTTTAACCATCTAAAGAAGCTCTCAAAGCGTCAGAGATCTCATCGCTCTAAGGTGGTCCAGGCGTGTCTCCTCACTGGATTTCACATCACACCAGTGTCTCTTTTGATACGATCAAATCCCCATAGACAGGCTTTTCTCCTTGATGGGCATAATTTCTTTAATTATATTTAATCCTGCATTTGTGGCATTGATTGTGAAGTATGAATCACTTTTGACACTTTAGAACGCTGTAATGCGGTTGTCAGCATTTCACCCGTGTCACAAAGACACTTAGAGCCTCCTGTTGTTTTTTACCGGAATCAAAAGATAGTGTAAATAAACGAGGACGCATGAAAATACTCCTTGATAATGGAACGATTCATTTTTATGTTAACGCAGTGTCTTGTCTGTGCGCCAACACCTGTAGCGGCTTCCAACTCGAAGACCTTTGGCATTCCCTCCCTCGTGCTGTTGCAGAGCACACCTGTCCTCCTCAGGGCTAAATAAAATACCTCAGTACCTGGCAGGCGGCAACAACCACTCATTGCCGTCTGACATGGCAGTGTGGTAACGTCTCTGGAGACTTGTCATTTTGCTTTATTAAGCCCCACTGACAGGCTGTTTGACGCTGTGTGTGGGGTCAAAGGTGTCAGGCCACTGCGAGCGAGAAGTGGGTTACACTGATTACCACACAAATTACAGCCAAGCAGAGCCGAGCAACTGAGCTTCATAATTACAAGGGATGTTTCCAGCATGAAAGGCCACTTGAGAAACATTATCTATATGTGTGTACATGTTTGATCTGTGGGGTGGAATGTTAGTCAAGGATGTGTTTGAAAGTCTTCTGCAAGCACATCTGTACGAAATGCACCGTCCGTGATGTTCGAGTGCAGTAAAATCGTTTGGAGCTTCACAGGAATTTTTATGCATGCCATAACTGATTTGAAATTGGGTCTTTGCGCACAGTAATCCAGTGTTAATCCTCAGTTTTAACTTGTCTTTCTCTCGTACGCAGGTCGGTCTTAAGGTTTTCCCATAGCTGATGTTATAAAAGCTACTGAAAAATCAGGTAGTGACAACAATGATGCATTTAAACGTGTATCAGAGAAATCACAGGGAAGGAGGTGGGTCTTGACTCAGTGTTGCCAGATCTTTCTATAAAAAACGGCAAATAATAACAAGCCTATAATAAACTTAAATCCAAATGCGTTATCTTGGAAATAAGTCACATACCAAAATATTGCATCCTGTACCTGCCTACCATATTAACTCCATAAATATGAGCAGAACCCAAACAACAAGCTAAAAGACGCTTAATTAATAAGCGATGCTTACAATAAGTGGAAATGGCAACGCTTCAAGATTGCGCTCTACAAATTAGTCTTCCAAACATAAACAAAAACACGATGGTGGTTTTAGTTAAAATTGATAATTAACAAGGCACACCTGAACATAATGAAGAACTCATATCAATAACCATGATAACTAACTAGACAGAGCAAAACAGAGCAAACTGAAGTCCAAACAGTGATATGGTGTGATAGATCACTGGCTAATGCTCTGTGCAGTGAAGTGATGCTTGGCTGGGCTCTGGGTCTGGCTCCAAGATGTCTGCGAGGTGTGGCTGGATGTTGATGTTGCAGTCGACATCCGCTTCGTCCACTGATGTAATCTTTCAGGGTCCAGTACGGATCTCCCCTGGGCATGACGAAGCAAATGTCGTCATTCAGACCACACCAAAATCCCTTCATCAAGCAGACGTCATCGCAGCTCGCATGGTGGCAAGTGTCGAGGAACTCCTCCACATACAGTGGTGGCCAAAATTATTAGAACACTAGTATTTTCACCAGATAAAAAATGGTTTTACGTCAGTTATTTCTATCTCTTGCTGTAGTGTGTCAGTAGGAAATATTAGTTTACATTTCCCAACATTCATTTTGCCATTAATTGTAATAATCCAGTGAGATTTTTGTTTGCACAAGGAGTCTGACAACATTGCAACAACCAGTGCTCCACACAGAGATCTGATCTGATCATCATCAGTCTGTCTGGAATGACATGAAGAAACCGAACAAACTGAGACAGACTAAATCCAGAAGAACTGTGGGAACGTCTCCAAGATGCTTCAAGAGTCCTACCTGCAAATCTACCTGAAAAACTATGCGCACCTAGGGCAAAAGCTGCTTTAAACGCAAAGGATGGTCACACCAAACGTTGATTTAAATTAGTAAATAGAAGTTGATAAAGAAAATCTATTTATGACATTTTATGCATAAAACTTTTAACAGTACAGTAGATTTGCAGGTAGGTTTCTTGAAGCATCTTGGAGACGTTGACTTAAAAATCTCACTGGATTATTACAATTAATGGCAAAATGAATGTTTGGAAATGTAAACTGATATTTCCAACTGACATATTACAGCAAAAGATTGAAATAACTGACTTAAAATCATTTTTAGCTGGTGAAAATACTAGTATTCTAATAATTTTGGCCATCACTGTAGTCCTCGAGATTACGGCCATTTTGAAAAATAAAAACAGTCCCTCCACTTAACAGAGTGTTGCCCCTCTTTGGGGCAATGTTAATGGATGCAATATCCATAGTCTTTGTATTGGTCAGGTATTCTATCACAAAACGGTGTAGATGAATACGCAAAAAGATGAAGAAGATGATAAACAGTCTTTAATTTAATCCACACAAGGTACAGTATATCCACACAAGAAAGGCCGGTGACACACGTGTACATTGACGTTAACGATACCCGACCCACTAACACTGAACAGACGGGAACTTAAATACACAGAACAAAAGAGGATAATTAACAAGACACACCTGAACATAATGAAAAACTCAAATCAATAACCATGACAACTAACTAGACCATTACATTAAAATGTCCAGTTTTCTTGTTATGATTATAAAGTTATTTCAAGGTTATTAAACATTTCTGACAATGTTCTATTAATTTTGTTTTTACCCAAAATCTGACGTTATTTGAAAGTTTGATTTTAATTTTCTAAGAATTTTCTTGTAATGATTAGTAAATTTAAAGTATACTAAAACGTTTCTTAGGTACAACTTCATTTTTACCCACATATATCATGTTATTTGAACATTTATTTATTTTTAATATTTTAAGAATATTTTCTATCAACATTATGAGAAGTTTTTTTCAAGAACAAATAACATCATAAGGACGTTCTGAGAATGTTGACTTCAGAATGTTTTCTCTCAACATTATAAGAACAAGTAAAAACAACAATGAGGACATTCAGAAAACGTTTGTGAAAGTTGTGGGAATGTTCTCTGTTAGCTGGGCAGTTGCCTGATAACACTTTCAAAACTGCTTCTCCAAAAATCCAGATCCACAGCAGGATGTACTTTGATCTGTGCTCTTCTCATCTGTGGAATTAAACAAATTTGACCACTGTTACTTCCACACAGTGTGCAATTATATAAAAATTATATTGATGGAGTTAAACTTTTTTTGACTTAGTTATTACATTCCAGCTATAACACCTCCACCAGAGAAGCTTTGGCTCTGAGCACTCAAAACCTTGTCATTCTTCTAATCCGTTTACTCAATGACACAATAGAATACAAAAATGTCAAATTTAGATCATTACAAATTGCACAACCATGTTCTATGAAGACTCTAAGCATTGTGAGGTCCAAAATCCTGGTTAAGACTCTCCATTTTTTAAGCTAAAATGGATAACACCAAGAATCTTTTATCCTTTTATCCTGTTCAGATCCCTTAATCCTGTGGCCATTTCAGTTTTCTGCTGTTATTTCAATTCAACGCAAACAGCACTGTTTGTACCGTAGAATTAGAAGCAGGGACACTCAAGAAAGAAGAACTGCTCAGTGGTGCCAAGAACAAAATTAGATCTCTTTGAGTATTTTAATGAGATGAACTTAAGTATTCACATTTGAATAAACCTCTAAAAATGGTTAAAAATGGTAAAAAAGTCTTTGTAGTTTCACTGAGAAACACTGAGAATTGCAATTGTTAACTTAAGTTTTCTTTCTTTTATTTTTTACTTTTTTTTGCTAGACTTAACCTGTGAAAACTGCTTTTGTGAATGTAACCTAATGCTGTCATATTTAATACAGACAATGTTTCATCTGACTGTCACCAATTAATCTAGATTTTATTGCATGAAGCACATTTTTAGGTTACCTGACAACAAAATATCCTTACAGTGTTATACAACATGTTTGAACACCACAAAATTGTAAGATTTTTTTTTTATTTAATATTGCATCTATAAACAGTGCTGCATGTTGCAGACACTGTCCAACTTCAGAAATCCATTTAATTTAATATTGTCCCCCCTCAGTCCATTCTAAATCCTTAATTAACCCCTAATTTGAACCTCCCAATAAACAAATTATTTACTCCCTATTTACCCTGCATTCAATGGCATTCTTAGTGTTGAGTGGTCAGACCGGGGGGCTGGGCAAGCCGGCACCAATAAAAACAGCACTAAAATGCAATTACAGTGCCTGAAGAATGGCCAAGCTTAGCAATTTGCCTGGGTTAAAGCAAGGAGATTGCAAGTCTGAGGCCACTTGGAATTCTGTGCCTGCCCTGTGTGGGAAAAACAGTAGGATGGCGAAAACTACCCTTTGTGAAGTAATTACTGGAACTAGTCGTGAACAGCAGCAGAGGGCTTCACTAATGATAACCCCTCTCCTCTACCCCCTCTAGTCACCTTGTCATTGATATACTTACGCTGATATAAGCACACTTCACTGCAGGGTGGGTTCACACAATGGATCTGTGCTGAAAAAGTGAATGAGTTTTCTTCCCGTCACTATCATTTACATGTAAACCAATCCAAATCCATCAAATTTGACCCTTATAATGCATCATCCACAAATAGACAGAGTGCTAATTAATGAAAAATGTTTAACATCTAAAGATAAAAAACGTATTAGTATATCAGTCATTATATTGCCGCATATAAACCAATTGTATGCAAAGTAAAAGGAGTAAAATATCTTCACATAACTTTTAAGATAAGTATTAATACATTTTCCATATACCAAATTTATTACAGAATTGTGCTGAAGCCTAAACTGTCCCTTAAAACTGATATATATATATATATATATATATATATATATATATATATATATATATATATATATACATGTATATGCCACTGTCTTTGACAAGTGGATTTAATTTTTGGAGGGTGATTTTTTTTGGCAGTTGGAGCAACTCATCAATAATTGATCAACAGTTGCATCCTTTGAAACTGCAATTAAATTGTGTGAGTTAGCTTAGTCAATATTTCACTACAATTAACATGCTTGTATAGAACAAAATCAAAATCTAAAGCTCTCCTAACTTATGACTTGAGTTCAATTTAAATTCTGCTGTAAGCAGCACTAATTATTCAAAGTAAATGTTGTGTAATTATTCAGCTAAATTATTCTGCTAAAGTCAGTTCAGTGTTGGTTCAGTTCAGTTTAATAAGAGTGTAATGTTTAACTATTTTCAAACAGTTCTGCAGAAGGCAGCAATGTCATTATTCAGCTTGAGTCATTAAGTTACTAGTCATCCAATTTTTCATATCAACTATGCATTCCATTAGTTTTGTGAATTGGTATGTTTGGTTGGGTTGCGATGAAATATAGAGCTGAGTATTGTCAGCGTAGAAGTGAAAACTAACTCCATGTTTCTTAATGATGTGTTCCAAGGCATATTTAGAGTGAAAAGCAAACAGTCCAAGTACTGAGCCCTGCGGTACTCCAATGAGACCTCTTTATTTACTGATACAGAGTAACACCTCTTCCAGCAGCTACCTTAACTTTCCCAGAAGGTCTCCCATGCAGGTATTGAACAAGCTTAACCCTGTTTAGCTTCACCAGATAACCAGTCAAGAGCTACGGGTTGCCAGCTGCAGGTTATTGCAATGGACCCTCTCAAATCTATACACATCCATGGCTACGTCATCATCACAAAAAAAACTTACAAAATTTAAGTTCATGTAAATTTAAAGAGACTAAAGTAATTCAAATCAAAACAGTAAAACATTTCTGGTTATTTCAAATGTGTCAGTTTTGTGAACTTAAAAGAAATAGAAAGTTCTAAATGCTTATCAAGGTTAAACTAATTTAAACTAATTTGTTTTATTAAACACAATTTTTAATTTTCCCCTACTCCATACAAATAACTGCTTTGAGCATTAGGGCTTAAAGTGTGGTTGTGACAAGAATTGAGCTGGAGCTGACTGTAATGATAGTTTTATAAAAACACACAATTTTCATACATGCTATGCATAGTGGCCACAGCAAGAACTACAACAACAACACACACCCAAAAAAAAAAAAAAGAAAAAAAAAAAGCAGAGCCCTTTAATGATACATTCAGAGGTTTTAAGCTCAGGTTTCTTTCGGGTGAATCCAAACGGAGCAGGCAGTCAAAACATGACGTTACAAGAACAACTGTGTGTCACGTCCCAACATACTCATTACATACTGTTCATAGTCATTTATCTAGCGCTCCAGAAAATCTACCTGAAACCTTCCATAACACCAGCATACTAAACCCCAAACATCACATCTTAGTTAAAAAAAAATGCTCCATTATTGCAATTAATCCATGCACTAGATCTGAAAAGCATGACTTTAGGTCCATTCTTTTGAATAATAATAAAAATAAATTTTCAAGTCTTCAAATCAAATTTATTTGTATAGCACTTTTCACAATACACATTGTTTCAAAGCAGCTTTGCAGAAAATAATGATATGAATATTGATAATATCTTCATGCCTTTTAGTTGAATTTAGCAGATTAGAGCTGGGTGATAATATTGTTTACACTTTGTGATGATTCAAGCAATCAAGCAGTAGAGATTTTTGGTATGTGAGTATATGCAGATGAAGTTGGATGTACTGTTTCTGTTGTGCCATAACTGTTTTGTTGATCTGAATTTGCCCTTGTTTAAACTGGGTATTAAAATGCTTTTTGGTCATAAGTAGATCATAAGTAGACGAGGGAGACACATTCCCACTTATGCCTGCTGTTTTAATTTGATTTTTTTGAGGAGAGGGTCTATGGGCAGGTGTATGTATGGGCCTTTTCTGATCCCTCACTCTAATATTGAGAAATAAGCTCACACAATTTACTTATGAATGTGAAAGGTGACAATGGAAATTAATATGGTGAGCAGCAGGTTTAGTTTCTGCTCCGCCACCCATTCATCAATATTACGGAAAGAATCCGTTCATAACCAAGGAACCTAAATAGCTAGATTCAGCAACAAGCAGACATAACATATAGAGATATTGCTTACCGTTTCTACGTTACTCATCAGTTTGTTTTTGTAGTAAGGATATGATGGAGAAGTTACTTGCCAGGTGCTAAACTTTACTCCTTTTTTGTTGTACCACATTACTGACCTCTCACATATCACCATCACCTACTCCTCCACATTTTGCTGTCCTTTCAGTGTGTAACTGAAAATCTCTTACCCTTTTAAGAGCAAAGTAATTTAGCTGCAAATAGCTCAGACATCAAAAGACTTGTCATGTGTGAAACGAGAACTGTTTGAGCAGAGGTGTGACTTTTGTGTAGCTCCACCTAACTTTACTTCTTAACATTCACCCAAGAAGGCATTTATCCATCAACTTGTGTTGGACCTTAAACACATACGAGAGGCCCTGCATTCAGATGCATTGATATGCTGTTGTAAAAGTCTGCTGAACTTCAGGTCATTAGAACAAGAGTGAGCGAAGTGTAGGAACATAAAGACAGTAGAGCTGGAGGACACTGATTGCAATTAGGTCCATTGTCTTCTATTTATATGGTTATTGGGAGGTACCGCTTCGACTGTGTCAAAATTCTCACACTCGTTGAGTGAAGTCTCCCACAGTGGAGCTGACAAGTCTTCTTCAGGCAATTACCTGCTAACTAGGTTGCTCTCACCTTGGTGACAAGCTTGTTAGGTGGGTTTCTGCTCTGTGAAAGCAGACAATTTCCTTCAGCCTGAGGGTGAGGTGCTCGGCTACTGTAGATTCTGGCTAATTTGTGAATCAGATTCTGGCTCTGGTGCCTCTCTGTCTGATGGTAGATGGGATCTAGGGCTGAAAATGCATAAATCTTCTTAAGAAAGAAATCAAGAAATTTCTGAATTTCTTTATCTTGCTAAATGTTTTTCCTAGTTTATTTCTGTTGGATATGGAAAGTGTTATATATATCACAAATGTTAAAAACACTGCATTTTAGAAATATTGTAAATGGCATTTTACAATAAACATACTGCATAAACATAAACATACTGATGGAATATTCGTAGTATAGTTTTGTGTTTAGCATATCAGTGTGTTTTTGGTTGGAGACAGATCTATTCATATGACACCTGTTTGAGTCATTGTGGTGTAAAGTTTTTGAAAATATTTTGTGGTTTCGTGTTTAGAGTTTTGGGACAATGGGCCAAAGATTCAGCAAACAATGTGTTAACAATTGGGAAAAACTGCTATTTGAACAGTCAGTATTTGAACAGTGTAACTATTTTTGAAATGACTAATTGACTAAATGACTTTTAAAATCTCACTCTACCTATTATTATAAGAAAGTGCAGTGTGTGTACTGTACACTGTATATACATTTTCTGCATGCTTTATATTTCATGAATTTGATACCTTGTTACATGTGCTATCTAATTACCAAAATGTTTGCATTTTTATGTGTCACAGTTTTTCTTCATTTTTGCACATCCAATTTTCCCCATTAGAAATGGATTTTTCCATAATTTTGTGAGAGAAATAACATAATTTCGGTCCTTTCTACAGCATGGGAAGAAAATAAGTAAATAATTTTAATCCGAGTTGTCCACATTTACACAAATTTTTACACCCATTGTGGACACACATCACTAAATTAATCACTAAATTAAGAAACTATTAAAAAAAATACCATTGACATTATATACTGTGCAGTATGCAATAATCAATATACTAGCTTTCCAATCTGAACATATCTTTTAGATCGCTGTCTGTCTGCATTTTAACCATATACCTGTATATATGAATGAACATACCACATCTGTCATGTTGCCATTGCCATGTGATCTACAATGTCAGTTATGTTGTTTCCTGACATTCACGACTCCTCTCTGATGGCCTCATATAGTAAAGCGTTTATTGGATGCACACTTTAGAATCTCAAAATGAATTCAGACATACTCATTTCACGAGACATACTCGTTTTTTGTCTACTACATAATCAGGAAGTGGGCATATTCAGACAAGGGAAGGTCTTCTGATGGATTTATAAATATTATAACTTTTTTATCATCTAAATATATACTCTCTTTCAGGTAAGGAGGTTTTTTGACAAGCAATAATATGATGGCAATCGCTAGCGCTTGAAAAAGTATTACCTTGTATCCGCTCATGAGGGGGCCATGTATGTCAATATTTTTTGGATAGTGGAGTTAGGCAATACTAAGACCTAGCTTCTGGCAGGGACATTGTGAGAGGAAGAATGAGTTATCAGGGGTCCTCTATTAGCCCCTAGTATTGGTGGGCTCTATTCACGTTGGCCTATAATCTGCTTCAGGGGCTGATCATTGATGCAGTCCTGTCACCACAGCGAATTTTTGCCCTTATTGTCCCCCAGAGAACTAAGCTGGCTCCTGAGCTCTCTCAAAAGAATCATGTTATTATCAAGGGATTTTTCCCCTTCTTTCTCTCACACTAAAATCAAGAAAGAATGATGCTATTGTGTCCTGTGTGTTCCCAGCTCCTAATTGTGGACAATACTGACAACTATCCCAAGTTTTAATCTGGTCTATTTATTGGATGGTTTACTCTTCAGTGAGTCAGTGGGGGACAGATTCCATATAGACTGATGCTATAATGTCCTCTAAGCTCTTTAAAGGCCTGTACGTGGTTTTAGCTATTTCAGTTTCAGCTTCAGCTAATTCTGTTGATCTGTTTCATACCTTTTCCCTTATTTTAACATGTACAGAATGGCACTTGCATCTGTCAAGGGTGCTATAAGGAGGACTTAAGAGCAGAGGATTATAGAACTGAAATTTATTGCATTTGTAGAGAAAACAACAAAATTCCAGTTGGTTGCCAAGTCCCTAAACAGCTCAAGACAGTATAGAGCAGAAGATGAATGAGTAGTCAGGTGAAGGTCAGTACCGAGAGATCAATCCAATCCAGCAAAAGTACAAGGGGTGATTCAGAGACAAAGTCAAAGTCAGGCAGACTTTGGTGGCATAGACCAGTCCATGGTAGCAAGAGGGTAGATCACAGATGAAGATCATGAGGACAAAGCGCAAGTTCAGACCACGATGAACAGGCCGATAAATGGGATCAATCCAGTGAAGTGGACAGAGATACAGCATGAGAACAGACCATGCCAATAAGGAAATGAGACTGACAGGATAGGCAGGAGCAAAGGTGAGGTTCACAAACACTCTGGTATTGAAGTGATTTAGAGAGCAGGCAGATAAAAAGCGAGTGATCAGGATAAAATAGAAGACAGTTGAGAGCACAGGCACACCATGGAAAGAGGAAGAGGCTCCACCTTGCATACTCTGGGCAGAGCAGACTGCTGGCAGTGGAAATCTTCAATGAGCACATGGTCCAGATCTCTCTTTTGGACCGGATCCCTCCTAGTCCACCATATACTGCAATCCCTATCCATGCCACCTGGAATCAAAAAGTCCTCCTATTGATAAATGGTGGTAAATCCTCTATCATTAGGGGCAGGGGGAAAGATGGTCAAAGCTGCTCTGCCCCCATACTGATCAAACGCCAGAGTATGAACTCAAAATGGCAGATCTTTGGTGGAGATCCACACCCTTTGCCCACAGATGTAATAGGGCACCACAATCGATGTCAGTCAGCGTTATTTTTTCATGCATTCCCCTTTCCTTATCACCTTCTCTCTGGCCCTCGTTCAGCAGCAGCATTGGATGAACACCTGGACATGAAGGAACAGCAGCTTTAGTACCCTGGGAAGTAAACAGGGAATTGAAAGCCAATACAGCACAACATGGACAACCTGGTCTATGACACCAACAGGGAGTTATTAGCTGTGTTTCCACTGTCGAGTCAAAAGCGTGCATGCTAGTGCGTGCCAGGGCCAGTCGCGTTTCCATTGTCACTTCCGGGGCTTGATCGTGCCTCGTCGAGGAATCCTTGGGGCCAATGGCCGGGGTTTTTTGGCCCACCGAAATCCTTGGGTCAAAGCAGGCCAGCTCGGGGTTGAGGAGTGGCTATGAACAAAGGCAGAGTTTCTCCGCGTCTGGAGAGCGTCAGCGCCGCGGATCATTTCATATAGTTAACAGCTATAACACCAGCATTAAAGACTTTTAAAATAATTTTAGCTCAAAATTCACTTTCAGGCATCAGTAAACATGGTAAATACGACCACTTGAAGAAATCAGACAAATCATATAGGCTATCACAACTGTGTATTTATTTAGTTACATATTTTATCTGTCAGTAAGTCTCGTATCTTTATACCTGATATTTTTTTTCTAATTGTGATGTACTTTCTGTAACTGCAAATAAACAGAAACAGACACGACTGAATACGTTGGCTATGTGTCTTCTTTCTTTTGTGAAATAACGGTAAATACCACTTTATTTCTAATTTTTAATCCTGACAAATTAATTCATTATGATGCATCACTTATTGTAAAACTAGTAATACATGGATGCTTTGGTTTTAAATCTTTAAGAAGACAACAAAAAATGCAAACAAACGGCTGCTTTTATCATTTCCATTTTGTGATCTCGCTAGTTCCAGTGATTTATTTCTGATTGGTTTTCTGATAATTCTTAAATTTTGTGGTGAAATGATGAGGTTGTGTGATGTTGTTCCAAAGAGGCGTGTAAAGGGCGGTTTTAGTGAAGCACTGCAGAGCTTCTGGCCCGACGGTGGACACAGCGTAATTTTGGGCTCTGTGCTACAGGTCTGAGGCTATTAGCCCCGCCCGGCCCTTTGAAAGCACTGGCTCGCATTACCCCAACCGTACAAAAGCAGCTACTGGCCTATTCCACTCACACCAACTGCTGACTCCAAGAAGATGGGTGGGAGACCAGACACCATTTGAGATCCTGGTTCGGATGGTTGGTCTGGCCGTTGCTCTGTGGTTTGAATACTGATGAAATACTAGCAGTAGAGCCAATCTGCAAACAGAACCCCCTCCAAAAGTGAGAGACAAACTGGGGTTCCTTGTCAGAAACCATATTCTCCAGAATACCATGAATCCGGAAGACGTGGTCTACAACCACCCATGCCGTCTCCCTGGCAAACAGGAATTTGGGAACAGCAATGAAGTGGATCGATTTGGAGAGACGTTTCAAAATGTGGGAATAACAGTATTCCTGCTGGTTGGAGGGAGACTGGTGACAAACATGTTTTGAACACAAACTGAGCATGCGTCCACAAACTTAAGGACATCATCTGCCATGGCCAGACAGACACCAAAAGCAGCCAGAGACCTCCTCACTCCCAGATGGCAGATGAGTTTGGAGGAATGTGTCCCCACTTGAAGACCACAGAGTTCACCTTCCCAGGAATGAACAACTGACCTGCTGGACAATTACCATACAAAGTAGTGTGGCCCTGTCCACCGCAGTAAAAATGCAGAACAACCTTTTGAACAACTTTTGCGGTTTCTCCTCCAAGTGGAACTGCAATCTACCCACTTGCATGGGCTCAGGATTAGGTGGTCCTTCCATCACTAGGGGAACAGAGGGAATTTCCAGTGGTTCTGCCTGAGACCTACCCGGGCTCACCTCGAAGGTCAAATTGATGGTCCAGGAGACCAAATCATCAAAATTCGTGGGGGGGTCTATGGCTTAAATATTATTTTTGTTACCCTCTGCCTAATCTCGTGTAGCCAGATCTTCAGATCACATCTAATTTTGTGCTGTATCATGTTTAGGGGCATGAAAATGTCACCACAATAGCAGATTGGTGTGTAAAACTCTTGGGCATATTTTAAAGATTTTGTGCCGTGAACTTTAAATATTTCACATACTTTTGCAAATCCAGCATTTAGTTGATCCTGATAAGTGCTCATCATCACAGTTGTAAACACAATGGCTTTCTTCTTCCATAAGGGGGTTTGGCGTCACGGCATCTTTGGTGTCACACACATCTCCCGGAAATCCTGTATAATTCAACCAATCCGATGACGACTTTGAAACTCCTGAGGTGTTTCCAATTTTGTGTGCCATATGCATCAGACGTTCAGCCAACGGTCCGTGGGCATGACGTCTGAGGCTGAGACTACCCTCTGCCAGACCCTCCAGGAAGCACTTGGTTCTATTCACTGGTGGTAGCGAGTGTGTAAAACTCAATTGCGTAGTCTGCCACTGACCATCTGCCTTGTCTGCTTGCCTTCATGTGACCTAACATGACTTCACTGAATCCCCTGCTGGGTCGATACTGGTCAGAATGTTCTGTCAGGTTTGTTGTAAGGAGGACCCAAGTGCAGAGGATTAATGAACTGAGACTTTATTGAGTTTACAGAGAAAGCAACAAAAATATATATTAGGTCGCAGAGTCCTGAACCAGTTCGAGACAGCAGAGCAGAGGATGAAAGAGTAGTCTGATCAAATCAGGCAAAGGTCAGCATGAGAGGTCAGTTTAATCCAGCAAAAGTACCAGGTAGAAGACAGGTGAGAGCCACATGGAGAGCAGAAACAAAAACAAAGAAAAGTGAAGCAGAGGTAAGCTGACGAGCCCTGCATAGCAAATGAAGAATGCAAACTTTTCTCTAAAGGTAATTTAACCAACAACAAGCAGAAAATTAGAAATTTGTACTGCATTATACTGTATGTGTGCTCAACTTTCACATGTTAGTCCAGATCACT
This sequence comes from Spinibarbus caldwelli, assembly GCA_039654775.1. NCBI lineage: Eukaryota > Metazoa > Chordata > Actinopteri > Cypriniformes > Cyprinidae > Spinibarbus > Spinibarbus caldwelli. The sequence continues at coordinate 4,241,472 of CM077234.1, forward strand.
TTCACTATAGACTGATACATATTAGATGAAATGAACACTCCCTTACAAAACATGTGCTATTAGTATATCTGTGTGCTATTAGTATACATTTTAAAACTAAAATTAAGAGAGTATGTTTTCAGTATCGTTTTTATGATCTTATGAACTTTACTTAAGTTTACTAAAAGGGATAGTTCACCCAGAAATTAAAATTCTGTCATTAATTACTCACCCTCGTGTCGTTCCAAACCCGTAACACCTTCGTTCATCTTTGGAAAACAAATTAAGATATTTTTGATGAAATCTGAGAGCTTTCTGACCCTTCATAGACAGCAATGCAACTGACATGTTCAAGGCCCAGAAAGGTATAAGGACATCGATAAAATAGTCCTTGTGACATCAGTAGTTCATCCTTAATTTTATGAAGCTATGATAATACTTTTTGTGCGCAAACAAAACAAAAATAACGATTTCATTCAGCAATTTCTTCTCTTCCGTGTCAGTTTTCGCCCTGAGTTCAGGAGAGTACCACAACACATGCCTGTAATTTCGCTGAGGCAGGAGCCGGTGTTCTGACACAGAATGTCCATCTCTCTTAGTTCATCGTCTGTATGTTCTCATGAACGTGACGAAGACTAACATGGAAAAGAAGAAATTGTTGAATAAAGTCGTTATTTCCGTTTTCTTTGCACACAAAAAGTATTCTCATAGCTTCATGAAATTAAGATTGATTCACTGATGTCACAAGACCATTTTAACAATGTCCCTACTACCTTTCTGGGCCTTGAACGTGGAAGGACCCTTGCTGTCTATGCAGGATCAGAGAGCTCTCAGATTTCATCAGAAATATCTTAGAAGGTCTTAGGGGTTTGGAATGACATGAGTGATTAATAACAGAATTTACCCATTTTTGCATGAACTATCCCTTTAATAAAATGAACTTGAAATACACTTCTTTTTGTAAGGGCTTATTTAAGATTGTATTAATGCTATAAAATACGCTACAAAGAATTATAAGCTGATGCCCATAAGCATTGATAAATATATAAATACGTTATTAGTATTTAAGGGGTCTTTTGGCCTATGAGATCGAAGTGTATAAATGAATGTGGTATGCATTTACTTTTTTCCTTCACTAGCAGTGCCCCTGGTGGTGACTATAGAGAATATATTAAAATAATGTAGTTCCACTGTGTTGCTCATTTTCCCTTCCTGGTATCCTCATGTTAATACAGAGCTTGGTCACGACATGAAATAAAAGCTATAGTTAAAATCATAGTTGCATATTTTAAATATTTTTTTTGCGATGCTGTCCATTTGCCAGTTAAACTTGCTTTATAAGTGTATTTACTGTAAACACATCATGTTTGTTTTTACACAAGAGACGAGTCAAAATTATTATCTGTGAAACTCGATGACATACCATATGTGGCACATTAACATTAGGTTTAAACCCTGTAATATTCCTTTAAAGACTGCATGAAATTACAGTTTGATTTATTCGCTTTTGAAACAGAGCGTTAGAGCATATATTTCCCTCTTTTCTTTTCTTTTCTTTTCTTTTCTTTTTTTCTTAAATAGCCAATAGCTTTTTTTTTTTTAAATATCAGTTTCAGTCACAGACATGAACCATGATTTCCTACTTTCTGTCACTAATTGGTTGCACGTTAATGAAAGGAGGGGACATTCTCATTTCAGAGAACCCCTGATTGCAAGACGAGAGAAATGATACATTTGTAATGTTTATATTTATGCTTATGACTGGAAAAAAATATTATTTATTATCATAATTTATTGCTGTTGCTCTTATTTCAATTTGAACTAACCCCTAAACCTAAATATATAACTCTGGCATGTAACATGATGTCTAATGTCAGATTTGGGTCCATGAAGCAAAACCACTTTTGAATCAAAAGTCAATGACAGAAGCGTATTTTTATTTAATTTGGTTATAACATTAACAGCTAGAATTCTAATAACAGAGAGCAGGACATACAGTGCATCCTATGTGGTCAGTGAAAAAAGAAGCAACAACAGATTCTGGTTGCTGGTAAAACCATTACACAAAACAACATTTTCCTCACAAGTAATAATCTTTTGTCAGCAAATATATACTCTTGCTAATATATACATTACAGTAAAATAAATAATCATAAAAAAATCCAGAACTTCCAGAAATCCTAAAACACAGAACTAGTCCATACAAAACTTTGGAATTTAAGACCATGTTTAGAATACAAATTGAACTGTGTGGAAGCAAACAATTGAAATTTAGATGCAGTAATGTACACATAAAAACATGAAGTATTGATTTTGTAGTTAGGGGCGGATCATTATGTTAACTAAAGCTTTGTGGAACACTGAATAGGGCATGTGCTTTGAAATGATCCCTGATTGATGAGAGATTAAATCAGTGTGAGATGGGCAAGAGGAAACTTGAGTTAATTTTCTTTGAGGAAAGATCTGCGAAAAGAACTTCTGCCAAAGAATTTTACAAGCTGGCGTTTTATCTCTGCCTTCACACATTTCCTTGCAATATTAGACCGACTAATAGTTAATCTCCTGTATATTTACTAGTTACAAATATTTTTTAAAGTGTAATATCATTATTGTGAATGGACCATATGTATTTTCTTCAGAAAGCTGTTTTCGATGCTACTTTGTCAAAATATAGCGTGGCTTTTAATAACACAATATGCATTTTAATTTTCATACATTACATATTTTATAATCTATTGTTCAAAAGGACTCACAAAAGTGTTAGAATATCTCTATTTGGTTAATGAACACAAACTCTATCAAGATTCCGTTAGTAGAAAACTTCACATTTTAGTTCTTAACTATGCTTACACATTGTCTTTCACAGAAAGAAGAAAACAAAGAGTCATGCACATATACAGACACATTTACATACAAACACCAAGACACATACAGTAGATTTACACAGAGAAACACAAATGCACAAGCACAATATAACGCATAAATATAACAACAAACCTGTTATTAGTTAGCAGCATTATAAATGAGGGTAGTTCATTTAGTTTCTGCACTGCTGCTAACTGTCATGTACAACTGGGTAGGGAAAGTTAGAATAAAACAAAAAACAAACAAACATTAATTTTGGTCATGAATTCACATATAATGGCTATTAAAAGCAAACGTGAAAAACACTTGAGAATTACAATTGTGAATAAAAACTAAATAATTAATTTTGTCATAGCAGAAACAAAATTTCAAATAAGGGTCCAAAATTAACCTTTCACCAAACACAAATAAAAATCAATAAATGAAAAATAATAATTACAAAAATACTTTTCACCATCTGTCAAAGGTGGGTGAGTTGAGAAAATATACCAGTAATGATACTGTGGCAATAATAATTATTTTCAATTATTATATACTTGCACTGGAGACACTTGGCAAGTGTTAATTTTGGACCCTGCATGTACATTTATATTATTGATTTAGCAGATGCTTTTATCCAAAGTGACTTACAAATGAACAGTGTTTCAGCTACTGAATAAAGGTAAAATTACCTTGTATATTCATTTTGAAATGTCGTGGACCTCTCTGTTTGTGAAATATCAATATTACTGTCACACTCAAATAAGGCAAATGAATATCATGCTCAATTTCAAGATAGAAGTGCTCACATCTATTTGTTTTATCTTTAATAGATTATTGATCTTTGGGGAAAACTGGGTTTTTTCACACTAGCACTTCTGGTGCATGACTGGATTAGTTTGAAGTCAGATTTCAGCTTGTTTGGATGATGTGAACACTGTTTTCTGAATTCTGGTGGGTACTTGTGAGGCAAACACAAGTCCACAAGTTAAATTTAGCACAGATATGAATGCAGTCATCCTAAATTGCTTAATTGAACCTCTGATGGCATATTATATAGTCAGATTATGTGCTTGTGTGTGCTCTGATCTAAAATAAAGAACATAGATCAGTGGCTCACTCACTTTCCTGACAAGCAGGACTGACACACTGCAAGCAGATGTTCTTTGGAACCTTTGAAATACATTCGCACAGACAAATGCAAGTGCCGTTCTGTGTTGACCCTTCGAAAAGAAGCCCAAGGGTTAAAAGACCGAAGTACAAAACTGAGCAAGGCTGTCCATTTCACAGCCTTCTCCTACGTAGTTGTTATCTAGCAACAAGGTGAACAGCTGCCGCTTTGATGACACAAGCTTACCATGGTTTGGACCCAAAAACACAGTGTGAACACAACCCAGCAGGGGCAGGGAAAATGGGAAGCAACTGAACTCTGGTTTGGACCAAGCAATCAAACCAAGTGTAATAGCACTCTAAACAACATTATCTAGAAGAGGTCTTGATACTTGCGACAAGTTCATAACACATTTCAAGAAAACAGTGACATATACACAATGCATGGACATTCACTCAGATACAAGTGCATTCATAACCTAATGTTAGTAACTTACAATAAACTCAACCTAATACATAAGTTCAGTGTTTGGTCTTGCACACAGAGACAACATAAAGTGTATTATATCTCATAAAAAAAAACCGGTTAATCAGTTGTTTGCTGGTATTCAGGAATGCTGGAATGCACTTTGTATTAAAAAGATTCAAATAGCTTCTTTAATGGTGTTAGTAGTAAGACTATCATTAATAATGCAACTATCACCACATTTCAGAGGCGCTTGTAGGCAAACCCTGGTGTTCAGTTTGTGCTGCATTTGTTGTTACAGAGTTGTCCCGTCTGAGTTTGCAGCCACGTGCCGACAAAACCTCTCCCTTTGAAAGGTTTCTGTTCTTTTCTTGGAGACACAATTCGTCAAGGTCCCAAGGGCCTGAGTCTCTAGTAATCTGATCCATCCTCCTGTATCAGACTGGAAACGATAAGTCCTTTCCAGAGCTGAGCCACAGGCCTGTATTTGTCCTCAACAATGGAGAACAAAGCCTCTATGGGTTTTTCTTTGTGTCTGTTGAAACAGCTTTCTTTGATGGTGTTCTAGAATTACTTCACTGTCCACTGTATCTCTTTTTTTGTGATTATCTTATCAGTGAAACCACAAACAACTCAATTAAACTCAGTCCACAAGTTTCGGACAGAAGGCTCTCCTATGTTCACAACCCCAAATGTCTGGTTCAATCTGGTTTTGGTGGTTTCTTACTTGCAGGTGTGGACATCATAAACTCGCGTACACTCCTGGCAGCTCACGTAGCAGCACCAGTGAAAAATGCAGTGGCATTTCTCCTTGCGTTTCTCAGTTCGAGTGTTGTGGCCTCGTCCGCAACAGAGCAAGTCGCAGCCATCGATACCGTGTGATGTCAGGTTACATATACGGTCACGGGTGCCAAAGGAGCCGGTTTCTGGGTTGGGTTCACAGAAGTTAGGCGAACTTTCATAGTATACAAGGTCAGTTTCGGTAGGGGGCTTGAAGAAGGTGTACTTCGGTCGTAAGGTCTCGACCCAGCCTCGTGATTCCCGATGTTTCTCCACCATCATTTCTGATGCGCTGTCATACTTGTCCTTCATGTAGTCGCCTATCACCCGAAAGTCAGGCTGCGACCACCAGCAGGTTTTCACCTCACAGCTTCCCGAAAGGCCATGACACTTACATTTCAGGTACATGTGGTCTGTGATTGACTAGAGGAAAAAGGAAAACAAAATATTTATCTTAGCACTATGATTCTAGATGATATTAAATTGCCCCTATTATAACATTTCGAATATTATCTTTCTTGCAGTGTGTAATGTACAACCCGAATTCCGGAAATGTTGGGACGTTTTTTAAATTTGAATAAAATGAAAACTAAAAGACTTTCAAATCACATAAGCCAATATTTTATTCACAATAGAACATAGAGAACATAAATGTTTAAACTGAGAAATTTTATACTTTTATCCACTAAATGAGCTCATTTCAAATTTGATGCCTGCTACAGGTCTCAAAAAAGTTGGCACGAGGGCAACAAAGGGCTGAAAAAGCAAGAAATTTTGAAAAGATTCAGTTGGGAGAACATCTAGCAACTAAGTAAGTTAATTGACATCAGGTCTGTAACATGATTAGCTATTAAAGGGATGTCTTAGAGAGGCAGTGTCTCTCAGAAGTAAAGATGGGCAGAGGCTCTCCAATCTGTGAAAGAGTGTGTAAAAAGATTGTGGAAAACTTCAAAAACAACGTTCCTCAACATTCAAATTGCAAAAACTTTGCAAATCTCATCATCTACAGTGCATAATATCATCAAAACATTCAGAGAAACTGGAGAAATCTCTGTGTGTAAGGGACAAGGCCGAAGACCTTTGTTGGATGCCCTTGGTCTTCGGGCCCTCAGACGACACTGCATCACTCATCTGCATGATTCTGTCATTGACATTACTAAATGGGCCCAGGAATACTTCCAGAAACCACTGTCGGTAAACACAATCCGCCGTGCCATCTGCAGATGCCAACTAAAGCTCTATCATGCAAAAAGGAAGCCATATGTGAACATGGACCAGAAGCGCCGTCGTGTCCTGTGGGCCAAGGCTCATTTAAAATGGACTGTTTCAAAGTGGAAAAGTGTTCTATGGTCAGACGAGGCCAAATTGCTTGCATGTTTTGGAAGGCACTATTAATGCTGAAAGTTATATAAAGGTTTTAGAGCAACATATGCTCCCCTCCAGACAACGTCTATTTCAGGGAAGGCCTTGTGTATTTCAACAGGGCAATGCAAAACCACATGCTGCAGCTATTACAACAGCATGGCTTCGTAGTAGAAGAGTCCAGGTGCTGAAACATTTGCTGCATCATTAAATGAAAAATATGTCAAAGATGACCACAAACTCTTCAGCAGCTGAAAATTTATATCAGGCAAGAATGGGACCAAATTCCAACACCAAAACTCCAGAAACTCATAACCTCAATGCCCAGATGTCTTCAAACTGTTTTGAAAAGAAGAGGAGATGCTACACCATGGTAAACATGCCCCCATCCCAACTAATTTGAGACCTGTAGCAGGTATCAAATTTGAAATGAGCTCATTTTGTGCATAAAATTGTAAAATTTCTCAGTGTAAACCTTTGTTATGTTATCTATGTTCTATTGTGAATAAAATATTGGCTCATGTGATTTGAAAGTCTTTTAAGCCCCGTTTCCACCGCAGGAACTTTCCCGAGGAACTAGGGACTTTGGGCCGGTACTTGGTGTTTTTCCACCGCAGGAACCAGGATCTAAATAAGGTTCCGGGTAAAAATTTGCCCCTCAGAAAGTCCTTGCTCGCGAGGTAGTACTTTTTCAAAGGTCTGGAACTTTCAGGGGCGGGACTTGGGCGCTGAGCATGCTGATTGGTTGAGTTCACACAGCATTGTATTTCAACCACCATATTCACATAATTTTTTAAAATATTACCGTTATTGTGTCATGAAATGTAGTTTTAAAAGAATTTCAGGCAAGAATGTAGTTGTTTAAAACTCAAATTTGTGGTTTATTTATAAAGACAGCACCTATTTGAAAATGTGCTTCACCGATTTCGGAGACGTGAGCTCCATGCGATCAGCGGGTGCTCAGTGCTCATGTATCCCGACTAGAGCAGCCTCACCTCGGCTAGTCTTTCTGACATTTGCCGCTGGCTCTGATGTCTCTGTAGTGGTTAAACATTCGTTTTGTGTAAATCTATCAGGATCTTTGGTCTTTATTATATTATTCTATTAATCTATTAATATGTTAAAATTAAAATTAAAAGAGGCAATACTGTTTGATGTAATATTTTGTTTCATTGTAATGTATGTCCCTGAAATACCTTTCTGCGGCTATTAATATGTTTAAATGAAACCGAAAAGAGGCAGTGGTGTTTGATATCATATTTCATTTTACTGAGGAAAATTGTTGTAGCCAAGGTGAGCTGACTGATGTTATCAAGTACACTGCTCTCTGCAGAATTACCGGACTTGCGTCGTCCCGAGTCGAACTTGCGAAGTCCGAACTACCGAGGATGCAAGTCCAAGATTTGCGTACTTTTTTAATGAGAAACGCACGCAGACCTACGTCACCAGATAATTGTTCCAGGTAATTTCAATGGAAAAGCGGCTTTAGTTTTCATTTTTATTCAAATTTAAAAAATCTCCCAACATTTCCGGAATTCGGGTTGTAGCTGTATGTGAATGCAAACAATCTGCAAAGTTGTAAAGGCGAAAGTGCACGATAAATAAAGTTTTTGACTCCAAAAAGAAAGAACGAGTCGTTAGTAATTCGAATCCTACTTCCGTGATGACAATGCATAATTTTATAACATCTGCATATGTTCTACATTGGCCAGCTGCGCACAATTTGACCCGCCCTCAAACACTGTAGCTTGTTCATGTCGAGAACGCACTGTTAAAGTAAATTCGGCAAAGCTGTTGAAGTAAATTCACTTTATTTTCACTTCCGAAGGATTAGGCTGCAAAGAATCAGTGGTTACCACAGCAGTACAACCCCAATCTTTTATTGTGTTCCCCATCATTTTACTGACAACTGCTTCTCTAATCTGGGAGAGGTCAACGTGGGATTCACAAATGCTTGCTCTTGAAAAATGGCTCAGTACCCAGTTTACTTGGACCAGCTGGCTCCACTGAATCACAACCTTTAAGTATGGTAATTAATAGATGTTTATATTTTCTATAGAGCGTTCAAAATATGGCACTATGGCAATGGGCGTATTGTTTCCGACACGTGGTAGACCAATTAGAACAGACTGGGCCATCTGCCCAATCAGAGCAGAGTAGGCTCACAGAAAGGAGGGGTTTAGAGAGACTGATTCTTAGAACTGCTTCAAAAGAATCGTTTGAGAATCGTTGGAAAATGAAGTGATATTAAATGCATATTTTGAGAAAACGAAAGTGTTTTTTGACCTTGCATGCATGTAAACCTCTTGTAGGAGACTACCAAAATAATATTAGGAACCTTAAAAATGGCACAGTAGGGACACTTTAAGGTTTTTTATTTTTTTTACCACAGGAACAATTCAAGAAAGACAGCACTTCTGCATTTGCATGTTGCTCCATTGGTTTCTCGACCAGGCATTCCTAACTTTTTTAAATAGTACTAAGACTTGCTTGTTCACCAGTAAGCAGCGTAGACTAACCTGAGCATATACTATCTCTGAATATAAACTAATCCAACAGCAAGCAGAATAAACTAACCTGAACTAAAGTGGAAACGCATTTAGTTTTTTTCAGTGGGAAAAATGTGCTCACCACACGTCCAGCTTCGTTGTTGTGTCGATTCATAGCTGACCGAGCGTCTGGCCGATTCTCACGAGCATCAGCGAACTCTCGGGATACCATGCTGCCAAACTCCACATCCTCACTGCAGCCGCCCCACTTCCAGCCCTCGCCTGGCGGTCCTTTCCTCCGTGTGTCACAGCCGCAGATGGTGACAGAGCCCTCAGAGCAAGCCCGCGTCACGGCGAACGCTACCCCCGCTGAGGCAATTGCATGGACAAATGCTGATTCTCGAGTGGCTATGGAAGTGCACAGAGAAAACAAGCATTGTTACATATGTTATACCTCAGAATGTCTATTAATTGTTCTTTTATTTGTCCTGATATTATTGTTACCTTAAAAGTGCTTAATTAAACTTCTCAACACTTATGAGCATGTGGTTAAATTTGCAGGTAAAGGCAGTTCACTCAAGTCTCATTGTGGACATGGTATGCCATGAGTCAGGAAAGACCAAGCATATCCTTCCAGATGAGGTAAATACAAGGCTGACAAGTCTATAATTAGAAAGACTTAATTAAGCAACTCTGAGGTGGGGAAATAGGCCTGTATTACTCATAGCTAAGACTCACTGTCGAATTGTGGTTACAAGACCCAACGTGTTACTTTCGGAATTAATTTGAAGAATGAACAATGCAAGTTTAGGTTGATTATAATCTCCAAGATGATCCAACATTCTGTCTAACAGGGGATTTTGTGACGATTCTTGCTGACGAGAAGCCCCATACAAACTTAAAGCGTTTTCCAACAGACAGCTAATGAGGTTGGTAAATTTGATAAATACTCTGTGGTCTTGTGCAGTCTTGCATTTGCTGGAGAGAGGAAACGGCTATGGAGAAGCTGTGAATCAAGTCTTCCATTGTTGCAGGTTTCAACTGGTTAGAGAAATCAAGGCTAGAGATAATGATGTTGCAAAACTGGCCACAAGTTCTTTCTTATTCCACAATGCTAATAATAATGGCAAAAAGATTTGGTGCTTTTTGGATGTTTGGATTGAAATTACCATGATGCAGTGTTTCATTGTTCTTGACTGCAAAAATATTAAAACCTATATCAGTTGATGCCTATGATTTGTCTCGCTCAAACAATGAGCAACTTCTGCTTCCATCAACTAAATCACATAGTAGTTGGGGGTACGAGTAGTCGGGTCTGAAAGGGCCATTCAATTACAATTTAAAACCCACTGAGTGACCTGTGTTTTATGATCAGGAAGCCAATAAAACGTGGGTCAAATACGGCTGGCCGACAATGACATGGCAGACTGGTCGGGGGAATAAAGGAGAGACGGCGTCGGGGGAAAGTGGGGGCAGATTAATATCCAGGGGAAGAATGGATCAAAAATGGATAAATGGGAGATATGGAGACACTTTAGAGTGGTAGGGGGGCTTTACCTGAGAAAAGAATGCAGGTGAAGCCAGATTAGACTGATTATTTGTGACAACAGTTTGCCCCTGCTGCCCACCTTCTGGCTAACTTTGCTGGACCCTCACATGGCAAGTGGTCCCTGTTACCTGCTGGGACCCTGAATCCCTCATTGTACTGCCACTGTCATGGCGAATTACACACACAAAAGCCCCCCGATATTTTATATGAAATTTGCCCTTGCCAGTGATTAGTGGGGACCAAGTTAAGTCATAGCAACAGAGAACTATGCATTGGCCGGACCCCACTTGTCGGCAGACGGGGAAATCCCCATTGAAATGGTTTCATAAAACAATCTAAAGGGCGTGTGAATTGTGAAAGGAGCTTTCTCTCTGGCTTAATCTTATGGTTGCCCAGATATTGTGTGGTGAGTTGGGCCCAGCAGGAGGCGGGGCTAAGGTCCCACCATCAACTCCGTTTGCCACACCCCATTCTTTCTTTCTTGGGCAGAGTTAATGATATACTGGTGAGCAGACCTCCCCCGGCACAGTTAAACATGCATTTGATGAAAGGCACGGCGCTCTCAGTACATCCTAAATTGTAACAGTTTCTCCTCCTGAGGGCAGAGGTCATAACCTGGGTAGCCTGACCTCATGCAAAATTGGTTTAGTTGAGGGTGTTAGCATTGAGAGTCATGGGATTCTTTTACTTCATTTTGTGGTGGTGGCCAACATGGTGGATGCCCCTGAGGAATTCCAATGAAAAGGCTTTTATTCACACCCAGATGTAATTTTATTGCTTGTTAAATGTCTGAGGAAATTGCAAGGAGAAACTATTTTGAACAAATATCACAAAAACAGTACAGTGTATGTAAAAGGCCGCAAAGTCTGTCAAGTCACCGCTTTTCAGTTTGATGCTCTGATTTTAGTAACAACAGAAATCTTGAGTGACAGTAAGAACAAGTTAATTCTGGTGTCCGATTACAGCTCGCATGCGACTGGCAACGTTATCTGCTGAAGGTGTGTTCAGCAAACTCGTCTAGAACACCTGCGCTGACTCTCCTTTCATCGCGGTTTCCAGTGGGCTGTGTTTTGACACTTTGGTTAATGTAAATTAATGAGCGCTGATGCAGACGTAGCCCGAGGCAGCGCTGTGAAATAGATAGATGAGGATGAGACTGGAGAGGCGGTTTACCTTTGCAAAACAATGCAATACTGTAGGCAACACATACACAGATTTATGAGAGGGACAAAGCTAGGTGGCAAAACTGATGTTCCATGCATAGGTTTTTGAAGTAACCAAAGCAAGCTGTCAAATGGTCAGTGAAAGGATCAAAGTAAAGGCCTTTAAAGGTGCGCTTTCTGTCCGGGATTTGAAAAATAATGTCTGTTTTCAGACAGGTTTCCAGAAGACTTCCAGAAGACAAGCAAACAGGTCCCACCCTAAGTTACATCATTAGTCGAGCCAATGTCAGGATATTCAGGATGCTTAAACAAACAGAACATCTTCTGATAGCCCCACAGGGATAGGAGAATGTACATTTCTGAATTCTTAGGAAGCATCATCCACGTCTGTTGAAAGTGCCAGGGCAGATCTCAGACAGCTGTGTGGTTGTCGGTAACAAGCCACTGAAGACCTATTAAAGATCAGTGCTCCATTCAGCCCAGCACAAAACAGAAGAGGAAACCGACACACATCCGTCTGCGCCGCAGACATTAACACCAGCGCACAATAGCACTAGCTCTGCAAAAGTGACAGCGTTAGTCACAAAGGAGCGAAAGTGAGAGGTGCTCTTCTCTAAGCTCTGTGAAAAGCTTCTGAGCTTCGAAGCGGCCCTTAAACCGCCCCCAACAAAGCACTTAATCCACCCGCTTTGACCTCTCACATTATTAAGAGCTTCAGAAGCTTTAATCCAATCAAAATGATTTACTAAAGCCACCCCTGGACCCCGATGACTGACCTGGTTCAAACCCCCGTCACCCCTGTCCCTGACCAATCTCCTCTTCAATTTAGACCGGAGGAGGGGGAACTGCAGGGGATATGGAGAGGCTATTAACACTACAATGGAGAAGACCTGAGCAGTCCTCCCATCATCAGTGGCCCGCTTGGGCTCAAGCCCTCTCCATCAATGTAACAATTGCTTGAGAGTTTATTAAAAGCAATTGGTGCGGCTGACACCGCCTCCCGCCATAGCCGGTTATCAGTATTCATCCCACCTGCGGCCCCTCGATGCGCTCTGGCTCCTCATACCCTGACCCCTCATTTCTCCTGGATGCTGTGAGAGGACGGAACTGGTCCAGCTTTGAATTTATATAACTTTTTTTTGTAATGAGAAGGGCATAAAAGCAGCAACAGGAAGCCAAATGCTTATTAAATAATCTACCAGTCATACCGGAGCAATATCTAGTGACTGCAGTACTAGGGAGCAACAAACTGAAAACATATCTACATTCTTCAGTACAACAGTTCAGCTGTTTTGAATACTGAGTAATTTCTCCAAGCTACTTTTTACAAAATGTAGTGGTTTTGGGTGTCACGTTGTTTTTTTCAGTGTGTAAAATCAAACCCAAAAACTGGCCTAAAATGCTCATTTTTTTACGTCAAAACCTGGAATACTAATTCTTCATGGGTTCCACTGAGATTTCTATAGGCTTTTCTAATGGGGTTTTTTTCAGTTTATGAGTAAAACAAGGTCTGTAGTAAATATAACTTGACAAAATTTGGATGTTGTGCTCTACAAAGTAAATTACACACACCCATACTTTATTTTTAAAAACGTTGTAATAAGGAACTACATAAGAATGTTTGGGCTGTGAGTGTTTCCAGTTTACGCTGTACAAGAGAATGTCTAAGTATCAATATTTACTATCGTTATTTTCACTACAGACCTTATTTTACTGAAGAATTGGAAAAACCCCATTATAAAAACCCATGGGAAAATCTCAAAGGAACCCATGGCGAAGGGTTTTAACGTCACGGCTGAAGCACTCTAATGGAAAGGCTGATTCATTTAATGAGGCAATTTGTTTTTAAATCAGTAAAAACTGGTTCACTGCAACATTTTGTGTCTTATTACTATAGAACAATCGTTTAAATATTAATATTATATTTTTGTAAATATGGCTATTCATCACTGTTTTGACTAAGTTATGTTAAATAAATTAAATAAATCACATGACAGTTATGTATGGTAACACTATCACTATTAACTAGTATATTGGCTGTTCATTATCTTTTAAAGCACATATTAGTGTCTTATTCTGCATGGCCATATTTTAGATTCCTTAATCCTGAACCATACCTAAACTCAACATCTACCTTAATAACTATTAATAAGCAGCAAATTAGGAGTATATTGAGGCAAAAGTCACAGTTAATAGTTAGTTAATATTGAGAATTTGTCCCAAAACTAAAGTGTGACCAAAAATATTAACCCACAAACAAATGCCATTGACTTCAAATTTTATAAGTATCTTATCAAGTTACAGTTGTTTATTATGAGCAATAGCAATAATGCTGCTTACCTTAGCAAAATATACATTTCTGTAATGAAGCAATCTAGTTTTTACTATGTTGTTAAATCTACATAACCCTAAACTGTGCTGTGTTATGCACAGACTTGTGCCTTATACATGAATCCCAACTGATTAAAGACCAAAACAACACATTCATAACTTCACCTTAGATAAACACACACGCTGGCAATGTAATCCGGTTGAGCGCAAGGTGAAGTATGTCTGTTAATGTGTGCGTGTTACACACACGCTGAGATACTTCTGAAATGCCTTTTAGGAACGTCAGCGTGTTGCTGCTGTGAGATGCATTACCTTTACTGTGTCGGGACAAACACAATGAGAAATGTGGGGATTCCCTTTGACAGAAACAAACAAAACACGTCCCACCCACTTTACTCGCGTGCATCACTACATCTGTACAAACTGTCATAGTCCAGTGCACCTGACTAATGCCCATTGAGAGTAGGATTAGAGAGCAGCAAATAAATAATGCGCACAGAACAACAGAGTAATCTCAGTAATCAGAGCTGTGTGCAAACAGGGACTTTTGTTGTAATTGAGAAGTCATAATGTTACATAGTCACCGAATACAAAGAAGCACTGAGTGAAATATGATTTTCAAGTAGCTTTCATTATGGGGTGGATAAAGGGAGATCACATTCCTGTTCTCCTGTCTTAAAAATGTACAAACTGAAATTCATAGGTTATGGATTTTTACCTCTGTAAGAATCAGGCTAAATATTCAATCATTCTACAATTTAGGGTACATTTCACATCAGGACAAACAAGCTTTCACAATGAAACTTCTTTTGCTTTCAGTTCATATATTTTATCTGCTAGTTGCCAAGCTTAATCATTAAACACCATTTTGATATTACAAAAAAAAAAAAAAAAAAAAAAAAAAAAATGTTTTCCTGCTGCTGAGTTTGTCAACTATATGTTATGGACAAACTGTATGGGTATGTATTCTCTTAATGGATATTTCTGAATAAAATATAATTATTATCATCAATGGACATGAAATGTACCCTTAATTATACAATGACTTGATTATTTCCCACTGATTCTCTAGGCCTACCTTTATCCAGCACCGGTCCAAAGATGGCCAGGTTGTCATTAATAGTTGTGCAATTCCATCTGCGGCCACGGAACTGATGCTGACACTCTTGGATGCCGATTTTCACCCCCTCTGCCACGCTAGGCATGATTTCCACATAGTTGCGGCAGAAGCGTAGCTGTTTGGGTACCAGACCAGGGATTGAGCTGCACAGGATGGGCTGAGTACCCAATGAAGTGTACTGGTGTCCCACCGCCAGAGACCTGCCGAGGAAGACATGGAGGTGAGCAGTTTTTGGCAGCACTTCATTTTGCAGTCCTTTTCTGCATGTGCATACTATGTGCTTACTATAGTAATTACAGTAACACTTTATTTGAATGAGCAATTCTCACTCTTAACTAGCATGCATATTACTACAGTATATTGGCTGTTTATTAGTACTTATAAAGCACATATTAATGCCTTATTCTGCATGACCATATTTTAGATTCCTTAATATGATCCTGCACCTAAAATTAAGATCTACACTACCAGTCAAAAGTTTTTGAACTGTAAGATTTTTAATGTTTTTAAAGAGGCCTCTTCTGCTCACCAAGACTGCATTTATTTGATCCTATACAGCAAAAGCAGTAATATTGTGAAACATTTTTACCATTTAGAATAACTGCTTTCTATTTGAATATATTTTAAAATGTAATTTATTCCTGTGATCAAAGCTGAATTTTCAGCATCATTACTCCAGTCTTCAGTGTCACATGATGCTTCAGAAATTATTCTAATATGCTGATTTGCAGTTCAAGAAACATTTATTATTATTATTATTATCAATATTTAAAACTTTTTTTTTCATTTACATTTACATTTTTTTTTCAGGATTCTTTGATGAATAGAAAGATCCAATATCAGCATTTATCTGAAATAAAAAGCTTTTGTAACATTACAAAAGGGGGGGGGGGGGGGGGGGGGGGGGGGGTTATAGAAATTAATACTTTTATTTAGCAAGGATGCTTTAAATTGATCAAAAGTGATTATAATGAGTAATGTTACATAAGATTTCTATTTCAGATAAATGCTGTTCTGGACTTTCTATTCATCAGATAAACTTGAAAAAATACTACTCAGCTATTTTCAACATAATAATTATAATAATAATAATAATAATAATAATAATAATAATAATAAATGTTTTTGAGCAGCAAGTCAGAATGACCTCTGAACGATCATGTGACTTGAGTAATGATGCTAAAAATTCTACTAAAAATTTTACTGTTCAAAAACTTTTGACTGGTAGTGTACCTTACTAATTATTAATAAGCAGCAAATTAGGAGATTATTGAGGCAGTAGATTATTAAGTCCACTTTAAACAGTACGCACACTGAAAAATGTATTGAAACTGCTTTTTCTTGCATTCATCATGTGCTAAACTTCATTGCTACTTAAAATATGAAAGTTTTCTTGATTACTGACAAGAAACTGGTCACTGCACCAGAATTAACAAAAATCCACAGATACAGTGCATAATGAATAAGTGAATGCAACACATCTCTAATGAAAAGACTAGTTTCGAGCAGAATTCATGCTAGTCCACGCCTGCTCGTGATGGTTTGCTGCTGGTCAAGATGATGGATCTGTGCATTAGCAATGACAGAGATGCTTTAAGTCAAGTCACCTTTATTTCTGTAGTGCTTTTATACACTACATATTGTAAAAACAGAGATAAACAAGAAAATAGCATGGACGCAGTTCCGATTCTGCTGTAAAGCAGCTCTCAAAGACAACAGTGCCATTATTCAGCTCAAGTCAGTTCAGAGTTCAGATGCTGCACGATGAGTCATATTTCAGTTGTGATCATGGTTTCTGCGTCTCTCAATTTATTAAGCATAATCGTCTGTGATATTTGCCCGCTGGTTATGTTTACCAAGGTATTGTCACTGGTTTAGCTAGTTAAGAGGCCTGTAGACACTAGATCCAAACCAGAACATTTGATGCGTGTATTTTCAGCCAGGATCCAAAATAAGCTTAATTAAGCTCAAAGCACAGACCCTCCTTTACTAAATACTCCTATTTACAGCATTATCACAGGTGTAGCATTTGCAAGTTAGCTGAAAAAGCCAAAACAGTGTAATTTGAACAATTACAGGATCAAAGTGTAACGTGTAACATGGATGTACTCCAGGTCCTAAAATGAGCAGATCAATCCGACACTTGGCATTGTAAATGCACCGCAACAGTTTGAAATTTTGCAGTAGGAACTTATGTTTGAACCCGCCATAGGCACTGAAGATCTTTGGCTTTGTGGGAGGGGTTCAGATAAAGCCATAACACGTTGCTAAGTGGTAAACAAACATGAAAGCCCCAGCTGAGACAGGAGCAGTATACTGATCAAGGATTCACAGTGCGGGACAGGTACCTTGTCATTAAGGGCCACTGACATCCTTAAACTGTCCAAAAGTGAAATAGGTCTGTGGCTTACTGTAATGACACAGTGTGCACTGGTCTGGCTGAGCATCAGAGGATGCTTGACTTATGTTAGTTTGAACTCGACCATTCTTTCATGACACACGGCTCAGATGCGACTCATGTGCTGACATGCTTTTCACTTACAATTCAGAGTTTCCATTGCAATGTTGTGGAAACTTTGTCAGTTTGTCAGTCGGTACTATAGGGGTTTTGCTACTGTTTTTCTACTTAGTTGTCATCAAATTCAAATATAACGCACAATCTGTATCCTAACTCTATCTTAACTATGACAAATTAAAACAAAACTTCAAGCACTGTATCTGATATGCTAACAACTCATGTTAAGAACAAGACGCATCTCAATATAACACCTCTGATGATTTCAAAAACCACAAAATATTAGATTAAAAAAACTCAATAGTGAGTGTGTGAAGTGAATGTGTAAACTCTATAAATGAAAATGAGCACAGCATCAAGCACTTGAAGTTGCCACAACAACCTTAAGCAACTGTTCTCTATTAAAGAACTTTTTCATTTTATTTGCCATTTAGTATTATTGTTTTAAAAGGAATAATTATAAATCGCACAAAGGAAAACTGCTATATGTTAATTATGACGGGAGCATAATTGAATTTAAAATCCACCTTATTTTTCCCATAAGAGCGGGTACGGCCATTTGTAAATTTTATGGGTCTGGCTTCCGGTGTCATTGGCTTGCAGCTATTTTTAGCTGTAAAAAACAACTCATTTTGCTGCTTGATATTGCAAATTGGTGTGTCTTATTTTAATGTATTGCATTTATTATGAACACTGGTTTGTAGTGCAAACAGCTTTACCGTTTACTGCACTTTGCTATTCTTCTGGATATTTCCCTGCAGTGGCTAATAAACCGGAAGTCTTGCACATTCACAGAAAATGGTTTACTTCTGCATTGAAAAATAAGATGGATAGGATTTTCATATAGTTTGGACAAACTTCCATTTTAAGCCCCACCCACCTCCAGATTTATCGCAACAGATACCGTTACAAATAATATTGTCTTTAAAACAGATACAGTTATTGGCCCTACAAATGATAAATATAATACTTATAATTTGTTATAGGCTATTTTATTAAATTTATGTTAAACATTTTGGGTAGGGCTGCACGATAAATCATATTTTAATTGTGATCACGATAACCAGCAGGCGATATTTGCCTGCTGGTTGTTTAGCAATTTTTCTTTTTAATTTCACATTTGTGTTATCTTGCATTGGTAACAAGCTTTCACATGCTGTCATGGTTGCGGTTGCCAGATGTCAAGAGTTAAAGTCCTCCAGTCAGAGCTTTTTCTTTAATCAATGCATTTTCTGCCAGTGTTTTACTTAATCTGCCCAAACCTGGCAACCTACGCTTTCTCTACATTACGGAAAATGCACAGATGAATGAAAACACCAGCAAACTTGTAAGTTGGACTTTAGCGATCTGAAATGTTCTGCTCAAATGAAAGTCTCATGACAAAGACTATGACACTCCCTCATCAGCTCAATGACAAAGACTACAACACTCCCTCATCAGCTGATGCGCCACCAACCGGTTCCTATACCTGCTGCATTCCACAACACTTCCTCTCTTCCATTGTTCTGAGGGGGAAGTTATGGATCTCTGGCTGTAAAGGAAATGAATGGTGACTTAGATCAACCATGTTGGCATAAGGCATGAATTTCAATGTGCGTGATTGTAGTACATCATTTGGCAGTTCGAGCACAGAAAGTACTCGAACTGAATTCCGCTCGAGAACTGTGAAAGAAAGAAGTACGCATATTAGTCAGTGCTGGTTAGCTAACAGCTTCCTTGTCTTTCTCCTGCATGGTGTACTCTTTGATGTCAGTTCTATGACTGCTCTTGTCTAAACTGACTTCAATAGGGTATGCTTTGTATAAGTTGATCCTTGGCATTATTTTACTGTGAGTCAGGCCTTTTTACATCTTTCTCGGTAAGGAGCTTAATCTGAATTTCCCTTTAAAGTCTAAAGGAGCCCAGAACAAGAGGGAACTTGAATGAAACTGGCCCGAGAGAAGATCCAAACCTCATCTAGCAGGGTGTAGCGAAACTATGAGGATTTGTTCACCAAGTAATTCCTATTACGATTTGACCTTTTCTTAGCCTTTGTCAGTCCTTCGCCTCAGGGGCCAAGTAGCCTCTCAAACCAATGGCACGGGACGTTTACGTCCCCCCCGCCCACCCCGTCTGTCTCACGCTGATGCATGCATTTCTTTTACATGCATACAAATACACAACCAACCCTCAGTGCTACCCAAGGGCAGAACTAGGGGGTGGGGGTGTGGCCAAGAATGACCGACGCTTGAATTGAGATTAAACTATTGGTCAGTTGCCATTTCTGTCACTTTTTTTTCTTGACAAGAATTGAGTTTATTTAGACCTAGCACCGCCTCTTTATGACCACAGCACACTGGAGACTTTTTAGGTGTGCAAACCAACTTCACTTCAATGCCGAGCACAAGTCAAACAAGTGCGGAAAAAGCATGGATGCCGAGGGAGCTTCAGTAGATGAACATTGAATAAATGTGGAGATGATTAAGACAGTGTCAAATTTCTGCATACAACATGTCCTTGGGCTAAATGAGATCACAATATGAGGCACACATTTCATATTTATCTGTAATTTAATGCACAAATAAATGCAAACACAGTGTATTTGTACTCAAACATGGGTGCCAATTTGACCTTAGTTTGAAAAAATGGAAATGGATTAAATTAATTTTTGCATTAGTATTTTACTAATACTAGTTACACATGAGGATTCATTTTCCCCCCTCTGTACTGAGATTAATTTAATTATAAAACTCTTGCAATTTATTTTGATAACTTATAGAATGTTATACATTCAGTGTTACATTTCTCAGCATGTTTTTGAAAACAGACCTCACAGAGTAAATTGATTATATATAATTGAATGAAGGCTGGCTAATCTTTGAACTATGTAGTTATTTGCATATCTCATTCTGTGAGGATGTCATGGAGAACAAGCTGACAGAGCAAGCTGAACTTTAGCTGTAGTGTAAGTTTCTTTTCAGTTAATATGAGGTGAGGAATAAGACTAAATGGTCAAATTCACCCAGTATTGCTTGATCTGTTCCATTATCTCAATTACAGTACAATTAAGTGCAATTAATATTTAGTTGTGTGGTAGACACTAAAACAGCCCAGTAGTTTTAAAGTTGAACTCATTTTTATGTTGAACACAAGCAGCATCCTCAAATGAAACAATAGGATAAGTTGTACAAAATTAAGCCCTGGTTGCATTTAACCCAAAAATCAATGGATTATTTATTTATTTTTTATTTTATTTTTTTACCATTACCATTAAAATTACCATTATTCTCAACAATGATTCTCTAGTGATCTTCATTACTGTAATAGAAAAATAACTACATTGTAATGCATTGATGTTTTATTTAAAAAAGAAGTACAACAAATCATTATAAGCACATTGTTTTTTCACCATAATCAGAAAGAGATTTACAGTTTCAATTGAGCTGTAAATGAGATTCATAATTTCTTTCATTTTAATTAAGCATTGAGAGGTTTCATTATTCACCCAAATAGCTAAGAGAGGCTGTGTTACAATTATTTCATACTGGTAAGCCTTGATTAAGCCATGGAAAAGTGACTGCAAGTAATGTAGGTTTGCATGCATTAATGTACTTAATTTATGCGGTCACAGGTGTGCATGCATTGGCTATTTTATGACAGCTTCAAGTGTGGCTCAATCCATTAGATTTACAGCTAGAACTATTGTTTCTACTGTTTCACTTCTTTTTATTAGCTGGCAAACGGTTTGTGGATAAAGATGCCGTCAAGCGTGGACAGCCCTCAGGTATACTGCAGTCAAGACTAAAGTGATAATTAATAGGCTCTGCTGACGGCTAGAATCACCACCTCATACTTTGGTATTGTACTTTTGCCAGAAGCTGATGAATTTGAGACGTCACCACCGCTGAGTGAGGTGAACAGGTGTTTCAGTGACATGTCCTCATGCTCAGCTGTCTTGGGCGTGTGTCTGCCCCGTCATCTGTTGTAGCTCATGATATTGAGATCACCATCATTTAGTAAGAGCAGAGAACTCAGGCCCTCTAAAAAAAAATAAATAAAGCACATTGGGCCAAAACTAATTATTTGATTTTGTATGACTGCACTGAAATTGGATAAGCTGGTATTTCTTCAACCAATTATCGGGAGATATAATCAAATGCAACACAAGCATTTATAAGGTTGTCCTAATTTGCATCAGGTGTGTGCAACTCTTAATTCTTTGAACCAAGCTGGTGCCATACGTTCATATTTTAGTGATATCCCAAACAAAAGGATGACCAACTGACATCCACCCTCCACCCTGGCAGAACAGTACCATCTTTACCTCCCCAAAATCTCCTAAAGCCAGGTAATTATAAGACAAAAGGGCAGAAATGAACATTCCCTTTGCTCTGCAGTCTTAGATATATTTGCCCACTTTTCATCTGAAGTGTATCCAGTCTAGATTTTAATGCATATTTCAGCAAGCCCAAGCAAGTGCACCTCTGAATTACCACTTTACTTGTAGGCCCTGGGGCCACAGAGCCGACTTTGACATCAAGAGAGAAGTGTTTGGGAGAAGGAATGTGCGGCAAGCTTTCACCTCCAGGTATTTATCTTTTAAGGTGGAGTGCGGGGGTGGAGGTGCAGTCAGGCAACACTATGTGAGGAGATGCAGGAAGCCATGAACCTGGTCTCTATACCTGGCCCACATCACAAACCTCCTTCACAATGATACAAAGCAAAACGTAACATTAGGTTCGGTGTTATCCAGCAGTATGTGTATAGATACACCTGTGCAGTACAGGTTTCCTCTGCATGGACATTAGCAGTCCTGCGCTAAATCACCGCAGGTTATCATATCACATAACTCTCTCAGCTGGAGCACCACTGGCCACCCTGCTGAGTTAAACTGCCCAGCGATATATTTTCACTTATATGTTAGCGGAAACCGAAACTCTGTGGCTTGTTTCTTGGGAAAAATAAAGAACAGTCTGTCTGCCTAAAAACTGAATTGAAGAAACTTCAATGACTTTACTTCTACCTCTGTCAGAAGCTGATTGTTTTAACCAAGAGAAATTGGCACATTTGGGTAATTTCGAACAAAGTGAGGCAGTAAATTTCTCATTAAAAAAAATAATAAAAAGCAAATATTATAGACTGATATAGGTCAAACTTGACACTTTCTGATACTTCTAACTTCTCACATTTTACAATGAAGATGAACTTGAGGCTGGAGCTGAAAAAAAAAACATTCTTTAAAGCTTGACAGCTGAATTGATGGTTAGCTGTATACCTCAGTGTTTTTGTAGCTTTTTGTATTGATTATTAGACCATTTTATACCTTGACAGAACGTGCACACCCCTGAGCTCCCTTGTGAAAAAGAACACTTTAGCATTACTTTTAAAAAGAGTGCTTATTATGAAAATAATATACTTTAAAGGAACATATTTAATTACGAACACAATGCATTGTTTTCAGAAACCTAATTGCATGCTATTTACAATTAAATGATAAAAGTATTAAAGGTTAAATTCATATTAAATGCAGTTAATTGAATTTAAGAGTGTTTTGACCCAATTAAGTTCTTTATATGTAATTTCATAATTACTTTTATAGTCTTTGAAATATGGTTAAAGTGTACAAGTGCTAAAAGATCTGACAAGCATTTATGGTGAACGGAAATATACTTTAATGTCATTTCTGTTGAAACTTGTATATCATGTATGTATGTATTTGTAATTACACATTCATTATGATAAAGCTGTAATTTAGTACAAATATAATAATTTTAAATTTATCAAATAACTATTTTTTAACAACTGCATTACAGTTAAAATAATAACCAAATACTTTACATATGCTTTAGTATGTTAGTCAGCACTTAAAAATAAGCGTTGTTCTTCAAAATATTATTAAAAACATTATTAAAAGTTAAAATGTCCTTTAAAGTAAAACTTTTCACTTGATTTTTCATTGCACTTTTTAAAAGTGTACTTAAATGTGTTATGAAACAGTCAAGAAAGTGTATTTTCTTTAAGAGTGGGCTTTTATTTCATTAATATTATCCGCAAGTACAGTTTTTAAAAAAAATATCCTTGTAAGATTTGAAGTACATAACAAGTGCACATTCAATACATCTTTTTCCACAAGGGTTGGCTGCCCATAATAAGCAACAGAAGTTTCTGGATGCTGTTCTGTGAACTGGCATTGTGAATGAGAAGGAAAGCACAGCTTTTAAAATCTCAAGAGGGTCAGACAGACAAGAAGACAGACAACACAGGCCTGGACTGTGACTAATGACCTACTCAATTACAGCTTTTACAACCACTGAGAAAACTCTGCTTTATTGTCTTGCCTCCCTGAAACAATGATCTTTTAGGTGTGTGAGTGAAATCGGTGGAGTCCTAGAGAACACCTTGAACGTTTGCTATGTGTCAGTTATGAACTGTACTTTTTTGTATAAGCATAAAGTTATTTTAAGAGAATATTTGTAATTAAATGCATTGAAAGTTCCAGTGAATTTGATCAAACATGGTCTCAAATGATAATGTAATTCTGCATACTTTTAACAGTCAGTTAGATTAGCTCAAAATCATTTTCCAACCTCATCAGCCACAATTTCCTATTTTACTTTATCATTATTAGGAGGTGTTTTAGGCCTGTTCAAAATACAATGATCACAACTAAGTTTTCAAAAGCATACAATAATGTAGATTAAAAAAAAAAAAATACAAAAACTAAAATGCTGAATATGCTGTAAACCTTATTTAAATGATTTCCGAAGTTTATCTCCGATTAACGAAACTGAACAGATTTAACAAACTGATTTAACAGCACTGATCTATTACAAATAACGCGTAACAAAAATAACATTTCCTCGCATGGGTTTTATTTAAGACACAGCCCGGTTTGACGTCCAGCCTGTCATAAAATGCATCAGAGACAAAAAGTCAACATCGGAATCACTGAGATTTTTTTTTTGCAATTGTTAAACTTTTAGGTAGGTGAAAATAACTAATTATACTAACAATTCTAATGAATAAATGAAACGTTTAATTAATAAATTGAACATGATTTACACAGGATTTATAAGTCTTTGTTGATAAAAATTGATCCTGCAATTTATTGAACTTCAAACGACTAACAGGTGCACGATAGATAGATAGATAGATAAATAGATAGATAGATAGACGGTTTAAGTTACAACTGACGTCTTAGATATTTTCAATCCCCCAAATCACTGTCAAGTTGAAAAGCCTGTCATTTACGCATTCTAGACTACCAAACTCATTGTTTTTCACAAGGAAAGGTTAAAAAAGTCATAAAACTTACCACCATATCGGGTAACTTGCCATGACACGCGTGAGCCCACAAAAAAGAAACAGGAAATATCCAAGATATATCATCCTTTAAAAAGTTAGGCTTAAACAGACACGCACACGCACACGCACACACACACACACACACACACACACACACACTCACACACGCACGCACGCACACACACACACACTCGCCCGCGTGTGTCAATGAGAAAACGCGAGGTGATGGTGAGCGATATTTCTCTCCGATAATCCTACAGCGTTCTCCTGCGCGCGCTCATGAGGCGCATATTAAAGTTGAGCGCAGCTCTGCGTTTGGACCCAATCACAGTCTTTCGCCACGGGCCAGATTCTGATGATAGAGGCACTCAGTCAGCCTGAACCGCAAACGCTCGGGACACGCACTGTTTTAATAGTTATTGGGACATGCAAGGCTTTGTGTGTTATATATATAAGGTTGTCTAAGGGTGGGTGGGGGGACCCCTGTGGATTGGGTAGCTATAACAACCTGTCCGGATTTCACCCCCCGGTTTAAAGCCCCTCATATGCAAAAATGAAAACGTGTGAATTGCTTGCTTGCCTTGTGTTAGTTTTTCTTGCGCTATTGCTTGCTTCGCTTTGTTCAAATGATCAAGATGCTTTGTTAGCCTATTTAAAAAATGAACTAAAAAAATAAATTGAACCTATTTTTTTTAAAATAAATGCTACATTTTCTACAAAAAAATAAAATAAGTGTCAAGATATTAAACCATAATTTGCTTCCAAATAAATTTGTAGCATTTCATTCTTTTAAACGCTGACAGTATTGCTCGGGATAAGATTGATCTGTCCATGTTATAACAACTTTAACTGAAAGGTCTTTGTCTAAGATCATGAAATTGATCAAAATTAACCAGGCCTATTGATGATCATAATAACGATAATATAAATAATCATAATCTATGTTATAATAATACAAAAATAATTTATAATGCTGTTTCCCCCCAAATGGGAAACTTTCTTTTTTATATGCAGATGTTGCAATATTTCTGCAAGTTTCAGGGTAAATTCCATCAAAGCACGTGTTGTCTTTCCGACTGGAAGTGTATTCATCGTGTGTATTCATATTCATCGGTGCTCTAGTCTACACACCTGCTCAGATGCGCTTTGTGGCGGAACAGGTCTTTACAGAAAAGTATCTGGATCTAAAGGATAAGCTCACATCGAGTAAAGAGGAATTAATGAATCTCACGTTCTCCCTCATCACAAAGTCTTAAAGTCTAATGACTAACTTGCAGATCTAATCAGAGAATTCTTTCCGACTATTAAATAGCTATTGATCAACTGTTACATAAAACTGCATATTTCTTGAACATAATAGGACACTGGTCAAATAACGAGATAACAAAGTTCCTTATGGGCCTACATAGGCTTGAATTTCTTCAAAGGTCATAGAGCTGCATTGACCTGCTTCCAGTTTTATCTCTAAAGTCATTATATTGATACTTTTCAAAATACTTCACATCTGAGTCGTTTCAACCATTTTATCAGCTCGTGTTTTTTGATGTAGCCTATACTATTTTAATTGATTCATTCACTCATTTTCTCATGCGTTCTTTTTTTTTAACGACTTTAGCTGATATGTTATATGTGTAGGACTGTGTTCAAACACATTTCTGTTTCATATGTCTCCATCTAGTGGCAATGAGCCGCAGAAAACTCGATGTTGCTCTTCAGGTTGCTCAGCAGAGTATTTTTTAAACGAAGCAAATATTCTGACACAGTGAGTATCAAATGTCATTTCCTCCACAGCTTCAGTCTGGAGCTTTCAGTGCTGTCACATCCATGTTCCAGTTAACATCTGACCAAGCTGTGCCCTCTAGTGGAAAAGAAACGATATAAAAGACAAATTTGTTACAACATGTTAAAACGAGATTTGCATAATAGTCCCAAATGCTTCACAAAGGTACTGGCAGATTCCTGGATAGTAAATTAATTAGTAAACTGAAGAGTAATGTTTGTAATGAAGAAAGCTGCGTTGCCTTGAGATATGCATTGTGAAATATCTCTACCTGACAAATCAGCTTCCTGGTATGATGGATATTTATTGCCATTAATTCAGAAACTAGTGGTTTCTGGAAGTTATTTTGAATGCCTCTGTGTTGTAATAAGTGACTTGCCTGTGTTGAATGAGAAAATTAACTTTTAGATTAGATATTCATTCATTTTGGTTTACACAAAAATAATCTGTGTTACATTTTCAAGCTTGGAATAATTCATATTTAGTAAAGACTGATTATTGATGTTGAAGATATACAGGTTTCCATGCAGAACATAAAAAAGTAATATATTTAAAATACATTTATTCATACTAAGTATAGTTCATATCTATTAACATATCGCTTGAGACTTACTGATATAAAAAGTATAATTAAACTTTATTAAGAGTACTACTTGTGCGCCATGCACATTTCTTAATATTAAGCCTAAAATGTGTTTTAATGTCACTATTGATGAGGATTGTATGGTCTTTGAATAATATCGGTCTTTAAATGCAAGATATTTAAAGTGTAGTTCAGTAGTTAATACTTCAGTATATGTTTAGTTGAACTTCAGCACTACTTCCACACAATTAAAGTGCTTTAAGTACAAAATTAGTTGTTCCAATTTAGCAGACTTTAGTTTAAGCATAACAGTTTAGTATGCTAAAAGTACAACTGCAGAGTTTTTTTTTTTTATTAAGCACATAAATATGTAAATGTGTTTGTAGTATAAATAAACGTATTTCTAATACACTTTGGTATATTTATTTTTCATTAGGGTAGGCCTATTTGAAAACTGGATTTCTTTATCTGCACAATCAGCATTAGTCCATGTTCATACGCATTTTTTTTTTTTTTTTGGACACCCATTCCTAGGGTGTTGGGAGGTGTTTTTCTCAAAGTACATAGTGTGCATGATATAGAGTGTGTTTTTACGTTTTATTTCTGGAAAAGAGACAGCAGAGGTGTGAGTCGAGGCATTTTTTCCAGCCGTTGTAATCATCATAACCTCACAGGCAGAGTCAGAGTCAGCACTGAAAACATACTCAAATGACACGAACAACGTCAGCTGCAGTCCGGTCCACAACATCACCGGTGCACGGAGGAGAAATATGAAACAGAAAAATGTTTGAGGTTCTGCTTCAGAGTCCAGCTAACAGAGCTTGAACAGGGTGAGGTGTTGTTTAGTCATGGGTTACAGTATATGGGCACAGTGTCAGCTCTATTATTCCAGCCATGAGAATGGAATATGATTAATATTGCCCCCAGGTGAGTATGAACTCAGCGAACCTTCACACTTTTTCCTTCTTACTCAACAGGACTACCGGTTCATGTTGACAAAGTTTTTCTAAAACTTCTTGACATTTGGGTCATTTAGATATACATACGCTGCCATTAAAGGTGATTATTTTTATTTTTTATTTTTATTTTTATAATGTTCCTTGAGGACCACTTATAATATATGTAAACTTATTTGTAAGATTTATTTTTTTATTTTTTATTTTTTTACATCAAAAGCAATCCTAATTTAGAAATAAATGGCAATTTTCTACCTTGTTTTTGTCTGGTTTGAACACTTCCTTTAAGACTTCAGTTGCACATCTTTGCATATAAAATAAGTATTATACACATGGAACTATTTAAATATACCATTATGAATACAGTTGCTGGTATTAACTAACTGTGGAAAGTCTAGATTTTTACAGTATATCTACTCCATCAAATATTTATTTATTTTTTTTGCAGCACTGAGCAATGGCCAAATTTGTGTTCAGCATATGCT
Source organism: Spinibarbus caldwelli (assembly GCA_039654775.1). NCBI lineage: Eukaryota > Metazoa > Chordata > Actinopteri > Cypriniformes > Cyprinidae > Spinibarbus > Spinibarbus caldwelli. The sequence goes on from CM077234.1 coordinate 4,270,268, forward strand.
CACACACACTCATGATTTCTCTCATTATAACAAACAAAGTGTAGAATCGATGTAAATATGAGATTTATATGGAGTGTAGACACTTTCAATGATTTTCATGGAAGAGAACAGAACTTGCGCCTAACTATAGTGATCGACATCTCCAGCGATTATAAAGTGAGCATTCTTTTATATATAATCACAATTTAAATATCAGTTATTTTTTATGCTACTAAAAGAAACAATATGAACATGACTGTTCAGTCAGTGGCTTGATTTTGCCGATGCATAGATATGAGTCTTCATGAGTCTTTACATATCAATCTTTACATATCAGTCATTTATCACATATCAGGCTTCAGAATTAACACGGCTACCTAAGTGTTGTCGCATTATGTCCTTTTCCTTTCTCTAAAAGTGTGTTTGCAAAGCTTGTGTCCAGCAGTGACATAAACAATTATGCCCTACTGACATGATCAGGCACTTTATTGAAATTAAACAACCACATGTTAGAATTCTTCAGGCAGTCTTGCATCTTAATGTTTTTATAGCACAATGACCTCTTGTCAAAAGATCAAGGAAATTTTGATTTCTCAATTCATGACCCTTCAAGCAGAGCTACTTTTGAGCTACTGTAGACATACATGAGCACATTACCTTAGTTAATGTAAAACCATAACATGGTGGAAGGTGAATGTAAAACATTAAGGCATAACTGGGTGTTTCTTCAACAGTAAACTTTTTGTCCCAGCTAAAACCATGCTAAAAGTGTATTTTTAGTTTCAGTTATTCTAAATGAATTATTAAATGTAATAAAAATTGACTGTCTCAGCTGTGATGTAATATCTACCATGAACAAAAATCTACACAACCAACAACAAAAAATGTTTTTTTTTTTTTTTCTTTTTCATTTTTTTTTTAAAGTCAGTGTTTAGTTTAGTAAGTTCTTGGAAACCATGGAGACAAACAGTGTCAGTAAAGCGCAAAGTTGAGTAAAGGTAGCAATTGTGCATTATTTTTATTGTGCAAAAATTTATTGTGCATTATTTCCAATTGGAATATATTATGTGTGAAAATATTTTTTTAGTGTGTGTCTTTAGGTCATGCTAGCTATGAAATTAGCTTTAACAAGGGAAAAGAGACTGCTATTTTAGTTCTAAAAATCTTGAAAAAGTAATTTCTACCACAAACACAATAAATAATGTCAGGGAAATTACATTTGTCATTTTTTGGTTCAGAAAAATGACAGATAAAAAAAGAAATAAAGAAAAAAAAACAAAAACCCAAGACCCCTGGACAATACTAAATCAAATGTCTTTTCATATTTTCCCTGGTTTCACAGTTTTTAAATACTGTTAATTTCTCGCCCTCAATCCTTTTTGCCCATCTTTCACTTTTTCTGTGGGTAACAGCGGGACCTTGTGTCAACATCATGGTGTTTTCACACGCCTATTCTGACCTCACCGAGACCATTATGTCATGTGGGGAAATGCAAAGTCAAGGTGGTATCCAGGAGAGTAAGTGCACTGGGTGGGCCAGACCTCCACATTAGCTGCACGTCATCGAACCGTCCTCCTTCCAAGCTCTGTTTCACCACCTTCTACCTCATGAGGTAGTAGGTCTTTTTTACTCCAGCATTATATGAAACAGAAAATATGGTACAATTAATGTGGATACTAAAGGAGATCATTCATAATGAAAAAGAAAGAAAAAAAAAATCACCCATGAATTACAAAAAACACTTTGCACAGTTGTTCCAAATTTCTAACCTTTTCTTTCTTCTGTGGAACACTAAAGGGAAAGTTCTGAAGGATGTTGTTCACACTGCTCTTTTAATACAATCGAAGGATATTTGAGAGCTATGCCAGAGGGCAGGATTTTCATCGAGCAATGAGATACATTTCATTTTGTTGTTCACATATCGCAAGCACAAATGTTTTCTGGACTACTTTTATGATTGTATTTAGCTTGAGAGTCTTTGGTCACTATGCTTTTGTTGTGTGGGAAAGAGCAGTCTGGACATTCTGCATAACATCTCCTTTTGTGTTGCACTGAAGAGAAAATGTATACAGGTTTAGAACAACATAAGGGTGAGTAATGTAAATAATGGTGGAATTTTCATTCTTGGGTGAACTATTCCTTTAAGGAAAGATGATTTGTTATTTAGCAGAGCTGAGAGTGAAGTCAGGACTGTGTGTGTGTGTGTGTGTGTGTGTCTGTGTGTGTTGTAATCTGAGCTTTTTTGTGAAGTTTTTCAGCAGCCACATAGTTACTGTATGTGAGTCCCTCCCTTTGAAACTGGTAACTGTGACCATAGATTTGTGTAGGTAGATGCCCTATTAGTGGCTGTTCTGTGTTTATTATTTGATTTGATTTGATTTGATTTTAATAGTTAACTATAATAACCCTGCTCCCTTGTGACATCTAGTGGTTGAAACATCTTATATTGGCGTAGCCTTTGATTTCCATAATATGTAAAAAAAAAAAAAAAAATACTATGGAAATCAGCGGCTACTGTCAATTCTTTGGTTGCCCACATTCTTCAAAATATCTTCTTTTGTGTTCAACAGAAGAAAGACGTTCATACGGGTTTGGAACGACATTAGGGTGAGTAAATGATATAACAGAATTTTCATTTTTGGGTGAACTATCCCTTTAAACTCTTTATTCTGTAAACATTATGAAGTCCAAGCATATTTCTATTTTGTAAACAGTCATAAGATCAAGCGATTCGAGGTTAAACTTTAAAAGATGTGTGCGGGTATCAAACAGTCGGAGCGCAACAGAGAAACATTTGTTGTTGAACATCAGTGTACACAAGAAAGTACATAAGAAAATATATTTTATAGGGACAGTAACTGTAATGGAATCTTAAAAGAGTCCCTTACATTTACAGGAAAGATCATGACAATAAAGCAGGGTATAGACTACATGATTTCAGGCCCGATTTTCACTCGCTGCCAGTTTTCTGGAGGCATATCTTGCTTTATGAAAGACTCAAAGATGTGATCTGAGTGCTGATGCAGAATTCAGAAGGCTCTTATATAAGATAGTTCGATGATTTCTGACGATTCTTTCTGATTTTTATGAGTCTTTGTTTTGCCAAACTGTCATCGGTGAAAAACAAATTAAAAAAAAAAATAAAAGTGTTTTTCTAGCAATTTTTTTTTCTGCTTTTACTGGACAGGACAGCTAAATCAAACCGGACAGTACAGGTTGAATGGAATCAGGGAAAAAGGGGGAAAAGTACTAAGTTGCTTTAAAATGTTTTACAACACTGTTTTTTTTTCTTGTGACTCATAAGGCTGAAATAATAATTTCCCCTAGATAACATGAATACATTCCAGTCTTGTCTCTTCACAGTAGGAATAAAATCTATTTTCCAAGAGCAGATGAGCAGAGAGCAAGAGCTGCTGCTCTGAAGCACTTAAAAACAGAAAGTTGTCCGCATCCTGTCTTATATCACCCACTGCTGAGACGAGTGTCCCATCAATCCACTCAGCCTCACTTTCCTTCACAGCAGGCAGACGGCCGTGCAGTATATTTCTTATTCCTGTTTCATAAGATGCTGACCCACTGCCTGGAACATCTGTGCAGCTTGAGAGAAGAAATGTCAGTTCAGGTCTGTCTCAAGGGACCGGGTCTGTGGCTTAGGATACATGAAGAAATGAAATGTTGCAAGCAGGCAAAAGCATTAAGAGAATGATTAAGTTTTTCAAGGTTACTGCAATGGAAAGAGCCAGTCGTACGGTAGCAGTTACTTTTAAAATATGAATACACACTTTCACTTTCCTGGTTAGCTATAAAAACAGTTCACTTGTGCATTGGGGTTATTCTAAGGTAGGGCTCTTCAGCTCTGGTCCTGGACCACCGTCATGCAGAGTTTAGCTTCAATCCCTTTCAAACTCACCTGCCTGTAACTTTATAGTAATCTTCAACCTTAATTAGCTAGTTCAGGTGTGGTTATTTAGAGTTGGAGCTCATCTCTGCAGGACAGTGGCCCTCCAGGGGCCTGTATCATGAAGCTAACTGAGCAAACTCAGGGTTACAGGAATGGTTTCGAATTGACAAAACCCATCTATTCATACTTTACTGGTACTGTCTTTGCCAACTCAGGCTTTGATCCTGAGTTCATGATTAACTTTGGAGCATGAGTAATTAATATGTGACATCAGTGGCATTCTGTGAAACACTGCAAACCTGCGATTCACTTCTCGCAGGAGAGTCAGTGTTAACTTCTCACTTCCGATGAAGATTAAGAGATTAAGAAAAATATGAAGAATGCATTTACACAGCAAGAAAAAAAGTTTTTCACAAAGAAAGATGACTAAAAAATATCTGGATATAAAAGTACAAGTGAAGCAAGCTAGGTAATATTTAAGCTTAGTAATATTCAATTTTTAATATTGATTTAAAGCTTATTTAATGTTTTAAATATTGATTTAAAGCTTATTTATTACGGGCTGTCTGTATATACAAATTAAACTAAAAGCATATTAATTGTAAAATTATAATTGTGTAATGATGTGTAATGGATTAAGGATATGGTGTAATATATAAATCATATAAAATAATGGTAACACTTATTAGTACTTATAAAGCAGGCTAATATCTTATTCTGCATGACCATTCTTAATCTACCCCCCTAAACTATGTTACTAACTATTCATAAGCATCAAATTAGTAGTTTACTGAGGAGAAAAGTCATAGTTAATAGTGAGAATCGGACCAAAATAATTTGAATGAATTATCACTGAAAGCTTGGATATTTTGTCTTTAAAACTCTTGTACTATGAACTGACTTATAATTTGGAGCAAAAAAAAAAAAAAAAAACTGAGGGAGTGACTTTATTACATCAGAGGTGTCACATTGCTTACAGCTGCTCCAATTTCGGTTTGAGATCTCTTACCCAGAACAAAAGCTGACGTGAAGCAGGTTAGTCACGGAGTGTAAGTTACTGTGGCATTGAACGCTGGTAAAAGCCAAGCCACTTTCTTGGTGCCTAAAACGCAGGGTTGGCACAAACTAAACTGAATCTTACTTGGTTATAGCAACCTAAATTGGTTTCATGGTATAGGCCTCAGGACCAGAGTTGAGGAGCCCCATTCTAAGATGATAAATGGTTGTAAATTAAAAACCACTAGAGGTCAGTATTGTCTGTGTGTAATTTTGAAATATTTATTCTATCCTAGTTTAATATGCAGGGACAGCTACAAATCATCTGTATGTTGATTCATCTGTATATGGATACCAAAAACATTTCTCTGTTTGTTTTAGCATTCCCATCATTTTGACACAGCAACATTGCCTCAACCTCAACCAGTGGCGTACGTTTTGGGTAGAAGTGTGTGTTTGTCCAACCGGTGGCAGATAGGGGTGTGTTCAGGAAAGCCACTTTTATAATTGTATATAAGGTTTTTAGCTGCAGAGAAATCACACATTTAACCCAGGTTTAATATATAGCTTCTACAATGTGTAATTCAACTAATTCAATAATTACAGAGACAAGATATTTCAGAGCCAGGAACACAAGCAGAAACATTAATGCATGCTGACATTTAAAAGCCTATAAAATAAGCACAATAGTCTAATAACAAATGTTACAAATCACAATTCCTTACTGTTTAGGGAATGTGATAGCTAAGTTTAGCTAGGCATTGTTAACTGCAGCATACAAATGTGCAGCTTTTGCAATCAAACTGTCAACTTTTTCATGACTCACTGACAACAGCCTGTCTTTTGTTGTTGAGCTAAATCTATAAGAGCGTTCTGAATGTTAGAGGAGAATGTTAGGACAGAACGCAATGAAATACCTGTAGCAGTCAGTCGCTCTCAGGTGTTTGATCTGTCTCGCTCTTGCCACTCTTACCACTGCCAAAGGTCTCAGGCCAGTATGAGATCACTGAGTAAGGAGCAAAATGTGGCATGAATATGGAACAGATGAGAAAATAACCCACAAATTGGGAAGGGAGTTCTTGCAGTAGCATGTGTTTTACAAAGGATTATGTACATCCAGCCGTTTGTTATCACAGAATAAACCCAGACCTGAAGAGGTTTAATTTATTTTGTGATAACAAATGGCTGGATGTACATTATCCCGCTTATTACAAGGCTACTTGACTCATAAGTAAATACTTATTGATTTTAGTTGAAATATTTTATTAGCTATTTAAATGCAAAGCTTCCATGAAGAAAAACAGTTCCTAACAAATAGCTTTGAACCTAGATGATGTTCAGACAAGAAGAACATTTAAGGCATAACGTACAGTCGTATCACTAATTACACATAAATAAAGATGGGGAAATAAAATGTTTATTTGAGAAGAAAGAAAAAAATAATACCATAGGCCTGCAATTAATACTGAAGTCCTCCTGTTTCATCTTACAGTAAATAGAGTCGATAATTGAGGCACAAGATGACAGCAGCTGAGTTTGAATGAAGCGAGCGCGAGTGCAGCGGTGTGATATGAGAGATGTGAAAGATTCTGTATCGCTACTGAAGACGGTTGTTATAACGGTTGGGGAAAGTTACTTTAAAAGGTAATGCATTACAATATTGCATTACTCTCTAAAAAAGTAACTAAATGGGTTACTTAGTTACTTTTTATGGCCCCCCTCTCTCTCTCACTCCCACTTAAAAAAAAAGAAAGATGTTTTGTTGTAAATTAAAAAGTAATGCATTACTTTAATAGTCACTTGGAAAAAGTAATCTGATTATGGAACTCGTGTTACTTTTAATGCGTTGCCCCCAACACTGGGAATAACATAGGCTACCTCAGAATGTCACGACTGACCAATCAGAATCAAGAATTCCAGAGAGCTGTGTAATAAAGTTTGATAAATATGGCCATTGTTTTTGTTTTTGTTTTTCTTGGAAGAAAATTTGAGTGGTGCTTGCACCTTCAAAACTGTAAGAAAAAATATGGTTAAAAAACAAATTCCTTAAAATTCCTTCATATTCTTTCATAGTACATTTCACAGTCCTACTTTTACTGACTTTTGTAGAGTGAGAAATGTCACTGATATTATCATATGGTGCTGGGATGTCCGTTCACTGATGTGCTTCTTTTTCCTCCACAGTGCTTCACTCACTGCACAGTGATTATGACAATTATGTTTTGTATGATTTATTAAAATATTCCTTTTTAGCACAGGATTAAAATTAATTAAAATTTGAATTAAAACAGTAACACTAAATGGGAAATAAAATGAAAAAGTTATTTTACAAAACACAAAATAAAACAACAGATAAAACCAGCCTAAGCTGGTTGGCTGGTCTAAGCTGGTCTATTAGTCTTCTGGTCTAGTCTAAGTCCAGCCAGCCAGCTGGAGTATTTTTGGCAAACTGAAATACATTTTTCGCTGAACTTGTTCAATGGTTAAACAAGTGTCCGGTTTAATATCAGATCTGGTGACACAGTTACTATGCTTAAAGTGACCTTTTCTGAGCAACGTTTACAATAAATCAGCATGCAGTGTATAGATTTGCTTTATTAACTTCATTCCCTTGGTGCTGCACATCAGAAACCGTGACACGGCTGATCGCGCTGTGCTTATTTTCATTCGTAGAGTTTAGACTAATTTCCTCACTATTGCATTATAGTTTTTGTTGTTTATCTAAAATATCATGCTGTCATGAGGAAGAACAAAGAGTTCTTGCTGAATGAGCCAGGTCTGGTCAGGTTTTGTGGTAAGTAGCACACACACATTCTGGCAGAGAATGATGTCCAAACTACTGACTATCATGGACAACACAGAATATGTGGTAAAGAGAAACGTTACTTTTAACACATACATTTTTTATTATTCATTTGAATTTGTTATGGATTTTGGAATACAATCCCTACAAGACTGACCCCAGTATTAAGCCTATCTTGTGGCAAATATTAATCTTTTTTTATTCATTGCCTCCACCTTTTGAAACAAGAGATGAAAGACGACGTCTGACTGTGTCTTAGTTACTCCAGACATCAGGATCATTACAGCCACGTCTATCTTTGTCAACTTTATTCCATCCAGTCATTACATAGCTGAAATCAGTCGGGTGGATGCCTCATTCCTCCCTTTACTGACCTGCTTATCTGACCCCGGCCTTTGAAAACCAGGCTCTTCCCTGGAAGCTCTCGCCCACTGCTGTCACTTTGTCAAGCCCAGAGTCTGAAGAGACAGTGAGGGGCAGGAAAGGGCTTTTTTTGCTAAAGGTAGTGCCTCCTTTGATGATCACAGAGAGCTTTCATAAGCTATCAGGTTTGATAGACTAAGACAAAGAATCATGTTCTATAAGGTTAACTGCAGGCAGGGGCGTACGCAGGTTTTTATAAATACCGAGGTCCCAAAACGGAGATTGGTAGGGGTTCGGGGAGGGTTTCTCCCCCGAGAAAATTATGATTTTCCTGACTTATATGTGTGCATTTTAAGATGTTTTAAGGCTCATAAATTGGATAATAATATAGGTTTAAAACAAAGTCAGTGGGCAGTAGTAGCATAAATTATTTTTCAAGATAACAGATTCTTAAACATGAGAATCAGATTAAATGTTGCAATGAATGATCCACGCTACAAACTGGAAATAGAGAAGATATAGTTTATGTTTATGAATTTAATAAATTCAGTTATAATTATCCTGGTAGCCTTCAGTAAAATCATGTGTCTAAAATGATTAAACATGATTATTATTATTATTATTTTTTTAATTCACACTGATGGAAATTAATCTTTTCCAATAAGTTTAAACTGATTTTTACATTTTATGGACATTTTTAACTTTATAAAGCCATTTTTTTTCTAAGAGTGTCCATTATGTTTTGAGTCAAATTCTTACATTTATTTAGTGAATTAGAATAATAAGACATTTGGGCTGTTACCAAGCAAATGAAATCAACACAGAAGCTGCATCTGAAGAGCATTTAGATGTATTTACACACTGTTTAGTGCAAGACATGAATGCATTTAACTGCAATTACAAATGCATAAATAATGTTTTGATATATTAAACATAAAACGTTAAATGCTGATATTTGAAATGATTTAAAACATCTAATAAATAAATAATAAATAAATAAATAAATAAATAAATAAATAAATAAATAAATAAATAAATAAATAAATAAATAAATAAATAAATAAATAAATAAATGTGAAATTAAAACCGCCAAAAAGGTGGCAGCAAATCACTGTTAATTGAGTCTTTGTGACTGAACCGAATCATTTAAACAGTTGATTCATTCAGGAACGAAACAGCATCATGTTGCTCAGAGACGCAAAACAGTGCTGTGGCTTTGTTTGGAATGATTTTTGTTGGAGAAATAGAGCAAAAACAGGCAATATGGTGTCTAAAATGTAAGTCTCTTGATTAACTTTTTGTTTATTAAGCTGTTGTAAAAAATCAATATCACATTTATAATCATGGTAATTTTTTGAGAAAAACGGCACTCTTCGTGTGAAATTGATTAACTATATGAAGATGTATAAATATATACATTTTCTGCTCCTGTGTCTTGAATTTGTGATCATTCTAAATGTATTTTAATAGACTGAATCATGCAGTGAAAGAACACTCTAAATATGCACACTAGACTTCACGTAAGGTATGCGTGCACTCTGTAGGGGTGTTTTGAATGGTTTTTGCAAAATACTCAATCATGTCAAATCGCACATCGTTAAAACAACAATTATGATACTATCGCAAGACGATATATATATCACACACCCCTACCGCTGAGGCATCTCAGATGAGAAGATCTGTTATCTTGGCTTTTTATCTTTGCAGCACTAAAGCAGAATTAATATAAGGTAATTATTTTACAACTTCTGTTATTGGAAAAATACAGAGGTCCGGACCTCAGGGACCTCAATGGTGGGTATGGCCCTGACTGCAGGACAAAGTATGCAAACCCCAAAAAACCTTGGTTGAGTCTGTTCACTGAAAACTACTCACTCATTCACTGTTCCCTATATACTGGATGCCACATAGTTCACTAAATGGGGGAAGGAGAGAATGAAAATGAGAAGAAATTTATGGCAGGAGGTGGAGTACAGAGGTCTGGTGAACAGTTTTGTGGTATGTAGCACACATATTCTGGCAGAGAACGATGTCTAAACTACTGGCTGTCATATAGACAACACACACTGGGAATATGAGGGAAAGAGGAACATGTTTAGCAGTAAGTTAATCCAGCATCATTGGAACAGAAAGTCCTACAGGTTTGCGCCTGCCGCTACAAAACTTTCCATCTGTGTGGTGCAAGCAAAGATGCCACCTGTAATATCATTTTACTGTACTATATTTTACTTCACTTGACATTACTTTAGGCCTACTTTGAAACCATTTTATTGTACATTTTAGGCATGTTCCCAAAGCCAAATGCCTTATTTAGAAAGACGCAAATAATTCAAAACACATAACTGAATAATCAAACAAATATTCTTTACACGGATTATCCAACAAGCACAAAGATTTTTTTTTTAATGAACATTTTTAAAACTACAGCACAATATGGCTATAGTGTGACCAATATAACTAAAGTGTGAACTTTACAAATGAAACTGCTCACAGTGTGATCTCAAGTTCAAATCGAATGGCCACGTTAATTTTTGAGAAATCGGAAATTGTTAACAATGATTTTTGAAATGTCAATGACAAAGGTTTAAACCATCATGTTTATGCTGTTATATTCGTGAATGAATCTGCATTTTTGAGCAATTTGAAAATGAATAGGGAATGAAAACAAGGGGAAAATGTTCTGCTTTGTTGTCATGCAGAATACGTTTACATTTACATTTAGTCATTTAGCAACGCTTTTATCCAAAGTGACTTACAAATGAATACTTAACCACTCTCTTTGGAGGCTTTTGTACACACATAAAGTTTAATAAAAAAATCTCAAGACTTGTTTGGTGCTTGAAGGACTTTTTGTTGCAAAGTGTTTTTGTTGCAAAGTGTTGCAAAGTGTTTTAAATCTGAACACTAGACATCATATACAGTACTTACTGAATTTGTAAATAGTTGCAGAGGAAAAACTGTGCACCAATCATTAAACAACTGAGGATCACACACTACAGACTTTCAAGTCATTCTGAAAACAAACTCACACAGAAACACATGCCTTTTTGCTAGGAGAATGAAAACAATATGTGTTCTAAAATGAGCTCAAAATATCAAACGTTTGATATCTTCCCACTGGAAGAAGTCATATTGTGACCATCATACACTGCATGATTTTCTATGAAATCTGTCAACTCAGATCTGCAGACTGGCTCTGACTTTAAACAACTAGCATCAACTTGTCCAGACTGTAACACAGTCTGACCTGAACACAGGGTCAGTGAAAGAATTGAAATCTTTTTGGTGAACTAATTCAAAAGAATCAAGTCACTGAGACAACTCAAAAACCTCCATTTGCATGTATTTACATACAGTTGTATTTTACATGCATGTTGCAATAGAAAAGAATAAGCAAATTTATGAATTACATAAAACACATTTGCATGGAAACTTTAAATTGCATTGAGTTTGCTTTCGACACACTTTGATTTAAGACATGCTGATTCAGTCTGCCCAACATGGTCAGTGTTCACAATTACATTGCCACCGAACTTTCCTTGCTGCTTTCAACATTTTTACACTACAAGCAATCAGCTTCTTTTCTTGTGTTGCTGGGGTTGATTGCTATGCTACTGTGTTTCCCTCAGGACCAGCAGCCATGGAATCTAAGCCCCAGGAATATTTTTCCTTTATAATGTTTAACTAAGAAAACTAGGTTGTATTGTGAGGACAGGGAGTCTACAGAGAAAGCCTTAAGGAGATGGACATGCTCCTACATGTCATTACATATCAGCAGAAGCATTTCACAACAATTAGAGAAGAAATTTGCATTAACAGTAGCTGATTGATATTTAGAACACTAACAGACAGGGTCTTTCCATAGACAAACTTTGCCGCTCTACTACTTAGTAATGCACTAATGCATGCTATGCAATAAAGTCCATTAATGCACACTGTACAAACAGCAGTCTATGGTTTCTATGTAAGCTGTATGCTGCTTGCACATTCCTCAAACACCTTGAATGGGGGACTCTTCTGGACTAGACTTTTATTGCTTAAAAGAATTCTTTACATTCTCTTTACATGCCTGTTGTCTTTCACCAATATGCTAGATAATTGTGATGCATGAAGAGAGTAGAACTGGTATGTCTGAGGAGCAATTAAGGAATTCTGCAGGACAGGGTATATGCATTTGAAACATGGTGAATTCTCTCGCAAAATAGGCTATATGAAATCATATCAAGCCCATTTGCTTTCATGCTACTGGACTTACAGTAAATAATTTTATTGGTTCACATTATTCTAAGCTAAATATTCACAATTTTTGATCAAAATTTAACTTTCGCCACCTCTAACGACTTTTCCTATTGGCCTTCATCTTTTACTAAAAATTAAAATCAGTTGTTTTAAATGCTACACATCACTACAAGCACAATAGTGTAAGGTGCAATTAACATATGTTATAATTGTGTTATTACATTAGTGTTTTAAATATTAACTTTAAGTGAGTGACAGTAAAAGTAATCTAAATATGTAAATATGAGAAATGAGCATGTATAAATAATTATTCACTATCAATATATCCAATATTGGGTGATACTTAAAAAAAGTGGCCAATAACCAACATGCTACATATTGTGCAACTCTAATAAATGCATATGGCAGTAAATTAGGTAGGGAATGCCATTGCATATTGACTTTAAGTAAAATGTCTTAGCCACTAGCAGCATTAAACAGAACTGCCGTTTCTTAAGCAACCAGAAGTTATGTTGGACCACTGAAACAACCAACCATTTTACTTCGGTAATGTGACGTGTTTCAAAGTGAAACAGGATATTCGATGAGAAAAAAACATGTAGGGCAAAACTTTATCCATCTGGAATTGATTGGATCATGAAAAGTGGTCTCTAAATGACAGGGGGTTGGAGGTGGAAGAGTTGAAAAATAAGATAGCTTGGTGAGATCAGCCAAAAAAGAAAGTCTTTTCAGAGCCAAAGCAAGATGTTACATTTTGATTAAAGATTACAGAGACAAACTTTTTTCTCTCTTTGGAAAGGCTTTGCACCAATGAGTCGCTTACAGTAAGACCAAGACCAACTTTCTTATAAGAAGAGAGAGTAAATATGTGGCCAGGGTGTAGTGATGGTTGTACCCTCAGATGATTCAGAGAATATAAACACTAGAGGGTGACTCCGCAGTTGTCTGAGGTGTGAGACCTGAGACAGCCCCGCTCTACAGATGCAGAGTCAGCCTCCACATCCCAAACCACTAATGATGCCTAAAAATCCTGAAAATACCACAGGGCCCCGAAAAGGTTGGCAGGGTAGTCTTCCTGTGATGCGTTAATGTTAACTGGATGGAAGTTACAACTTATACACACAGCCATAGTCACTACATGAGGAATATATTTCATGAAAAGAACCTCACAACCCAGTTTTGTTTGCAATAATTAAATCAAAGCTAAAAAATGTGGAACACATTGAATACAATATACATTGCTTTGTATAAGAGGAAATTTCGAAATAGAAATTCTAAAATAGTACTGTACTTGTACAATTTAGTCCAAATTTGTTTTGTTTTAGTTATAACTTTGCAAAAATAAATTTTTAATAGTGTAAGAGGTGATGTGCAAATGATATTAAATATGATTTTTACTAATGCACGTTTAAAAAAAAATAGTTAATTCTTCAAAATTTTATACTTAGAATCTCAGTAAACACAGCATTTTGAATGGGTATGCAAATTTTATGTTATTTTTTCTTACTAAAATCACAAAACATTTAACTGAAAGACATTTTTTTTCTTATGTTTTCTTGTATTTGACATTAGCACAGAAAAATATAAACCATTTTAAGTGGTGGCTCAAAATACAAATTCACTTGGCACTGGTTAATCACTCCTGTGCACATGCTCAAATCTGCGGATATTCTGATAATTTACAGGTGATTGTTTGGGCATGTCTGATCTGGAAAAACACAAGTATAAATCCACAGACATGGATGCACTGTGTGTACGAGTGAATTTGTCTTACACACCTAACCAAAAAAGCCTTGAAGGCAACAGGCACGATTATTCACTAACCATGACATGGCTTTACACATCATTGCAAATGGCCTGTCAATCATCTTCTTCAGCTGTCTTTTTTTTTCTTTGGTAAATCTCCATGCATACCTAACAGAAACATAAACATACATGCCTCTATGAGCTAATTCTTTCTATTAAATTCCACTCATACCCTATGTATTGAAACTGGTGTGAACATATCGCAAACTAATGGGTGAAAAGTGAAGTTTTGCTACTGCCCCCTCAACATTTTATTAAGTACTCATTTTATACCAGTGCACTACTGTATGTAGAACTTAAATTCCTCTTATAAAAACCATCCATTTGTACAGCTGTTTTCCTTTACTTTAATTATTTTCAAACTCTGTGGGCCTAACAACAGTGCAGTGTGGTATAGCAATGGTTCTTCATTTTTTTTTTAAATCCAGCAGTTTTGATTGTTTGCACTGTGCAGTTATGAAGCAAGTCTATTACAGTATAAATCACATAGTAGTAATACAGGAAAATACAATGATTTCATAATACGCTATACGCAGAATTAAAACACCTCTAATCATTAGTTGGAACTACTTAGTTATATCTTCTCAGGAATTAAAACTCCTACATTTCAGAATCTTTATAGATTTTAAAGTCTTGTCAGAAATGTGTTTATAGAAGAATAAGTAAGCTGCTAGTGGCTTGCTAGAAAAGGAAAGATTCATACCTTGTTTTTCCAGTCACTATTAATGATAGGAATTGAAAGAAACATGACAAGGTATTCAATGTATGCAACGCATCTCAAATAAGTTTACTTCACATGTTCTGAAAAGTGAAGCTAAAAAATTTTGATCGCCCCCAGTGGCTGGCTGCAGTATAGGTTATAAACCCCACCCTCTCCATGTAAACAAATGGGACATGAGCCAAACTAAACTAACTAAAGTGCTATAACAAGTCTCAAATAGCTTAATGCAATATATGTAGCAAGGTTTTTGTTTTTTTTTTAGAAAAAAAAAATAGAGCAAGCTAGTGTTAGAGGCCTTTTTTGCTTTTGTTAACTGTATAATAAATAAAAAGAAAACAAAAAGATAAAATACAAAAAGATTAGAAAAGCTAGTGTTAGTTTTTTTTTTTTTAAGAATAGAATTAGAAAAGAGAGTGCTAGAGTTAGAGGGTCAAATAAAGATGGATGAGATGTGTTTTTAGCCGATTCTTGAAGATGGCTAAGGACTCAGCTGCTCGAATTGAGTTGGGCAGGTCATTCCACCAGGAGGGAACATTTAATTTAAAAGTCTGTGAAAGTGATTTTGTGCCTCTTTGGGATGGAACAATAAAGCTACGTTCATTTGCAGAACACAAGCTTCTAGAGGGTATATAAGTCTGATGTAATGAATTTAGGTAAAGGGGTGCAGAGTCAGTGGTGGTTTTGTAGGCAAACATTAATGCTTTGAATTTTATGCGAGCAGCTATTGGTAGCCAGTGCAAATTAATAAACAGAGGTATGACATGCATTCTTTTCGGCTCATTAAAAATCAATCTGGCTGCCGCGTTCTGGATTAATTGTAGAGGTTTGATAGAACTGGCTGGAAGACCTGCCAAGAGAGCATTGCAATAGTCCAGCCTGGACAGAACAAGAGCCTGAACAAGGAGTTGTGAAGCATGTTCCGAAAGAAAGGGCCTGATCTTCTTGATGTTAAATAAAGCAAATCTGCAGGACTGGGCAGTTTTGGCAACATGGTCTGAGAAAGTCATCTGATCATCAATCATAACTGCAAGATTTTTGGCTGTTTTTGAAGGAGTTATGGTTGATGTGCCTAACTGGATGGTGAAATTGTGATGAAATGATGGGTTTGATGGAACCACAAGCATTTCTGTCTTGGCAAGGTTGAGTTGAATGTGATGGTCCTTCATGCAGCAAGAAATGTCTGTTAGACAAGCTGAGATGTAAGCAGCTATCATCGGATCATCAGGATGGAATGAGAGGTAGAGTTGAGCGTCATCAGCATAGCAGTGATATGAAAAGCCATGTCTCTGAATGACAGAACCTAGTGATGCCATATAGACAGAGAAGAGAAGTGGTCCCAGAATTGAGCCCTGAGGCACTCCAGTAGTCAGATGTTGCGACTTGGACACCTCACATCTCCAAGATACCTTGAAGGACCTATCTGATGGGTAAGACTCAAACCACTGGAGTGCAGTTCCTGAGATGCCCTTTGCCAGTAGGGTTGACAGGAGGATCTGGTGGTTAACCATGTCAAAAGCAGCAGACAGTCTGTTCCTGTCTGTTGTGCTGCTGAGAGGTTTGCGATTGTAGCTCCGCTTTTTTATTGAATCTTTACCTTACTTTCACTCTCTGTTGTTTAAAGTGATAATATATAACTTAACTCCCACCATATTTCTGGTATTATCTATCAAACTAATCTAACTAATTTGATCGTTCGCTTTTAAAAACCGCGAGTGCAGCGCGCGTGCAGCGCGTTAGCCGGTTAGCTTGTTACTCGCGGTTCCATTCACATTTCTATTCGCGCCTATTATTGTTTTCTTTTTTCTCGCTCCGTTTTTATTTCTCTCTCGCTCCGTTTTTCACAAGTTCATCAAACAACAGTGGTAAGTGGTAAGTTAAGTTGGTATCATTCATCAATCAAGGTGAGTAATGGCTTCTCCTTCTCTTGTTGTTTGCACTTCATGCCACATGTACAGTTTATCTCTCTCTGTCGGCGACGAGGGATTCACATGTGATAAATGCAGGGAAATAGTTAGGCTGACAGAGAAGATTTTAGAACTAGAGACACGCATCCAAACTTTAGTTGAGGATAGTAAGAATGTGAGGGCTGTAGATACTGCTTTGGATGCGACTAGCTCAGGGACTCCTGTACATTGTTCGGTTCCGGTTGTGCCCGTGCAGCAGGGCAACTGGGTGACTGTGAGGCGGCATAGTCGTGGGTCAAAACACCGCTCTTCCGTTCCGATCAGAACATCAAACAGGTTCTCCCCACTCGGTGACGCACCCACTGAGAAACCTGATGAAAGTGCTCTAGTTATTGGCGATTCTATTGTACGGAACGTGAAAATAGAGACACCAGCCACCATAGTCCAATGTTTACCGGGAGCCAGAGCGCCTGACATCTTGGCAAATTTAAAAGTGCTGGCTAATGCTAAACGTAAATTCAGTAAGATTGTTATCCACGTCGGCGCTAATGATGTTCGACTTCGCCAGTCGGAGATCACTAAAAATAATGTTAAAGAGGTGTGTGAACTTGCAAGTACGATGTCAGACACTGTAATATGCTCTGGTCCCCTCCCTGCTTACCGTGGCGATGAGATTCATAGCAGACTGTCGTCACTCAATGGCTGGATGTCTAAGTGGTGCCCGCAAAATAACGTAAGTTTCATAGACAATTGGAAGAGTTTTTGGGGCAGACCTGACCTGTTGAAAAGAGATGGTGTTCATCCCTCCTGGGGTGGTGCCGCTCTTCTCTCTAGAAATATGGCACATAGTCTTAGAGTTCGTACTTGACTAACTAGGGCCCAGGTCAGGGAGCAGACAGACTGGATAAACCGACCGTCTGCTAGCTGCCTAACGTCACAGAAGTCAGTTAATTCTCAGCACATAGAGACTCCTTCACCTAGATATCACACTATAGAGACTGTGTCTGTTCCCCGTACTAGAAAATACAGAAAACGTCCAAACCAAAGTAATAGTAACAATTTAATTGATGTTCAACAAATAAAAAATGTTTACAATACAGAGAAACAATTGATAAAACTTGGCTTACTGAATATCAGGTCCCTTTCTACAAAAGCACTATTTGTAAATGATATGATCACTGACCATAAGCTAGATATGCTTTGTTTGACAGAAACATGGCTAAAACCAGATGAATACATTACTTTAAATGAGTCTACCCCCCAAGATTACTGCTATAAAAATGAGCCACGTCCAAAAGGTAAAGGGGGAGGTGTTGCTACAATTTATAGCAATATTCTCAGTATTTCTCAGAGGGCAGGCTTTAAGTATAACTCGTTTGAAGTTATGGTGCTGCGTATAACATTATCTAGAGAAACACGTGTTAGTGATAAATCCCCTGTGATGTTTGTATTGGCTACTGTGTACAGGCCACCAGGGCACCACACAGACTTTATTAAAGAATTTTCAGATTTTCTATCTGAGTTAGTACTGGCTGCAGATAAAGTCTTAATTGTTGGTGATTTTAATATCCATGTCGATAATGAAAAAGATGCATTAGGATCAGCATTCATAGACATTCTGAACTCTATTGGGGTTAGACAACATGTTTCAGGACCTACTCATTGTCGAAATCATACTCTAGATTTAATACTGTCACATGGAATTGATGTTAGTGGTGTTGAAATTCTGCAGCAAAGCGATGATATCTCAGATCATTATCTAGTCTTGTGTAAACTCCATATAGCTAAAACTGTAAATTCTACTCCTTGTTACAAGTATGGTAGAATCATCACTTCTACCACAAAAGACTGCTTTGTAAGTAATCTTCCTGATTTATCTCAATTCCTCAGCATATCCAACAGCGCAGAAAAACTTGATGATGTAACAGAAACTATGGACTCTCTCTTTTCTAGCACTTTAGATACAGTTGCTCCTTTACGCTTAAGGAAGATCAAAGAAAACAGTTTGACTCCGTGGTATAATGAGCACACTCGCACCCTAAAGAGAGCAGCCCGGAAAATGGAGCGCAGCTGGAGGAAAACAAAACTAGAGGTATTTCGTATAGCTTGGCGGGAAAGTACCCTATCCTACAGAAAAGCATTAAAAACGGCTAGATCTGATTACTTTTCATCTCTTCTAGAAGAAAACAAACATAACCCCCGGTATTTATTCAATACAGTCACTAATTTAATGAAAAATAAAGCATCAACAGGTGTTGGCATTTCCCAAGAGCACAGCTGTAATGACTTTATGAACTACTTTACTTCCAAGATCGATACTATCAGAGATAAAATTGTAACCATGCAGCCGTCAGCTACAGTATCGCATCAGATAGTGCACTATAGATCCCCTGAGGAACAATTCCACTCATTCTCTATTATAGGAGAGGAAGAATTGTATAAACTTGTTAAATCATCTAAACCAACAACATGTATGTTAGACCCTATTCCATCTAAACTACTAAAAGAGCTGCTTCCAGAAGTCATAGATCCTCTTTTGGCTATTATTAATTCATCATTGTCATTAGGATATGTCCCCAAAACCTTCAAATTGGCTGTTATTAAGCCTCTCATTAAAAAACCACAACTTGACCCCAAAGATCTAGTTAATTACAGACCGATCTCAAATCTCCCTTTTCTGTCAAAGATACTAGAAAAGGTAGTATCCTCACAATTATATTCCTTCTTAGAGAAAAATGGTATCTGTGAGGAATTCCAGTCAGGATTTAGACCGTATCATAGTACTGAGACTGCTCTCATTAGAGTTACAAATGACCTGCTTCTATCATCTGATCGTGGTTGTATCTCTTTATTAGTTCTACTGGATCTTAGCGCTGCATTCGACACTATCGACCACAACATTCTTTTGAATAGACTAGAAAACTTTGTTGGCATTAGTGGAAGTGCCTTAGCATGGTTCAAATCGTACTTATCTGACCGCCATCAGTTCGTAGCAGTAAATGAAGAGGTATCATATCGATCACAAGTGCAGTATGGAGTACCTCAAGGCTCAGTACTAGGGCCGTTACTTTTCACGCTTTACATGTTACCCTTGGGAGATATTATCAGGAGACATGGTGTTAGCTTTCACTGTTATGCTGATGATACTCAGCTCTATATTTCTTCACGGCCCAGTGAAACACACCAAATTGAGAAACTAACGGAATGTATAGTCGATATAAAAAACTGGATGACTAGTAACTTCTTACTGCTAAATTCTGAAAAAACAGAGGTGTTAATTATCGGACCTAAAAACCCCACATGTAATAACCTAGAACACTATCTAACACTTGACGGCTGCTCTGTCAATTCTTCTTCATCAGTTAGGAACCTAGGTGTGCTGTTTGATAGCAATCTTTCATTTGAAAGCCATGTTTCTAGTATCTGTAAAACTGCGTTTTTCCATCTCAAAAACATATCTAAATTGCGACCTATGCTCTCAACGTCAAATGCAGAAATGCTAATTCATGCGTTTATGACCTCAAGGTTAGACTATTGTAATGCTTTACTGGGTGGTTGTTCTGCACGCTTGATCAATAAACTACAGTTGGTCCAAAATGCAGCAGCTAGAGTCCTTACTAGAACCAGGAAGTATGACCATATTAGCCCGGTTCTGTCAACACTGCACTGGCTCCCTATCAAACATCGGATAGATTTTAAAATCTTGTTAATTACTTATAAAGCCCTGAATGGCTTAGCTCCTCAGTACTTGAGCGAGCTCTTATCACATTATAGTCCTCCACGTCTGCTGCGTTCTCAAAACTCTGGCCATTTGATAATACCTAGAATATCAAAATCGACTGCGGGCGGCAGATCCTTTTCCTATTTAGCGCCTAAACTCTGGAACAATCTACCTAACACTGTTCGGGGAGGCAGACACACTCTGTCAGTTTAAATCTAGATTAAAGACACATTTCTTTAACCTGGCTTACACATAACACACTAATACACTTCTATTATTCAAATCCCTTAAAGGATTGTTAGGCTGCATTAATTAGTTCAACCGGAACCGGGAACACTCCTCATAACACACGATGTACTCGTTACATCGTAAGAAGAATGGCATCTACGGTAATATTTGTCTGTTTCTTTATTATTCTGTTTCTCAGTCCGTGTCCGGATCAGATGGTGGATCGGCGCCGGGAGATGATGTCTGCGACCCTGATCGTCAGCGGAGGCCGGACACCTGGATGAGCCCCCGGGGACATATCCCCAGTGAAGACCTCGACTTAAATACAATAGAACTTAAAATTAAACAAAATAACTATAAATATAATAAAATACCTAACTACATAATACTATTATTGTTAGAAATTGCAACAATATAAAAATAGAAATATAATACATTTATACATTTAACATTTAATTAAAACAATAAGTAAAAAAATAAATAATAATATCCTGGCCAGAGGAGAACTGGCCCCCCCGACTGAGCCTGGTTTCTCCCAAGGTTTTTTTCTCCATTCTGTCACAGAGGGAGTTTTGGTTCCTTGCCGCTGTCGCCTCTGGCTTGCTCAGTTGGGGACACTTAATTTTTTACGATTAACGTCAATTTTATTTCATAGATACTATTTAAACTAAACTGAGCTAGACAATGACATCTCTGAATTCAATAATGAAATCCCTTTAACTGAAAATTGAGTGTTTAATCTTATTATTATACATTACTGACACTCTATCCTCCAATTTGATACTGTTAAGTGCTTTGACACAATCTGTATTGTTAAAAGCGCTATATAAATAAAGGTGACTTGACTTGACTTGACAGACAGATCCAGCAAGATAAGTATTGAAGATTTGGAATCTGCTCTTAGGGCTTCAACAACTGAGAGCAAGGCAGTCTCGGTTGAATGTCCACTTCTGAAACCAGACTGGTTGCTGTTGAGGAGCTTGTTCTGTGTGAGAAAGGCAGAGACTTAGTTGAACACAGCTCGTTCAAGCGTTTTTTGCAATGAAAGGAAGAAGAGGAACCGGTCTGTTGTTCTCTGAAAGAGATGGGTTAAGGGTGGGTTTCTTAAGTAGTGGGGTTATACAAGCCTGTCTAAATGCTGAACCAGTCTGAAGGGATGTATTAATGATATGAGAGTGCAGGTACAACTGCAGGAGAAATGGCTTGAAGGAGATGAGATGGAATAGGATCAAGTGGACAAGTATTAGGATGATTAGATAGGATGAGTTTGGAGACTTCTGCTTCAGAGAGTGAAGAGAAGGATATTAACGAGTGTATGTTTGCTGATAAGATGTGCTTGACAGATTGTGGTGTCGAAAATTGTGCACTGATTGTTTTAATTTTATTAATGAAGAATGTGGCAAAGTCATCAGCTGTTAGAGTAGATGAAGGAGGGGGAGGAGGAGGACAAAGGAGGGAGGAAAATGTTTTATATGAATTCATTCCTAAGTTCAAGTTTAGTTTTAGTTTTAGTTTATTTGATGCTATAAAAAGGGGGTGTGGCGTCATGACAGTGTGTTTGTGATTGGGTCTGCGGGAGTTTGGGTGGGACTTTGATACTCCACCGCACAATCACTACTGCGCAGACACGGGCTCCAAATTATTGGCACAAGATGACAGCGGCTATACCTGGGACATTTAGCATCACTTTTCAATAAACATGTATCATCCATCATTTTTTTCCCCTTTTACAGTCTTTGATCTCAACACTAACATATGGCACATATTTTGTTGTATATCCTTGCATGTGTGCTTGCTAAAACAACAAACATCATATTTGGAGTCTGAAAAGACTTAATGAAACAGACTTGTTTAGAACATGCTTGATGATGCATTTAGTGTGAATCTCTGGTTAAATTGCTTTCATTCAAAAGGTTGTAAGAGATGATGGTGGTCTTTCCAAGCAGCACAAGACAGTCTGCTGTCCAGGCCTGTGCTTGAAATTAAAGGAATAGTTTACCCCAAAATGAAAATTTTGTCATCATTTACTCACCCTCATGCCATTCCAAACCTGTATATGTTTCTTTCTTATGTTGCGCACACACAAAATATATATATTTTGAAGAGTTTTGAAGAACCAAACAGTTGTTGGTCCCCACTGACTTAGTAGGGAAAAAAATACTATGGAAGTCAATGGAGACCATCAACTGTTTGATTACCATTCTTCAAAAGATCTTCTTTTATGTTCAACATAAGAAAGAAACCGGCTCATACAGGTTTGGAAAGACATGAGGGTGAGTAAATGATGACAAAATTTTCATTTTTGAGTAAAGTATTCTTTTAAAGTAGGTAGTCATATATGTTAGGATACATAGCTCCTTCCAGTGGAATTGATGGGATTCGGAAAACCCATATAACAGGTGCTTGGAGGGGAGGGGTTGATAAATGAGAGGGATTTGTGCTGTCAGATGAAAAAGAGGTGGAGTAGACAGCAAACTTTTTTATTTGAAATAACTTACACTGAAGAACGCATGCTAAGAATGTAAATAAGATCCAGTTTGATTTTGTGTTTACTTTAGGAGACCTAGGCTTAAAGGAATTATGGAATCTTGCCATTTAGTCTTTTAAATCCAGTTCTTTAATTTGTGAGGTCGAGCTCCCCATCATCCGGTGTCAACAAAGCAGACGTCATTGCCTCGTGGCTGCTCAGGTAGATCCTCAGTAATGCCATTTCACCCTGTCACCCTGTCATGATCCAGCAGAACAGGCAGCTTAGCAAACAGAAACTTGGCAAAAGCTTCCAGTAGCCCACCTGTTGTTGCTACTGTGATCCTTGTGATGAAAAGGTCCATATTGTTGCAGCATTCAAGGGCTGTCATTTCAAGCATGTCAAGGGCTCCTTCCAGGTGTACCCAAGAGTGAGCTGGAACCAGCCCAACAGATCCCTATCTCGCTAACATCTTGCTGCCAAAACAAAGATGTGTAAAGTGGTGGATAATCATGCCAAGATTTGTGTTTCATCTGTGCTATTTATGTTATGTTAATGACACATCATTCTTTATGTGTCAATAATTGGTATCTCCTTGAAGGCAGAGCAGATTAGCTCTAGTGTGGTGTACTGTATGTTATCTTCACTGCTCATCAATAAAAAAACATTCAAACAAGAATAGACAACCTTTTCTCCTCTGCTCTTGCCAAAACAAATCTCTCATCATGATTTATAACTTCCAACAATTCATTTTGTTTTCTTGCTTATTAAAAGTTTCATTTAGATCTTGTGAAACGTAAAGATTGAACAAAAATAATAGACCTGTTTTCGCTCACTGCCACTGAACTTATGCCAGTGTGTTCTCTCAGAAATGTATAAAAGAAATCTGTGTGGTTATCCACACTTTCAAAATATCTTTGGTGTTCAACAGAAGGAAGAAAATTCACACATTGGAACAACTTGAGGAAAATGATGACAGAATTTTCGTTTTAGAGTGAACAACCCCTTTAACATAATGGAACATGAATAATGGGAAAAATATTCATATGCTGGTTGAGCATGCTCAATATCTTTCATCAGCTCGAGAGATTTTCTCTGATATTAAAAAGTTATATAGAATAGCCAGATGCAGTAGGCTATATAAGAAAACCGGTACACTTATTCCATTTTAGAAGTATCACGATTATTAGTGCACATGCTTAGAAACAATCTAGCTTTCCTATTACAGCAAACGTAAATAATTAAGCCAGACTTTCAAAATCCAGCTGCCTAGTCAGCCCCCCCCCCCAGCGCGCGCGCGCACGCACGCTCGCTCTCTCTCTCTCTCTCTCTCGTTCTGTTCTAAGTGAATGGGAGGAGCGCAGAAAACCTCGGAGTGTATAAGAAGTGCCGTTCTCACAAGCAGGGATTTTACACAGCAACTCAGGACGAACGAAATGAGCTGCTCCAGAGCCGCTACAAAATGCTGGATGGACACCTTCTCCTGGGATGGTTATCATTTACCATTATAGTGCATCTGATCAGCTTGCCTGGACCGTGCACAGCTTACTTCGGGTAGGCAGAGGATCTCTTCCTCAATCTTTAAATGCTTTTCAAGCTTCACGTTTGTAATGAATAGTCTAAAGATAGATTTGACATTTATGAATAAAAAAAAAAAAAAATAAAATAAAAAATAAAATAAATAAATAAATAAAAAAAGACAACTCAGTCTAGGAAATGTTATGTAAACCTCTCTCCACAACAACCTGTAGAGTTCATATTCAGTCATTATAGCATGTTTGCATTAAGTCTCCGGTTAATAACTTATTTATAAATTCAATAAATTTGTCCTTATTTACAAGTTCATTGAATAGTGCATATCGGCACATTTATCAATGTCTTAATTCAACAGCGTGTTTTGAATGGCAGGTACTAGCCGGTCAGGTTTGTCTTTTTCATAGATGCTTGTAGAAGAATGAAAACAGACACGAGCAGCTCTCAACAGCTGTTAACAATAAAGCTACGAAGATCTCTAACCTGGTGGCCAAAACGTCTCTTCAGATCGCAGATAATATTTCTTCATCCAGCATAAACACTCGTTTTGGCACCCCCATCGCTCGCTCACTAAGTTTAATAAGCGCAAGTTCAAGAATGTGTGTTGAATTTACAGTTTCCCAAGTTCCCCCTATAAACATTCGCCTAGCATAATTTTAATTGAGGTAATTGTGATACCGCGGGAACGCCTTTGGAATATGTTCCTCTATGACGCGTACATTTCTGCTTATTGATATTCTTCCATTACGCGCCTTCATGTTTCGAGAAACGTGTTTAATTTTTAATCATCGTCTTTAAATCATTGTCACTTGTATCAACAAGTTTGAAACCAAGTTTGGAGGGTAAAAGTAGAAAGATTGACTACAATTAAAGTATTTTATATACAGGCACAGAATATGTAAATTACATATGTGCATGAGTGCATGTAATCCAAAATTTTTGGACATAATCCATGGACAGGTGTGCATTTGTGTTCTAACCCAGAATTTGTAGTGATGCACAAGATAGATTTTTTTTCCCCGTTCAACAACTGCTCAGAGGTTCATGACACTGTTTCATTATTTCTCTTGGCTCAACAGTGATGGAAGATTCTATGTAAAAAGGTGTGCTAAGGAGAGGATATTGTTAGGGCAAATCAAGGGCCAGGGCGGGAGTGGCTCCCTCAGGCCCCATTGAACATTATGAAGCAGTAAACCGGTTTGTTGGGCTGCAGTGGTTGTAGACTGGGTCTAAGCCTATTCTACCCCCTCTTAGGAAGTCAATAAATTTAATAAATGCTGGCATGCGTTCGCATGGGTGGGACAGTACTTCACATAAAGATTTATAGTCTCCATTATTTGATCTGAAAGATTGTTATCAATTGGAGTTAGCCTCTTAAGAATATTTTCCCCTAGTTTTTTGGCACATTTAATGGAAAACGATAAACTACAATGTCTGATAATGAGCAGAAATGCAGTGTCAAGAGGCTGTGTCTAATAAATGTCTTGATATTTTTAACATTCAATTTGTCATGCATATGTGAGGCTAACTAGCCATTGTTTAAAAGTACTCAAACTTTTGCCAGTTTCAGCACTTTGTCGACTTTGACGGAAACTGCTTGTGCTTCCATGTTATCGGGTCATGAAAACAAACTATAGGAAACTCATTAGTGATATACTTCACTATGGGTGTTCTTTCTTATCTCACACAATGAGTGTTAATTTTGAACGCTGATATGGGTGTCATTTTCTAGGCTTTTTGTTGAACTCTACAGTCAAAGAGGGGGGTGACTCCTCAAGACAAGGACACACTCACAAATCAAACAAGTCATCTCAACCTTGTGCCAGAAACAGCACGAAACCATTACCTTCTGACATGTTGTTACACTTGCTTCCACTAACGTGCAAATAAATACCTTCCATGAGGCGAATGCATCTTCTGGCCACTGATTTACTTAAATAGAGGGTCAATGTTGCATACCCAATTTCCCCAGTGCGGTGGAGCATATGTGAAACTTAAACGCAGTCTCTGTTTGACCCTGGGCTGTGTCTCTGAGGGTTGGGTGGGATTCCTTGCCAAGTTGAGCCGCTGCTGAAATTGTCATCCTGGCCACAAGAATGCAAAGCCTTAGTTTTTACCAGCCGTCCCCTCCAGCCTGTAGCGGCAGGTGCCCAGTATTTATTTCAGCTGTATCTCATTCAACAGCAGTCCCAGGGAGACCAGGTTTGGTTGGTTGGGGACAAAATGGTGGTGGAACACTGCAGCAATACAGGGGCTGCACACTTTTTGTCTAGGTGTAGAGCTCACCTCAAACAGCCTGAGGGACGAAAGGGGAAGAGGTTACGTGCTGGGAAAACTAAGCCCTGAATATCCATGGAATGAGATTCTTTTGTACCTGGCTTTGACAAGTTTATGCAGATCTCCTGAGGAAGCCAGCCTGGGGTCACATGTGGGGAACCTGAATCAAAATGAGGGTAAAGACTGATATGTGAGAAGCTGGTTATTGCCACCTAAATTATGATTCTAGAGATGTAAATTATGCAATGCGTTTACATTTGAAAAGCCCAAAACCATTGCATTGCTATCTCAACAGTAAGTTATGACGGATGTCTTGCCATTTAAAAGGAAGACTGGTGAAATGCGCTCGACCTGTTAACAAGGAACTATTTAAAATCTTTATCAGTTGATAAGTGTCAGACACTTTATTTTAACACCAGCTGTTGCCCACATGTTCCAAAATTGTTGAAGATGTTGGCTGCAACAAGATGCATGTGTATGCATTATAACCCTGTAATAAGGGCTCAACCAATTCTGGTTCTGTTGTAGTTCTGGCCCCTAGAACCCAGTCAGAACAGGTCCAAAGCTCCCACAGTATTTCTTTAGGAAACACTCAGACTCTGGCCTTTTGCATTTGTAGATCTGCAGTGAAAGCTGTGCATCACTCCTCATGTAATTCATCTGTCATTTATTTGGATTTCTTTAACTAAATAATGAGTCGTGTTTTGTCATGACCTGTCCATCAGCAGGTGCAGCAGTATTTGCAGTGCCTGATGTTTCCACCAGGGGGTGGAGTCACTACTGTAAAAGAGCCCTGCTCTTCAATCATCATCTGCTGCTTTATGAAACCTTAGCACAGTGGGAAATGAGTGGCAAAGACAGATATGAGCACAGAGAGCTGCGTGACGAGGATACATGGAGAAGGTCAACAGAGCAGCAGTTTTATTCAAAGGTAGCTGTGGTCAGTTTGATCTGTTTGCGATGGCATTTTTTGGCTGTGACTCTCAGGAAAGCCCCTGTGCAGAAGCAGTTCGCTGCATAAGACTTCAGATTAAATCTCCCGACTAGACTTGGGCTCGGGAATGTTGATGAGAGCGGCTGCCTGAGCTGCGGTGGATCGCCTTTCAGTGCCAGAGAATAGCAGTGTCTGCAACTGAAGATCCTCACATGTGACCACTTCCTACACACACCCACAGACATTTTACTGAATCATATGCATGTTTTCTTTACATCAAACTTAAACTGTGTTTCACTTAACAAACATGTGATGGTCTTTTCTAAAGGTGCAACCGAGGTGTGTGTCATTGCTGGACAGTTTAACACAGTGTAATGTTTCTACTGTAAACACACTTACGATTATGAACATTTCTTTGGCTTTCATGACATTTCAAGTAACCACTTGAAAAACATCAATCCGTGTCTCTATATTTCTACCGGTTTGTTTTTCCTCAATGGCTTTCTCGACAAGCTGTGAGAATGGCTTCTCCCGCAGGAGTCATCCCAACCCTGTCTTGATTATATGGTATTATTGCTCTGGGGAATGTCTTTAAATGTGTTTGGCACACTTGCACCCAAACGGCTCAATATTCTGGTAGTATGGCTCCGACCACAGTTTGGAGGTCTGCCTCGATTTTTTAAGAGAGGGCGGGTCCGCTCTTGCCATAACCCAGTCAGCGGTGTGTTTTGTAGATATGTAGGCTGTTGTTGGGAATGCAGTGATGGGCATCGCAGACAGGAGCGCATTGCCAGGCTTAACCGGAAAGCCAATATGGAATCTGAATAGCTTTTGGTGGTCAAAGATTGATGAAATGACGTTAATTAGTGGCAGTACCAAGTCATGTGTTTCCGTCTCCCACCACAGGCTGTTTTCCGCCACAAAGAGCTTTGGGTGGACTCTGGGCCAAAATGATCAGTGACTACGGCTAAGATTAGATGACTGAAAAACCATAAGATGACTGTAAAAACCCTGAGCTATGAACCATATATGCACATTTATTACGTGGACTGGGTGTTGATGTCAAAACAGTAGGCAAGGCAAACCAAGAATGTACCTTGAGTTCGTGCTTTTTCCGTTTCATTATGCTTGCATCAAACTTGGAGGTTTTAAATAAAGTTGTTTGCTTTTTCATTTAGTCTGTTAGAGCCGCACTGCCTGCATAACATGAACAAACAAACAAAAACACACAACCACAGATGAATGTCTCAATAGATGGTTTTGGCTTAGGGTAGTTTACGCACATGAATCAGTTCGGTCTTTAAGACTGAACTGGGGAACAATATACTGCTAAATTATTATATAAATATATATTATATGAAAATTCAAGTACTTCTCTGGTTCCTCTAGGCATGAGTAGTTGTTCTTGTACACGTAGATTTCACGAGAGTCTCTAATATGTAGGAAAAGATATATAATCTCTGTCAGCAGCAAATATAAATAACCAACTAATATAGCTTGCATTTTAAGACGAATAGCTTGCATTTTAAGATTAATTGGTTCTGTGAAAGGCATTTTGGTCTTTGGTTCCTCAAGGCACCAGCTGCAGTACTTGTAACTACAAGGCACACTTAGACTTTATGGGAGTCTCTAATATGTAGAAAAAGCTATATAATTTCTGTCAGTAGCAAATATAAATAACTGTAACTAATATAGCTGTCATTTTAAGATTAATTTGTTCCGTAAAAGACATTTTGGTCTTCTATTTGTAATGGAGATGATCAATGTATCAGCGCACCCATAGAATCAGTGTCATAGACGCTATGTCATTATATTGTCACGCAACTTACAATAAGAACCATAAATGCTATGTTACTAAGCCCCACAGTCAAAGCATGTTAGGATTCCCATCTTCTCGAGTCCATTTTTATGCTTTTATGGTCAGGAAAAACACATCATTAAGGGCTATGTTTGCATGCTTTTAGAAAAGGCTTTTAGTGGAAGCCCAAATGAGAGAGTGGAGCAGCTCTCGTACCTGTCACTGGGTGCTGGTGTTCTCAGTGCCATGGTGTGAGGTCGATAGGTAGAGTCATGTGGAGCTCTGTGGTGCACCCATGCTGTGCCAGTCACACAGTCACCATCGCTGAGCAGCTGACCTGTGTCGAGCCCCGTGGTTAAACCTCTTACTAATGCTAACCACACGCACGGTACTGTATGCACCAACCTACTGTGTGTGTCCTACTCTACTACCACTACATTTATAGTTGAGTTATTTTCTAAGATATTGTGTCCTGTTAATATTGTTTCTCATAGGCACCATTGAGATTACTCAATGTGAATGTGAATGGAGACTATTGCTGTGCTGCTTCTCAGGTTAGTTTCCAAATAAAACAACCTCAGTAAATACATTAGTGACTCCTCAATTGTATTTCAAAAGAGATCACAACAATATGAAAAACTATGGCTATATTTATCAGGTTAACATAATTTCTTAAAAATATGTCACTTTTTTTGCCACCTGAAACATGCTGGGACTGTGTGTTCCAAAGCGACTTACATAATGCCATTATTATAAGTGCACACATTTGGATTCCTGCTGAATGAGTGAGGAATATTTGCCCAAGTTTATTTGTATAACACATTTCCCACTCTCAGGTAGCTTTATTTTATTTTGATGGTCCTCATTAGAAATTCTGTTGACTATAAGTAACTTTGCAACTACATGTAAACTACTAGTCATTAAAGTATTAGTAGATCATCTGCTTAATATCTGCTAACACTTTCTTCAGATATCTGTAGTCTACTGACTATGAGTAACTGCAACTATAATCAACTTAGTCCATATGTGACCCTGGACCACAAAATCAGTCATAAGGGTAAATTTTCTGAAATTGAGATTTATACATAATTTGAAAGCTGAATAAATAGGCTTTCCATTGATGTATGGTTTGTTAGGACAGGACAGTATTTGGCTGAGATACAACTATTTGATCTGAGGGTGTAAAAAAAATCAAAATATTGAGAAAATCGCCTTTAAAGATGTCCAAATTAAGTCCTCTAGAAATGCATATTACTAATCAAAAATTTAGTTTTAATACTAGCTATGCTGCTTAGGACAAATTATTATAAAAATTAATCACTATGTTGAATGTAGATCCTTACTTATTCCTGATGACTTTTGGAATCTACAAGCAAAACTGCATTGTTAATATAGACACAGCAATCGCTATTGTTGGCTATTTGCTACAAATTTACCGAGCAAATTATGAATGCTATAGTGCTACAGGGTACATAAAGACTATAACAGTCTATTTATTAATATACTAATATTTATTATGACTGGTAGTCTCGACATCCGTATAGCAAATCATTACTTTTACGTCAACAGAATAGTCTAAGGTGAATAAAATAAAGTGGTTTTAGCTTGGTGTTCATAGTTTATAATGAATGACACTGTAATTTATGTTTGTTTTATACTTATATTTTTCATTCCTATTCTGAAAACCGTTAAAGTAAAATGATTTGCTATGGAGTTGAGGGAAATATATATAAATAAATAAATAAATAAATAAATAAATAGATGTTTATAGTCTTTCTATGTTTGTAAGCATTTAATTTTATTTACTGGTATTATACATTATTTCTGAAAGCAATAATAAATTTGGACTCACACCAATGCGACTTGCCTGTGTTTTTTCTTTCAACAATGCAGTTTTGACCTGGTGCGACTTATAGTCATTTTCTGGAAAATACGGTACCTACATTCAAACATCAGTGGATTCAATTTTTATTCAATTAATTTGTCATCAGATTCTTCTAAGACCAGGCATTGCTCAGGTATTAAACTAAAAACAATTTTGTTAAATGCTTAACTTGTCCCACACGTTTGTGCTACAGGCATGAACGATATCTCAACTCATGCATCTTTTTGAGGAAAGATGTACTACTACATTTCCAAGACTTAATGTATGATTTTGGCAGGTGAGCTTGAGACGTTTCTTTAGCAGTGGTCTAGCAACAATCCACAGCATCGTGTCAATTTTTTTCATGGATAAACATCAACTCATAAACTTACACGTAGTGTACCTCAACAATTGCTTGCTTATTTAAGACTGGCTCATTTAAAACAAATTTTAGACAAACATCAATGACAACGTTGATATTTAATTCAAACATAACTGAGAAATCCCCTAAGAAATTAAGCTTTCCTTTGGGATGTTCTAGGTATTGTCCATTAACTTTTCCTTTAGATATTACACCTGGTTACAGCTGTAGTAGACTGGCAACTCTGTTAATGATTTTAAATAAATACTCATGTGACCTTGCCAAACAAAATATTAGTGCCAAGTGAATAAACGTCATCCTCATCCATCTGGCCCCACTAGCACATGGAAAACACTTTTCTTTGCGAAATGTTTCAAACATTCTGGAACGACTATCCGTGTCCGATTGATTTTTAGCCATCCTGTGTGTGTGTGTACATCTGCAGTTTTTCTGTGTTCTGTCGTGACTAGAACTGACAAATTTACAACGTGATATTTCTCAACATCTCAGCTATTGTGCCAGTGACTGGTGTTGGGAATCCAGAGAGCAAGTCTCATTAGACAGCCACAGCCCACAGTGACTCTAAAGGTCATGGTGACTCGTTCACATCCTGTGTGTGTCACTCAACTGCTGCCGTCATGTCCCGTCATCTTCTTGCTATTTGGGAGCACTTTGTTCTTGCAAGGCAGACAGTTCGCTGGTGAATTCACAGATAATTTTAGGGGTGCAGACTGTGTTCGTGAAGATTTGTCATCGTATAGAACAGTTTCTGTATGCTGACTTGCATTTAGTGATTGATTCCAGTCCCAAAAAATGATAATCATGGAATTGACTACAATGCTTTATCAAATTTGTGTTAAGAATTTTAGAGAAAGATGGAAAAGTCATGAGTTATTTACCACTAGGTTTTAGTCAGGTTCATTCTCAAATATGCAATTGTTTAAAGCCATTACAGTAATGTGTGACATTTTGTTAAATTTCATTATATATATATATATATATATAAATAATGGTTCCATGTTTCTCAGATCACTTTTCCAGGTGTGACTTGCAAACAGAGACAGAAAATATTTGATTAAAGCATTGCCATTGAATGCACACTCTTTTACTTTGACAATTTTGTGACTTTTTATGGCAGTGACGATATTGGACACAGATTCAAATTGCTGTCAAACCTGTGTACATATAAAATAAATCTTGTCTAATAGTAAGTAGAACTGTAAGCAGTACAGTTTAGAGTACATAAAAACATTAACCAGTTACTGCTCTCCTAACATAATACACAACACCTGTATACTTATCACTTCTTCACAGCTGCCACAATTCCTTCACAATTCAGAAACTCATAAACAATAAACATATCCAGCAAGTCTTACGATATATCCACCTGTCAAACCAGTAATCACTAACCTGCAATGCTAACCGCACCCCAGGTAAACATTCGCTTGAGCGTGATCATTATGAAAGGAGTCATTAGGATTTTTTGGCTGCCACACGTGGGGGCGGAAAGATGTAAAACAGGCTGCCACTGCTGCTTGGCTGGATCTACCACTGTTGCTTTCCCTGTTGGGTCAAGCCAGCCAAACTCTAGATGGGACTCCAGCACTGCAACCTGAAATTCATCTAGCTCTCTGAAGGAGATGTTCTCCTACCCCTGGAGTAGGAGGAGGTGTTTTCAGTACTGAACAGAGGAGGTGTTCTTTTTCTAGTGGTGCGTTTCTCAGGCCCCTCACCTCATGGAGGAACTGTTCTGACAATAAAGTCAGCTCAGACAGGGTCAGGGTTGGAGGCCACAGGTTCATTTCACTGACACTGAGCAGATATTATGCAATTACAATTTGCTTGCTATCTTTCTGGTATCTATAACATTCATTGTGATGTGTGAAATGCCATTAAAGCATCTTGAAACGCTTTGTCTGAACGAACACCATGGACTAATGCTAAATCCATCTTGCTGACACATCTGTTGAGATCTGACTAGGATTGCCATGTTTTTTTTTCCAGAGAATTGAAGAAGTACATTCCAAGCCAAATCAGAAACACGAATGGACTCCTCTAAGGTTTTTGTTTGGCTTGTGCGAGTAACTCACACTTTTCCTCACATCTGTCTTTGTTTTGGGTTACTGTGGTAGACAGCTGGGGGGTGTCTGAGAAAAGGCTTTGTTTGGGGTCAACAACTGGGGGGAATGATTGGCATGCATTTGAAGTAATTGGGGACCCTGACCTGCCAGCCGAGAGACCACACAACCAGCAAGCCCAAACTCGCTGAAAGCAAGTTCGCTTTGTCTATGTTCGAGACTGTTAACTGTCTTGTGTGTACGAGGACTTGTGCATATGTGTGTGTGTGTGTGTGTGTGTGTGTGTGTGTGTGTATGTGTGTGTGTGTGAGTGTGTGAATGAGTGTGAGTGTGTGTGGACTTGTTTTTGTGGTGGGACCAAAGCAGTGACATTGAGTATTGCTGTGTAGTTTGTTTGCAGGTATTTACTATAAACACTACAAGTTATAAACTCACTAAGTGCACATTAAAAGACAGAATAAGCAACTGTATTTAAAGGAATAGTTCACCTAAAAATGAAAATATACTCACCTTCAGGCTATCCAAGATGTACAGTTTGTTTTTCATTGGAACAGATGGGAGTAATTTAGCTTTGCATCACTTGCTCATCAATGGATCCTCTGCAGTGAATGGGTGCTGTCAGAACGAGAGTCCAAACAGCTGATAAAAACATCACAGTAATCCACATGAAATGAAAAGCTGTATGTTTGTGAGAAACAAATTCATAATTAAGACATTTTAACTGACTAGTCCCCGGAATGCGATTTTCAACGTGGAAAGCAATCTAAAACGAACGCGATTTCAACCGAGGGATATCCCTCGGATCTGATTTGTGCCACCTCACATTCAATTTGCCCCCTCCAACTCCTCGAACCACGTCGATTACCATTCGTTGCAGACGATCACTGGTGTATTTAGAACATCACTGATAAATTCAAATGTGTTTTCGTGCTTTGTCTGGCTCTCAGCCAGAGACGCGTTCGGTGCTTTTCATAGCCTACATCACAATAATTCAGTGTTTTAAACCACATAAAATGTATTTTAGGTTTCAGACATTTAAATTAATTACTAGCAAAAAAGACATTAGTTAAATGCACATGTATGTTTGTGAGTTTGTTAAATACACTGGTGTCTAAGGAAAGCTGCAATAATAATCCTTTTAATTAAAATCTGATGATGTGTTTTATTCACATAAACGTTGTGTAGTTAAAAATATAAAGTTCACTCTATTCTTCTCCTAGTTCAACGGTGACTTACTTATATGCACTTTGGGAGAAATGGGTGAATTTACGTGATGTTAATCCAAAGATCCGATTCTCTGAATGAGTATTATAAAGTTTTTAAACGACAAACACATTCACTTGCACACATTTGACGATTGCACACAATCGGAATATACACCCCCCCCTCCCCTCCATTAGCCCCCCTGAGAATTTGTGTGTCCTGACGCTAGGACTGGAACATAGTCAGGAGCATAGTCCTGAGCATCCAGCTCTATGAGCTCCCAGACGAACATTTCAATGAGCGTCAGATGAACATGGCATCGGCTCTGCCTCTGGGACTGAAGTGGTAGCAGTCTCTAGCTCCATGGCGGGAATGGACTCTGGCTTCATGGTGGGTGTGGGCTCTGGCTCTGTGACCATGGTGGGTGTGGGCTGTGGCTCTGGATCTGTTGAAGGCTTGGGGAGAGGCTGGATGAGCTCAGGAGGGTGAGCTGGGACTGGTGCAGACACTGCGGGGTTGAGATCCTCATCTCTCGCACAAATACTGTGAAGGCGGATGCACAATGCATGAGCACCCAGTCCAAATACTCACTAAGCATCCCTCAAGGATCAACTCTGAGCAGACATGCTCTCCTCTAAGTTTTGAGTCACGCACAGAAAAGCATGCAGAGGCTGTCATTGGTGTAGTGGACGGTGGGCAATCTAAA
This sequence comes from Spinibarbus caldwelli, assembly GCA_039654775.1. Classification (NCBI taxonomy): domain Eukaryota; kingdom Metazoa; phylum Chordata; class Actinopteri; order Cypriniformes; family Cyprinidae; genus Spinibarbus; species Spinibarbus caldwelli. Next base: position 4,306,150 of record CM077234.1, read on the forward strand.
ACAATCCTGTGTGTGGTCTTTGAGGGAGCAATCCCCGCGTGAGAGGAGGAGGATCTGTACTGCTGTTAGATCCGTTTTAAGGTCCGTTCTTCTGTCATTGGGTGGTTGTGGAAGCAAGGAGAAGAGATGAAATTAAGAGCTATATTTACATGGGAATAAAACAAGATACAAAATGAGACAGAGGTGTACACAAATGTGGAGCTATGGCAAAGCTATGGCTAGAATACACTACACGACTTTTAAAATCTGAACAAATTTTAAAACACTGGGCATCATACACTTACCCTCCTCCATCCTATGACCCAGAAACCGATCGAGCTCAGCCATATTGTAGGACATTGGTCTAAAACTGAATTCCTGGAGGGCCACAGCTCTGCTCAGTTTAGCTCCAACCCTAATCAAACACACCTGATCCAGCTAATCAGTGTCTTCAGGATTACTAGAAACTTCCAAGCAGGTGTGATTTGGAGCTGGTTGGAGCTAAACTCTGCAGAGCTGTGGCCCTCCAGGAATTGAGTTTGAGACCACTGTTGTAGGACATCTCAATTCTCTAATTGTACCACGAGGAGGCGAAGACCGAGGAGTGAGGAGGCTTCCTGAGTCATGAGCGAGGATACACAGGTGTATCCTATGCAGAATTCTTTTTTGGCAAAAAAACTGATGCACATATAAATTCTCCTCCCCCTTCACATCTGTCGTAATAATTTATATTTATATTTTACCTTTGCAGTTTAAGTAAACTGTACATGTCATATATTTCAAGAGAGCATCTTGCTTTATTAATATTTATTATGAATGCCTTAAATAACGAACTTTGACAACATAAGGGCAGATCCCTTTAGCGCAGCTGATGACGCTTTATGTGACGCTTGAGTGGTCAAGAATATTCCAGTGTTCATCCTTTGATTGCTCTGTCCTCATTTCCTTCCCTTGCATCCTTCCCTCATACCCTAAAGGGGGGTGGAGCTAAGACTCGAGGAAAGGAAATGAGGATGCACAAATAAGAAATGAGAAGCACCCAAAGAAAGTGTAGGAAACATACACAAAATAAGAGTCCATGGATCAGAACATAAACGTGACATTTAGGTGAACTTAAAAGTGTTTTTTACCCCCCCATGTAGGATTTAAGTACATCTTTATATGTAATTTCATAATTACTTGTATTGTCGTTGAAATACAGTTAAAGTGTACAGCTGAATGTACTTACAAGCAGGTATGGTGAACTAAAATATACTCAAAAGTTATTTCTATTGAAACTTGTATATCGTGTATTTAAATATATTTACAATTACACATTTGCAATGAAGTTGCAATTTTTAAATGTACACTCTTAAAAATAAAGGTGCTTCAAAAGGTTCTTCAAGCGATGCCATAGAAGAACCATTTTTGGTTCCACAAAGAATCATTCAGTCAAATGTTCTTTAAAGAACCATCTCTTTCTTACCTTTTTATAATCTGAATTACCTTCTTTCACCACAAAGAACCTTTTGTGAAACAGAAAGGTTCTTCAGATGTTAAAGGTTCTTATGGAACAATTTAGACAAAAAGGTTCTTCTATGGCATCGTGAAGCACCTTTATTTTTAAGAGTGTACATTTGAAATAATTTTAACTTTAAATGTAATGCCAATTAAACTGTAGTTCAAATTATAAGCAAGTACTTTACATGTACCTTACTATGTTAGTCAACACATCAAAATAGATGTACCTTTTTAAAGCACAACAAATGATTGTTAAAACAATGATTTTAAATGTACTTTAAACTAAAACTTTTAATTTGACATTGTTACAAAGTGGACTTTTTAAAAGTAAAAATAGTCATAAAAGTGTACTCTCAGTGGCATTTTATTTCATTAATATTATCAGCAAGTACAATTTTTTAAAAGTAAACTAAAGATTTGAAAGGATGTTGAAGGTGACGGGAGTGATGTAAGCAGACGATAAACAAGCTCCTCCCGAACTTTTGTTTAGTACTCCATATCTCAAACTGTCAGGGTTCTGAGTGTGATTAGTTATACTGTCTCTTCACATCTGTTTTCTATAATCTCTCTCCCATACTACGAACAACATCAGGTTTTTAATGTTATCCACTGACCTTTCCTCTCCCACAGGAGCCTTTTCTTTTCCCAAATGATCGCTTCTCTTCTGACATCATGTTGTTCGTGAGCCAAACAATTTCATAGCTCACATGCACACTTACACTTACCGTTATGGTGCACGCAAAGAACTGTTTAAAAGGTCATGATCTTGAGGTTGTGAATGGAATGTCACTCATTTGTCATGTAGTGGACAGCAAGCAGAGAGAATGGCAAAGTTTGAAACCCCATTTCCACTCAGCGGTGTGGAAAAGTTGCAATTCAGTTTGATTGTGTTTCTGTGAACAACATAAACAGATGTCTTTTGCATTCAGAAAAAGCTCTTGAGGTGAAGGAACTGAAGGAAATGTATCCATAAATAGGTATTAATTTTGTAGCTGTGTTAGTTACTCTTATCTGTTTTTTTGTTAATAAAATTGTGTTGATAGTGTTGATAATATGGTAAGAGGCTCTACAAGTTACAGATATCTTACAAATCCTTCAAATTGGTCAGCTGACAAACTTCCTCCAATTTGCACTTTATTTACTTGCTTGATTGTTCTTTTACTGTTAAGGTGAAATTCCTTAGCTGGGACCCGAGGTAAAAGAGAGAAGAGTCACCTGATGCTCCCATACCCACCTCAAGTGACGTGTAACCAAAACTCACAACATTAATTTGGTGCCACATGTGAGAACCACTACAGTCATGTGCTGTCAGTATGCAGTAACATTAGTATTTTACTTAGTAAATCCTCAGGTTTACAGACAAGGGCATAATTTGCTTTACTACAATACACTGAGTTGTGTCTCAGATTCATCTTTGTAATCTACTCTGCTGCTCATCCATTATTCATAAACACTTTATTGCAAGGTCTAATCACAAATATGCTGAACAGACAGACAACAGAGTTTAGAACAAACAACAACTTTAAGGAACCTGGCAAGAGCCTCCAGAGTGTGTAATGAACCATTTTAGTTCAACCCTCACCACGGAAAATGCATATGACGGTTATGTCACGGGTAATATGAAGTGCTGACGTTAATAAAAAAGGGGCAAACAAGCCCGAGAGCACTGAGTGATAGAACTGCAGCAAAGACTCTTGTGAGAGAGCATGATGGAAAAAGCCATTTGGTGAAAAATCATACAACCCTAAAGATAACACACCAGTGCTGTTATAATCTCATGCTGAATGTGAACACCTGTATAAAAAAAAAAAAAAAAAAAAAAAACTGTAAATGGCCTGGGACTCATAATATGAGTCAGGTCAAATTTATTTGTATAGCGCTTTTCACAATACACATCTTTTTAAAAGAAGCTTTACAGTAAGTCATAATGTTTTGCCTATAATGTCTTAAATCTTTAACATAGATCACTTTTTAGAGCTGGGTAATATGGTGATATATAACAATGGTATAAACGATCCTCCAAATTTAGATTTAGTTATGGTATATTTATTGAATTAATTTTTTGTAGCGGATACATTGCCTGAACATTCTAATGCAAGTCTATCGTTTTTACTGGAAGAGCAATTTATGACATTTTAAATAAAAATATTACGAGGTCAGTTTTTTTAATGTCAAAACAGATTTGGGTGAATAGTTCACAAGACAATCTATAATATGCATTTACATCTTATTAAAATATAAATATTAATCTGTTTTGTTTGAGGCAAGAGTAAGCAGTTCTCAAAAAGTAATAAGATGATAATATATAATAATAAGATAAAATTTCATTTCAAATAGTAACATCTCGGTACACAGACAACACAAATAGACAGAATTATTATATTGTGATGTCTTTCTTTATTATGGTTGAAAATTACTCATATCATGATAAGGATTTTAGTCATGTGTTTTCTGAGTTTTTTAGCATCCAGAGTTTATTTTACATTCCTTTGTATCGCATTTCCTGTGTTCACGTTTGTTACCTTAGTTCATAATTGTATTTTATATATACACTATATCAGCCACAATAATAAAACCACCTGCCCAATATCATTTACTGTAAATCCCCCTTGTGCTGCCAAAACAGCTCTGATGCATCGAGTCATAGACTCCACAAGACATCTGAACGTGTCCTGTGACATCTGACACCAAGGCAATAGCAGCAGACCCTTTAAAGGTATAGTTCACCCAAAAATGAAAATTATCCCATAATTTACTCACTCTCGGGCCATCCTAGGTGTACGTGCCTTACTTCTTTCAGACAAACATCCTGTCATATGTTGTAACTCGACTCTCTCGTGAACGCACGTACTGCAGTTGCTGGAATCCAGTGATAATAGATTATAAAGTTTTAAATATGGATTTTGTTCTTACAAAAATCCATTGATTCACTTCAGAAGGCATTCATTAACCCACTGGAGTCGTATGGATTACTTTTATGATAGATGGATGTGCTTTTTGGAGCTTCAAAAACTCAGGCACTATTCACTGTCATTACAAAGCTGGGAAGAGCCAGGATATTATTTAATATAACTCCGACTGTATTTATCTGAAAGAAGAAAGGCATATCCATGGATGGCTTGAGGGTGAGTAAATGATAATTTTCATTTTTGGGTGAACCATTCCTTTAAATCTTGTAAATTGTGAGGTGAGGCCTCCATGGATTGGTTTACACAAATTATCGTTACACAAATGGATTGAGATCTGGGGAGTTTGGAGGCCAAGGCAACACCTTGAACTCTTGCTCCTCAAACCATTCCTAAACTATTTTTGCAGTGTGGCAGGGTGCATAATCCTGCTAAAAGAGGCCACAGCCAACAGGAAACACCATTGCCATGAAGGGGTGTTTGTAGTCTGCAACAATTTTTAGGTAGGTGGTACACGTCAAAGTAATATAAATGCCAGGACCCAAGGTTTCCCAGCAGAACATTGTCCAGAGCATAACACGCCAGCCTGCCTTCTTCCCATAATGCATCTATTCCTCAGGTAAACAAGACATGCACCCAACAATCCAACTGGTTTAAAAGACAACATGATTCATCAGACCAGGCAAACTTCATCAACTTCAACTTGCTCTGTGGTCCAATTCAGACGATCAGTGGTGGACATGGGTCATCTTGGGAACTCTGTTTGTTCTGACACCTTTCTATCATGGCCAGCATTAAGTTATTAAGTTTTCAGTAATTTGAGCTACAATAGCTCTTCTGTGTAATCGGACCAGACGGGGTAGCCTTCGCTCCCCACGTGCATCAGTGAGCCTTGGCCGCCCATGACCCTGTCACCGGTTCACTGCTTGTCCTTCCTTGCACCATTTTTGGTAGGTACTAACCACTGCATACAACCCACAAGACTTGCCGTTTTGGAAATGTTCTGACCCAGTCATTTAGCCATCATTATTTGGCCCTTGTCACTCAGATCTTTTCGCTTGCCCATTTTTTCCTGCATCCAACACATGAAATTCAATAACTGGCTGTTCACCTGCTGCCTGATATATCCCACCCCATGTTTTTCACTTCACCTTTCAGCGGTTTAATGTTGTGGCTGATCAGTGTATAGCACTCTGTTTCATTAGTTTAATAGTCAGTTCTTGTTTGATATGGTGGGTTGATATTGGTTGGTTCTTTTTTGAACACTTGATAGTTAAACTGTTTAGCTGTTATATTTGAATTTGCCTTCCTCTGTGTTTTCCTTATTGTTTCATCTGCTTCTCTACAGAATATTAAAAAAAGGGCTGCACTCTGTCTTAAAATTGCATGTGTCAGATGTGTTCAGCTGACTTCTCAGAAAAGTTAGCAAGCTAGTCTGTTTTTGATAGATTCTGGAACTCAATTTTTCAGTTTCCTCATTTTTTTTGTGAGGCAAATTAGTCTTATATTGCAGCCGGGATTTCACATCCGTATCCTAACACTAACCTTGCAGCAGCAAACAGGAATCTCACAAGAGTTTAAAAGAATGAGGTTCTAGACATAACCCTACTTTCCTGCGATGTTTAGTTCCAACTCTAATAAAACAGACTTTAACCAGTCAGTCAAGGTCTTTGAGTTCACATGAAAATGACAGGTGTGTTAGAGCAGGGCTGGAACTACATTCTCTGGGAAGGTGGATCTACAGAAGCAGGATTGAACATTTCTGATTTGGAAGAACAAGAGATATTATCATTTACCCTACCATTTTTTTTCTCATATATTTACCATACTGGCAGCAAATTCTGTTGTTGCACAAAACAATCTGTCTCCTTCCTACTGATGCATCTCTGATCAATCTGATGGATAGAGTCATTGTTTGTTTTCTCCTTGTACTTTTCCTGCTCTGTGTTCACAAATTATATATCTCTCTCTGAAATGCACACACATACACAGTTTGAACATACTGGCCATCTAAAAAACATGATTTTTTGATAACCTGTTGTGCAATTAGTACTTAGTACAAAGAGTTGTTTTTACTTGTTTGTGAAAAAGTACCAAAGCAATTTCAAATAATAATAATAATAATAATAATGTAGCATCCAGACATATTGTTGAGTAGAGTCAGCCTTGACAGCCGTGACAACCTGTAGGGATTTAACATTCGCTCACTGCCATGTTGACAAGTACACAATTATTCATAATAATCATTCATACGAATGGGAGATGAAATAACACTGATTATTCTGGGTGTAGTCCTACCTTAAATTTAAAAGGTAATTGTCTTTTTGATAGAAGTTTTGCAACTCTCAATATGTCGGCCTTATAGTTAAGTTCTTAATAAGTCCTGTCTAGCAGTTAAAACAGCCGGTTTGTTTACTTCAATATGTGCATGTGGACAAGCTGGAAAGTCTAAAAAAATATGATTTATGTATATCTTTCTTTTTTGTTTTTGCTCGATTTTATTCCTTATAAAAATTATTGAAACATAATTTTAACATTTTACCATACAGTTACCATAACATGCACCATTTTAAATATGCTGAATGGAGAGCAAGATTTTACAGTTGCAGCGAGGGGATGAATAGCATCTTGTTATGAAAATGAGCTGTGTGAAGATTCTTCAAAAATTCTTTTTTTTTTTTTTTGTTCTATGGAAATAACAGAGCATGGTTTTGGAACTGAATGAGATTTAGTAAATAATGAAATGGCAAGTTTCCCTTTTGGGTGATCTATTGCTTGAAGAAGTCAAAGGTTTGTCCAGAGATAAAACTTCAATGTAAGATTTATTTCTAGTCTCTATTGACATAATGTAGACACTGTGAGCAGTCTGTCAAATCTATACAGTTTTGGAAAAAGAACACACATAAAAGCTCACACATAGCTGAGGTGACTTCATCTTTCAAAAGCCTGAATACTTGACTGCTCTCCATTCTCACACATCCAGGCTTGCCCTCCAGCACTCTGGGTAAAAGGCTAAAAATACTGGGCTGTAAGCCATCGCCAGTAGCCCAGGGATTAGTGGAGCTCAGTGTCTCTGGCAGCTCTCCAGTTCCATAGTAGCTTTTGTGTTTCAGATAGAAGCATGTCTCAAAGACTTCTCAGAGGCCAGACATGACATTTCTGTTTTGTTTCTGTGAGATCTGTCAGTTTGTTTGCAGTTGCTTGAATTCTTACAGCCCAACATGTCTCTGGTCTGCATATTATCGGCTGATAATGAACTTTTAATCCTTTTTAAAGGACTGAAGGGTAAATGCACAAATGCATACGTGTTGCTTTGGGTCAGAAATAAACTTTATTCAAGAAATTTGTAATTAAGTTACAAATCCGCCATGACAGTAGCTGACCTGAAAGAGAAAAATTACAATAGAAGACTGTATTAGCTATTGTGGCAACAAGTACTTACAGTAAGTTGCATTATGAATGGTATTTTGAAACATGCAATGTCACATGCAATTGAGCTTGTGTAGCTAGAAATGTTTGTGTTCACATATTTTTGTACAATATATTTTGAACCTCATACAATGACTGCATTTCTAAAGTTTCAGGCATTGCCATTAGAAAGTATGAAGTTGATTAATCAATACAGCCATTAACACTACATCTATTTTGAAGCTTTAGTTTAACTGTTGTGTCTTTGATATTTGACAATAATTAAGCAATGGTCACTTGTGAGAGATTGCAGTTTGTACCAAATGTGTACCTTTAGTATTTCTTTGAAATGAAGTTTGATACTAATGAATGAAGTTCACTTGTAGTGTTAAACATGGCTGTGTTGCAGAGGGATAAACTGTCATTATAAAATAAGCTATGGATGTGGGTGTTGTTAATATGCTTTTACAAGTCTTTGCTTGCCTAGTTTCTGTTCCTTAACTTGTCAATAGATGTCAAATTGCTGCAGTAAACAGATTCCTTACACTTAGCTTCAACTTACAAAGATTGTGTTTGTGTTCATTTAAACATGCTGAACTCATTCCTCGTCAGGGCTCCTGAGAGAAATGTCTCACAGACTTTTGCAGCCACCTGTTTAAATCTGTGTTATGTGTTCAGAATTTCCCTTTAGTACTTGGAATGAAACCTGTAGACTGTATTTTTGGCTCTCATGACCATTTGCATCATATATTTTATTTTGTCAGCTTCTCTGCAGAAGCGTCATTGCACTTGTTTGCTTATTGAGGTTACACTTACAGTCTGCCTTCTCGTCTGAGCTGTACAAAAAGAAATCGCAAGTATATTATAGCCACTATATGAAGATGTAGTTATAATGGAAATATACACTTTGCTGAGGAATTGAACATTCCTTTTTTCCATTTCCAGAGGACCGTAGTATGCTGGTATGTTGAGGGTGGTCTCTCTGCGAGTCAGGATATTACAGAATCACACAAGCAAGCCACAAGCATGTCTAATGTCCTAATTGGATTATGCAGTTGCGGTTTCTTGACAGCAAATTATTCGAACAACCTGAACCCCTTGTGTTTTCAAGAGATGACAAATAATGTAAGACAGCATTTTTGGCGTATACCTCATAATTAACTCGACTCGACTCAAAAATGTTCAGATGATATCGCCAGGTAGTATGTGACCACATAGGTCAAGCTCATTCATGAAGCGATCAAGATCTTTGTGGTCATTGCTGAGCACCCCACAAATTCGCTTAAAGAATTCCTGGGAAAAGTTACTCTTTCTTTTCCCCAGAATTCCCTCATTTGTCAACCAGATCTCACAACAAGCCTGAAGGTTACAACTTAATAAAAACACAAGTGGACCCCCTTATATTTTTGCATGAAGTCACCTTTAAGCAACTGAATAAACATCATGTTTTTTTCTGTGTCATGATTTCCTTATGAGGCAGCTTCTTTTCAAGCTCAGAATCTATTGCATGAATGTTTGGAAACTTAGCTGCATGACAAGAATCAGTATTTCGCGCCAAAAAACTTGGTGTCTTGACATCCTCAGCAAAATTACATTAAAGTGATCAGAGCAGAATACCTCCAGTGCTGTCATTAATATCAACATCTGCTGCTCTGTTGATCTCTGTTTTCTGGGCAACCCCTAGGTTGTAGTTAATAATAGCCAGCAACTATATTAGGAGACAAAAGTGGCAGATTTAAAGCTATAATCTTCACTGTAATAACATATGTGTTTTAAGACCCGAGTCTGTGAGTTTTGTAAATCCATTTATTCCTTTGCCTCTCACTGAATGTGTAAAAGGAACCCAGAAATTGCACATAATGAGCTACTGCTCTGCCAGTGCTGTCAACTGGTGTGACCAATATGGTCATTAGCTGACAGTCTTGTCCCCTGTATGTGTTATGAAAGTAACTCTCAGCTCTCCTCGTCACAAACCGCAGAATGCTGGTTAGATGTTCGCCAGCCATGCGGCAGACCCAGCCAGCGTGTTTTATGCTTGCATGCTCTAAAATAAACTGACAAAAGAGGTGCTGCTCCATCACATGCTGCCTGCACCATGTCTAAAACATGATATATTGGCTAAATACTGGTAAATAAGTATGTGTCATTCTTTGTTCTTAGTTTGGTTGCTGATATTTCTGTGATTATTGTTGGTGTTGTCATTACTATTATTGTTGTTAAGGGTTAGGGATTTGAACAAACCCCCAACTTTGGTGAATGATAAATAAATCTGTCTGTCTAAACAAAGCCATAGAGATTTGGCTGTTTTCACTTGGGCCACCTAGCAACCCATCAACATTTCAGGTCTTGAAAAGGTCTTGAAACAATATGATGAGCTGAATCAGGTGTGTTTGATTAGGGAGACGTCCAAAATGTGTACTTTTGAACAGTGTTGGGAACCACTTCCCAAAGTTTGTAAACCCTGTTTGGGTTGTGTTTTCCACAGGGAATTATACATTTGAGAACATTAACCACATCAGAATTCATTCTTGCTATTGAGCTGACACATAAAAAGTGCCCAAAGCACCCCTCATTTATTTTTCATTTCTGGCGGTGAAGCCAGGCTTGTTCTTTCACTTATTTATTAAGACATGGTCACACTTTGTGCTCCTTTTACCTCCATTCATACACATACAGATAAGAGAGATCAGCAACACAAGCTCACACAAAGAAGTGTAGCATTATACTGCATATGAAAGATGAGGTTTGGTGAAATTCAAGTTTGATGTAGGACCAATCCAGACATCAAAGAGCAACCTCTTGGCTTAATAAAAATATTCAAGCTGCAAAGGTTTGCAGTGTTATGCGTAGGGGTGTAAATCGGATGGTTTGTCACGATTCAATACGATATCGATTCTCATACCCAGCGATACGATATTTGCAGATACCTCAAAAAATTCTACGATACGATTCGATACAGGAGTATATCGATCAATATTTCGATATTATATACCTATTTTAAACATCCATCTACATTTTTATTAACTCACACATGCAACCAAAATATATAACATGAACATTTATCTGAAATTTTCACATCCTGTACCTCAATTGGGACATTCAGAACAAATATTTATTTATTTATTTATTTATTATTATTTTTTCAATAATAAAGAAAATAAACACTTGGAAAAACAATTCTGGCTGCCACTATAGGCTCAGTGCTAAAAATCGTTTCTACAGATAACCAAATTACAAGCAATAGCAGAAAATAAATACAACAGAACACAGACACAAGTTCAATAAACAGTGCTTTTCAGGTTTTTCAGCTCAGTCTAAAATAAATTTTCAGGCGTGCTTCAGAAATGTAATAGGCTAATCAAATGTAAAATAACTGCATAGTCTTCACTGTGTAAATTAAATATAGATTAATCATTTTTGATGTTACAAAGGTTATTTAGTCAGGAACAGTGAACACTTGTATTTTTCTTTAACAGCGTTTGCTTTCACTTTAAGAACACATTTTGATGTAATTGTGTCTGTATTTATTCATCCATGCACAAGAAAGCGGAAGAGAGCTCAATTATAGTATTAGACGCGTCTATCTATGTGCGTGCGCTTCAGATGTGTGCGCAGAAAACTTCTCACACAGCGCTCGACTGTTCCGCAAGCAATATCGAGCGTTTTTATGCTCGCCTTGTGCCTTCGGGCAGTCCTTATTTCGAGTCCTGATACGTGAGTTTGAACGAGAATGCACGCGTTGGCGGTAATGCATAGACGGGCATTATGTTAAAATGTGGACAGTGCCTAAATAAATGTGCCGGATTAACACACTATAGTGCCCTAGGCCTAGGGTGACCACATTTGAAGTGGTCCCAATCTAAGAGCACCTTCTGATCAACAACAAAAATTAGCATTCCAATTACAAGGTAATGTTTGACTCCTTGTGATTTACAGGGGCATTTTTTTTTTCTAATTTTATTAAAAGTATGTCATTATGTCAAATTCAAAAATCAATATTTATAAGCTTTTCCAAAATTACTAATAAAAAATAGAATAAGAACAGGTAGAATAAGAAGAATAAGTTACCAATCAAAATAAATCAATATTAACAAAATTAGTTTCTGTTACAAAGGTGGCACAGAAGAAAAAGTGGCATTGTAGGTAAATTTACAAACATTTAGAGGCTCAGAGGTGGCATGTTTTAAATTCATAACAATGTTGTGAGATTAATGTTTTAAATTAAAATTTTGAGTATAAAACTATTGTTTGATTGAAATGATTTAAATAACTGAAATGACACTTTAAAAATAAAAATAAAACTGCCAGCAGCTGGCGGCAAGTCACTGATTTTATCACTGAATCATTCATTCAATTGATTCGTTTGAACGGCTGATTCATTCAGGAACGAAGCAAGTGACTGTGCCTTTATAAATGGGTAATTGAATCATTGACTCACTAGATTCATTTAAAAACGCAGGTTCATTCATAAACGAAACACCACTGTGTTTGAATGGAGATGCGCAGCGGCTCAGCTGCGACTGTTTGAAACTATTTTTGTTGACGAAATAGAGCAAAATCAGGCAATATTGTCATATAAGTGTACAATGCCAATAAGTCATACAATGTACATCACTTAATTGTATTTAATAACACATTTGCAATCTCCCTTAGGCTAATAATCTTTAAAAAATGTCACTCACTTCAGTTCATCGCGATCTCACAAAGCTCCATAATAATCAATGAAGCTCTCTACACTGCACAACGAATCTCTTATTTACACCCTGTCTACACTTTGTTATAAGCAGAGGATTTGTGAGCTTGCATAACTCAGAAATGAACAAAACTCCAGTATTTTGAGCAGTGAGTGGATTCGGATTAACATTGCATTCAAAGAATCAACATAATGTCTGCGATACATTACTCAACGCTGCAAAAACACGCAAGTAGAAACCTTTGAAGATCCCCTCAGCGCAAACACAGTCTATGTTAACCGGGTTAGTCGCACAGGTGCTCCTAAATATTTTTTGATAGTCGCACGCATTACTTTTCAGTCTCACTGTAGAGCCCTGGCTATGTGTCGTCATATTTTCTCTTTTTTTTAATTTACGTTTCGCACAACCGCTAAACTGATGCTGCCAATCCATTTGTGAATAAATATGCTCGAGCTCGACTCTGGCTGGGGGAGGGGGCAAATACACTGTGACCTGCCCAATCGCAATTCTTTATATGCATGCATATGTTTTATATTCTCTCTGTATATATTGTATCATTAACTGTTCATTTTCTATGCGTCTGCATCTCTTCCAGCAAAACAAGATATATACAAAACATGAAAAATATTTTAAAGGTCTAGTCATTAGCTTAATCACTCGGTGCCCCCCTATTGGCTGGTGCCCCAGGGCACTCGCCCAATCCCGTCTATGGATAATCCGGCCCTGGCCTATTTATACTACAGATATCGATATTTTACGCGTGGCATCGATGCATTGTATCGTCAGACATCGTATATCGATCCATATCGATGAATCGTTACACCACTAGTTATGCGTAGATTATATATTTTCACATTTTTTTTTAATGTATTTTCACATTTTCACTTTTTTTTTTTTTTTTTTTTTTTACAGTCTGTAAAAAAAATAAAAATTTTGCAGTCCAGTGTGATTTGCTTCACACACTTTTACATAAAATTGCAATATTTCATGAATGCACAAAAAGGTTTATCAATCTATAATAACTATTGTCAGTATTGAACCCAAATACTGTGATATGATATTCCACGCAATCAGGTTTGCTTTGGAAGGGTGCCACAAACTAATCCTACGGGTCAACCTCTGCAGCTTATCAGCTCATCAAAGTTTGAATTGGCATTACTTGATTAAATTAGATTAATTTTCAGGAAAAAAAAAAAAAAGTTTGGGACCAGAATTTTCTTATACAACTTTGTCCCCAGTGCTTGTTATTGATGACGAGTGACGTGCTCTGCTTTGTCAAGTATAAACACTTTGTGTTGTAGTGCTTATGTGGGTGCTGTGAAAGTGAATTTGGCTTTTAACATTTTCCTGTTATAAAAAATGAGGTCCATTGGCATTACAATATACAGTCCTCCTTAGTACAAAGTTGTATGTATAACCCATTTCACTTAATAACATAAACTTCAATAGATGACAAATTGATTTTCTTATGGGATTTTTTTTTTCTTTGAACGTGCATTGGCAAAACATACAATGTGTAGAAACCTGTGTGCAAACACTAGGATTAGGGGTTGGTCAAACTTTCCGTATTTTATACCATGGTATGAGAACATTTATATCACAATAACGGTATTGTATATCACAGTAAATGTACTGGAGATAGAAAAATACCGGTCGGTATATTAAATGGACTTTTGGACTTGTCTATGTTTGTGACACACTCCTTTCTAAATGCCAAATACACATCTTATCTGGCTTTTTAACAATTCCTCAGTAACGGTGATTGTATTTGTCTCTCTTGTAGGCTAACAGGTAATGAACCCCTGTCCATTTTGCCACTGAGCTCACAGCCAGACGAAAGGGCGGGCAAGGTGCACTACAAGCTGTGTGATCGACTCAAACTGGAGAAGAAACAGCGCAGAATGTGCAGACGGGACCCTGGCGTGGCCGAGACTCTAATGGAGGCCATCAGCATGAGTGCCTTAGAGTGCCAGTATCAGTTTCGCTTTGAGAGATGGAACTGCACCTTGGAGGGCCGCTACAGGGCTAACATTTTAAAGAGGGGTATGTAGAGTGTGATTTTATACAATTTCTATACAATATTGATGATTTACTGACTATAAGTAACTTTGCAAGAAAAAGTCTACTTATTCGACTAACCCTAACCATAACCTAATAGTCTAATACTCTGATGAGAGTTAGAGGCCGTTTACACAACACCGTTTTCAACTAAAAACAGAAAAACTTTTATTCCTTTTGGCCGTTCATTTACTTGACAACAGCATTTTGGAAGTCTGAAAATGCCAACCCAGGCTCATTGAAAATACGTGCTTGTCGCGACGTTTCTGCAACATTGATATTACGTACCTCATTGCATATTTTGCCCAGTTTCAACGTGAAAGGTCCAGTCATTGGTGCTAAAACGTGCGTTCAACACGTGACCGTGGCCACATTTTTATTATGTTGCTGCACGTATTGTGGCATTTTTATAACGTAGCTTCAGGCACGTATTGGAGTGGTTCAGAATTCAAATGTCTGGGGAGTGTCACCAAAAAAGGTTAATGCCCTATCATGCTGGAAATACTCCTACAACAAACCCAACCCTAAACCTACCTGATAGTGTTACCGAAAGCAAAAATGATATAAAAACACATTCGCTGATGCAACTGTGGTATTTTAACTTCCTTCTATGCAGGTTTGAGCTGTTTTGTTGAACCGTAGTTTCACGGGACTGTACCGGTGAACCTCCGTACCGGAGCGCTTCACTTCACGAGTGCAACGCTGTATCGCGTGAGCTACCAAGTAACTACTACATTATAAAACCCTGACATGTGAAGCTGTATATGTGATGCTAATGTTCAAAAGAATCCGTTTTCAAATCTCACAGCATGTTAGAAATGTTTTGAAATCATAACACAATATTTTGCAGGAATTGTGCGAAAATTGTACTGATTACAATTGTATATAACTGTAGCGATTTGTACTGTACGTATAGGTAATTTTTTGAGTTGTGCAGGTAGAGGCACGTATTTCCAATGAGCCTGAGTAGGAAAACGCAAACTTTGAAATAGGGTTGAATGCAAGTTTTTGAAAACAATACCAGTATAGTCTCCGGGTAAACTATAAAAACGTGAATTTGTGAAAACAGTGACATCAAGTGCACACGTACTATGTGTTTAGTCTATCCACCTTATTCCTACGCCCCATGACACTTTGCGCGAATTATAGGTATAACTTCCGTTAAGCTGTAAACAATCAGTGAAAGGCTCGCTCTATGAATGCAATAATACGTTGTTTTAAAAACTGGGTACAATGAGATAACATTATACTACTCACCCTTCAACCGTCAAACAATAAACTGACATTTAAAAGTGTAAAAGCATAAACAAGGTAGTTTTAACAGACTATGAATAACCCCAAAAGCGCAATTCTTTCCATAGCAATAACGGAAGGGTGAAATATAACTGTAGGAAAATATATCTTTATTATGTAGTAACATACATTGCCTTGATCAAAAATGTTCATTAATTTAAGCATTGCGTGATACTATTTCAAAGTGATTTCCATCATTTTGACAGATGATAAATTGTATTTACTTGTGAAAGAGACGTGAGGATTTGAGGAGAAAAACAAGAAATTCGTTTTGCATTCCAGGGAATTATTAATGGGATATATCGTAAATTAAATCGGGAGAATATTGTCCTTTTTCATACTATTACAGCGAAATGCAAAGGGAAAAAAGAAAATAATCATGAGGAAAAGAATGCAGAGACTGAAAAAAGCTCTTGCCATAGATTTTCTTGTTATAACGACGTTAAAATACCAAGTGTTACGTTATTCTCATGATGTCTAAAAAATAAAACATGAAGGAAAATTGACAGCTCATTCAGTCAAACAGAGAGGTAGGCTTTATTTGTAGGACAACCTTATGATTTGAAATGATTTGTTTCAGTTTTTTTGAATGGAAGTTCCCCAAACCGAAAGTGTCACCCATAATTCAAAACGAGGCTCATCAGGTATAAGGTGGATAGGCATGCGCGAGTTTCTTTACAAAGTGACATCGCCAACTACTGGCCTGGCATGCTTTATACAGCATTTTAGTCATTTTCAGATCCATGAGAACAGGGATTGTTTTCACAATGTTGTCACCTGAGAAGCTTTTCAAAATGCAAAGAATTTTTTTTTTTTTTTCCATTTTATAGTACATTGTTGTCTTGTAAACGTACCCTTAGGTGACAGGTAGTTGCAAAATTACTAGTTAGTAGAATGTCTAAAGAGGACTATCAAAATAAAATTAAACTGCTTATGGTACTTTTTTTTTCCAGTTTAAATTTTTTTCAGGTTTCTTTGATGAACAGAAAGTATTTATGTGAAAACAGAAACTTTTGTAACATCATAAATGCCTTAACTGTTATTTTTGATTCATTTAATGTGTCCTTGCTGAACAAAAGTAAGTGCAAGAGGGGCTTGGAACTGTTACTAGCATTTTCTGTAAAATCACAGGAAAAATCACAGGATTTAAGGTTAGGAATGAACTATTGGCTGCCTCGTAATCTCCATGTTCCTCACAGGCTTCAAGGAGACGGCATTCCTCTATGCCATCTCTTCAGCAGGCCTGACCCACGCCATGGCCAAAGCCTGCAGCGCTGGCCGCATGGAGCGCTGCACCTGTGACGAGGCTCCTGACCTGGAGAACCGCAAGGCTTGGCAGTGGGGAGGCTGTGGAGACAACCTCAAGTACAGCAACAAATTTGTCAAAGACTTCCTGGGTAAGAGGTCCAACAAGGATCTCCGCGCTCGGATAGATATGCACAACAGCAATGTAGGAATGAAGGTAGGCTGCTAAGATATATTAAAAAGTATGGGGATCATGCGAGTTATAAATAATATGGGAAATGTTATGTGACAGAAACATGCATGAGAAACGTGGAGTTATCTGCATATAGTATACTGTAAAGAAGGTGATTGTATCATTTATCTTTCTTGCTTTCTTTCTTTCTCTGTGGTGGTTAAATATTCAGCTTCATAAATTCTTTAGGGTTACTCAAATAGTCTGTAAACATCCCATTTTAAATCACTTAAATTGGCTATTTAATTCAGTAATTTATAATAAGTGCCCCTTAATCAACGTTAGGTTTCCCTTACAGTCTAAAGCGCACTAAATTTGTCCAAGTCTTCCATTGTTTCTGGTAAGAGAAAGAACCGAGGCAACATTGAGGCCCTCGTAAGAGTAAAAAAGAAAAAAAGAAGGAACAGAAAAAGACCCATAACAGAGAGCCAAAGTAAACTACAGGTCTGGCACCAATAGATTGTCTCATATTGTTAGTTTTAGTTGTAGAATGAATATAAATTACAGCAGCGCTCAGCAGACTTGCCCTCTTTGCTCAGTCCATCTCAAGTAGTCGTCCTCAGGCCATTTTGTCTGCGATAAGACATTTACAGCACTGCATATTTTGGTCCATCTGCACATGTAAGGAGGTGTACGGGGTTTGGGGTCAAATCCCATATGGAGAACAAACTTGGAATGTGCTAGCCTCGGCATCACCTGCATTTTAAAGCTGACGTTACACATTTTACTCTCCTTCCATTGTGGTGGATTTGCAGTTTCTGTTGAACTAGTCTACCACTTGTTTAACACAAAATGTCCAGACAGCACCTTTTATATGCTTATCTCAAAGTTCACTTTCTTACAGAAATGTTGAATGGATCAAACACTGTGGTCGGTAGTACTCTCTGCAGAACGTGAAATTTAAGTACCTCTGCAGTTGTTCAAATTTTGAAAACTCACAGAATCAACTAAACTCATCCATCAACAATGCTTGTACTGTCACAGTCCTGTCTGTCTTGTCTTGTGTGTTTCCCCCTCCATGCCCTTATTTGGTCCTTCCTGTTCCTGTCCTCGTCAAGTTTGATTGTTTCTGATTTCATGCAGGTGTGTGTGTGTGTTTATTATCATGTGTATTTAGTTCCTGCCTGTTCTGTTCATTTTCATCTGGTATACTTGTTACTCTCTGTGTTCCTGTGTGTCTTCCCGTGCCTTGCCTTGTCTGTCTTGGATTGCATTAAAGACTGTATTTTGAGTTTACCTTCGTCTCCTCGTTCATCCCTCGTGACATGAACCATCAAACGTTTGCATTTCTTCTCAATTTAAAACATTCGTCTATCATTTATTTCAACTGTTTTTTTTCAATCACATTGACACTCATTTCAGAACCTTGATGTCTTTTTTCAAGACACAAAACTGAAAATGGTCATCACTGGTAGCACAGGCTGTGTTCAATTTTGCATTGTGCATTCATATCTTTAAAGAAAATGATCACTTTCTCATTCACTAGTTCTACTAATTTATTATGAAATTTCCTAAAACATAATTTCACCCACACACTAGATAGTAAATAAAAGAGTTTTACTGTGTAGTTATTTGTACAATCTTTCAATATTAGTACAAAATATGTGACACACATTTAATTATGGCACTACATAAATACATCACTGTAAACAGACTAGTAGAGAGAATACTACAGACAGTGAAATCTTAAAACAAATTCTGCATGAAATATACAGTATTGATTAAATGCAATCAAATCATAACATTGGTTCTTTAAATCATCAATGTTATGATTACAAGTAGCTATGAAAAAAAGCAAAATAAAGGATTGAATGACTGCAATTTAATTTGAAAACATTTATTTTAATGTGTCCTTATAGTGTAATTATACGTTTAAGTACTGAGGAATATTAATTAACAACATGTACTTAGGGTTAGAATTAGCGTTTGATTTAAGGTTAGTTGCATGAAACTGCACGTAATTTACTGTTATTAATTTAGTAACTAGATGCAGTGTCTTTGTTACACGTTGCATTGACAAGAACACTGTAAAATAAAGTGTTAACAAATCTTGTTATCCTGAAATTTTCCTGATGGAATATTCTTTGTTATTTTCCATAAAACTATGCATTAAGAGTAATGCAACAGTTACATATCATTTTGGGCAGTTGTTTCGATTGATAGTTAGATCATTGTAATGTGAAATTAATCATCTCAGCAACTCATCAACAGTCATCTCAGATGTATTTTGAAATGTTACAGTTTCTACAATCCTTACAACTCATTTTAGTTCTTAGTTCTTTGGTCACTTTTTCAAAACTCTTCACACAGTGAGCACAACAGCAGTCTTTGTGGGCTAAACTGTGGATCATTTATCATTGCTTTGGCACAAAATGCATTCAATGACTACAGCTTTCAAATTACATGAATTCTTCTCTTACTCAAACACAACCACCACCAAAACTACCTACCTACCTACAGGCCAATTTGCACATTTATATACTCTTTTCAAAACTGTTGAACTTAAATTCAAAACCAAATATAATACAGAACTGAACAAGACAGCAATTTACTACATTTCTAGAATGCTACCATATTGAAACACATTCTACTAAAAAAACAAAATATTGTCAAAACAGTTAGAAGTAGTTGAACACCCAAATAGGTGTTAGACTTTTAATAAATCAATACAAAAAGGGACAACTGTTGATGTGATGAAATGTGTCCTAGTGATTATAAAACTCGGTAAATTGTGTTATTTTGAATAGGTGCTTTTAGTTCAATGAACAAATGAGGTTAGGTTTTTGTGCGTTGTATCCAAGCAATTGGAGAAAGGTTGTGAGTTTTGTTGTTAGAGTTGTTAAAAAATAAAAAGGTTCTTACATTGGTGACAATAAGGGTTGTAAAAAACTGTAATGTTTAGTATACATCTATGTGGAGCAAGATGTAATTTCACAAAGGGGCTACGCAGTGTGATGCAACATAAACAGGAACAAATGTTGTGTGTCATAGCTAGGTTAGGCCATGCATAGAACTGAATTAGCAATGAAGACATTGGATTGATGGTTTTTCGCTTTAGCAGTATGCGCTTGTTAAAAACATAATGTGTGTCATTGTTTTGTTTCAAAATTATAACATTTTCCATCTTGTATTTCTGTTGTGTAAACTATATGCAATCCATTCTGGTAAACTCAAGAATGACAATTTTTAACATATATAATAATATATTATACTGTACTCTATTGCATATATCATTATAAAACCCACGTTTCATATGATCATATTTTTAATACATTTTTAATATTTTAATACAATATTAAAAAACATCAGTAAGCCTCCACTTTGCGTCTTGTGACTAAAATTAAAGTTACCACAGCCATCATAATAATTACATTTTTGGTCGACCTTTTCTTAAAATTGTATATAACTGACATATTTTAAAGCACAGCTTTTTAATGTCAACTGACGCTGCTTTTGATAAAACCAAAATTGCGGCAATTAGGTAAGAATGACGATAATGCCCTACTCCTAAATGGCCTGTATTATATCTTCAGTCTTTGGTTGGGAAGGATAAAAGCAATCAAAATATGTGGGAACATCAAAGTCACTGCCTCAATGTGCTTTTGAAATACTTGTTTTGTAAATAGCATTGCCCATCTGTTTAACTGACCTGTACAGATTTTTCAATACAAGGGGCAACATAAGGGTTTGGTAAACACTGCATTTACTGCGTCTTTGATGTATCGCAGCTGAGCGCTGTGCTGTGTCTGCTGAGATAATTGGAGACGTAAATGTTGATGTTTGGTAAAAATCTCAAATGTAATTCCTTTGATGTGTGTAGTCTGACTACTTTTAACATTTGTCCCGCACAGGTGATCAAGGCGGGGGTGGAGACCACCTGTAAGTGTCACGGAGTTTCGGGATCGTGTACCGTGCAAACATGCTGGAGGCAGCTGGCACCCTTCCACGAAATCGGCAAGCAGCTCAAGCAGCGTTACGAGACTTCAATCAAATTGGCCAGCCCTTCCAATGAGGCGACTGGGGAGGGGGAGATCTCCCAGACGCGATCCCAGGGGCAGCAGCCCTCTCCGGGCCCTCGAACGGAACTCATTCCCCACACCTCTGACCTTCTTCACATCGAGGACTCGCCGAGCTTTTGCAGGCCTAGCAAGTATTCGGCAGGCACCATGGCCCGCAAATGCTACAAGGATAAGAACTGTGAAGCCATCTGCTGCGGTCGGGGCCACAACACTCAGAGCCGGGTGGTGACGAGACCGTGCCAGTGCCAGGTGCGCTGGTGCTGCTATGTTGAATGCAAACAGTGCACACAAAGAGAAGAGGTTTACACCTGTAAGGGGTAAAACCGTCACGACCATGCAGAATATCTCTCACCAATCTGAATGAGTGGAAGGCAAAAAGAGAGGAGAAGTGACAAGTTGTCCTGGTTTGGAGAATGGTCTCAAAGACATCAAACTAGTTGAAAGCACTTTTTTGAGACGTTTTACAGGGCATTTTTTTCTGTTTTCCATATGAGCAGCGTGAAAGCTGTATAATATACCAAGCCTAAGGGAATGGTCTACAGCTTTGAGAGACACCTTGGAACTAGATTAAACATTTCAAGGAGAAATTCGTCTGCCAAGATATCAATCAGCAGTGAAGTCCAGTCTTGGACAGACAATTGTTTGTCCAGTGATTTGACAGTCTCTGAATAATAGCTTCAAGCCATACGTGTAAGAGTATGTGTGCGTATGTGACTTAATTACAACTTGGAGACGGAATTTGCAATGAAAAACTGGTGGCGTCAGATTTATTCTACATGCACATGTATCTTACACCCACACAAGATTGTGTATGCATATGTACATAGATAAAATTACATTATAATTCTATTATATACACCACTTATCCGAGTATGTTAAATAACCACTAACCACACAAATGTTTTATTGTTTGTGTGCTTGCATTCACTTTGTGTTGTAATTCTCTTCGACAAGGCCCTTAGGAAAGCAATACTTTTTTTGATTTGTGTTTTTCTGTGGATATAATTTATGGAACATCTCAAGGAACAGTCCTTGCATGGAAAGAAAATGTGCTTTTCTTTCCTTTTTGTTTTTTTATTTTATTATTTTCTTTTTTCTTGACAGAGGAAATCTTTGCCAGTCTATTTAAGATTTAACTCGGCCTTAAACCAACTCTACAAATGACTGTTCAGGGAACAAGTGAAACCACTATGCACCGTTGGATGGTAAAGAAATCTCAGAGATATCGCAAGGAGCTTTAGTCTACGTGATTTAGGCTTCCACTTGACGACAGATCTGTCCATCCAGCTGCTGATTCATTGCTGTAATCGTTGCAGTAGTGCTTTTCAGGACAATGCTGGTTAAGTATGAAATATGCCATGGTTCGTGGTCACTTTACGGTCTGTCAGTTTCACAGACAGCTGGAGGGAGCAAATAAGAGTTGAGAATAAACATGACAGTAAATATGAGACAAATTTGCATTGCAATGAAAACATAATTTTCGTAGTTTTCCCCTTTTTGCATTGTATTTCTAGGGGGGAATAATTAACCTCAGAGCTAATCTAATACATTTTCCAGTAGATATTGATGTTGGAAAATTACAGTCAACATTTTTTACATTCAAGTGTGGATGATGTACTGCTTGACTGTGGTTCTCTCTTGTCACATTGTTAACTTTTACTCAGAAATTTTACTTTCAGAAATTTATGCTGAATAACCATATTGGACAAATGCCCATGCATGTTGATCAAAAATGACTGTTTCATTGAATCTATTCACAATTGTGGGAAGGCTGGACATGGCATATTTTTATGACTATATGGACATAGAAGTCCATATATCTATATTGTAAAATATAAACACTGAAATTCCATATTTTTGAAAATTATTTAACATAACAGCTTGCATGGAGAATGCGCTGTGTGACCAAATGACAGGATCTAAGTTTCTGATCAGACTTTTAACCATTTAAATGCTCTGTCAGTTTAGTGGCAGCACAAACGTATGACTTTGTATTCAGATCGCCAAACTCTTTTGAGATACACCATGTAAATACAATATATAGAAATTAAGATATGACAAAATATATATGAATGAATTATATATGCTCTTTTATTTTTTTAGTTTAGTGTGAATGAACTACTGAGCGAGAGACCGACAACAAGAAAAATGGCACCATTCACGCACTGAAGCTTGGAAGCTCTTTTATTTATTTATGTATTTTTTTTTTTTTTTTTAAAGTTGTAAATAGCTATGGTTATGTTCCTGTGGCATACAGACAAAAGTGAGGCACATGCATACCGCTTTTGGACAGAAGTTTCCAGAATAAAGATGTTTAGACCTGTCTGACTAAGTAGAGGTACGTTGTTGTTGTTCAAATTCAAACTCAAACTGTTTTTTTTTTTTTTTTTCAAACTTTTTATGAAGTGCCAAGTTCAGTGCTTTGTAAATAAATGTTAAAATTTTATGTAATTATCCTCTCTGTGAGGATATCTCATTATCTCTGTGAAAATATGCATCATCTGGAAAGCACTGTATTTTATCTTATTTGTGTCAAATCTTTAAATAAGCAAAATTACTTTTTAATTTTTGATCAAATGTTGCAGAAACATCTGATGGATAATTCAATAAGGAAAGTTTTGGTGTTGCATTGAAGATGGGCAAATGCTCAACTAAAAAGACAGCACTACAAAAAACATTTAATTTTTTATAGTAAAAAAAAATCTTAAAACCAGACATTTACTTTTGCAATTTTGTGTTAGATCTTAAGACTTTTTGCTTCTCAAGTAAGGATGTTCGTATATTTGCCACGAGAAAAACAAAAATGCTGATACTTCATATTAATTAAGAAAAAAAAAACATTTTCAGTGAAGATTTTGATGCAAATGTTGAATACAAAAACCAAGGGGTGCAGGAAATAATTCTGTCTGAGAAGGGATTAAATTTTTCTTTAATTTAAAGTAACAAGCTGAATTCCAAATAGTTATTTGATGGGGAGACATGCCAATTAAAGAATGCATGGAAACATAAACGTAGACTTTAGCACGCTAAATGGAAACCATAATGGCTATGCCGAGTTTTTCACCAGTCATGTTGTCTGCCCACAGCAGAAGTGAGCAGAAAACAGCAATGACAAGATTCAATTCTCTTCAGCTGCCCTTCCACATCTGTTCTGATTCACTAAATATGCTGACAATGTAGATATCACATATAGTTGCATTTTTGGCATGCTGCATGTTCTCAGTAATCAGTAATATATATATATATATATATATATATATATATATATATATATATTTTTTTTTTTTTTTCATTGACAGAAGGCATTGTGAAAGCATATGTTATAAGTTTCTTTTTGTTGTCGTCTTGGTTCCTTATCTTACTTTCCAATGCAACCTGTATAAAATGTATTCAGTAGGAAAAATGGACACAGAGACAAACTATAACTTATTTTGAAATGTTTTATGAGCATGTGTCAATTGTACATTTTGTAAAGTTCAAGATGATTTTCTATACTTTTTCTCTGTCTTGCATTTGGCTTGTAATTGGGTATTTGCTTTCTGGGGTTGAGGTATACATTTATAGGGGTATAAATGTATACAGAATTTTATATATATATATATATATATATATATATATATATATATATATATTTTTTTTTTTACAACATAATTGCTCCCGATGGTTAAAAGAAAACATTTCCCCCCAAGATAAAGAACAATGCAAACCCTCTAAAATTCTGTTCCACTTCTATGTCTGAAGTGCAACTTTGTCCTTATTTATTATAGGGAATGTATACCAAAGATTAACAATATTTAGTATGTAAACAATGCAAAATTACAACACCCACAATAAGACTATACATGTCCCAGTTAGCTGTAGCAATCTCATCATTTGTAGCATAAAGGCTGTAAAATTTTATACTATTTTATTCTACTTTGTTGATTATATGAAATAAATATAACTAGCAAGTCAGTTGATTTTTTTTAGACCTACATTCATTGAGAGTGGATCGCAGATACTTAGCATTGAACAAATGCACAGTAATTTTTTCCATAAATTCCAATGGCTTGGTCACTATTCTGATTTTTGTCAGGGTTTGTGCAATGCTGTAACTATTAAAAGGCATTCTTTTTCTTTTAAGGGCAGAGTTTTTATCAGTAGTTTGTCTTCGTCCACTTTTTCTTGTCTTATGGGAAACTATTTTCCTCTAAATTATTTTCCTCTACCTCATGTGTATAGCTTGTAGGTATAAACTGATCATGAATGACTGGTAAGAATGTATTTAAGTTATTTAACATCTTTGTATAACAAAGGCAAGAAAATCTGAAAATAATAAAAGAGTTTTTAAAAGAATGTTGAGATTTTGTGTTTCTGATTTTACAGGACTTAGATGTGGGTATTTCATTTATCTGAAAACTGGTGATCAGAAATTACTCATTTATCTTGGTGAAATCAACTTTAAAATAAAGAAATATGACCAAATGTAAAAAAGAAGAAGAAAACAAAATCTGATCAGCATTAATAAAGGTAATCCTCTCTGTTGGTTAGTTAAAAAACAAAACAAACAAACAACAACAACAACAAAAAACCCCTTTGGCTTCTGTTGGATTTCATTCAGCTATATTATATTTTCATTATTAAAAAAGTAACCTATGCTGGCAGGTAAACGTAATATGATATTACAAACCTTCTGGTCTTTTACTGACCCCCTTTCCT
Source organism: Spinibarbus caldwelli (assembly GCA_039654775.1). NCBI lineage: Eukaryota > Metazoa > Chordata > Actinopteri > Cypriniformes > Cyprinidae > Spinibarbus > Spinibarbus caldwelli. The sequence continues at coordinate 4,332,182 of CM077234.1, forward strand.
CTGAAATTTGGGAAAGCTACACAATCAAGTGAAAAGACGTCATCAAGAAGCTGGGAACATGAAACTGATCAACATGGTGTGTTGCAGTTTCCTGTTCTTGTCTTTATCCTATTTTGGGGGAACAGAGATTAATTACAGGCAGGAAACAGCTGTCTCAAGGTGTTTTTTTCAATGACAGATTTCTGTAATGACTTTATATTTAATGGCTTTCATATCTGTTGTAAAGTTCACAACCTTGGTTCAGTTAAAACCATCCATTTCAAACTCCTGCTGGAATAGCATCTTCCAATGTCCGGCTGTAATTGGGGATGGGATTGAGACTGTCGCCACCAGAGATGTAATTAGTGAGAATTGGTGAGCTGAGAGGAAGATGTACATCTGGGCAGATGGACAGGACATGAGGGGAAAAATATAAAGTATACAATTCCATCATTTGTAATATAATTTTGACATGTCTTGGTACCAAATCCTACAATGATTTGTGAAATATACAACAGCAGAACAGCATTTATATGAACCTCTCTGTTTGAAAGTTTTTGCAAACCTGTTCCATATCATGCTGACATGACTCAAAAATCTCTGAATATGTTGAATCAGAAGTCAAAGAACTTTGCCAGATTATGATACTAACTCCCCACTGAGGATCTTTTGTTCGGTCAACAGCCTCAAGTTCTTCACCAGCTGTGTAAAGCCTTATAGTGAGAGAGCTCCGAGTTTCCCAATAACACTCATGTACTAAGAACATAAGAAAATTGCTAATAAATGTGACTTGGTATCAGAAAATCTACTTTAGCAAATCACATAATTATTAATAGCTCACCCTAAGGCTTCCCCCAACTAAAGATCTAGTCGACTAATAGTCATTAATTTAAGCCATTAGTTAAGCCTATGGGGGGGGGGGGGGTGCTCAAGCATATTCGGTGCTCACGCATACGTATAAAGCTTGAAAAGTAATGACCATGAATGTATCAGAAAAAAATAGCAAGGAGATATTTTAATTATTTACTGATAAGCTAGTGATTTCTGAGTCAGTGTCAGATGATGAAGTTGACGATGCTGACTCGCCGTCTTTCAGAAAGAAATGCACCTTTAATATGGATTACATAATGAGAGACTTTCTGCCAACTTCAGAAAAGGAAAATAAAGAACAACTGATTCTTTAAAAAAACAAGGGACAGAATAAGGGACGCTTAACATATTTGTACTGTACCATAGTATATGTAATTTCCATGCCTCCAGTAAGTGTATAAAAGGTGTATTCTCAGAAATAATACAAACTGTTTTACTTAACTAATTTGCTCAATAACTCTAAAAAGAAATTTAATGTAATACAAAAAAACAACGTGTCATAACGTCACACATTACACACAAACCATTGGCCTCAGTAAATTGTACCATTATAGAATTGTGACTGCACAAGTGGTATAGTAATTTAGGAGGTGGATATACCATAAAATTACATACAGCATAACATTTGAAAGCAATATGTTTGACTGAACGTCAATGAAACTGTCAAGGATCTGCAAGAAACAGGACCTAGATGCAAATGAGCAGACAATGGGTTTTTATTAACAGGACCGTAGACTAGAGACAGCAGGGAGAGTGAGGAGTGAAACAGTCCAAGCAGAGGGGCAGGGCAGACAACACAATACGGGCAGGAGGGATGACCACTGAGACAGTCCAATTTGGCAACGGACTTGAGCATGGAGGAGGCAGGTCCAGAGGAAAGACTAGGCAGGAACACAGGGAACCCGTAGCTTGATGTAGCTCTCAGATGTAGCACCAGTCTTGCCGCCAGGTAGAGGCTCACAGAACCAAAGACTAGACACGAGAGAGTGGAGAGCTGCTTCCAGGCAGTAGGGGTCAGTGGCCAGGGCAGGACAGATAACATGATAACAAACAAGATGAGGCTCAGGACAACACAAGACAGACAAAATGCAAAACAATAAGAGAACAAAAACAGATAAGAGCAATGGCCAAAGAGAAAAGTAAAAAGAAAAGTATAACCAAAAGTATAACCAAAACTAGCCGTAAGTATAACCAAAACTAGCCAAAGAATAATTAAAGTAAAACATCACTAGATCCTAGTAGGGCTAGGATCTAGTGATGTTCGGTTCTTGAACAAATCGTTCTTTTGAGCCGGTTCTCAGGAAGTAACCAGTCGAGCCGGTTCACAAAATCGAACTGAATCGGACTTTAGTTCCGGGTTGATGATGCAGGATGCACAGCCGAAGTAGCACGTCCGACTCAAAAAGAACCAAATGAGTCAGTTCGACTAACTGTGGAAGTTTGCCGAGAGCTACCGAGGACTCAAAAAGAACCAAATGAGCCGGTTAAACCAACTGTCGAAGTTTGCCGGGGATTACCGAGCAAGGATTCTGATGAGTGAGTTGACGGTACTGGGCAAGCCTGAGGCACGTACTGGAAATATGCTTATTAAGTTGGCTTGAAAAAGCCAACTTACTGAAATGGCTTGAAAAAGCCAACTTACTGAAATGGCTTGAAAAAGCCAACTTACTGAAATTCTATTTAAACTTCTTCTTCTTCTGAGACCAAAGTTTAAAATGTATCTCCTCCTAGACCTTTAAAGCAACAACCACCAAACTCGGCCCAGACCTTCAGACTGGTCTGACTCGGGTTGCGATATTTTTTCTAACTTATCCGGCTTACGGTTTTCGTAAACCAGACTATCAAAACCTCCTAAAATCCATAGACTTTCATTGAGGGCGTCAAAACTTTTCTACAATGAATCTTATGGTGTTTTAAGCTGTCTATTGCTATAGCAAAGCTGAACAACTCCCTATTGAAAAAACTGCTAAAACCAGCCTAAGTTGATTGGCTGCTTTGGCTGGTCTCCCAAGCTGGTTTTAAAGTGGTTTTGGCCACTCTTTAGCAGGTCAGGCTGGTCTTAGCTGTTTTTTTTTCACTGAATCAACTGGTTTTAAGTGGTTTTGGCTACTTTTTAGCAGGTCAGGCTGGTCTTAGCTGGTTTTTAGATGTTTTTTTTTTTTTTTTTTTTACTGAATCAACTGGTTTTAAAGTGGTTTTGGCCACTTTTTAGCAGGTCAGGCTGGTCTTAGCTGGTTTTTTTACTGAATCAACTGGTTTTAAAGTGGTTTTGACCACTTTTTAGCAGGTCAGGCTGGTCTTAGCTGGTTTTTAGCTGTTTTTTTTACTGAATCAACTGGTTTTAAAGTGGTTTTGGCCACTTTTTAGCAGGTCAGGCTGGTCTTAGCTGGTTTTAGCTGGATTAAAATAGAAACATGATAGCAACATGCTAGTAACTTTCTAATCGTGCTAGAAAAATGCTAACAACATGCTATTACCTTGCTAATCATGCTAACAACATGCTAGTAACTTGCTAATCATGTTAACAACATGCTAGTAACTTCCTAATCATGCTAGAAACATTCTATTAACATGCTAATCATGCTAACAACATGCTAGTCACTTGCTAATCATGCTAGTAACATGATAGTAACTTACTAACGACATGCTAGCAACTTGCTAATCATGCTAGAATCATGTTAGCAACATGCTAGTAACTTTCTAATCATGCTAACAACATGCTAGTAACTTGCTAATCATGCTAGAAACATGCTAACAACATGTTTGTAACATGCTAATCATGCTCATGACATGCTAGTCATTTGCTAATCATGCTTGTAACATGCTAGTAACTTGCTAACGACATACTTGCAACTTGCTAATCATGCTAACGACATGCTAGCAACATGCTAGTCACTTGCTAGTCATGCTAGCAACATGTTAGTCACTTGCTAGTCATGCTACAAACATGCTAGTCACTTGCTAGTCATCTTAACAACATGCTAGTCACTTGCTAATCATGCTAGCAACATGCTAGTCATCTTAACAACATGCTAACAACTTGTTAATCATGTTAACAACATGCTAGTCACTTGCTAGTCATGCAACCAACAGGTTAGTCATTTTCTAGTCATGCTAACAACACGCTAGTCATGTTAGCAATATGCTAGTCACTTATTATTCATGCTAGCAACATGTTAATGACATGCTAATCATGCTAGCAACCGCATAGCAACCACCCCAGGTACCCTAGAAACCACATAGCAACACCCTAGCAACCACCCCAAGTACCTTAGCAACCGCATAGCAACACCTTAGCAACCACCCGGGTACCCTAGCAACCCCATAGCAACACCTTAGCAACCACCCCGGGTACCCTAGCAACCGCCCTAACAACCACCCCAAGTACCCTAGCAACTGCATAGCAACACCTTAGCAACCACCCCAGGTATCTTAGCAACCGCATAGCAACACCCTAGCAACCACCCCAAGTACCCTAGTAACCGCATAGCAACACCTTAGCAACCACCCTGGTTACTCTAGCAACCGCATAGCAACAGCCTAGCAACCACTCCGGGTATCTTAGCAACACCCTAGCAACTACCCCAAGTACCCTAGCAACCACATAGCAACACCTTAGCAACCACCCAGGTACCCTAGCAACCGTCCTAGCAACCACTCCAAGTACCCTAGAAACCGCATAGCAACACCTTAGCAACCACCCTGGTTACCCTACCAACCGCATAGCAACACCCTAGCAACCACTCCGGATATCTTAGCAACACCCTAGCAACTACCCCAAGTACCCTAGCAACTGCATAGCAACACCTTAACAACCACCCTGGTTACCCTAGCAACCACATAGCAACACCTTAGCAACCACCCCAGGTACCTTAGCAACCGCATAGCAACACCGTAGCAACCACCCCAGGAACCCTAGCAACCGCATAGCAACACCCTAGCAACCACCCCGGGTACCTTAGCAACCACATAGCAATGCCCTATAAACCACCCCAAGTACCCTAGCAACCGCATAGTAACACCTTAGCAACTACCCCTGGTACCCTAGCAACCACCTCAAGTTCGCGGGGGCAAACAATTTTGGCCCACTCATCTTTGCAGAATTGTTGTATGCCACATTGGAGGGTTTTCGAGCATGAACCGCCTTTTCAAGGTCATGCCACAGCATCTCAATAGGATTCAGGTCAGGACTTTGACTAGGCCACTCCAAAGTCTTCATTTTGTTTTTCTTCAGCCATTCAGAGGTGGACTTGCTGGTGTGTTTTGGATCATTGTCCTGCTGCAGAACCCAAGTTCGCTTCAGCTTGAGGTCACGAACAGATGGCCGGACATTGTCCTTCAGGATTTTTGGTAGACAGCAGAATTCATGGTTCCATTTATCACAGCAAGTCTTCCAGGTCCTGAAGCAGCAAAACAGCCCCAGACCATCACACTACCACCACCATATTTTACTGTTGGTATGATGTTCTTTTTCTGAAATGCTGTTACTTTTACGTCAGATGTAATGGGACACACACCTTCCAAAAAGTTCAACTTTTGTCTCGTCAGTCCACAGAGTATTTTCCCAAAAGTCTTGGGGATCATCAAGATGTTTTCTGGCAAAACTGAGACGAGCCTTTATGTTCTTTTTGCTCAGCAGCGGTTTTCGTCTTGGAACTCTGCCATGTAGGCTATTTTTGCCCAGTCTCTTTCTTATGGTGGAGTCATGAACACTGACCTTAACTGAGGCAAGTGAGGCCTGCAGTTCTTTGGATGTTGTTCTGGGGTCTTTTGTGACCTCTTGGATGAGTCGTCGCTGCGCTCTTGGAGTAATTTTGGCCAGCCGGCCACTCCTGGGAAGGTTCACCACTGTTCCATGTTTTCACCAATTGTGGATAATGGCTCTCACTGTGGTTCACTGGAGTCCCAAAGCTTTAGAAATGGCTTTATAACCTTTTCCAGACTGATAGATCTCAATTACTTTCTTTCTCATTTGTTCCTGAATTTCTTTGGATCTCAACATGATGTGTAGATTTTGAGGATCTTTTGGTCTACTTCACTTTGTCAGGCAGGTCCTATTTAAGTGATTTCTTGATTGCGAACAGGTGTGGCAGTAATCAGGCCTGGGTGTGGCTAGGGAAACTGAACTTTTTCAGTGGCAAACACTTTTTCACACAGGGCCATGTGGGTTTGGATTTTGTTTTCCCTTCATAAAAAACCTTCATTTAAAAACTGCATGTTGTGTTTACTTGTGTTATATTTGAGATGGTCTGAAACATTAAAGTGTGACAAACATGGAAAAAAACAACAACAAAAAAAAAAAATCAGGAAGGGGCGAACAATTTTTCACACCACTGTATGTTAGAGAATGAAAAGCATTGAAATGGCATCATATTAGCTTTTCCTCCCTTGGGCTGCTCTCACCTCGCTCTGTATGACCCTTATTCCCAGCATGCATCACCCCTCCTAGCTTCCTGTCCTGTGCCAGGCTCTAACGCCAGCCGTAACTGTGCGGTGTACTGTAATCCTGCAACGTTTTGACAGCTGTTACCATTGAGGAAATGGGTGCAACTAGAGCAAAGGCTGTAGAAAAAATACCAACCAGACAGACACACACACACACACACACACACAAAATCAATCTGTTTCCTACGTTCTCATTGTTTTGTCTGCGAAGTCACATAACATGGTTGATGTGGTCAAGAAGGGTGGGAATGTGAGATAATCTGTCAGTTAAAACACACTTGTGTGCCGAAAACAACACAAGTACGCAGCAGTCCCCTCACTAGTCTCCTATAGAGCAGAAGTGTGTAATTGCCCATTCCACAGAAGCTTTGTGCTGAGGCATGTTTCATTCTGCCTGAGGTTGGATGTGAAATCAAGGGCTACTAGGTGAAGAAGCCACAGAAATGGAAGAGTTTGCACTGCAAGTTGAACAATGTTTACACAGGTAGTGCTTCTAGGCAACTACGAAGGTTTGTGAAGAGACCATCAGATCAGTCAAGCTATTACAGTTACAACCACCAAATATATAAGATCTATATTTTACTCAATCTGAGGAAAAGTTCATGATGTACACACGTGTTTCAGACAATGGCTCATAGTGTATATGGCATGATGCAACGTTTTTTTTTTTTAAATTTATGAGCAAACAAGGTCAGCGGTAAATGAAAATTAACAATAAATGAACAATACTTTGATGTTTTGCTCTACAATGCAAATTACACACACCCATAACAAAAATGTGAATTTTGAAGACTGATATTAAAAATGTATGTTTGTAATAAGTAACTACATAAAAACTTTTGGGTTGTTGGACGCTGTAGAGCCAAACATCCAAGTATCGCCAAGTTATGTTTACTACAGACCTTATTATTTTACTCATGAATTTAATAACTTCATTATAAAAATCCATAGGAAAATCTTGAGGGAACCCATGGTTAAATTTACATATGAAATCTGTACTGTATGTACATTTGTCATATTAAGTAAAAACCTAAATAAAATATATTAGAAATTGGAACAATTTCATATATTATAACGTATATGTAACACAAACAAATGTATATGCTTATTTATGTGTAATACATTTTTGGACAAAATCTGTTAATATATGTTGATATCATATAAGTAAAAGATTGACTTTTTTGGATTTATGTTTTTGGTGTGTTTGCCTTTATTGCCTTAGGACAGCATAAACAGACAGGGAGCGAAGTGGTGGAGATGGGGGGGGTGGGATCGGGAAAGGTCCTCAAGTTGGGACTCACTCAGGTTGCCAGAAGTACAACCGTGCTACATCTCAGAGCGCATATATTTCTGTATGGGTAAACAGGGGTAAAGAAACTGAACTCAAAAGAACTAAAACACCGATGTGAGACATATGTCTGGTCTACAGAATAGCAAATATAAAACAGTGTTAAATTATATCTCTATGCTTAAAGGGATAGTTCACCCAAAAATGAAAATTCTGTCATTTACTCACCCTCAAGTAGTTCCAAACCTGTATGAATTTCTTTGTTCTGCCGAACAAAAAGGAAGATATTTTGAAGAAAGTTTGTAACCAGGCTGTTTTGGGGCACCATTGACTTCCATAGTAGGGGAAAAAAAATACTATGAAGTCAATGGTGCCCCAGAACTGCTCTGTTTCCCACATTCTTCAGAATATCTTCCTTTGTGTTCAGCAGAACAAAGACATTCATACAGGGTTGGAACTACTTGAGGGTGAGTAAATGATGACAGAATTTTCATTTTTGGGTGAACTATGCCTTTAAGCTTTCACTGCATCCTAACCAGCCACAAAATTTCCAATGACAAATGTTTTGTCTGAGCACCATTTTAAATCATATTTAATAATTCAAAAATGTGACATGGAGTTATTCATAAATTCTGACAGGTAATTACATTCAGGAAAAAGACAATCATAATAAATGAACAAAATAATCTATAAATAATACATTTATTAGGGTTAAGGTGAAGGTGATGATCTCTAATTCAGGCTATGTCGTCTGAAATGCAGGCAGAGATACAAGCTTAGATTAAGTTGTCAGACTGAAATCACAGGTAGTCAAGCAAAGGAATACAAGCATGGTTTTCTGTTAAAGATAAGTAGAGATTTAATTGAAAACAACTCGAATAGTTTTTGAAATGGGTGGTAGAAGTGAGACAGGTTTTCCTTTAACACAAGATTATGATAAACAAATCCATCTATAAATAATACACAAAGCATCTGTTTTTTGCATTGACGCACATACTTGCACAGCTAGGGAAAACACTTTGAGAGACCATAGCTGGATTTCAAATAAAATGAGACAAACATGAATTGAATTTGTCCTTTGGGCCTCAGGTTCTGGCAGATCTTACATGCTTGCGTTTGCTGTGGGTGAATCAGTCACTTTTCCAGCAGAGGTGCAGGGTTAGCAACATTTTAATCTAAAAGGAAATTCCACCTAGTGCTCCATTATTCATCCTAATCTCGGAAGTACACTGGTAAAGGTCTAAATAAACATTTGTGTAGAACTGTGTGTGCTGCACATTTCATTAATTACTAGTGTGCAATATTTTATTTTTAGAAATCAAAAATATACTCATCTCAGTTCCCTTCATTTCCCATTATGTCATTCACTAACCTTGTAATTCACAAATTTTGGTTAAAAAATATTTTTTTATGCTGCAATAACGGTTCATCAATAAATTTGCATGCAGACATGTGGAATGTATTAAGCGTAGAATGCATTGGTGTGCAACCCCTTTAAGTCTAGAGACCTAGAGATGCCTAGAGACTCTTTAACCCAGCCAAGCAATGTTATATCAACAAGAATATTGGGCTAAACACAGATCCCTGTGGAACCCCAGAGTCATCTTTAGGTTATTCTGTGAAAGACATGCAAACGTGATATGCTACAATAACGGGTTATCAGTAAATTTGCATGCATTTTATTATTTTTTTTAATATAAATTTGGGACAAAATTTAGAACCACTTGTATGGTGAAATCACTCCTGGTGGCCTTAGATGTGGAATGCGTTAAGCGTAGAATGCGCTGGTGTGCAACCCCTTTAAGTCACTCTAGAATTTGGACTTGCACTATAATTTGTTATAGCTTGATCCAGGATAGGTTGTAGTGAACCTATAATGAAATACCGATGTAACAGACTTGCAGAGAAGGACAAACTCTGGGCACATGCTCCCTCCTTTATAATCAGGATTTTTCAACTTTGAACTTGGTAGGATGTTTAGAATGTTCAAAATAATTGGATGGGATGGGATGATGTTTAAAGATGTACAACTGGCAACTGATGCTTAATCAATAGACCAGTCAACTCTGACTTCAGTGAGAAGCATACTTTTATGTCATTTCTAAGTTAACAGCCAACAAAGTCTAGGTTTTGAAGATGCAATATCACCACAAATGGAACACATTGAGGTCGGAAATGGGCAGTATTAACTTGAGTATTTCCACTTCCAACTTGGTCTGGTTTCAGCATGAACACTTGAGTGGAAACTGTCCACTATGGTGAATCAGGTGTCTGTTATTTGTGTTGTAATATTCTGGAATACCTTTACAGAGAGGGCAATGATTTTTTTCCATGTCTACAGGTGGCTATCATAAGTAAAAAGCTAGACAAGACAAGGAACAGTAAATAGTGTGAGTGCTAAAGGAAATATGGTCCTCAGAATGACAGCCATAAATCTCTCATGAACCCATGTAGAAACACCGAGGAAAAATAAGGGAGCTCAGCGTATCTTCCTTGGCCAAGGCACAAGAAGATATTTAAAAGATAGAGGTCAGTCCCCATAGCTCCTACATTTTCTTCTCAGCCATTCTGTCTCAATGTTTATTCACTTACCGGATTTTTGTGTTACCATTTACATAATAGTGAGGAACCACAACCACAAAATGAAATTACAGAACACCCAGATCAAAATCATGTGGTGTTTCAAAAACACTCACAACACTTGGGTGGATAATTTGGTATAAAAAGAAAAAAAAAAAAGTTATATCAGCTGACATTAAATATGAGCAAAGTAACATTTTTAAAAATATTGTTATTCAATTTTTGGTTAATATGAGCTGCCGAGATTGTGTGGAGTTCTGTCTAAAAGGCAGATTACTTATGTTGTGAAGTTGTCAGGCTCAAATGACAGGTAGTGTTGTGTATCATGCCAGAAAAAGTTACATAAAATGATTAGAAACTCTATAACCCGGCCCAGCAATGTTATATCAACAAGAATATTGGGCCATACACAGATCCCTGTGGCACCCCAGACCAGAAATGAAGGTGAATTGGTTGTCATCTGTAGGTTATTCTGTGAAAGATGTAGCGCCCTCTTCAGGTATTAGGTGAATCTACCTGTTTGAACCGTTGACGCTAGAACCCGAATTCTTTTAATTGTGTCTCTCGATGTGATTTTACTTAAAATCAAACTGTGACCCTGCTTTTTATACTACATCTTACAAAGTGCAACTCTGATCTCTGTAAATTACTCTCCACAAATATTAGCCACCCCTCAATACTGTTTGAGTGATCACACTATGTAGCAGAAATACACAAATTTATTCCAAAGAAGATAAACAGAAGGAATCAAAGATGAATCAAAATCTGTTCTCTCAACTTATAAACTTTTACCTTCAAATACAGTGCTGGTTTGACTCTTTTTCCCTTTCCACAACAACACACTTAAAGGGTTAAACGTTTACACAAATATCAAAATAGAGGTTGTCACTGAAACACTCTTCCAAATTAAACTTCAGTTCTTTCCCTTCAGAAGTACAAATCTGCCTCCAATAAGTGTAGAACAATATAACAGTGTCCTTTGGAAGACTTAAAATAGCAATACAGTACGTAAACAAACTTTAGATTTAGTTAGAAATACAAATGTAGCCCTTTACTGATATACTCTCAATGAATCACAGAGTATTAAACCACGATATTGTTCAGAAATTGAAAACAGCTTAATGTGGGCCCACCACACTTACTCAAACACACACAACACAAAACCCCATTGCAGGCCTGAAACGTCGCTTGAGTGCGTTGAGACCGAGTGAAACAAAAAATGGCCGCTTCACTCTCTAAGAGCACAAATAAAACAAAGATATGTACCTGAATGAACTTGAAAAGTTCAAGGATCTGTCACCTGTCAGATCAGTCCACGTGAGGCTGTGATCGGTCGGCAAACTCAGTGACAATCCTGCGATGCCAGAGGAACCCCTAACCACTCGGCGATTAGGAGCGCTATCTGGATTTTCTCAATGCACTTCTCAATCGATGCAGTAACAGTCTTTGGTGATCACTCTGATCACCCTTTAACTCTCTTACAGGCGCTGATTTAAGTGATAAACCTGATTTAAGTTTCTCACTGGCGATCCACGTCAGTCCCATTTACTGCAATGGCGATCAAGTGGTAAAACAGTATTTCTTCCGAATCGCGTCGCGTTGACTTCACAACAGAATAATATGCTGATTAACACTCACACAATAGCATTCTGACTACGTTATTCACAAATAAAGTGATGCATTTTCTGTTCTCATGCCGACAACATCACCTACGCACTTCTTTTTGAACTCGTCTCCCACTGTCTCTGACTGACAACCTCGCTGACCAATCACAGTTGCCCTACTTGACATTAGGCGGGATTAAGTCACTTTTTAACCAATAACATTAAATCAAACACAACTTGTTGACACAGAAATGTCATTTTTCCTAATAGAAACACTTTTGTCACAAGGAAAAAAATGAGTAAATAAATAAATGCAAATAAATTATAATATTAATAATAAAGTATTATCCTACAGAAATAGAAATTAACCCAGGGTTACATCCTCCCCCATCTGAAATTCTCATTTCCCCATGAGTACACAGGTTTTAAATATGAATAATGAGTCTATTCTCAGAGTCTGCGCATATTCTAGTACACCTGGCATATTTAGGTAAATAGGAATACCTTTCTGGAGAGCAAAGTTCAATCTTTGAGGAATTTGGCAGATGGATAATTATTCCTCTGTGTACCACTGTTATAGTTCTTTCACTGGGTTGGCCCAGTTCATCATATCTTAACTTGGAAACAGGTTTCCGCTGCCTTTTCGGACGATGCGCCATAGGTTCGGCTTCCGAGTCTGACAGAGTACTAGAGCTCTTTTCTTCACCTTCTGAAATTATTTCTTCTTCCCAGCCTACATTCAGGTGTAAATTCTCTCTGGAATCCTCAGTTTTGTAGGTTTCCTCTATCACTTCCTCTTCTCCTGAATGTTGAGATTCACTGTCTGTGTGAGCAGTTACTTCGTCCTCTTTCATTTCAAGCTTTCGTTGGAGATCAGGGATTAACTGTGTCCATTGTCTAGACCAGTCTTGAGAATAGTACCCATAGGTTTCATCTTCACTTTCTGAGGAATTATCAACCATTTCAGGGGGTTCCGAGGCTCTTTTCTCTCTCAGGGGATCTTTTTGCTTTTTTGCAGCTCTGGACCTGGTTACTGGCCTTTGCGGAACTTCTCGTCTCTCATCAAACTTTGGCATCCGTACTGAATCTCCAATATGTAAGAGATGATCCCTGTGCATTATCCGAACTCCTCCTGTGCCTTTCTCAGGTTTGAGCTTGTAGACGGGTAAATTGTCAAGCTTCTCAAGAACAATGTACGGGGCCGAATTCCACCTATCCTCCAGTTTTTGCTTTCCTGTGAAACTCAGATTTCGAAGTAGTACACAGTCTCCAGGTTCTATGTTCTGGTGTTTCACCTTTTGATCATAGAGACGTTTGTTCCTCTGATGATTTTTTAGTGCGGTCTCAGAAGCTAGTCGGTAGGCTTTCTGAAGATCTGTCTTCAGGTTTTCAACATACTTCTGGTATGTCTGTCCTTCCCCTCCCCCTGAGGAAGTACCAAAGCACACATCAATTGGCAAGCTGGCTTCCCTTCCAAATAAGAGAAAATAGGGTGAGTACCCTGTAGCCTCACTTTTAGTGCAATTGTATGCATGTACTAATTTGCTGATGTGCTGACTCCACTTGTGTTTTTCTGCAGCATCCAAAGTACCCAACATGGAGAGCAGAGTCCTATTAAACCGTTCAGGTTGTGGGTCTCCCTGAGGGTGGTAAGGTGTCGTCCTTGATTTTTTTTATCCCTAGCATGCCCAAGAGTTCTTTTATTAGCTTACTTTCAAAGTTTCTGCCTTGGTCCGAATGTATACGGGCTGGCAGTCCGTAATACACAAAGAACTTTTCCCAGAGAATCTTCGCAACAGTCACTGCTTTTTGATCCTTAGCAGGGTAAGCTTGGGCATAGCGTGTAAAGTGGTCAGTGATGACCAGGACATTAGCAACACCTTTAGAATCTGGCTCTACTGACAGGAAATCAATACATATTAATTCCATTGGCCCGCTACTAGTGATGTTACTCAAGGGGGCACGTTTCTGAGGTAATGTCTTTCTGGCCATGCATCTTCCACACAGCTCTTGACATACTTTTCAACCTCAGAAGTCATTTGAGGCCAGTAAAACCTGTCCTTCATAAGTTCTTTGGTCCGTTCGATTCCTAGATGTCCTGCATCATCATGTAAGGAATACATTACTTGCTGATGAAATGGTCCAGGTAAAACAAGCAGTTTTTTCTCCTTACCACAAGAACCTTTAGATATTCTGTACAGTAGCTCATTCTGGATTACCAGTTTAGAACCTTGCGTCAGCAAATGAGCCATTTGCGGACTACAACTTGTACCAGCTTTAAGTACCTTTCCCTGCTCCAAAGCTAGCTTCACCGGTCCAATGTCTGGATCTTTGTCTTGTGCCAACTGGGTGGAACTATACTTGAAGCGGCTCCCATCTGATCGACCAGTCTGGTTGAGGATAGGGCTGCAACAAACAAATATTTTGATAATCGATTAATCTAACGATTATTCAAACGATTAATCGATTAATCATCAATTATTTCACTGATTAATCAATAGACTTTGATTGATTATTCAGCTTTTGCAATTAAAATATTGAGTTATACATATTCTAACAAATAAATAAAAGGTAATCACTTCAGCTTTTGAAAATCATATGTGACCCTGGACCACAAAACCAGTCATAAGTGTTAATTTTTTGAAATTGAGATTTATACATCATCTGAAAGCTCAATAAATAAGCTATGATGTATGGTTTGTTAGGATAGGACAATATTTGGCTGAGATACAACTATTTGAAAATCTAGAATCTGAGGGTGCAAAAAAAATCTAAATATTGAGAAAATAGCCTTTAAAGTTGTCCAAATTAAGTTCTTAGCAATGCATATTACTAATCAAAAATTAAACTTCAATGGAACATGATATTTACATAATATCCAAGTGATTTTTGGCATAAAAGAAATATTGATCATTTTGACCCATACAATGTATTGTTGGCTATTGCTACAAATATACCTGTGCTACTTATGACTGGTTTTGTGCTCCAGGGTCACATATGTAATTAATTAAAATTATTACACAAATTGCTAACACTTTAAAATAAAGTTTCATTAGTCAACATTAGTTGACTACATTAGTTAACATGATCTAGTATTGAACAATACTTCTACAGCATTTATTAATCTTAATGTTAATTTCAGTATTTACTAATGCATTATTAAAATCACAAGTTGCGTTTGTTTAAATTAGTTAATGCACTGTGAATTAATATGAACTAACAATGAAGGACTGTATTTATTAAATAACATTAACAATTAATAGTGTAATAAATGTATTGTTCATTCATGTTAGGTAATACATTATAACACCTTACTGTAAAAGCGTTACCAATTAATTTATATAATAGACATATTTGGCACACAAAATGAGATGACAGACAGAGAAATTCTTAATCACCATTTAATTAGCTATATGAAAAAAAAATAACTGAATGACACATTCTGCCTAACATCTCATTTTGTAAGTCATATGGATAAGAAACTAAATAAAGGTAAGTGATAAGATGCTTTATTTAATTTTTTTGATAAACTATTTTATTCACAGCATATATCTCTCTTAAAATACCTTATAGGGTTTTGATAATCAGAACAGTCCTGAGCAAGATCAAGCTTTGATCTCTGCAAACCAAACTATCACTTTAATTAACATATTTCCCCAACTAATAAAAATATTTTATCATTAGCTAGCTCAAGCAAAGCGACACTAACTAAACTGCCTGATTTAAGGCTATCTCTTGCATTAAGTACTTTATAAATAAACGTGATGCGACTGCTTTACTGAAGTACTGAACTGAAGAGCTCATGCAAACATCACTTTCTCACCGCTGTCAGTTTTTGTTGTTTAAATTGTTTTGTTTGTGGTTTATTGCGTTATTGAGAAGAAAACACTGTGCTCTAAAGCGCTGTGTCTCTTCTTCTCTTGAACTGCATCCAGGAGAACTGAATTACTCTTGCGTTACAGCGCCACACTGGTTAAACCGCAGTATTGCATGCTCTTACATTAGGTTATATGGGATCAAACGACTACTCGATAATAGAAATATTTGTCGACAATTTTTTATTGTCGACGTTGTCGATAATGTCGACTAATCGTTTCAGCCCTAGTTGAAGACTCCTCATTGTTGTCACTTACCACCATCTGACAGATTGCGTTCACTCCTGACTGTGGTATCTCTGTCCACTCCTCAGATGACCCACCATCCAAAGGGTAACACGACAACACATCGGCATCGATGTTATGACGTCCTGGCTTATACTGGAGACTGAAATCATATGTGGCCAGTGCTGCCAGCCAACGATGTCCTGTTGCGTTGAGCTTAGCTGTAGTAAGGACATATGTGAGCGGATTATTGTCAGTTCTTACTATAAATTTCAATCCATAAAGATAGTCATGAAATTTATCCACTACAGCCCACTTCAGTGCCAAGAACTCCAGTTGGTGAGTAGGATATCTTTTCTCTGTGGCACTCAATTTCCTATGGGCGTACGCAACCGGCCGGAGACCCTCTGGATACTCTTGGTTTAGTACTGCACCTAAGCCATTCCGGCTTGCATCCACGTGTAGGATATAGGCCTTTGTAGGGTCAGCAAATACCAGGACAGGGGCATGAGTGAGGCAGTGGATGATGGTTTTAAAGGCTTCAGTATAGTCTTCGCCCCACCGCTCACCAAACGGCTCTGACTCTTTGAAGTATTTTCCCTCAGTGCTTCCCTTTTCACCCCCCTTGGCTGGAGGATACCCTTTAGTAAGTTCTGTCAGGGGTCGCACAATTGCAGAGTAGTTTTTGACAAACCACCGGTAGAACCCACAGAAGCCAAGGGATGATCTTAAAGCTTAAACATCTGTGGGCATCTTCCACTTAGCAACTGCTGTTATTTTCTCTGGGTCTGGAGTAACACCATTAGAGGAAACAATATGGCCCACATATTTGACTTGTGACATACAGAGCTGGCACTTGTCAAGGGAGATTTTCAAACCATACTCCTCCAAGCGGTCTAAGACTTTCAAAAGCCTTCGCTCATGTTCTTCAAGAGTGGAACCAAAGACAATGATGTCATCAAGGTACACTATCACTTCTAGCAGATGCATATCCCCCACTGCACGTTCCATAAGTCTTTGGAACATCGCAGGCTCTCCCTTAACCCCCTGCGGCATCCTCTCAAACTCATAGAATCCCAAAGGACATATGAAGGCAGTCTTCTCCTTATCCTCGTTGGCCATGGCTATTTGGTAATAGCCACTCCGAAGGTCCAAGACTGAAAACCACTTGCTTCATGCAAGACAGTCCAACGCATCATCTATATGGGGGGTAGTGTACTGATCTGGAAGCGTTCTGCTGTTCAGTGTATGATAATCAATACACATGTGTATTGCCCCACTCTGTTTATGAACGATCACAATTGGGGAAGCGTAAGGACTTTGGGACTCTTTAATAATCCCTGCAGCTAACAGATCTTTTCTGCGGACATCGTCAATATGCAATACGCAGAGATCTTCTCTAAATGGTTTAGAGTCACTCAGACGAATGTAATGCTTAACGTCCTTCGCCAGTCCCACATCCCATTCCTTGACAGAAAAGACATTGCTTCTCTCAGACAGTTTCTGGCGAAGTCGATCTTCCCACTGTTTTGGAATTTCCGACTTACTGAAATCAAACAGCTTTGGATCAATCCTCTTGGGTTTTGTTGGGACATCAAATGCTGCAGTCACTGTATCGGTGGGAAACATATGAGCTACGACTGTTCCAACTGGGATGGTTATTTCTTTGCACGTCTCAGTCTCAATCAGCACTTTGACTTGGTTCTCCTCCACAGCAGGAGTGGGCAGCACAACTGGTAGAACGAACAGTCCAGCGGGCAGCATATCATCTGAAGGGGATTCTACAATGAAAATTTCATTCTCCAGTGGCTGTTGTGACTCAACTGTACAGACAGCACGTGTTTCTCCTTTTGATGGTATAACACAAGGATCTGGCTCGGCCCACTTCACTTCTCCAACAGGTATGTCAACAGCTTTCTCCTTCACAACTTTTGTAGGTGATATTAGTTCTGCATTGTGAAGTTGAATTCTTAAAGCATGTGCTACATCTGTCTCAGGACCAGCGGTGTTAAGTCCAATCAAACGTTGGAAAAAAAACTTGCATTTGTCCCAACGATCACAGGCACTTGCTCAGGGCCCTCAGGTTCAGGACAAACCAGCGCAAGGATGGAAACAATCTCTTCCACACCCATGACAGAAGCCGGAAAGGAAACATCTACCAAAACATAACCCTTGTAGGGGTAACTGGCTGTACTAAGGCCCTAAATAGACAGGCCGGAAAGAGGCTGAATGGACACTGAAGACAGATATTTAGAGTACTATGACTCAAAGATGATAGTGACCCGAGAACCACTATCTAGTAAAGCTTCACAGGACTGTCCATTGATCTTCATAGTGATTGTCAGAGTTGGACCCACCAACCCTGCAGGAAGGCTACTCTTCTCAACCACAACTGTCTGGCTTTTCCGGGAGAAACTGGCTTTATCCCCAGACTGTTTACCACTCTGATGCATCCTTTCATTTCTGGCTTTTCGTAATGATTGCACAAGCTTCTGTATCACCAGATTGTAATTCTCAGTAGCTTTGCACCTTAGAGCGATGTGGCCATCTTCCCCATATTTGTATCAAAAGTAATCATCTTTAGTCATTTCAAGTCTGGGTTTCGCGGAAGTAACAGCCTGCTCAGGTGGTTGTGGTTCTTTTGATGACTGTAACGACTGTCTGACACTCAGCGAAGCCAGCTGCTCTTCTAGTCTTTGTACCTGCCTCCTTAGCGATAGGCTTGCTGCGATAGACGGTGTTGGCGGTGATACCGGTGTTAAGCTGCAACACCGGTTACGTCACTTGCCCACCGTGGCACCGTCCCCCGTCGATTTTTTTTTTTTTATAGTAATAAAATCCATTTAGTTCAGTTAGAGGGCACAACAATTAAAACTGAACGTCCCTTCTCAATGCAGCGCACCGAACAATTGACAGTCACGCTTCACAGATCAGATTTAATTTATTACGTGAGGAGAGTGAGTCGAGCTAACTGACAAGAAGAGTGAGGTGAAAAAGACAAGACGATGGCGGAAGAGTTTCAAAACAAAATGTAAAAGCGCCTGTTTTAAAAATATTTTGAATTTTGAAAAGCCTGTTGACTTTTGCCATTAATCTAAGTGATAGTTTTTTTTTTTTAAAACATTAGTTTCTCATTTATTTAGTTCCACAGTATTTGCCAATTTTTATTTTATTTAAACTGTGTTTTTTTGTTTTTTTTTCATTATTTTACATAAAGGTGTATGCCGTCCATGCCTCCAAACTTTCTTATTCGTTTTGCTAATAAAAGTTCTACGTTTCATAATTATTTGTTCCTCATTCTTTACTGATTTTTAGTTTGTATAGGCCTACAATTTTAAACTTTGTGTAAGTTATTTGTTATTTTATATTAGGCATATAGCATGGTGTATTTTTATTCGTTTTGTTAATAAAAGTTCTATGTTCAACGTTGTATTAATTTAAAAGTGAAAGTAAAACACGCACGGTGCTTTTAAAAGCTATTTAAGCAAAGGAAAGTGAGAAAAACAAACGAACTAAAAACCAACAACTGCTTGATGCCGAATTGGCGCAAATTTAAAAGTTAAAGTGAAAGTAAAGCGTGCACGGCGCTTATAGGCTATTTAAAACCGAAGGAAAGCGAGAAAAAGAGGGAAAACTCAAACGACCCCCCACAACGGTGATACCGGTTTTACCGGTGTTGTCACACGTCGATTACCTGGTGGGAAAATTTCCTCACCGTCACAACCCTACTTAGCGAGTGTACTTCCAAGTCTGCTGGTATGTCACCTCCTCTCCTACTTGGTACAGGCTTTGACTCCAACATCCCCTCTGACATAGGTACTTTAGAAGGACTCTCTGTTACTTTGGTCCGCAGCTCTTGAATCTCAGCCTTCAGTTCCCTTACCGCAGCTAAAACAGAAAGTTTCTGTCGTGGTCGAGGGACAGGTTTTTCTGTGGAACTCAGACTATGTCTGGCAGCTTCGCTTTCTTCAGCCTCCCTGATCTCATTCAAGAGAGTTAAAAAAGTAGGTGGATTCTCTCGTGTCTCTCTCTCAATCGCAATTGAAGTAACAAGTCGGATTCCACAGCTCCTCGAATTAGCTGCTCAATTCTTGTTTTGTCAATACTGTGCCCAGGCAACCCACCTTTTTGCGGTACTCTTGTTAGCGATTTCTCCATTCTCTTCAAGAAATCAGAAAGTGCTTCACCAGGATCCTGTCTCAACATCCTGAAAGCAAAATATAAATCTTCTCCTGATTCAGGAGTTCCGAAAGCACCCTCCAAAGCCTCAATATACTGAAGAGAAGTTGCATCTGGATTAGCAAATCTGATAGCCTTCACAACATCCAGGGCTGAACACTTTAGACTTTCAATGATACGTCGACGCTTCTCCTTCTCTGAGCATTCACATTCCATGACCATCATTCTTGCTTGATCCATCCAGGTCTCCAAGGCTTCTTCCCCTGTTGGAGTAGGAACAGTACCCGAGAAGATTCTCAAGCGTCGGTATGCACTTCCATCACTGACAGGTTTCGAGGTCTTTTCCAGCAGCTCACCCACCGCACGGATTATTGCTTCTGGAGACCCTGCATTGGAGCTAGGTGAAGAAAACATAGCTTGAAGATCAGAGACAGACTTACCTTCCTGTACTAACAGTTTTGATAGTTTCTCAGCAAACCCAGCAGGTGGTGACTCAACACTTTTGCTGCAACCATCTTCCAAGGCTTCCCACCCCCTTCAGGTATTATTTCTACAGGTAGGCGAGAAGGATCAACAACTTCTTTGCACTCACACAGCACAAGTAGAAATCCTGGTGTTGGCCCTTCTTTATAATCCCTGACTCTTACTCTTCGCAAAGATTTGACTACTTGGACAGTTTCCTCAATGTGTGCCACCTCCAAATCTGCAGGCACTCCCAACAGTAACACTGCATGTTTCCGATCAACTATTGCTTTCTGACACAAGTCATCCAGTTTAGTTTGTAAGAAAGAATCATCAACATCCCTTTTCTCCTGACTCACATGAACACCAGCTTTCCTCAAAGGCAGAATATTTTCTTTGCACTAATTTTCAAGCAGTATATCAGCAGTAATTGATCCCGGATGAGCCCCCACTTTAGGTAGCGCCCTCTTCAGGTATTAGGTGAATCTACCTGTTTGAACCATTGACGCTAGAACTCAACTTCTTTTAATTGTGTCTCTCGACGTGATTTTACTTAAAATCCAACTGTGACCCTGCTTTTTATACTACGTCTTACAAAGTGCAACTCTGATCTCTGTAAATTACTTTCCACAAATACTAGCCACCCCTCAATACTGTTTGAGTGATCACACTATGTAGCAGAAATACACAAATTTATTCCAAAGAAGATAAACAGAAGGAATCAAAGATGAATCAAAATCTGTTCTCTCAACTTATAAACTTTTACCTTTAAATACAGTGCTGGTTTGACTCTTTTTCCCTTTCCACAACAACACACTTAAAGGGTTAAACGTTTACACAAATATCAAAATAGAGGTTGTCACTGAAACACTCTTCCAAATTAAACTTCAGTTCTTTCCCTTCAGAAGTACAAATCTGCCTCCAATAAGTGTAGACCAATATAATAGTGTCCTTTGGAACTTTAGATTTAGTTAGAAATACAAATGTAGCCCTTTACTGATATACTCTCAATGAATCACAGAGTATTAAACCACGATATTGTTCAGAAATTGAAAACAGCTTAATGTGGGTCCACCACACTTACTCAAACACACACAACACAAACCCCCGTCGCAGGCCTGAAACGTCGCTTGAGTGCGTTGAGACCGAGTGAAACAAAAAATGGCCGCTTCGCTCTCTAAGAGCACAAATAAAACAAAGAAATGTACCTGAATGAACTTGAAAAGTTCAAGGATCTCATCACCTGTCAGATCAGTCCACGTGAGGCTGTGATCGGTCGGCAAACTCAGTGACAATCCTGCGATGCCAGAGGAACCCCTAACCACTCGGCGATTAGGAGCGCTATCTGGATTTTCTCAATGCACTTCTCAATCAATGCAGTAACAGTCTTTGGTGATCACTCTGATCACCCTTTAACTCTCTTACAGGCGCTGATTTAAGTGATAAACCTGATTTAAGTTTCTCACCGGCGATCCACGTTAGTCCCGTTTACTGCAATGGCGATCAAGTGGTAAAACAGCATTTCTTCCGAATCGCGTCGTGTTGACTTCACAACAGAATAATATGCTGATTAACACTCACACAATAGCATTCTGACTACGTTATTCACAAATAAAGTGACACATTTTCTGTTCTCATGATGGCAACATCACCTACGCACTTCTTTTTCAACTCGTCTCCCACTCTCTCTGACTGACAACCTCGCTGACCAATCACAGTTGCCCTACTTGACATTAGGCGGGATTAAGTCACTTTTTAACCAATAACATTAAATCAAACACAACTTGTTGACACAGACATGTCTGAACAGGTACATTATTTTTCCCAATAGAAACACTTTTGTCACAAGGAAAAAAAAATGAGTAAATAAATAAATGCAAATAAATGATAATATTAATAATAAAGTATTATCCTACAGAAATAGAAATTAACCCAGGGTTACAAAGACATGCAAACATGATCATCTCTTAAAAAATCTAAAGAGTTTACTGAAAACAAGTCTATAGTTTTTGACATGAAGGGACAGAGACAGGTATGCAGTTTTTGACTGCTGAAGTGTTGACTTTTTGAGCACAGGGTTTCCTAAGCCTGCATAATTATCATGGTATCTCTTTCTTGTTCCGTAAAAATATTCTAAGCTCTACTTCTCTGCCTTGTAGAATGAAAGATGCATGTGGAAGCATACCCTTACAAAAAATAAGTTTTTTCAGGTGTGCTATTAGTATACTTCTTTTAAACTAAAATAAGATGAATTCCAATCCTAGGACTACTGCATAGGCGAGAGCTTTGGAGGAGAGCAGCAGCCCATAAAATAAAATCCTTCTTGTGGAGTGTAATCTGTAGATTTATCATTCCTAACTGAACTTCTGCTTTACCATTGGCCAAATAGAGCAGACCAAGGGATCAGGGATGGAGATTGTCTGCTGGGGCGAGCTCCAAATACTCATTGGCTTTCCCTTTCCAGATGCCGATACTTATGTGGGCTACTATTTTTTTAGTTACAGCAGTGACGTTAGAAGCAGTGGAGATTTTTTTTTTTTTTTTTTTTTTTTTTCCAGGGGTTGAGGATGATTTGGTTGTAGTTGTGGAAGACACGGTGTTGTTGAAGGCTGACTACCTGGCTTCAGAGTCATCTAAAAGCCTTACAGTTTTGGAAAAAGTTAACTTAACCCAGCAGGCACCAGACGTCTATGTAACGTCAGGTTGACGTTGGACATGACGTCGGACAGACGTTGCATTTTGGTTGAAAATGAAAATCGGGTTGACGTCAATATTTGATGTCAATTTGACGTTGACTAAACGTTGGATTTTGGTTGCACAACCTAAAAACAACCAAATCTCAACGTCAGCTTACGTCGGTATTGGACATCAATTTAACATTGACATTAGACGTTGAATTTACGTTAAATTTTGGTCAACCAAAACCAAAACTTCGCAACCAAAATTTAACCAAATATCAACGTCTTATGACGTTGTGTGCCTGTTTTGTGCCTGCTGGGAAGGGGGTCACTTTTGACAATAGGAGTGAGGCATTTGTCCAGTCACTGAAGGTGGAGGTAGTGGGAAATAGTGGTGGCACACTTTTCTTATGTAAAGCTGTCTTTTCTTTTTTCTTGCATTCTGAATCTGTTCAGTTTTAGACTTCTTCAATATCGGTTCTGCTAATTGTTCAGCTGGAGCCATTCCATCATGAAGAGCACCCCAGAAACAACGGTAAACATAACTTTTTGGAGTTCATCTGAAGTCATAATTTTGATTGCTTTAGTCATTTGATCAGTCTCTGCCTCATCCTGTTGTTTGTTTGCCGCTATAAACGTTAGAACCTGTCGTTGATTGTCCTCCATTTTGTCAAGACTGGTAATTTGGCACTTGTGTTGGGAGGAAATTGCCTTCAGCCCCTGGGTAAGTTTACAAACTGCTTTCCTTTGTTTTTCCAACAATGTATCCCATTTCCTTTGTACTTGTGAAATAAGTTGTTGTCCCAGGAGTTAAGAGTGCACCAGGCAGGTCCTGCTGTGCCAAAGAAGATGGACAGGAAGATTCAGGAGATGTGCATTGCTGCATGTGGTCTGGATCCTGATCCCAGGTAAGGGTTTATACTGGAGTGCTGCCAGTTAGTACTGAGAAGGCAAACTGAACATGGGTTCATGGATGGATGGAGCTGGAAAGAGTAGGAGTGTAAGGGAAGGTGGAGACGCAAGGTGGAGGAGGTCCAAACAGCTCTAAACAAATATGATTACTTGTGGATTATTGTTATGTTTTATCAGTTTGAATTTGCATTCTTACGGTACCCATTCACTGCAGAGGATTTACTGTTGAGCGAGTGATGGAGTGCTAACTTTCTTCAAATCTGTTCCAATGAAGATACAAAGTCCTCTACATCTTGGGTGGCTTAGTAAATTTTCAGCAAATTTTTATTTTTGGGTGAACTATTCCTTTAATGTGATGTAATGTCAGCACCAAAGACATGAAATGCTCTTCAGCTGGTGTACGAAAGTAGAGCACACAGCATCATCATCAAAAATAAATACATAAATGAAATAAAAGAAAAAATGAAAGAAAAAGCAAAGAATAGGTCCTTTTTGAGTAAATAGTAAATAGAATCCTCACCCTCTGATGAACAAATAATGGCAAATGTTGAAGACTAAAAGAAAAAAAAATTCTATAATAATCTGAATTTAAGAAAATGTACTTAATTGTGTGTGTCCATGATGCGCTTGGTCCTACAAGATGCATTCATAAACAGTAGACTCATAAAGCACAATAACTTGTTTTAATATGATAGCAGTATCACATTCCCAATAGGACTTTTGTGATTTCACATTCCAATGGTCTCATGGGCTTACTTCCCACCACCCCTAATATAACTGTGAATCAGAGAAAGATAAAGGGCACGCTAACAGGCTAGATCATGCACAGTTTGGCTCGTAAAGATTCTCCAGCTGTCCAGTAGATTAAGTTTAGTGATTAAAAGCTTAAGCCTCATGGCACCGTGGCTGGAGCAGGCGCCTCTGGCTCAGGGATGGGCTGATACCTTCCCCGTCATCAGGTCGGACATTCTAGACCCTCTGGTCTATTCTACCAAGAATGGATTCTGTTTATTGGTATTTTGAGTGAAACATTGCTTCAGTGATATATTAATGTTTGTTGAATAAGGGATTATTAACAGAGATGAAAATCTGTTAACAACTGTACCTGTTTAACAAAATGTTTCATTGCTATTGCTTTTTTTTGTTGATTGACAGCATAAGAATAGCATAAGCTAATGCAAATGGGATGTTCATCTTGTTGCCCATAATCTGATGCCAGTAAACCCTATGAGGAAAGAATTTGCCCTTTTCTTGTTAAAACAAATCTCACCTCACAAATGAGGTTTAATATTTCTCTGCTTGCTTCTAAGTGATGACGTGATGTGTCATTTAAGATGATAAATGGTAATTGTACAGGCTGATCTGAATGTTCAGGAAGCACTCTGGGTACTTTGTATCTCTTTACTCAAATGTTGGTTCAAATGAGGCAACTGGAACCCAAATGACATTTGGGATGACAAACAGAGTGACACACCGATTCTGTGCGTAGAAGTAGAGCACAGCTGTGAGCCGGGCAAACACTCACATACCTGTACACACACACACACACACACACACACACACACACACACACACACACACACCTAAATGGGTCTGTGCCATCAATAACAAAGTGTCATAGCCTGGAATGAAGAATTAGTTTGAAAGTCCTGATGAAAGCTACTCATATGGTGAATGATTCAGCCAGACCTTACAGAAAAAAAAAGTTTATTCAAGTGTGCTATTAGTATTCTAAAATAAGAGATAGTATACTTTCAGTCTACTTTTCATGTACTAATCAAAGATATACTTAAAATAAGTATACTTGACTCAAATTACTCTTGGACAAAAACAATTGACAACAACACTGAATTTTAAACTTTACTTATCATAAACTCTGTCTCTTGTTTCTTGAGAGGCTGAGAAAAATGGTGCCTTCTCGTCATCTTGTTTACTCCCAGCACGTGTACCCAAAATGAAGACTCAGAAGTCTAGTAAACTTGTAGTAATCTTTTTTAGTAATTTAGTAATAAAATAACTTTTAAAATTGTTAAAAATTTTAGTGAACAAATTTTTCACAGGTGTCCACTTTAAAGTAAACTTTAACAGGTTACTAATATTACAGTTTTTTTTTTTTTTTTTTTTTTTTTTTTTTTAAATTGTTTGGACACTAAAAGTGATACTTGAGGCCCACTTAGTGGAACCATTCAATCATATACCTAATCTTTAGACCAAGTCTGCAAAACTATAAGCACATTACATGCTTTAAACTCTGTTTGATATTGTAAAACAAACTTTTTGCAAAACTCTAAACAGTTTTCTACATTACAAACATCATTCGAAACTAACAGCACTTTTGTTTAATTTGGGAAACACTGCCATTTTAATGCCACACTCATTTACTGATGACCTACACACAGTGATCATGTGTGAAAATACTTCTACATCATTTGTTAACTTAGAAATCAAAACTCATTGTTTTGAGAAAGAAAATTATTTTTAACTCCCTGCATTTTTGTTTACAGTGTATCTATATTGTATAAAGCGCTTTAGAAATAAAGTAGATATTTTGACTGGGCTTATATGCATATTTAGTCTATCTATCTATCTATCTGTCTGTCTGTCTGTCTGTCTGTCTGTCCGTCCGTCCGTCCGTCCGTCCGTCCGTCCGTCCGTCCGTCCGTCCGTCCGTCCATCAGTCATTCCGTCTGTCCGTCCGTGTGTGTGTGTGTGTGTGTGTGTGTATTATATGAATAGAATATGCATAAAAGCCAAGTCAGAAAGTCAACTTTATTTCTAAAGTGCTGTATACAATATAGATTGTTTCACAGCAGCTTTACAATAGTATCAAATTCAAATTCAGCAGCTCTAACAACTCAATAGTATCATTCTACAGCTCAAGTCAATTCAGTATTGATTCAGTTCAGTTGCATAGCTGTGTAAAATTCATCAGTTGTACATATATACTGTATATACAGTGTAAATGTGCACATGCATGCATGTGCGAGTGCAATGACAAACTCCACTGCACTATGAACAAGCAAAAGACACACAAGAGTAGTGTTTTACATTTTTCACATCTGTGTGTA
Organism: Spinibarbus caldwelli; assembly: GCA_039654775.1. NCBI lineage: Eukaryota > Metazoa > Chordata > Actinopteri > Cypriniformes > Cyprinidae > Spinibarbus > Spinibarbus caldwelli. The sequence goes on from CM077234.1 coordinate 4,359,347, forward strand.
GTTTGGTGTGTATGTGGCTAATTATTTAATGTTTGTGTATATTGTGTGTAGAGTTACTGCAGATAAATACAATTTTTAGAAAAGTTAAAATAGTTTTCAAAGAAGTGTTTGCTTTTACAAGATGTGTGTGACATTTTGCATGTTGTGTGTGTGTTTTGTGGTTTTGTGTGTAGAGTTTTGAGAAATGGAGCCATAATTTCAAAAAGTGTGTGTAAGCCTTTTGAAAAAAACAAAAACAAAAACAAAACAAAAAAAATCTGTAATAACTCATGAATAAACAGTTTAAAGATGTCTACTTTGCAGTACATAAAGGTGCTCTTTCACAGGGTACTAAAATTTATAACTGATGAAAAAAATAGTTCACTGGTGCTCACTCTACATTAAGGTCCATAGGTAACTACTAACAGAAGTCTGGACACAAAAAAATCATTAATAAATGTCACAAATAAACAAACTATGGTCACCCTTTTGCATTTTCTCTTTTTAGAGTACAGTATATAAAGTTTGACAAATTTATCTTGATAAACGAGAAATCAAAACAATTATGAACTGCTGTGGAAAAACATCATGACCCGAAGTCTTTTTACAGAGGACCATAAGACCATAAGAGTAGCACCTGGTAAGCAACATGCAAAGTCATGAGATATTAGAATAATGTGAAAAAACTATAAAACACCCTTTGATCTTTCTGTAACAGTCTATTTTGCAACATCATTTAATCATGAACCTGAAAATCATGAATCTGACTTCAAATCAGTATGAAAAAATATATTTTTAAACATTAAAATAAAGAAAGAAAAAAAAAAAAAAAATATATATATATATATATATATATATATATATATATAGTGGTGTGAAAAATTGTTGGCCCCCTTCCTGATTTTTTTTTTGCATGTTTGTCACACTTTAATGTTTCAGATCATCAAACAAATTTAAATATTAATCAAAGATAACATAAGTAAACACAACATGCAGTTTTTAAATGAAGTTTTTTATTATGAAGGAAAAACAAAATCCAAACCCACATGGCCGTGTGTGAAAAAGTGCTTGCCCCCTAAACCTAATAACTGGTTGGGCCACCCTTAGCAGCAACAACTGTAATCAAGCGTTTGCGATAACTTGCAATGAGTCTGTTACAGCGCTGTGGAGGAATTTTGGCCCACTCATCTTTGCAGAATTGTTGTAATTCAGCCACATTGGAGGGTTTTCGAGCATGAACCACCTTTTTAAGGTCATGCCACAGCATCTCAATAGGATTCAGGTCAGGACTTTGACTAGGCCACTCCAAAGTCTTCATTTTGTTTTTCTTCAGCCATTCAGAGGTGGACTTGCTGGTGTGTTTTGGATCATTGTCCTGCTGCAGAACCCAAGTTCGCTTCAGCTTGAGGTCACAAACAGATGGCCGGACACTGTCCTTCAGGATTTTTTGGTAGACAGCAGAATTCATGGTTCCATTTATCACAGCAAGTCTTCCAGGTCCTGAAGCAGCAAAACAGCCCCAGACCATCACACTACCACCACCATATTTTACTGTTGGTATGATGTTCTTTTTCTGAAATGCTGTGTTACTTTTACGCCAGATGTAATGGGACACACACCTTCCAAAAAGTTCAAGTTTTGTCTCGTCAGTCCACAGAGTATTTTCCCAAAAGTCTTGGGGATCATCAAGATGTTTTCTGGCAAAACTGAGACGAGCCTTTATGTTCTTTTTGCTCAGCAGCGGTTTTCGTCTTGGAACTCTGCCATGCAGGCCATTTTTGCCCAGTCTCTTTCTTATGGTGGAGTCATGAACACTGACCTTAACTGAGGCAAGTGAGGCCTGCAGTTCTTTGGATGTTGTTCTGGGGTCTTTTGTGACCTCTTGGATGAGTCGTTGGGGGGTGAGGGAACACTTTTTCACACAGGGCCATGTGGGTTTGGATTTTGTTTTCCCTTCATAAAAAAAAAAAAAAAAAAAAAACTTCATTTAAAAACTGCATGTTGTGTTTACTTGTGTTGTATTTGATTAATATATAAATTTGTTTGATGATCTGAAACTTTAACGTGTGACAAACATGCAAAAAAAATTAAAAATCAGGAAGGGGGCCAACAATTTTTCACACCAAAAAAAAAAAAATTATTGATTGATTGATTTGTTATGCATCATTTCCTGTAATACAAGAGGTTAGTAACAGTAAATATGGATGTAAATAAATTAATGCTGTATATGTATACATCTATAAATATACATGCTGAATAAATTGCATAGTGTCTAAAAATTTAAGTTTTTTATTAACCTCAATAGAGAAGTCAATAGCTGCTTTCACAATAAACTCTATAAATTACCATTTATTTACCAGACAAGTCAATTTGGCAATTGGCAAAATCTGCAAATCAAAATCTGCTTTCTATATTTTTTACCATTAAGGTCACATTCACACGTCATCACAAAAACACAAGTAAACTCTGCAATGTCAATTATCTGAAAATAAATCTTTAAAGAAATTAGATTGTTCTTAATGTTTTGACATAAAAGGGTCAAGTTTCAGAACTCACAACTTTATTGTTTCTTGTTTTTTTTTTTTTTATGTAATAAATGAATACATCAGCACTGCCTGCACAGACACAATGCCTCTTCGTCTCTTTGGCGCACTCACTGGTGCAAATGCATGAGATCTGCGAGAATGTGTGAGGTCAGCTTGTGAAATGAGACTGGGCAAATGTTTGGGATGAGCCAAGCTGGCCATAATCCCATCCACAAATGTGAGCTGCTCTTCCTTAGCCAGTTTCCCACCCATTCTAGTTTTGTCTGCAGTGTTTACTAACTACACTTAATCCTCGGAGTATCAGGAGGTCTTGTGAAACAGAAAAACACTTGATGTGCAAGTTCCAAGCCCTCAGCAAGCGAAGCTCCTTCAACGTGAAGAACCGTTATGGACTGGAGGAGGGTCAATTTTGCTGGAGTTCAGTTATTTTTTGGTTAAATTCTGTCTCCTTCAGACCAGGAGAAACTTGTTCATAAAATCACCACCAGGTGGTGCAAAGGAAAATTTGCCACCATTGCTTGGAAAGACTGGAATTGTGACACTTTCATTTGTAAATGAAGCCAAATGAATAAATTAATGAATAAATAACACTAGTAATAATAATAATAATAATAATAATATAGTGTTATAACATTTAATCTTAGATAATTATTTATAATATAAATAGTTATGATTCTAGCTATGCAAGATAACGGAAATGCCAACTTAAAATGAAACATTTTCAGGATAAATAGCCAGTTATTTTTAGTTAACGTAATACGGTTTCGGTTTTAGTTAACAATACTAACACTGCTTACAAGTATGTTTTATTAGTTCATTTGTTTTAGCTAAAACATGAGGATGTTTCATTAATCAGTCCCTTCATTTTAGTTGCATTGTTTTAGTTAAATTGTGGCCATGTTTTATTTATTCATTTCTTATTCTTAGTTAAATAATGGGACCAAGAATGAACAACTGTGATGTCTGGTTCAATTATTTCTATTATAAGACTCTTATTTTGATATTCATTCAAATTCATTGTCCACCTGTTCTTGTGGTGCATTACATTTGTACTTGGAAGTCGGTTATAACTTGAACGCCCGGATTTCTGACTTCTGAAACTTGGAGGAAACGCAACAATCCTGACTGCAGAATCCAATGTGGATTCTAGTAGTAATATATTGTTTATTAGCACTTCTGTTTGTTTGTGTCTCAATAAATGCACAAAGTACTATCCAACCTCTGTTTGTGGACATGATGTGTCTGTATTATCTGTGCAAAATACTGCTTTTTAATGTTTTTATGGCTTGTTATTGCTAACTCTGACATCTGAGGTAAATGGAACACACATTGTTTCCTGTGTTTAATTTCTGTTGCCTTGGTGTCTGAGTATGTTCTCGTTAGTCACCTTGATTACAGATTATGTTACTCACCTGTTTCTAGTTTAGCTCATTATACTTTGTATATATATAGCCCTTGATTTCTCTGGTTAATGTTCGGTTATTTTCTTTGTTCCACAAATCTGTCACATTTGCGTTTACCTTAACCTTCTGGATTGTCTTCTTGTTTATTTGAATAAATGCTGCTGCATCTAGATCCTTGCCTCATATCGTCCCTGTGCTGCACTGTTATTGATTACAACTCCAGGGATTTTGAGTTGAGTGTGGTTGAACCAGGAGAGTCTGGAGAGGACATGGCTGTGATATTAAATGTATTTATTTGATGTTACTGTTGATATATTAGTATATTAGTATTGTATATACAGAAGTAATATATTAGTTATTAATATAATAGTATATTAGTATGATATTTAGCTCTAAACTTGTAATATTCTAATCCACTCTGTTACTATTACATTTTCTTTATTGTTTGTAAATTGTAAAGCATCCTTGAGCAATGGAAAGGCACTATATAAATAAAATGTAGTATTTTTTTTTTTTTTGTAGTAGTAGTAGTAATAGTAGTAAACTAGTAATAGTAATTATAAATGTGAATAAATTATTATTATATATGTATGCATCTATAAATATAAATGTTGTATGAATTGCATATCATATAAACTGTTCTGAACTTTTTTTATTGACCTCAACTGTGATTTTATTCAGTAGCCATTTGCACACATTAAACTCCAACACATTACATTACCATAAAATTGACAAACTGTCTTGTCTGGTGAGTAAACCATATATGCAACAGCTTTCTGTACTTTTACCGTTAATATACCATTCAACGGCTCTTCATCTCTTCGGCCAAGCATGTTATTGAATTGAGAGATATTACAACAGGATAACTTGGACAAAGCAGTGTTCAAATCAGAAGGTCAAAAACTATATAAAATCAACATTATAAAGTAAAAAAAGAAAAAGAAAAAGAAAAGAAAAGAAAAAAAAAGTATTATTTTGTTCATTCCAAAGCCTGGACATATTGTATACATTTCTATTTTGTCTCTGAGCATATGAATCATTATTTAAGTGAGACTTTACCAACAGGCAAAAGCATTAGATCTGGGGGAATGTGTGAGGCAGACTTGTGAAATGAGACTAGGCAAATGTTTGGGATGATCCACAAATGTGAGCTGCTCTTCCTTAGTTTTTCCCACCCATTCTAGTTTTGTCTGCAGTGTTTACAAACTACACTTAATCCTCAGAGTATCAGGAGGTCTTGTGAAACAGAAAAGCACTTGATGGGTAAGTTCCAAATCCTCAACAAATGAAGCTCCTTCAACATCAAGAACCATTATGAGTGGAGGAAGGTCAATTTTGCTGGAGTTTAGTTATTTGTTGGTTAAAATCTGTCTTCTTTTGATCAGGAGAAACTTGTTAATCCTTTGAATTCGCTAGAATGAAGGCATTGGCATGGGTCCCAAACCACCCAAACTCGGGTTCCAATGTGTGAAAGTGTAAGTTACAGGGCTATGGCTGTGGGAACATGATGGCATGTCTGGTCTGTAGCAAAAAGCATGCATCTAAGAAATTGTAATGGCTAGAAATGGAACTAATAAACATTAATTAGGTTAGACGACATATTGAATTTAATGCAGATGAAAACAAGGCTGTGAGGGACAGACTTACAGTCTTTACAATGGCACACACTGTATAAAGGTCGTAGATCACGTAATTTTCACAACTTTTCAACTTTTCAGACATAACAGTGGTTTCACTGTCAGGAGCCACGGGCAGTGTTGGGGAAAATTACTTTTAGATTAACTTTTGTAATGCATTACAATATTGTGTTGCTCCCCAAAAAAGTAACTAATTACATTACTTAGTTACTTTTCACGGAAAGTAACACACTGTGCGTTACTTTTTCTCATGTGAACTGGGCTTGCTTGTTTGTTTTTAACATAAGAAGTTATATTTTTGGCAAATGTAAAAGCCCTTTTCCACCAAAACTGAAATGAATAATCCTCGTTGAAGGAAATATAAATTCACATCTGTACAGTAGAGGGCACAGCTCAAAAAACCTTTCAGCTGTGATGCCATTCTGGATTGCTCTTTATGTAGAGTCATTTTTGCTTATTAGTATGGTTGAATTGGATCATTGAAGGTCAGCAGCGAAGACAATGGTTAAAAAATGGGATTAAACAAAAAGTTGTGTATGTATGTTGTTTAACATATTTAATTATTTTAGGTTTGCGTCATATTCTGAGTTTGCATTTCACTGTTTTTATTTATTTTGAGGAATACTGAATGCGTTTTGTCCAAGTGAGATGAGTAAATGCATGTTCACATTTAGTCTAGAGCTACAGTAACATCATGTTTACACAGCGCACACAACAGGAGAGCTGTCAATAAACGGGAAAACAAAGTAACTGGTGTTACACATTTGAAAAAGTTACTCTTAAAAAGTAATGAGTTACTTTACCAGTTGCTTGGAAAAAGTAACCTGATTATGTAACTTGCATTAATTGTAATGCATTACCCCCAACACTGGCCACAGGTATTAATTTTGTGTTGCCTATATATGATTTTTTGACTCTCAAGTGACAGTGGCCGTGGACTTGTATTGTGATACACTAAAGACCATAGTTTCAGCTAAAAATCTTATTTACTCTTCTGAAAAAGTCATCTAGATGGCCTGAGGGTGAGTAAATTAACAACAGATTTTCTTTTTTGGGTGAACTATCCCTATAAGGCCCGTTCACACTAAGAACGATAAGTATAAAGATAACTATAAAGATATTTATGTTAGAGTCCACACCAATGCACAATATTTTTTCTGTTTATTACTATTATCAACTTGTATAAATACTATTTTGTCAAATAATTTATTTTATGTATTCAAGGTAGTAATGAAGTAGTATCATTGTATTAATTATATAACACGACCATAATAAATGTGACTGAGAGTGCAAGAGAAAGTCTGCAGCCATTGCAATATTGTGGTTTATCTGTGTTTCTCAAGCTGTCTTGTTTATTTTCATATAAATAAAGTACATTTATAGCGTAATGCTAATCGACATAGCCTTTATTACAGTATAGAATATTATAAGGAACAATTAAATTATTGAAAAATAATGCACAATCGAGGTGGTAATGCAGAGTCAATTTTTCCGCTTATAACACCTCAAAACAGATGTTTTATAAATGTTGAATGGACACTCTGCAGATGCAAACGGGTGAATAATGTGTTTTGTGTGTTTTTCTTTGGCTGCATGTTACATTATTTATTACTTTAGATTCACTCCAGAGTCCATTCAACATGCTTCTGTTTTTCAAATAAAACTAATCCACACATAAGATGCACTAGAAGTATCTTGGATGAATCCCATGTAGATTTAGTATACAGATGTTCACTCTAACAGTAGACAGACATTTACAGAGGAAATAAACCAAATATCATGCTCAATTGGCATGAAGAGCGGAAGAGCACTTCGCCGCACCTCGACCTCGGCGCAGTAATATCATCACTCCTGAAAACTCTCCCTCTCCCTCTAACTTCCATCAATTGAACCAATATTACTGCGCCGAGGTCGAAGTGTTGCGAAGTGCTCTTCCGCCATACATTATAGTTATAATTTTTTATCTGCTTAGAAAATTGCCCCGTTTTATTTTGTGTCACCATACTTACTTGTGTAACTACTCATGTAGCTTTAAGTAGGGAAAACATGGAAGTGTTTGGTAGCTTCTAAATTCATCTCTGTTTGGATCCTAAGGAATGAATGGTGCTAAGCTAAACGCTAGCATAGTGGCGCCGCGCGCTAGAGCGATTAAGTGCACGCACTGAGACGGGAGAAGTACGTATCAATTCGTATAAGCTGAGGGAAAAACATATTGGAATATGGAAAAACGGTGGCGTTTTCCTTTAAGAAGGACATTTCATCCAAAGGCAAAGAAGATAAAGTGAGAAGTTTGATCATAGAAATTAGGGACTTAAACTGTAAATAGAAAGGCGTCATTAAATATAATAAAGACAAAGAATTATAATTACAGGCATATTCCACCAAGAGAGGTGTGAATGTGTGCTGGGGGAGACAGAACATGAAGCAGTTTGGAGCAGTTTGCAACACAAGACATTTACATTTATTCATTTAACGGATGCTTTTATACAAAAGCGACTTAAAACTCTCAATTAACAAAATCCCACCTTAGATTTAGTTTTCTTGTTGAATATATATAGCTTCACTCACAGATACATAACATCACAGAAGTATAATGGGTTGTGAATGATAATAAGTATTGCTTATAATAAGTATCGCTTTTCATTTATTCTCTTTCCTATTACTTGTTTCACTTCTCTTTCAGTTTTTATAACCATTTCTTACTTGTATGTTTGGCACAGTTATTTTTTTTTAGGATTACTGTTAAACTAATGTAGTTTGATTTGTATATGTTGTCTATTTTAATTTTAGTTACAGTTGTAGTAATGTTTGTCATTTTATTAGTTTTTTTCTATTATGTCTGTATAAGTTATTTATTAAGTTTTAGTTTTATTTAATTTGAGTTATTTTAGTACTTCAACAAACTACATGGAAATGAAATAATATTGAATTTATGGATATGCGTGTGTGTGTGTGTGTGTGTGTGAATATATGTCTGTGTGTGTGTGTACAGACACGTAGTTGTTTTTGGTGTTTGACTTAGTTTCATGTTAGAATCATTATTACACTCTTATACCTTTTGTTCTCTTAATATTTTGAATTGTTTGTAGCTTTATTTTGTTTTCATTTAAATGTTAAGTTTAGAAATTTTGTCATATGCATTTCTCATTTTTATTTAATTAATTTTTTTTAATGTGTGTATATATACTATTTATAAAGTTTTAGGTTTTAGTTTTGGATCAGTTTTAGCTGTTTTAATATTACAATTGATTGTTTCTGTTGTCCTCATTTGTAAGTCGCTTTGGATAAAAGCGTCTGCTAAATGACTAAAAGTAAAGTAAAGTAAAGAATGCTATGGAAACTAGAGACCATAAACCAGCCTTGACCCACGTGGACATTCATGTTAGTCTAAACAAGTGTTTTCGGCTGTGATGTTCTGTATAACATTTGCTGGTGAGCCATGATAGTCTTTTCAGCAGGGATATTATGTATTAAAATAAAAAAAAAAAAGCGTGATTGATTCCAGCTACGCATGCCGCCCGACTCAGAGCTACAACACTTTGGAAATCTTTCCATGATTTACCCAAGGGATTTTTTCATTTAATTTCAAAGCAAAAAGCAGCTGTTAATAACAACTAGATTAAACTGAGCATGTCCCATAATCAACATTCTTCAAGCCCAATAAATGTACAGTAAATAGGGTCCTTGTAAATGAGTCCCTGCCCTGGGAGTAAATACGGGAATGTTGCGGCCTCACAGAAATGCAGTGAAGGTGCTGCTGGGTTTAAATATATTTAACACTGACGTAAACAAACAGGCAGGCAGGCGAGCAAGCCCAGTTCTGTCGGTAAAGATGCATGACAGGAGACGCTGAGAACCAGGCTGTGAATGTGGCAGAGCTCCAGAAAGCACAAGAACACAAATGTGTTTTAGTGCAGGCGAAGAACCCATTGGACACACCTGCTAAAGCAGCTGTAGTCTATAGCAGTGGTTCTCGACTGGTGGTTCACAATGCAGAAGTTTATCTGTTCTGAAAGGGTAGCAGACAGCAGGAAAAGAAAAAAGAGAGAAAAATTCATGTAACCGTATAATTGAGCATAGCTGGTTAGGAAAATCAGCTTTACAAAAAAAAACAAAACAAAAAAAAAAAAAACACTTGCAGTGACTTTTCTTGTTAGCGACAAGGTTATGCAATATTTGGCACAAATTCATTTGTCATTGAGTGAAATCTAGCCAAATTAGGCAGATGCCAACATGTGCATGTTGCATGACATATCCCTCAACCTCGAAAACTGTGAAAATTCTGGCAAATTCTGGATCCTACAGTAAGTAAAACCAGATGAGAACCACCCTACATAAAAGGCCAGCTCAGTGCTGGTTTATGCCATGTTGCTTACCGGCAAAATTTAGCATTAAATTGCAAATTAATTATAGCTTTTTAATTACAAATTTAGATTGACTGGCATTAGGTCTCACCTGTTAATGCTAGTTAAGAAGCCTGGTAGGGACACTAGTATCCCACGATGGGGACCTGCATTAAAAAATAGATACTGGTGAACATCTTTAGAGGTCTTTACAGTTGAGTTGCATAGTACTGCCTCCAGTGCATTTTGAACATTTGTGAAACCTTGCTAAATAGAAGCCAAGCTTGGTCAAGCTCTCTCACTCTTTTTTTTTCTCTGCAGGGAGAAGGTAAGGTGTGGTGAAGTCGCTGGTCCATGCTATCATGTTAAGGAGTTGTTATCCAGCCAAGGACTATTGCAGATTAATGTACCACAGGTGCAGCAAGTCTAGACAAGGGGTGAGGGAGTGATACTTCGGAGTGAAAGTGCGAACAAGGGTGTGAAAGAGGTGGGGAAAAAAAAGAGTGTGAGAAGGAGAGAAAGAGAGAGTGGAGCAGAGAGATTTAGAGAGACCGGGAAAGCAGCACTGCATGACTGTATACTAAACTCAGTGTGCAGGTGCATTTTGGTGCAGTGCCAGCTGCAGTGTTTTGTGTATGTTTTCCCAACTTCCCAAGCTTTACACATGCACACTAACTAGCTGCTACAGCCACTAAAGGAAAGGACACTTCATGAAAATGACAAAACAACATTATCCTCACACTGCAAGTGAGCATTTGTGATGCAACAAAACTAATCCTGTTATTATCAACAAAGCTTGAAACTTTTCACACTTGCTGTGTAGAAAAATCTTAACAATAAATATTTTTGGTTACACATTATTTTGATAAGACATTTTACTTTCCACTTTAGACATTCTACTAACTATAAGTAACTTTGCAACAAGATGTTAACTAATTCTCATTAATTTGCAACTACATGTTTACTAAATCTCAGAGTAGTCTATTAGGTTAAGTTTAGGGTTAGTAGAATAAGTTGACATATACTTGTAAAGTTTCTCATAGTCAGTATGTTGTGGGCCCATCAAAATAAAGTGTCAGAAGATATTAAGCAGATAGTCTACTAATACTCTAATAACTGCTAGTTGACATGTAGTTGCAAAGTTACTTACTGTTAGTAGAATGTCTAAAGTGGACTATCGAAATAAAGTGTTACCGATTAATTTTTTTCCCATCCAATTTGTGGAAATGGTATTATTTACACAGATTCAAAAGCTGGACAACATGCATCACTCCACACAAACTCCTTGGAGAGAAAATTTGTTAACAGTAAGACAACATATGAAATGATTTCTACAAATCGTTTCAATACGTGCTTGGTGTTGGGAACAGGAAACTCCAAAGTAGATTAAACTTTTGTGGTGCCCAGATGACGCTGACCCCCTTGCTTTCCAAAGTACATGTTGTAACAGTGGCCTTTCCAAATTCACATTTTGCAAAATGGAGTGGAAGATAGGTATTCTTTAAAAGAGTGACCACAATATACATAGTTTTTAAATGATCAGACTACAACAAAGAATATTTATTTTTGAATCGTTGAATAACCCTTGTCATGTGAACATTTTTCCTTAAAGGAATTGTTCACAAAAAATGAAAATGTCCTTATTATTTACTAACCTCCAGGCCATCTAAGATGTAGATGAGTTTGTTTCTTCAGCCAAAGAGAAATTAACGTTTTGGAGAAACCATTTCAGGATTTTTAGGCAAGCAGCTTCAAAGTAATCCACACGACCCCAGGTGACAAATCAGGATCTTCTCTAAAGAAATAATTAGTCATTTTAAGAAAAAAAAAGATAGCCATTTTGGGAAAGTTATGGGTAATGTAGATAACAAGATTTTCTTTTTTTTTGTTCAAACAAGTTTGAAGAAATAGCACTGTCGAAAAGTTGAAATGTCATTGCTAAATTAATGTCATTGCTTCTGTGTACAGGTTTTGGTCCAATAAGTAATATCTCTGTTTTATTTGAATTTAATAGACAAAACTACTGGTCATCCAAATTATTTATATCTTTAGCACATTCTGTTATGTTACATAATTTAGAAATTTAATTTTTAATTTATTTTGAAAGGGGCTGCATGTATATTGAAAATAACAGTGGACCTAAAATAGGTCCTTGTGGCATTCCATACTTCGCTGGCATTAACTTAGGTAATTTCCTGTTTAAATAAACAAAATGGAAATGGTCAGACAGGTTGGACCAACTTAATGCCTGTCCTTGAATACCAGTTTAATTTTGTAAGCAATCTAAGAGTATGTCATGATCTATAGATTCTATAGTGTCGAATGCAGCACTAAGATCAAGTAAAACTAGAAGTGAGATGCAGCCTTGGTCCAATGCTAAAAGCAAGTCAGTTATAATTTTAATGAGTGTTGTTTCTGTGCTATGATGGGGCCTTATGACAGAATTAAATTTTTCATAGATTCATCTATTTATTTCTTTTTGCAAGAAGGAACACAATTGAGCAGCTTTTTGGACATAAAAGGAGGATTTGAAATGGGTCTGTAATTTACCAATTCACTAGGTTCTAGTTGTGGTTTCTTAATGAGGGGCTTGAAAACTAACAGCTTTGATGGTCTTGTGATCTGATCTAGAGAGCGGAGTTAATAAAATTGAGAAGAGGCTCTTCCACTACAGGTAACAATTCTTTCAGCAATTTAGTAGGAATGGGATCTAATAAACATGTTACTGGTTTAGATTTAGCTCTTTCTGTCCCATGGCTGTAAAGCACTACAGTTGTTATTGGGGGCAATAGTTGAGGCTGAATCATAAGATGCTGTCAGAGGTTGTAAATTCACAACTGTATTTCTGATTCTTTCGATTTTCTCAGTGAAGATATTCATGGAGTTATTATTGCTAAACTGAGAGAGAGGAGAACTGGTCCCATGATAGAGCCTGGTTTCTCCCAAGATTTTTTTTCTTCTGTCACCTGATGGAGTTTGGGTTCCTTGCCTTCTGCCTAGCTTATTTGGGGTCTGAAAGACACTTAATTTTCATAAATGTATTGATATGACGGCACTGTCTGACAGCATCGAATGAGCAAAAAACTTGAACTGAATCAAAGTGGATGATGGCACTGTCTCTTTTGTAGAGCTGCTTTACAGCTGAATCACATTTTTCAACATCAACACTGGTATTGAACTGAAATGAATCAACACTGAACTGACTTAATCTGAATAACAACATTGCTGCCTTTTGCAGAACTACATATAGTTGAATTGAACCCGCTACAAATTGATAAACTTCACACTGTTATTGATCTGAAATGAACAAACACAGAACAGACCTGAGCTGAATAATGAAACTAATGTCTTTTAGAGTTGTTCGAGAGTAGAATCTAAATTATCTCCACAGTACCTGGGCCTTTATTTCGTACCACCTCTTTCTTAGTTCAGAATATAAAGGGGCAAAACATTAGCTGATCATTAACAATACCATTGTTAAGTAACAGAAGAAAAAAAGAAAAAAAAACCTCTGAGATTTAAAAAAAAAAAAAATGTGCAGACACCTCATCAAACATTTAAAAGGAGCAAAACAAAAGTATTTGCCCAAGAGTGTATATGGCAGAGAGGTGCCTGGGTTTGGGTGAATTGGTGCCAGGACAGTTCCCCTCACTCTCCTTGTGCTAAGACTCTCTAGTCATGGATCACAGCCCTGGAGAAGAAGGTAATAGCCCCCTTTGAGTCTGGCCCAGTGCAAAACTCTCCCTTAGCTAAAACTGTTCCTCTGGGAAATCAATGGGCCCATTATTTGGTGAGCTTCAGTTTGCCTCGATGCTCCCAATCTCCATGTGAAACAGTAGACAGTAATGGAGAAACATAAAACATAATACTTGTGTGACCAGCTTGTCATTGGCTCGCTGGTGACTGTGTTAAGAATTTGCTGGAGATAGAAGATTGGGCAGATGGAGGAGTGGTGGGGAATGACGGACCTGGACATTGTCAGCAGGTCATAGATATTGATTTGTTGCGACACTGAGGTACTGTAACAGTGTTGACAAAGGAGAAGCTTAGCCATGGCCTGAGATCAGAGGAGTGGAATCAGTCACGCAGAGTTAAAAGAACCCATCAAAAATGGCACCTTAAGAGTAACACTAGCCTTGTGTGAGTGCAATAAACTATAGAAAAGTATTGTTTCGTATTAAACACTAATATGCAGCCAGACATGCATGCTGATGTGCCTGAAACAAAATAAATGTCATGAAGAAAATTGAAACCGCTGCTATTATGTTCTTTCAAAACTGTGGGGTGTCTGGACAGTATTTAAACCACAGTCTACCCTCTCATGTAATTTCATAACTTAGCCCAGTCGTACTCCTCATTTTTCATGTCGTGGTCAACTATGTGCCTTGGAATCAAAAATGAACCACAGACCTAGTCCCTCTTCTTTCTCTGATCAGTCTCAGCCAAAATTTTCAGCCGACTGGAAACAACATATCTGGTTCTGTACAAACATGTGTACATTAGCATTTGGCTGGGCTCTTTTTGAAGCTGCTTATTTTTCTCTTAAGATATTTTTCTCACATTATGCAGTAAGATCCCAGTGATGTCAGAATGTAGGCATGACATAATTAAGTGATTTTTTTTTGCAGTGTGGGGAAACGAAAGCTCGCGGCAGGTGGCACAGTACAAATTAGAGCCGCTTTAGACACAAATGGCAGAGCTGCAGTGAAAAGTACCCAAATCATCTTAATGTGGCTAAGCTTAAATACTTACAAATCAGATGAATGGGTTCTCCCCTGGCAGTACCATCTCTCTGGGTGTCATTGTGAATGCAAGGTGACACGAGATGGTGTCGCACCAGCTTATGACCACAAAGGCTGCTGATATCTGGAAAGCAAAGGCTTGGTTAAGTCCCTGCTTGACACAGTTAGGAGAATTTAGCAGTTGTTTTGAAATTGGCCATTAGACTTTCGTAGTGGTATTGGATGCACTATTGTCATTTCAGCTTAGTAAATACCATATCAAATTAATTAACCTTTTTAAGGACTAACTGAGTGTAAATGAACCTTTTACAGTGACATGAGTAGGTTAAAACTGGTTAAAGAGAGGTTTCAAATGCACAAGCCTCATATTCTTACTAAAGTAAGTGTACTAGTATACTTGCACTATTTCAAAACTTTCCAGAATACTTAAATTAGCCCACTTTTTAGTTTATTAAAGTATACTTGACTATGCAGTAAGTGTAAAAGTAGTGAACTCTGATTACACATCTAGTTTATATCCACATTTTACTCTTGTATTGCAAATGTGCAACTATACTGTGAACAGTTTGAAATTAAATTTTTCACACCAGCCAATTTGGAATTTTTTTTTTACCTAAAGCGGCCAATGAATCGGAAGTCTTGCACATTCAATAATAGTTTACTTCCATGCTGCAAAATAAGGTTGATTGAACTGAGCTGAATCAACATTAAATTGACTTGATCTGAATAATGACACTATTGCCTTCTGTAGTTAGTTATAGCTGAACTGAATATGCAATTGCTGCATGTAGCTAAATTAATATCTTATATTTGGACTTTACTATGCTAGTAGTTTCCGATTTAGGTATTAATTTGTTATACTTGATATGTACCAACTGTCCTTTAAGTAGACTTGAAGTTAACTCATATGCATGCTACCAGTGGATTTATGACAACGATTTATGCATTACATAAACATAATTGCTCACAGTTATTTTACTTGATGTTTTGTGATGACATTTAAAATCTTTTATTCTGGTAATAGCTTACAATAGCTTACCTACCTGGGTTTACTCTAAAGTTGACTTTAATTTGAGCATGTAGGTTTTCAAGTTAGTATGTAAAAACATATTCTGGAACTTTAAAGAATTCTGTGTGGGAAAAAAAAAAAAAAAAAATGCTAGGGTGTTTTTAATGATTTCAAGACGTCAAGAAGTCAAAGTTGCAAAGATGTTATGAGTCTATTTAGGGTGTTACTTTGGTCTTTACAGTGGTTGTTATGTGACTGCTTTTTGGGTCAAGTCAAAAGAGCCCAACTTCAAGACCCTAAGATATGGTTTGGGTCCATGCACTTTCATTTTAATCTTCTTGTAAATTAAGAAGGAAGTTCTATATAATTTATTTAGTATTTGCAAATGTTAAGCGAATCTAACTGAATGTAATATACACACATATATAGAATATAATAAATATAAATGTAATATTACCCAGTTAAATTGACCAAATAAATATAATATTATTATATTCATTATAATTTATTGTTATAATAATTTAATATTTATTAGACTATATTATATGATGAAAATATTAATTAATCATCATAATTAATTATAATAATATTTGATTATGTTGATTACCAAAGAACAGGCAGAGTCCAAATAAAGGGTAATGGTTATAATAATTCAATTGATTTATTATCCTCCATTTGAAATGAAATAAAAAAAAAAAAAATTGCAGTGTATTTTAGGGTTTCCCTAGGATGGAATTTAACAGAACAGAAATAATTAGTTAAAGTTAGACATTGCTCGTTGAGGGGTAATTTCAAATTTTGTTCATCCATCCATTCTCCTAATCACTTGTCCTGTTTTTAAAGTGAGACAATATCCAACTAATACACACAAAAAAATAAAAAATCTAATCTATTGCTTAATTGCTTAATGTTTCATACTTAATTTTGAGCGAATCTCAGCAGAGTTGTACTGTTCTGCCCCTAGCGGTCTATTTGTTAGCTTGTCTTATGTTGTTACGATTATTGAGCTTTGGTTTGGATTTTAAGGAAGCTGATATCCTACAAGAATCCCCGGAAAGGTCAAGCACCAGCACTCTATTTTCCCTGAACTCTCTACGGTATGCTGTGTGAAAGCATTCTACCTGTGTGCAGTAGGAAGTAATAGCACCCCTGCCAATCGTTCAATTAGAAACAAAACAAAAGCTCCTTTATGGTGCAGCCAATCTGATGAAAATCTCTGAGCTGGGAGGGTGTGGAGCGATGATTCATACCTGTGTGATATGGGACACAGTAAACGCAGCTATGCCTGATAAATCACAAAAGTACTTCAGGTTATATTACAGATAACTAACACAGAAATGGTTGAGGAACAGTTTTAGGGATGCTTGCCTATCTAGCTCAGAGAGGTGTCTATGTGTGACTAATGTTACCCCAAAAAGCTTAAGGCAAACTAAAGTTAAACATTTATTATTATTATTATTATTGTAAAAAAAAATCAAGTGGTTTCTGCAAATAAATGATGCCACATTTCGCAGAACTAAGTTCACTTTTCTCAGCCATTTTTGTTATGATTCTAAGCCAAATAGTGTCATGTTCATGGCTGAGTTTTGTAAGCCACAAACCCAAAAATGCTGTAGAACAAGGGTTTCAAACTCAATTCCTGGAGGGCCAAGGTCCTGCAGAGTTTAACTTCAATCCTAACTAAACACACCTGAAGGAGCTAATCAAGCTTCTTAGAATTACTTGCAAAAAATGTGGCAGGTGTACTGGAGAAGGGTAGGAACAAAGCTTTGCAGGACTATTGCTCTCCAGTAGCTTAGTTTGACAACCCTGCTTTAGAATAAATTGCATTGCAATTGCAGCATTTTAACATACTGTATATACTTTTGTCCAGTCCATTGCTATGGTTATCAGTATCACTATATGTCAGTCATTGCAATTGCAAGAGTGAATTCTGTATTTACAGTACATGCAGTTACTTTCTATACTTTGTAGCATATACGTATATGGTAAGGCGGTGTTAATTTCGTTGACGAATAATTTGTCATCATTTGTCAACGAAAACGACAAAAACGAGATGACAAAAACAATGACGAAAATTTACTGACAGTTTCATCAATAAATAAAAAACAAAAAGAAAATGTTAGGGAGGGACTGCTGGGAAGAGATCTAGTCAGAATGAACAAAAGAAAGAGAGAAAATTACTCACTGCTCTTGACTGAATCACTTTAGTAGCCCTAATAAGGATTAATCTAAATTTAATTTATATAAATTAATATGTCTGATTGAAAGAATGAAGGATGTTGTATGCAAGTTTTTATAAAGAATGCATATAACATATAACCATTGGTATTTCATTAAAAAGAGGACCATATTCTTGTTTCTTTAGGAGAAGTCTTTTTATTTTTTATTTTGAGATAAAGACATTATATGCCACAGTAAATCTGTATCTATATAGCATGCTCAAACCTTAATATCATTCTTATTGCCAGGCTAATAGATGTTTTCTCCAGGAATGTATAATGAGTTTGGAAATTTTAGTGAAACACTTAATAAATGCATTACACTGTAACTAAACCCATTTTTATACTAAATCTACAGTAGAAGTCTATTTAGTCAACTAAAACTAGACTAAGACTAGAACAATTCAGATGACAAATGTGACTAAAACTAAATGGCATTTTAGTCCAGAGACTGACTAAAACTAAGTCAAAATTTGCTGTCAAAATTAACACTGTATAGGTCCACTTAGCAGCACTGAAAAACAAAATTTTATTTAAATTATGAATGAATTATATATAGAAGGCACTCTTGCTCTAACTTGCGTTATAATCAATGAAGCGGTCTACACTTGCACAATGAATCTCTTATTTACATTATCTCAAAACATTGTTATAGTGAGAGGTTTCACAAGTGTGCACAACTCAGCATTGAATAAAACTTTGAGTGGTTTCTGAACTAACTTCAACACCTCCGATTAGATATTGAGTTCAAGAAGTCAACAGATATGTCTGTGATTGGGTACCCCACTCAATGCTGCAAAAACACATTGTAAATAGAAAACAACACTCTAGAGTAGAAACACAAATACGCACTGGAACATTAACCAAATCTGCTTTGTCAATATGCCATTATTACTGTTTCAGTTGAGAATATAAAACAGGGCCTGGATCCAGAGGGACTGGGCGAGCAAAACAAGAATCTGGCGCCCCTTAGCACCTTTAAATTGGAAATGAATTCACTTCTGCCTGCAAAACATAAAATGTCACTGAATCATTCTGAAAAAGAATATGATTTTGATGTACCACTGTAAGCATAGAAAACAGAATTCATGGAAATGTCTAAGGAGATCAGCCACAAGGATGTAGCCACGCTATCTCAAGGCCAGAACTCCATTTCTTGAGACCATGATGTTCCTGTTTCCACCATAAATAATATTAACAGGTAGTCTGAGGCATACTGAACTTCAGTTGACCTGCCTGGAAGTAGCTTCAAGAGAAAACTAAATTTGACAAATTGCAGCAAAGAATTGCTTGTATGTCAGTGAAAACTAACCCAAGGAACTGGCACACAAATTCAAACGGACTTTCAGAAAAAATGGTTGAATGGTGTCAACTTACTCAATCAGCACATCCACATCCAGTGAAAGGGTGTTTATGTGGTCAGAGACCCTGGAGCACTCTTCTGTCGAGAGAAAGAAAGTAAAATCACTTCATAAAACACACCTGAGTAACACTGAATATCTTTGGGAAAAGGACTTGTGAACCTATTAAATCTAATTAAAGATGATTTACTAAATTAAAATTCACTTGGTCTCTTCATCATCTTTGCCACTCAACATGTGAGATGTTTAGTGACATTTTGAGTTGTTCTGCTGCCTCTGAAGACCCTCTGAATGAACAATGTCCCTTATACCAACCTGCAAATAATTTTCCTCAATAGTATTTAAAAAGTCATGTCATGCATGTCTTCTATTAGCTATTTGAATCGGAACTAGTGATGCCAAATTCACAAATTGATCAATATTGATATAACTGGTCAAACGGGTTTGCTTGCTTGCAGTGGTTACTAATACTGTAACAGGACACTTTATGAGACAGAAGTCAGTCCACTGTATGAAAGAAATCTTACAAATCTCTTCTATTGTGTCAGCGATGAAGCAGCTATATAATATCAAAACATTTGAAAATATATAAAATATATAATATATAAAAAATATGGGGGCACCTTTTGAAGGGGGCCTGTACCACAGTACTGATGGAAGACTAACATGTCCTTTTTTCAGTGATTCATTGTGCTATTTATCACAAACTTTGATATAATTTCCCCATATCTATCACATCTTCCCACATTTATTTATTATTAAATTAAAGCTTTTTTGAAGTCTACAACTTAACCTTAAACTGTGTAAATTAATATTATCAATAAAATTTGTGAAAATTGTGTTATCGTTTATTGTTATAACCTGTATGACTGACTCACTTCTGTGGAACACAAAAGCCTCATAGACACATTAGACACCACTGACTTTCAATTTATGGCCAAAAACATTTATGGAAATGTTTGGATTCTTTTTAAAAAGTGTTCTTTTGTGCTCTGCAGAAAAAAAAGATTGATACAGGTTTGGGTGATCTATTCCTTTAAGCACTTTTGTTTCTATATTTCCCATATTGGAGTGCGTTGTAACAGGTGGGGTGGGCTCAGAATAGTTTCTTGTTCAATAAATTCTTTATATTTCTACTCGGAGACTAAAAACTTCTGCTGTCACCTCAGAAGGATGGTGGTCATGTATGTAGATATTTCATTCATGTACCCAATTTCGTACCTCATGTTACCACTTATATTTTTATTTTATAAAATGGTTACCATGTAATAAAATTATGTGAAGATAAATTATTTTATTAAGAAAAGAAAAAATGTTTTGTGCTTGGCTGTAGTATGATGTATTAGCTGTTATATTGGAAAAATGGAAGATATTAGCGTCTCTGACGTGAATGTGGCTATGCCAAAAAAAAAAAAAAAAAAAAAAAAAAAAAAAACGGTCCTGTGCAGTGATATTGTCAACAGGTGTCATGCATCATAGTTGATATTAGTCTATTCTACTGTGCAATCCAGTATCTACAATTATCAATTTTTATATCCAGGGTGCAATTAATTTTACAAATAAATAAATAAATAAATAAATATTTGAAACTTTTTTGTTTCCTTGAAAATAAATAATTTAACATGATGAATGAACCTTGATCGATGAACCTTGCTACCAGCTTATATGTTGGAAACCATAGTGGCATTCTCCATTACCCATTTATATGGATGAATATCATCCATCATCCCACTAGCTTTTCACACTTTGGGCAATTAACTACCTCACTGATCAATCTTCCGAACTTATATAATGTTTTGATCTGTGACTGACCATGCATAACAATCCATAACAGTGTCTTAATCCATGTGTATTATCATCAATCATGTACAATAGTGTATTAACCTATGTGCATTATCTTTTCACTTTTGTCAAACAACGTGAAATATTTAATATTATTTATGTATAGTTCATAATGGGCAACAGTTTTTCTTGTTATTTATTTACAATGTGAAATATTACTACAATGTGTAATATTATTTATTTATTTTATTACCTCATATAATGTGCAACATTACTTATTTATTTTTCAACTTTATTTTTATATAAATCTGACTCTGAGAAATGCACACAAATTCAATGTACCTGTACTGTAATGTACCTGTGCAAATGACAATAAACTCTATCTTGTCTGCTTGAGATCCTGTTTTGAACACTTTGTCTGGCTATTGGTCTGGGGGTGGAATCCTGCCTGACAGACGGTCACAGTTTTACCTCCAGATGGAGGGAGGCTGGTGACAAAAATCTGGGCAAAATGTGACCATGGGTGGGAAGGGATAGGGTGCAACAGGCCAAGGGATGGTTGATTGGATAACTTGTTTTGAGTGTGCCCTTAAACTGACAGACATCCTCTGTCATGGCCATCTACCAAACCTGCAGACAAATGTTTGCCAGCGACCTCCTCATCCTCAGGTGGCACAACAAGGCAACCAGGCAACCCCCAGGCACCTCAACCGAGAGCTCACCTGACACAGCTCTCCATGCCTCAATCGCTGTGACAGAGCATCGCTTGTCATTACAGCTGCCCAGCCTGTAAGAAAGTCCTCCTTGTGCTGCCAAAACAGCTCTGAAGTGTCAAGTCATGGACTCCACAACATCTCTGAACATGTCCTGTGTTATCTGCCACCAAGACATTTGCAGGGCCTGCAAGTATCAGATTTGTTAGTCCAGCACATCCCATAGATGCTCAGTCGGATTGAGATCTGGGGAATTTGGAAGCCAAGACAACACCTTGAGCAATGTTCCTCAAACCATTCTCGGACAATTTTTGCAGTGTGGCGGTGTATTATCCTGCTGAATCCTGAGGGCACTGCTATCAGGGAACACTATTGTGGGTTCACCAATCTTTAGGTGGTATGTGTCAAAGTAACAGCCACATGAATTAGTGCAAGGTTTCTCAGCAGAAAATTTCCTAGAGAATAACACTGTCTCCGCTGGTCTGCCTTTTTTCTATAGTGTATCCTGCTGTAATCCAGAAAACTGCAATGCACTGTACATTTTTACACCTTTTTGTTGCTCCACTAGACATGCTCTGACCCAGTCATCTAGCCATCACCATGTTGTGTAAATCCAACTTTGTGAAGAATCTTGTCCTCTGAGAAATCTTGAAAGCTGAAGACATAAATGATAGGGAGTACCTGTTCTTAACAGTTATGTCGTTCAGCCCCAGTCTATGCAGTGATGCAAAGAGCCATTTGTCTTCAAGAAGAAGGACCTCGTACCCACTGGAGAAAAGGAGAGACAACTGCCATAGACAGAGTATTTGTCCATGGTTGACTTTTCAGGAGTGGGCAAAGAGAAAAGTTGATCACAAGGTGGAAAAGGGCAAGGCAGAAGGTCAAAGTCATACTGTGGATGGGGTGGAAGAGAGGAGCTCTGGACCTGCTGAAGACTGTCCTCAGATTGTGTATACATGGCCGGGACCTGGGTCAAATCAATCAAGATTCCTTTGCTGCAAGGGTCAGGAACTTTTTTTTTTTTTTGATGGCATGGAACTTGATGGCATAATCTGCCATGACATTCTTCCTTGCTGAAGAGCAGTCAGTTGCTAAGAAGCTTCTTTACTGAAGACAGATTGAACAAAGACCTTGATAAGCTCTGCCTTGAAGAGTTGGATTTTTGTGCAGCACAGGAATGTGACTCCCAGATGACACCCTAGTAGAGAGCACTGCTGTTGCATACTGTAGGTTTGTGGCTGGAGGGAGAGCATCACAATTAATGATGACTTAATGACAGCTGGTCACTGACTTGGGGGTTGACGTTCAGCATCAGAATATTGGCAGAATATTGAATATTGGCCTGAGAGCTCAGTGACTCGCTCTGTCAGAGCATCCATGGTGAGGCGGGTGCTGGAAAGATTTCTTCCAGCTTCATATTCAGTTCTTTCATTTCACCACTCCACAAGCGCTGCTAGTTTTGTTTTTGTGCTTATAGTAAAAAATAAATAAATAAATAAAAAAAAAATAAAAAAAATACAAACCACTATGAAGACTGTTATACAAAGTTTATTGACCTATTTGTTTGTGATCACAGAGCTTTACTAAACAATATCTGTTA
Organism: Spinibarbus caldwelli; assembly: GCA_039654775.1. NCBI lineage: Eukaryota > Metazoa > Chordata > Actinopteri > Cypriniformes > Cyprinidae > Spinibarbus > Spinibarbus caldwelli. Next base: position 4,382,684 of record CM077234.1, read on the forward strand.
GGGCTTTTAGTCCAAAGGTGTGAGAATGAGAATGAGAGAATGACCTTTATTGCCAGGTATGTTTACAAATACGAGGAATTTGTTATAGTGACAGAAGCTCCACAGTACAACAGAATGACAGCGACAGGACAGGACACAGATAATAAAAAGAATAATATACAAATATACAAAATAGACAATGTACAAAATAGCAAAAACACAATATATAATATAGACAATTATGTATGTACAGGTATGATATGTGCAAATTTGAAATGTAAATAAGTATGTGTGTTAAATAAAATAATGTATAATAGTGCTGTGTGTTCCACGTTTATTGTCAAGTGTTCATGAGATGGATTGCCTGAGGGAAGAAACTGTTCCTGTGCCTGGCCATTCTGGTGCGCAGTGCTCTGTGGCGTCGACCAGACGGCAGCTGTTCAAAGAGGGAGTGTGCTGGATGTGAGGGTTCCAGAGTGATTTTGCCAGCCCTTTTGCTCACTCTGGATAAGTACAGTTCTTGGAGACTTGGGAGGGTTGTACCAATGATTCGCTCAGCAGACCGGACTACCCTCTGTAGTCTTCTGAGGTCAGATTTGGTAGCTGAGCTGAACCAGGCAGTTATTGAAGTGCAGAGGACGGATTCAATGATGGCGGAGTAGAACTGATTCAGCAGCTCCTGTGGCAGGTTGAACTTCCTCAGCTGGCGAAGGAAGTACAACCTCTGCTGGGCCTTTTTCACAATGGACTCAATGTGATTGTCCCACTTCAGGTCCTGGGAGATGGTGGTTCCCAGGAATCTGAATGACTCCACTGCAGTCACAGTGCTGTTCATGATGGTGAGTGGGGGGAGAGCAGGGGGGTTTCTCCTGAAGTCCACGATCATCTCCACAGTTTTGAGCGTGTTGAGCTCCAGGTTGTTAAGACTGCACCAGACAGCCAGCTCCTTAACCTCCTGTCTGTAGGCAGACTCGTTACCATCTTGGATGAGGCCGATAAGTGTGGTGTCGTATGCAAACTTCAGGAGCTTGACAGAGGGGTCTTTAGAGGTGCAGTTGTTGGTGTACAGGGAGAAGAGCAGTGGGGAGAGAACACAGCCCTGAGGAGCTCCAGTGCTGATCGTACAGGTGCTGGATGAGAATTTTCCCAGCCTCACCAGCTGCTGCCTGTCTGTCAGGAAGTTGTTGATCCACTGACAGACGGAGGTGGGGACGGAGAGCTGAGTTAGTTTATTCTGAAGGGTGTCCGGGATGATGGTGTTAAAAGCGGAGCTGAAGTCTACGAACAGGATCCTCACATAAGTCCCTGGTCTGTCCAGATGCTGCAGGATGAAGTGCAGTCCCATGTTGACTGCATCATCCACAGACCTTTTTGCTCTGTAGGCAAACTGCAGGGGGTCCAGTAAGGGTCCAGTGGAGGCCTTCAGATAAGCCAAAACCAGTCTTTCAAATGATTTCATGACCACAGACGTTAGAGCCACAGGTCTGTAGTCATTAAGTCCAGTAATTTTGGGTTTCTTTGGGATGGGGATGATGGTGGAGCGTTTGAAGCATGAGTGGACTTTGCACAGCTCCAGAGATCTGTTGAAGATCTGTATGAAGATGGGGGCCAGCTGGTCAGCACAGATTTTTAGGCAGGCTGGTGACACACCGTCTGGGCCTGGTGCTTTCCTTCTTTTGTTCTTCCTGAAGACCTGGCGCACCTCATCTTCGCTGATCTGAATTGCAGGTGTGGGGGAGAGGGGGGTTGCTGAGGTGTGAATGGTTGTGTGGAGAGGTGTTCAGGGCGGGTGTGGGGTGTTTTTTCAAACCTGCAATAGAACTCATTCAGATCATCTGCCAGGTGTTGATTCTCCAGAGTGCTGGGGGATGGTGACTTGTAACTGGTGATTTCTTTCATACCTTTCCACACTGAAGCAGAATCGCTGGAAGAGAATTTTTTCCTTAGCTTGCCGGAATAATTCCTCTTTGCCACTCTGATCTCCTTTTCCAGTGTGTATTTGGCCTGTTTATACAAGACTTTATCCCCCTTTCTGTAAGCATCTTCTTTGTCATGACGGAGCTGTCTGAGTTTTGCAGTGAACCATGGTTTGTCGTTGTTGTAAGTTAGATGAGTCTTGGTAGGAATGCACATATCCTCACAGAAACTGATATAAGATGTTACAGTCTCTGTGAGCTCGTCCAGATCATTTGCGGCAGCTTCAAAAACAGTCCAATCAGTAAGAGAGAAACAGGCTTGTAAAACCCGCTCTGTTTCATTAGACCATCTTTTAACAGTTCTTAATACAGGTTTTTCAGATTTGAGTTTCTGCCTGTAGGTCGGTATAAGATGAACCAAACAGTGATCACAGAGTCCTAAAGCTGCTCGTGGGACAGAGGGATATGCATCCTTTATCGCTGTGTAACAGTAATCCAATATATTACTGTCTCTGGTGGGACATGTGATGTGCTGTCTGTATTTTGGCAGTTCGTGAGAGAGATTTGCTTTATTAAAGTCCCCGAGAATGATTAAAACAGAGTCCGGGTGTTGTTGTTCTGTGTCTGTGATCATATCAGCTAGTTTCTGTAAAGCGGAGCTCACGTGCGCTTGCGGAGGAATGTAAACACTCACGAGAATGAACGAGCAAAACTCCCGCGGCGAGTAGAAAGGCTTGCAGTTAATGAAGAGCGTTTCTAGATCAGAACAGCACATCTTCTTTAACACAGTTACATCTGTACACCACCTCTCATTGATGTAAAAGCATGTCCCGCCGCCACGCGATTTCCCCGTTGATTCTGCCTCGCGATCTGCTCTGATCAGCTGGAAGTTAGGCAGATGTAGCGCACTGTCCGGTATGGCGTCGTTCAGCCAGGTTTCCGTGAAACACAGAGCAGCAGAGTTTGAAAAGTCCCTGTTTGTCCGGGAGAGCAGAAAGAGTTCATCCGTTTTGTTGAGTAGAGAGTGGAGATTCGCCAGATGGATGCTAGACAACGGCGTTCTAAATCCGCGCTGTCTGAGCTTCACGAGCGCGCCGGCTCGCTTCCCCCGTCTGCGCGTCCTGAGGCGTTTGACTAGAGCTATGGCTCCGCTAACAACAATGTCAAGCAAAACGTCCGAATAATCAAAAACCGGTAAAAGATTTTGTGGTGTGTTCTGCCGAATATTCAGCAGATCATCCCTAGTAAAACTGATGGTGTTTGAGAAACAAAAAACAGGAAAAACGAACAAAAACAGTACAAACACTGAAGAGCAAAGCACAGTAGCTGCCATGCGTGGCGCCATCTTAGATGTATCATTTGGCCTGTTTATACAAAAATCTGTCCCCATTCCAGCGAGCATCGCCTTTGGCCTGATGGAGTTGTCTGAGTTTTGCAGTGAACCACGGTTTGTCATTGTTGTAGGTTAAATTAGACCTGGTAAGAATGCACATATCCCCACAGAAACTGATATATGATGTTATAGTCTCTGTGAGCTCGTCCAGATTGGTGGCAGCAGCTTCAAAAACAGTCCAATCGGTGAGGTGGAAACAGGCTTGTAAATCCCGCTCTGCTTCATTAGTCCATCTTTTTACAGTCTTTCTGCCTGTAGGTTGGTATGAGATGAACTAAACAGTGATCAGAGAGCCCCAAAGCTGCCCGTGGGACAGAATGATATGCATCCTTTATTGCTGTGTAACAGTGATCCAGTATATTACTGTCTTTGGTGGGACATGTAACATGCTGTCTGTATTTTGGCAGTTAAAACAGAGTCTGGGTGTTGTTTTTCAGTCTCTGTGATCAGATCAGCGAGTTTCTGTAAAGTCAGGCTCACGTGCGCTTACGGAGGAATGTAAACACTCACGAGAATGAACGAGCAAAACTCCCACGGCGAATAGAACAGCTTACAGTTAATGAAGAGCGCTTCTAGATTGGGACAGCACATCTTCTTTAACACAGTTACATCTGTACACCACCTTTCGTTGATGTAAAAGCATGTCCCTCCACCACGCGATTCGCCAGATGGATGCTAGGCAACGGCGTTCTAAATCCGTGCTGTCTGAGCTTCAAGAGCGTGCCAGCGCGTTTCCCCGTCTGCACGTCCTGAAGCGTTTGATCAGCGCCGCTGCTCCGCCAACTACAGCGTTCAGCAAAATGTCTGAATAATCGAAATCCGGTAAAAGATTTTGTGGTGTTTTGCAGAATGTTCAGCAGTTCATCCCTGGTAAAACTGATCGTGTTTGAGAAACAAAAAACAGGAAAAACACTGGAGAGCTAAGCACTGTGGCTGCCATGTGCGGCGTCATCTTGCCTTGAAATATTTGCAGAAATATTGATGCATTCACATTTTACTTCATATGTCTTTTACATCATATGTGTCTTCAAGCACTCCAACCTACTCTGATGTCATGCTGATGTATGCCAAAATACTTTTGCGACAGCAAGATGGCCATGCCAGATTGTGCAGTGGGGTGCAGCTGCGTTAAATAACCGGTACCTTGAATGCTTGATTGCTTTGTTGCTTTTGAAGGCAACAGAATTTCAATTATACTCAGTGTATTATCAACAAAACACAATAATAAATCATGATATTCGCCTTTGATCTCATAGGCAGCTTACCCACCACGATAAGTGAGAACTGTCCATCTTGACTGCATATATTTCAATCCTCCCCAGCTGTCTACTCTTGTCTGCTTTCAATGCGAGGCCTTTTGGCATCTCAAATGAGTCTAATATAGCGAAATTTTCTCACTTTCCAATGACGAACCTCCAGTAAACTTCTGCATTCTGTCTCTGTACACACCAAACACAGAGAAGACTTGAAGCTAATAAATACAGTATATACGATTAAGCTAGTAAATGTTTTGTATCTGTGTATTCACAGGTTGGTGTTTTTTTGTTTTTGTTTTTGTTTTGTTTTGTTTTTAATTAAACAAAAGATGTTTACATGAGAAATGATAAACTGTAGTGTTTAGCCTATTCCAAAAAGCTACAAATCATCCATTTATGCCTCAATATATGGCCAAAATCCATATTTGGTCGCAATAGGAAGTTATTACAAACATTTAAAGTGAGTTTTCAGCAAAAACATAGTATTTATCCCATAAACTCTTATGTGCAGTTTTACTCTGAAATAGCCTTTTGGTGCTTGCTGACATTCTGAAAAGCCATGCATGGATTAAGGCGCCTGGAACCAGGATCACGTATCCCTGACTCGTGATCCCAGATCTCTATTGTCACACAACCAAGAGTGCTGACAGCAAAAATCCATTCCTGATTACAGCATTTTACTTGGCAATATTTTGAGGAGAAAAAAAATTCAGTGAAGTACTTCACCTGATCTTCCATCATATATGTGAGAGAACAAACAGCCAATAAAATTAGATAACTCAGGAATCTTTTTCCCAGATTTAAACATGTAAAAACATCTCTTTTTTTATAATCAACTGTCACGAATCACAGGGAGGCACGGAGACGAGGAGTACACAGAAACGTAAGTCTTTAATAATCCACAGAGAAACACAGATCACAGGCAGGGATGACATTCAAGTACTGACAAAGACAAACTGAAAGGACTGTGGCTTTTAAGGACAGGACAATCAGGGGAGGAAGACGAGACACACCTGGAATCAAATAAACAATTAACATGAGGAAAAAACACACACAGACAGGTCCATGATCCTGACATAACGCCCCCTCCCGGAAGGTGCGTCCTCGCACTATAGTAACATCCAAATGGGAGGGGCAGGTGGGAACTAAGGAGGAGGCTCAGGAGGAGGACGAACCCCCAGGAGGGGGCTGGCTGACAGAGACCAGGGAGGCGACAAAGGTGGGAGGAGCCAGGAAAGAGACTGGAGGGATCCGGAGCTGGAGGAGTCCAGCAGGACCCAGACCACAGCCATAACAGCGGCCCACGGTGTAGCCGACGGAGGGAGGAGCCATGGAGGAGGGATGGCCGCCGACTCCAAGGGGCCGACCAACGGCGGCGGAGCAGGTGGTGGAGGAGCTCGAGGCGGAGACGGAAAGCCAACGAGCCAGGGGGATGCCGAGGATCCGGGGGGCCAGGGTGGAGCCGAGGGCTCTGGCGACCGAGGCGGAGGTGGAAATCTGGAGATCCACGGTGGAGCCGGAACAACTGAGGACCCAGGTGGAGCTGGCGGGAGGAAGGAGCCCAACGAAGCCGGTGGGATGGAGTGACGAGGCGCAGTCAGAGGAGAGGAGTCCCGAGGCGATGGTAGGTCGACGCCCGACCAAGGCGGAGCCGGAGGGATGAGGGAGCCCGGTGGAGCTGATGGATAGACGGGTGACGGTGGAGGCGAGGGAGCTAGGAGCCGAGGTGGAGCCGCTGGGTCTACGGGCCGAGGCGGAGTCCGGGCCTCGGAGGCTGGAGGCGGAGGTGAGGGGTTCTCCAGCCACGGTGACGATGGCGGATGGCAGACCCGCGGGGATCGCACCGCATTGATGGTGGGCTGAGGGTGAGCAGAGGGGCTGCCAGACGACAGTGGTGGAGGAGGCAGGAGTGGGTGGGAGGGCGGACATTTGTCAGCCTCTGGGCTTTCAGGGTGAGATTCTGGAGGACGCTTTCGAGGAGCGAGCACAGGAGGGCGCTCTGGAGGAGCGGACACTGGAGGGCGCTTGCGAGGAACAGGCACAGGAGGGCGCTCGGGAGGAGCGGAGCTGGCTGGGAACAGCGGAGATGAAGGAAATCCAGGAGACGAAGGAGAGAGGAGAGGGGGAAAGTCGACCTCCAGGTCAGTTGCCCAGTCAATAAGTTCCCCTTCAAAGTCCAGCAGCCCCAGATGTCCTATCAGCTCACCCTCAGCCGCGGTGCAGGGGGCGGAGCTCCACTCCGTGCTCACACCGTCCACGGCTGGCTCCCTCATGGTGGGCACTGTCGCCCGCTCTTGCACCTGGTCTGACGGGTTGGGCTCAACTTCCAGGGCGATCTTCCGCTCAGTCGCTCGGCTTGGCGCTGGCTCGTTGATCGCAGTGGGAAATGGCTCTCCGGCATCGGTGGGCTCGGGCTGGTGCTCCGCACTGCGGGGAGTTGGTGGCCTGGGCTCTGGGTTTGGAGTGGCACTGGCGAGATCCCCCTCGGCACAGACGGTGAACGGGGATCCGTGCCTCGCCAGTGTCCACTCCATGAAGACGGCGAATTCCGCTCGAGGACCATCTTCGGACGACAGTGCTCTGCACGCGGTGTTGAGGCTTGCGTCATAGAATGCGCAGAGCGCGTCGTCCAGATAGCTGGTAAGTTCAGCGAGGGCCAGAAACAGTCTGGTATGGTCCTCGAGCGAGCGCTCCCCCTGCTCCAGCAGGAGGAGGAGGAATTCGGGACGAAGGAGAGGATCCATGGGGTGCAACGGAAACAAAAAACACTGGGTAAAAAACGGGAAACAAAACCGAGGGTAGACGTAGAGGTAACTGTTTTTGGTCAGTCCTTCAGTCACGAATCACAGGGAGGCACGGAGACGAGGAGTACACAGAAACGGAAGTCTTTAATAATCCACAGAGAAACACTGATCACAGGCAGGGATGACATTCAAGGACTGACAAAGACAAACTGAAAGGACTGTGGCTTTTAAGGACAGGACAATCAGGGGAGGAAGACGAGACACACCTGGAATCAAACAAACAATTAACATGAGGAAAAAACACACACAGACAGGTCCATGATCCTGACATCAACGAAGTGCCACAAACAAAACTACTGAATATCTTTTAACATTTATAACGCTTCTACCAAACTTTACAGTCTATTTTTAAATCCAGCGTTTAGTGCTCATTGTCATAATCTTTGTGAACACAACTTTTTTTTTTTTTTTTTCCCCTGGCAAACAGTTAAAGGCTGCCACACACTACACTGCCAGAAATCCGTTAGAAGTCAGCCAATCAGATTTAGACTTTTAGCGATCAGAGTGTGGCCGGTCTACAGGCATGATGTCTGAGGCTGGGATGCTGTAATCACACCTCCAATCCTTACATTGAGATCCTACAATTTTTTCTAGGTGAATATCCTGTTTCACTCAGAGATTCTTGTTGACTTTACTACTATTTGTGAACTTCACTGCTGGCAGTCAAACTAGCCAGCAAAAACAGTGCAAGCTCAACTAGGTGATATCAAGATTATCACCTTAGAAACCCAATATAATCAAATCAAATATAAAAGAAACATTCAACTAGAAAAGATTTTCTATGAGAGAAAATATGTGATACAAATCAAAATAAGGTGAATTAAACTGTGACCTAGCATATTAAAGAATTTAATGAGAAATTAATATGATAGTATATGAGGGTGGCATCATAAAAATGTCATTATTCTAACAAAATGATCAACAGCTTTCTATTGCTTATTTTTATACATTTTAGGCTAGCATAAGATGGAGCATTCTCTAGGAAATTATTTCACTTTTAAATTGTTTACTTTAGCTCTTAAATATGACACCCTCTTTTCATTACCTCCTTCTACCCCACAGTTTCTAACTAATTCGCTACTAAATAATTGTTAATGTTCTTTTGGTAACATCATGCATGAAGTCATTTCCTCTCTGTGTAATAGCAACACAAAGTGCTTGGTGACAGTATACATCAGTGCAATCACTGATAAGTAACTCCAATGATTGATTACCTCTAAAGAAAGACAGGAGTTTATCCTGTGTCATTTGTGCCATGGTAAATGATAGGTGTGGTTGAAGAAACACTGGCAAGGTCGAAGAGAAGTTAACCTACAGTGTGTCTGTAGGCCAGCTGAATGCCTATGACATCAGGGGGAAAGAGGAACTTATCTCAACTGTATATCATGGCAACTGTCCAGGGCTTTTGACAGGTTTGTTTTTTAGCTTGTTCTGATATTTGAACAAGTGCAGGATACATGAAAGGCGTCCTGTGGTCCCAGCTTTAACATCTGAGAAGGCTTTGCCGGACTTTTTGTTCATTTGCTGTTTTAAAAAACAAATGAAAACACAAAGCTAGAGAATAAGTAATCTTAGTGAGCCGCAGCCTGCCCAAGGCAAGTCGGAATGTACTATGTAAGAAAAAAAAAAAAATCCCTTGAGAGGGGTGTACCAAAACAGGTTTGACTCATAATAATAGCATTATTATTATCATAAAAAAAAATATGCCATGGTAACCATAGTTTATACCAAAATACCATTTAATTGCTAAAATTTCTTACTATAGTATAAAACATTATAATGATAAATAAATGTGTGTGTGTGTCTGTGTGTAGTGGTTGGAAATATAATGCAATAAACATTACTATATAACTCTGTAAAGCCAGATGATCGATCTATCTATCTATCTATCTATCTATAATACATCAAGCTTTTATGGTTTATATGGTATGATATAGGAGGATGTAGAACTCAAAGAGGGGAAAAAAATAATTCAGTTTTACTTATATTCCCAAATTGGGCAAAATATGCAGTTTGGTGCAGTTGTTAATTTACTTGAATTCTGATAGCCTTATATATATTACAGAACATAGAATGCAAAAAACATATTAATTGTCACCCTATATCTCTTAATAATGCCTTAGTAGGATGATATTTAAATATTGATCATAAAATTATGATAAAAATATGTAGTTATCAGTACTGTGAACTTATTTCGTTTGAGTTCATTAAAGGAATATTTCCTAAAACAAAATTAATCTCCACTCAATAATTTTATGTTACTGGAACTTAAGAGAAGGCTTTTCATTATCTGTAATGATAAAAATCACTTAAATTATTAACATAGACTCTTCTCTTCTACAGGTATCACTAGCTACCTAGCTAGCAGGACTATTTATTTCTGCCTGCTAGTACACATGTGCTAATACAACAAGAGACTATTACTGACTATTATTTACTAATAATGCTTTGGTCCATCCTTGACTTAACCAACGACTCTACTCTTTAGCACAATGCTAACCCCCAAAACTGAGACATAACAGAAACCTTTTTTAAATCCCAACATAACAATAGACACCAACAGATCTCCCCTTATATTAATCTTGCACAAAAACACATAAAATGACATTTATTCTAAACTTTTTTCCTCCTTACAGAATCTGAAGCAAAGCATGTTGTGAACTAGAAATCTGGTTCTGAGTTCTGTTTAATATAATCAATAACTGAGCTCACATAACTTTTTTTTTCTATCACAGTAAGTGCAATGAACTTTCAGTAATGGGCTATTTGAGTGAAATTAACTAATTTCCTTTAATAAACTTGACTTTTAGGTTTTACCTTTAAAATTAGTGCAACAGACTTTATAAGCACAGAGCCATTGTGCTGATGAATGCATGCAGAGGGTGAAAGTAGTAGCAGGACAAAGTGGGCATGTTGACGCATAGTTAAAGATCCTGCTTTGAGTGTAATCCAAATGTAATTAGCCCAGAGATCAAGGCAAATACAGCGCTCTCCCGGCTGGCGCTGAAGAGGAGACAGGTGCCATCAGCAGCTCTAAGCCCAGGGGACTGTGCTACAGTTTTTCTTCCTTAGTCCAGAACCACAGTGCTCGCAAAACAATAAGCCAACTCGGACCAGGGCATTAAAAGTGATACTCCAAAACAAAACAGTATTCTCTGTGCAATTAATATGGGAAGTATGCTCCGATTAGCAGGGATGGCCTAAAACAATAGGGAGCCATGGAGGAATTTAAAACAAAAAAGGTCACTTCATCTAGATGATTCCCAGTGTGGTTAAACTTACCAGGGGTGTAATACATATGGTGTTGCCTTACTGCAGCATGACTGGGAGAAGACAGCTGGTGGGCAGCTTGCTGGTAGCTCTGGCTTTTACTGGACATGGCCAGCACAGTACAGACACAGTCTTTCAGTGATGTGAGATTTTTTAACTGTGATGAGGCAAATCTGTCTTGAGCTGCATAGGCTCAGAATCAGCCTGGACATCAGGTGAAGATGGAAGCAGTAAAAAACTTACTCCATGACCAGGACAGCATTCCTCTAGTGCAGGGGTAGGCAAGTTCGGTGTTCAGCTCCCCTACTTATAGCCTTAGTAATCCTGAAGACATTGATTAGCTTGTTCAGGTGTGTTTGATTAGGGTTGGAGCTAAACTCTGCAGGACAGAGGCTCTCTAGGACCTAACTTGTCTACTCCTGCTCTAGTGCTTAAAGAGCTGGATGGCTAAAGCCACAAGTTGCCCCTTCCCTCAGCATGCAGTAGAGCAACCTCTCTCTGTGTGACAGTGGCAGTGTTGAGTGAAGCAACAACAAACAGTGGTAGAGCTATGAGTAGCTAGAAGGCTGCATTAACTGCTTTATTCTCTCAGCTCATGCAAGGGAGGCTTGTTGGAGTTTTTTTAAGTGCTTCAACCAGTAATCCTCATCCAAAGCATATAGACAGGATGTAGCTTCTACAGTTCCTGCCCTAACCCAACAGGTTGAGGACCTTGCTTCCTGCCTCAAGGGCTCAAGCTCAGCAACTACTATAATGCAACATGATAATCCCTACTAGCCCAGGGTTATCAGTACCAGATGTGCTTGAGGCCAATTGTGAGTCTATCACTGTCTTGCCTGATGTATTAGAGACTACCCGCCTAGACTATTCTTTTTATTCCTATTATTCTTTTTTCTGAGACCATGTCTGAACAAATGTGAGGCCTGAAATTGTGCGTGGGAGATGAAGGAATTTCTCCTCAATTTAATGCAGACTATGGCAGGTGCTGGGAGAAGCGGGACAAGATACCGTCAAACTTGCAAAGAGGGCAAGCAATCATCTGAAAAGGTGAGACATTGTAGACTCCCCTGCTGAAAAATTCATCTTAAACCAGCCTGAATTCCATGCCTGTCCAGGCTTGTTTATGCTGGTTAGTGATAGTATAGTGCTGGTCTAGCTGGTGGACCAGCATAATGGAGCTGGTGAAGCTGGTTCACCAGCATGGTCTTGCAGGGTTGTGTACATTGCAAGACTAAAACATTCTGTGATATGAAAACAAAGAAAAATCCCAAATTACAGCATAATCATAAACAGTTTGTTCAATAACAGGGTTCTTATGAAAAGTGCTATTGCTAATAAATTCAATTCAATTCTGTTCAAGTTTATTTGTATAGCGCTTTTCACAATACAAATCGTTGCAAAGCAGCTTTACAGGAAATTAAGTTTCTACAAATACAGGTGCATCTCAGTGAATTAGAATATCGTGGAAAAGTTCATTTATTTCACTAACTCAACTCAAATTGTGAAACTTGTGTATTAAATAAATTCAATGCACACAGACTGAAGTAGTTTAAGTCTTTGGTTCTTTTAATTGTGATGATTTTGGCTCACATTTAACAAAAACCCACCAATTCACTATCTCAACAAATTTGAATACTTCATAAGACCAATAAAAAAAACATTTTTAGTAAATTGTTGGCCTTCTGGAAAGTATGTTCATTTACTGTATATGTACTCAATACTTGATAGGGGCTCCTTTTGCTTTAATTACTGCCTCAATTCGGCGTGGCATGGAGGTGATCAGTTTGTGGCACTGCTGAGGTGGTATGGAAGCCCAGGTTTCTTTGACAGTGGCCTTCAGCTCATCTGCATTGTTGGGTCTGGTGTCTCTCATCTTCCTCTTGACAATACCCTGTAGATTCTCTATGAGGTTCAGGTCTGGTGAGTTTGCTGGCCAGTCGAGCACACCAACACCATGGTCATTTAACCAACTTTTGGTGTTTTTGGCAGTGTGGGGAGGTGCCAAGACCTGCTGGAAAATGAAATCAGCATCTCCATAAAGCTTGTCAGCAGAAGGAAGCATGAAGTGTTCTAAAATGTCCTGGTAGATGGCTGCGTTGACTGTGGACTTCAGAAAACACAATGCACCAACACCAGCAGATGAAATGGCAGCCCAATTCATCACTGACTGTGGAAACTTCACACTGGGCTTCAAGCAGCTTGGATTCTGTGCCTCTCCAGTCTTCCTCCAGACTCTGGGACCTTGATTTCCAAATGAAATGCAAAATTTACTTTTATCTGAAAAGAGGACTTTGAACCACTGAGCAACAGTCCAGTTTTCTTCTCCTTAGCCCAGGTAAGATGCTTCTGACATTGTTTGTGTTTCAGAAGTGGCTTGGTAGCCCTTTTTCTGAAGACGTCTGAGCATGGTGACTCTTGATCACTGACTCCAGCTTCAGTCCACTCCTTGTGAAGCTCTTCCAAGTGTTTGAATCAGCTTTGTTTGACAGTATTCTCAAGCTTGTGGTCATCCCTGTTGCTCATGCACCTTTTCCTACCCCATTTCTTCCTTCCAGTCAACTTTTCACTTAATATGCTTTGATACAGCACTCTGTAAACAGCCAACCATTCAGTAATGACCTTCTGTTACTTACCCTCTTTGTGGAGGGTGTCAATGATTGTCTTCTGGACAACTGTCAGATCAGCAGTCTTCCGCATGATTGTATAGGCTATTGTGTAAACATTTGGAAGGTTCAGGAAACCTTTGCAGGTGTTTTGAGTTGATTAGCTGATTGGCATGTCACCATATTCTAATTTTTTGAGATTGGTGGGTTTTGTTAAATGTGAGCCAAAATCATCACACTTAAAAGAACCAAAGACTTAAACTACTTCAGTCTGTGTGCATTGAATTTATTTAATACACAAGTTTCACAATTTGAGTTGAGTTAGTGAAATAAATGAACTTTTCCACAACATTCTAATTCATTGAGATGCACCTGTATATTTATATATTGTAGAAACTTAATATATTTAATTTATGGCGAAATTTGGTAGTTCTGTATGTTGTCTGAGGGTTGGCATCATCTGAGGTCCTCTGAGGGGTTGGCATCATCTCTTCTCAGGTGTTTGGTCATCTCAGATCATTTTAAAGGTTGGATCCAGACTGAAGTTTGATGTTAATCCCGTGGCAGAAACAGAGAAACAGATAGAGACATAATTAGCGTAGCTGCTGTTCCATCCAAGCAACAATTATTTGTTCAACCCAAGCTAAAGAACAATAACCTGTGTTTGATCAGATATAACTGCAGTACAAGATTATGAGATGCATTATGTGAATGCTTGGCTAAAGAGATATGTCTCTTTAAACAGAAAGAGTGTGTCTGAACCCCCGAACGTTATCAGGAGGTCTTGATAATGAAAGTTCAAAATTGAAAATTGCTGTTTTAAAAGACTAATGCTAATTTGAGAACTCGTGTCAAAATCCAGTTGTCAGACACTGATTCCAAAATGTGTATATAGTAAAAGGTATGCCATTGCAGTCAGGAGCATGAAATATTGTAGACAATAGTGATAGCATGCACTTCATCAAATGTTTATGTAGAATTATTTCAACCAAAGAAATAAAGACAAAATGGTTTAAAATAATTGAACATTGAGATAATGTTTTTGGAATTGTTCAAGCATGCTCTGGTGAGATATCATTGATTTCATTTGTGACCTGTGCTGTGCTGGCACAATGAATCACAAAGAGCACATTTTCAAAAATGAGTTATTTTTAGTTTTACATTCTCCATTAAAAGACCTTTAAAGTTATGTATGATTTGTTGGAATCAGATGAAAAATTAATGAGCTAAAAAAAAAAGCACAAATATAAGAAAGAAACAAGTGTATAGTGTATTACATTTTTCATTTTTCATCTAGTTTGATATCTAAACATAAGCATTCAAGTAAGAAAAAACAATCAATAAAATGTAAAAATCACTTTAGTGTGTTCATTACAAATAAATGGATTATTAAGACAGTTCAATTAGGAGCAGCGAGTGATTCCCTCTTTTTTCATCGTTTGATTATCATTAATGTGACAGATGGCCTATATTAAGACAGTGTAATGCACGGACCTAATAAAAAGTTACACACCCGATTTTCCCCCAACAGTTTCCCAAACATTTACTTAAGATAAAACAGATTATATTTATGTGAATACTTAAATATATTAGCCTGCTGTAAAATTGTGTATAGCCTATGTGTATCGGGATAGAACGCCATCAGTGTTGTCTTTATGTGGGCATTTCAGATGTCAGTCAGCGTGAGAAGCAAAAGTACAAATAAAGATACTTTTAGATGTTTAGTTACTATTTGGAGCATTTGGATTGCTAGACGAGGGGTTAATGAACTCATTTTTGAGACAACCTCAAATTCGACCAAAATCAAAATTTTTCACTCATATTGACAGCACGGGTCACATTTGCACAATGGCTGTGCAGCTGTGAGTTATTTGTAGTTGTGCTGTCTGCTAATCTCTTCTCTTTTTTACTGTTCTTGTTGTTCCTCTTACCTTCAGTGATTCTGCTTGTTAACTGCAAACGTCATCACTAATGGTCAATCTTGTAAAGTGAATCTACTTGATTTCACTAATTGCAACACAGCTTCAGTGTTACTTTTACTCTGTGGATTGGGACCATATGAAAACTGAGCAGTGTTTAACACTGAGGGTTTTGCTGTGCCATTAAACATATAACCTGCATCATGTGGTTTTCTTATATCATTTTTAAATCATTTATTAAAATTAATTGGTCTTTATTATCTATGAACACACACAAAGAAACATGATATGTAATGTGTACATGAGTTTGTTGGAATCATACCAACATCCAAAAGGTCCACCAGCACACCAGCATTCCAAGCTGGTCCCAGCATGCAAAACATAACTTATGCTGGTCCACCAGCACACCTGCATGCCAGGCTGGGGACCAGAAAACCAGCACACCATGTTGAAGACGAGTAAACTAGCAACCAGCATCCCATGTTGGAGACCAACAAACCAGCAGCCAGAATCCCATGTTGGAGACCAGCAAACCAGCAACCAACATCCCATGTTGGAGACCAGCAAACCGACAACCAGCATCCCATGCTGGGCACCAGCAAACCAGCAATCAGCATCCCATGATGGAGTTCAGCAAACCAGCATCCCATGTTTGAGACCAGCAAACCAGCAACCAGCATCCCATGTTGGAGACCAACAAACCAGCAGCCAGAATCCCATGTTGGAGACCAGCAAACCAGCAACCAACATCTCATGTTGGAGACCAGCAAACCGACAACCAGCATCCCATGCTGGGCACCAGCACACCAGCAACCAGCATCCCATGTTGGAGATCAGCAAACCAGCATCCCATGTTGGAGACCAACAAACCAGCAACCAGCATCCCATGTTGGAGACCAACAAACCAGCAACCAGCATCCCATGTTGGAGACCAACAAACCAGCAACCAGCATCCCATGTTGGAGACCAACAAACCAGCAACCAGCATC
Source organism: Spinibarbus caldwelli (assembly GCA_039654775.1). Taxonomy (NCBI): domain Eukaryota; kingdom Metazoa; phylum Chordata; class Actinopteri; order Cypriniformes; family Cyprinidae; genus Spinibarbus; species Spinibarbus caldwelli. Next base: position 4,398,813 of record CM077234.1, read on the forward strand.
CCATGTTGGAGACCAACAAACCAGCAACCAGAATCCCATGCTGGGTACCAGCAAACTAGCAACCAACTTCCCATGTTGGAGAACAGCAAAGTAGCAGCCAGAATCCAATGCTGGGCACCAGCAAACCAGCAACCAGCTTCCCATGTTGGGAACCAGCAAACCAGCAACCAGCGTCTCATACTGGTCCCAGCATGCAAAACATACCTTTTGCTGGTGTCAGGAGACCTTGAGAGTTAAACTCAGGAGGGTTGAAGGCCACAGACAACCTAGACACAGGATACAGTCCGCAGCAGCTTCCTGTAATTTTGGGATGGCAAATGTCAATATTTTTGGGGAGTCAACTTATTGCTCTCTATTTTTCTTGCTAGATGAGGCACGCACCCCAGGGAGCAATGTTTTATCACAAGAGTGGCCTCAGGGTCTCCTATAAGCATTTCCCCCTTCAGACTACTTCCTCTTTTACTTTTTATGGAGCAAAGTGAAGTAATTTTAGCCTTGCTATGCCCTGTGAGAGCATTACGGACCTACATTAGGCATACGATTCAAATCAGAAGATCATTTATTTTTAAGATTTTGGACAATCTCTGTCAAGGCTGAGCTTTCTCACTGGATGGTTGATACCATTTGACAGGCTTATTGGATTGCTTGCTTCCTCTCATCTTTACACACATTCTACATGCTGTGTTTTTATCACGGGCTGTTCCATGGGCTGTTCCATCTACCTTTACATGGTAATAATTCAATTGTAGTTTAAGCTACAATTGAAAATATGGTTAAAGATGAGTCAGGTGTGTGATCATTGAGTATTTCTGTATCTCGAATGGCTATATACAGTGCACTGCATATATGAGTACACCCCCTCTAAAACTTAACAAATTCAGCAATTACTCTTTACTTAGATGAAATGTTAGGGTTCTTTGGAGATATAATGTTCCATCAAGACTGCTTGATCAATTATCAAAGAAGAATGTCAAAATTATTCAGTAAAATAAGATTTTCTTATCAAAGTGATAAAATGTTGTGTTGCAAATATGAGTACACCCTCCTGAAAGTTACTAAATAAAACTAAAAAAAAAAAAAAAAAAAAAAAAAAAGTGTATAGGTTTAAGGTTATTTTTGATCAATAGGTAAGTATATTGAACCAAAACTTTTAAAGACAAGTAATTTCCTGACAATTAAAAGTGTTATATAGCCCACTGAATCATACTCAGACTTAATGCTGGCAGCAGTGGACCACTTGGGAGAGAACTGCCAGGTGACTTATTTCTTAGCATAAAAGAGGACAATGGTACAAGAGGAATACCAAATTATTGTTTTAAGTGTGAAAATATAGCAGAAGTAGCACCCACATTCAAAACAATGGACATGTGACAAGGCTCCTGAAATAATCAGGTCTTCACTTTAAGTTTTAATTTAGTGATGAGTGAATTTTTGCTAGAAAAAGAGCAGGAGAAATAACATGCAAGTGTCTCAGAGCCGGCAAAAGCTATGAAAAGAGTGACACTTTATCTCACAGAGTATGATGCAGCCTGCAGAAGTGACATGCATGGTTGTTGTCACCACTAGAATTACCTACTCATTTATATAAATATAAATAAACTCATTTAACCTCTTCCAAGGCCCATACTCTAGTCCCAAGAGACCAAGTCAATCATTTCGGATCCCAAAGCATCCAAAATGTTCTGGTGTTGCTAGAGGAGGAGTACAGTGAGAAGTGCTTGGTACCCACAGTGACGTTCAGTGGTAGTAAAGCTCTTATAAAGGGATGAATGAGTGCTGAAGGTGTGAGGGAGTCGTGCTTTATCAATGCTGTCATGAATTCACACACTACTGTATGATGTAATATAAAAACTTGAAACAGAAGATGCTACCCTCCCCTCATTCCCTGCATTGTTGGGCATTTTTTCAGCATGACAATGAAGACATTCATTCTCCCAAGGTGAAAATCCTTCAGTGGACATGTACATTAGTGAAAAATTGTTTACCCCCTTCCTGATTTTTTATTTTTTTTGCATGTTTGTCACATTTTAATGTTTCAGATCATCAAACAAATTTAAATATGTATCAAATATAACACAAGTAAACACAACATGCAGTTTTTAAATGAAGGTTTTTTTTTATGAAGGGAAAACAAAATCCAAACCCACATGGCCCTGTGTGAAAAACCATGAATTCTGCTGTCTACCAAAAAATCCTGAAGGACAGTGTCTGGCCATCTGTTCGTGACCTCAAGCTGAAGCGAACTTGGGTTCTGCAGCAGGACAATGATCCAAAACACACCAGCTAGTCCACCTCTGAATGGCTGAAGAAAAACAAAATGAAGACTTTGGAGTGGCCTAGTCAAAGTCCTGACCTGAATCCTATTGAGATGCTGTGGTATGACTTTAAAAAGGCGGTTCATGCTCGAAAACCCTCCAATGTGGCTGAATTACAACAATTCTGCAAAGATGAGTGGGCCAAAATTCCTCCACAGCGCTGTAACACACTCATCGTAAGTTATCGCAAACGCTTGATTGCAGTTGTTGCTGCTAAGGGTGGCCCAACCAGTTATCAGGTTTATGGGGCAAGCACTTTTTCACACAGGGCCATGTGGGTTTGGATTTTGTTTTCCCTTCATAATAAAAAAACTACATTTAAAAACTGCATGTTGTGTTTACTTGTGTTATCTTTGATTAATATTTAAATTTGTTTGATGATCTGAAAAATGCAAAAAAAAAAAAAAAATCAGGAAGGGGGCAAACAATTTTTCACACCACTATATTTCACTCAATCTTAACACTCTTGTGCAGCTGTGGGGGATTCTGTAGAGACGAGCTGAGCGAAACTCCCCATTAAAGACCAGAGCATTTAAAGAGGTCGTCCTCCAGGAGTTAAACAGGACACGTGAAAATTTGTCATGAATTTGTACACTCAGTGCCAAGAGGGTCAGAGCAGTAGACTTAAAGTTCTGGAGGACATCCTAAGTACTAGAATATTATACATTTGCTGAATTAAATTTAGGGTGTACTCATTTCTGCAATCCTTCATTTAAACAAAATTGGCTAATTTACTTATCTTACAGAAAATATTGGCATATATTTTGTTGTTTTTATTAAGTATATGTTTAATACATTTCAATTTTGCCATCTTTTCATGAATTATATTTGTGATCATTAAGAAAATACATCTTTATATTTATTCAGATGGGGTGTACTCATTTATGCTGTGCACTGTAACTTTGGTGAGTTGTAAATTTTTATAAATTTTTGAAGGGTGATGTTTTGTAGTATTTATAAGGAAATTTTTTTGTATATGGTATTATACCGATGGTTTTGTTATATAATTTGTTTTGGTACTCTTCTGCCCAGGGACAGCAGATGAAATGTAGCTCTGTAGCTAATTCTGGGGCTGTCTATTGTCCCAGTCAAATAACGAATTAAATAAAAAATAAAAAAGGACAACAGGGTAAACATAGCTGTGCTGGGACTAGCCAGGGAATAATGCAATACCTCTTCTGTGGTGTTCCCTCCAGTTGTCATTGCATGGTTGGATGAAAAGATGTGTGGCAGGGTATGGAAAATGGTTCATTTAAATGATAAATGTGTACAGTATACAGTATAGCTCTTCAGTGCCCTGTTCTGCACTCTGACTTGTAAATAGTTTATGCCTGCACAAATATATGTTGGTGTGCACCCTAATTTATTAAAATTATTCACTTTCTCTTGTCGACATTTTACAGCTTCCCATACGTATATGTATGTATCCTGGTGGAGAGATAGTTTTGTTACGATAGAGAATCATCCACCAATGAAGCTACATACCAGTTTTCAACTTCCAGGATAATACGGTTACAGAGTTAACAGTTATTTTTTAGTTGTAGTGCTACCTATTGGAGGAAATTAATAAAACTCGGTATGCCTCTTCAAAATGTCCAGTTGTCTATGTGTGCCAAATTTGGTTTAAGGGGTCATGAACTGCCCTTTTTATTTTGTACTATTATATGAGGTCCACATATAATGTTATCAAGATTTTTACATCAAAAACATCATAATTTAGAAGTAACGGGCTATTTTCTGTCCTGTTTTAACCCCCTTCATTGGAACGCTCCATTTGAATAGATGTGGTGGACTGCAGACTCGAAAGTAAACACCCACTGCTATGATTGCCAAACAATTGTGTATGTTTGACACAATATATCCTACACAGATAGATGCTGCTGTGATTTAGGTTAAAATGCATAAATGCATAACAAATGATCTGTAATAACAGGCAAAGCAATTGTGACCACATAATAAAAACAGTTGTGACTTGTGTGCCACTTGTCACTTGTGTGGTGCAACATTACTGTTGGATCCAATATATTTGGCACAGCATAGTTTTTTTAGTTTCAATCTTTCTGAAATTCTTGCATCGAATTGTGTCTTGTTTGTAAATGAATCCATAGTAAAATGAAGTAAACAAAGGACCAAGTTCTTACTGACATAGTCTGAAACTTCATTAAAAATAAAGTTAATCAAATAAAGTTTGTCATTTGATTTCTGCACAGACCTGCGATTGCCCTTCTTGTCATTTACCTACTACGTGCGTGAATCATTGGGTGGAACTAAACATGCAGCGATGTAGAAGCAGGCATTGATCTTCTTCCTCTGAGGTGGTGTTTAGCCAAACTATTACATCATAAAGTGTATATAACCCCTTTAAGATTGCACATTGCATTCAACATATACTGTATATGTCATGAAGAACTCTCAAACAAGATAGATCCAATTACAGCTTTTATTATAGAGTCCAAAAAGTAGTCCGCATAGGCAAAAACAGAAACATAAGCAAAAAGTAATCCACAGAGGAACCCACAAAAACAGAGAACTGCAAACAATAATCCAGCCACCAAACACACTGAGAAGAGGGTATAAATCAAGGATGAACTAATCAGTAAAAGACATACAGCTGTGAATGATCAGACAATCATGAGTGCAAGGGGTGATGGGAAATGAAGTCCAGAACTGAAAAACAACAATCCAAAAGGAGTGCCCTCTGGTGGCTGACATGGGAACTCCAGCAACTGGCTGTGACAATATAGGTCAACTTGCAAAAAAGGGGCAATACCTGACCAAATAATGAATTTATATTTAGCAATGCTCTGATGAATCAAAATTCTTTTGATAACTTTGTAATGAATGTCTGGGAATGATGTGTTCCAAGTTGCATTAAGAGTTAGAAAAAAAAAAAAAAAGATCTTTTTAAAAATTCAAAATGACGGAAAAATGAAATTCATAAATTAAATCAGAGATAAACGTTTTGTAGTGCATGAATCAAGAATTGATAGAAAAAAAAAAAAAAAAAGAATTTTAGCCTCTACAGTTCTGGAGATATGACCCAAAATGAAAATTTAATTATCATAGCACCACCTAATGAGCAGCACCTGAGAAGTAAGTGGGATTTCTGACCATCTCACCAAGTTTGGTATCTCTGCGGTCTTTGATGATCAGACAGTTTTAGGGCAGAAAAAGAATAAGAAGAATAAGAAGAAAACCCTCATGTACTTGGACCCCTAAAAAAAGGGAAGGGACTTTGCCTTCTCATTTCAGAAGACCACCACGTCACTGCCATGTAGTGTAAGTAAGGCTGAGAACTGTTATATGTAAAACCATGAAAACATGCACAAAAATCTGAACATAAATTAAATTAGGCATCATATGAGAAACTATTCTCGTCACTGTGCAACAATTGAAAAGTCACTTTGAAATGTATCTTCATAGGATTATGCTGAGGTTGTCTCTGGAATTAATTTAAGTTTGGACTAGGTTATGAGAACATAATTGATGCCCACATATCATGGAAGAAAACCTAAAACTTCAAAAGAAACACCAAAAAAAAAAAAAAAAAAAAAAAAAAAAAAAAATTGGGCTTGTCCATGGTTTGGTTTTACTTAAAGTTAAAATACTGTCTCAAAAGAAAAATATGATAATAGTAAACATATACGCTCAGATCTAAGTTTTATAGGCCTGTCTGGGTTCTGGAAACACTTTTTCCTTATTCTGTTTTGGGTGTCAGCTGGAGAGAATGCCAGTAGTTTGGGAAAGTGACACAAGGTCATTGTTTTCCTGCTTTAAACGTGTTATTTTTTAGAGGGCAAGACTTTGAAAGAGAAGAGAAAGATAAAACAGGATGCAAGGCAAAAAGGCCACTGTATATTCGGTGAGGAAACCAGAGGAACCCCCCTGCACACTTTCCAATGTTGTACACATACACACAAACACATTCAGGCTCAGTGCACTTCAGACCACCCATCCCAGACTTGACTCATGGTGTCCGGTACTGGAGAACCAGACAGATGTGATGTTCCCATGTCATACATTTTATTGTGTTTGGCACGGGGGCTCTGCACTCTGACTCGATTACACTGAGGGAGGTGTCACCGCTAAACATTTGTCAAAGAACTACTGTAATGTTTGGGTGAATTTAGAGATGAGGGAGAGCAGAACCTAAATGCAGATTAACTTTTATTAAACAAAATATCAAAAATATGGAAGGAAAACTGAGCGCAATGAACTAGGAAACAAAGAATTAAGTGAGAAAAACCAGCTCAAAACCTCCATGACAAGACCTGATCAACAAACACTGGGAAAACAAGGGCTTAAATACACAAGGGTAACAGACTAACAAGACACCTGGAAACAATCAAGGAAGAGGGGGAAAGAGGAAACAGAGACAAGAACTGAATTACAAACTAAAAATGCACAGTACCAAAACAACTATCATCCAAAAGACTCCCACCATCTATCTTCCCCTCATGTCTTAAGCATTAATGATGAATGAAATATATATATATATATATATATATATATATATATATACATATATAATTTTTGCCTTTATTATGATAGGACAGATCAGAACTGACAGGAAGCAAAGTGGGAGAGAGATTGGGATAGATTCTCACGTCAGGATTTGAACTCAGGACACCAGTAGCACAACAGCGCTGTATGGCGCAGAATGTTTTTGACATAATACATAATACACTGAGCAAGGCAGTGTGATGTTTCAGTAGGTAACTCTGCTGTCTCACTACAAGCAAGACTGTGGTTTGAGTCTCGGCTGGGCGAAAAGGCCTGTTTGCATGTTCTTGATGTGTTGACATAGATTTTTGGAAAAGCAGTTTGGAAAATGGGTAGATGGATGTTGAGCATGTCAGATTTAAAGAAAGAAGGGAAAGAAAGAAAATGTCTGCACCTAATGCCACTATTCTTAGTTACTGCAGTAGTACTACTATACATACCCCCCCCCCAATGTCATTGTATTTAAAGTGCATTTTATATTAGTTCTTCAGTTAAATTAAAAGCAAATACACTCCTGATAGAATGAAACAAAAGAAACAATTAAATACTACTTTTGTTTGATAGCAGAGTCTTGATGTGCAGAACACATACGCTGCGTTTGAAATCGCATACTTCCCTACTATATAGTAGGTAAAAAGCAGTAGGCGAGCGAATAAGCATGTTTGAATCATAAGTATTCATAAAAGAGTAGGTGAGAAATCCCCTGATGTCCTACTGCTTCAGGCCAGATTCTGAAGTGTTCATCCGATGGACACTTTTCTATCCCAGGAGGCAATGTGAGAGGATACGTCATCACCATGAACAGCGACGAGGGTGTTTACAAATGTGAGTATTACAAACCAAAAACACGGTTCCTTGCGTTAAAGTTGCGTTTGTTGAGCTACAGTAGAGCAAACTGTTGAATTGCTTAAGGTGCAAACGCTACTGGGGCAGTCGTGGCCTAATGGATAGAGAGTCGGACTTGTAATCTGAAGGGCGTGGGTTCGAGTCTCAGGTCCGACAGGGATTGTAGGTGGGGGGAGTGAATAACCAGCACTCTCTCCACCAGAACTAAGGTGAGACTCTTGAGCAAGGCACCGAACCCCCAACTGCTCCCCGGGCGCTGCAGCATTGGCTGCCCACTGCTCCAGGTGTATGTTCACTACTGTGTGTGTGCACTTGGATGGGTTAAATGCAGAGCCGTGATTTTGCGGTAAAAACAAGTTTGATTATGTAAAGCGAACAGGGGAGCTCCCGTAGCACACGTACGTCACCAGAGTGGATTTACATAAACCATATACATCTTAGAGACGATTACTAAGTGTCTATTTAATATGTGGCAGGAAAATGTTCTAAAAGAATTGCATATGAGCACATCTAATAGACATGAAATAGACATCTGAGTGAGTGATGTATTTGTGTTATGTAGAATTCACTGTTGTCAGCACTGCTTTACATGAATGTAAGTAATGTAAATATAAACACATCTACATGAAGTTACTAAATGTAAATTATCTCTTTTATTTGTTTATTAGTTTGTTGATAAACTGAGGAGCATTTATGTTAGATAAAAAGCGAGTTAACACATCAGCAACTACCTCAACATATAAATGCAGTATTGAGCAGATAAATCACAGAGGTAACTAACTCTTGTCTGGATGTTACAGGGACAGATGAGACACACGTGTGTTTATCCGGTGAAGAGTGGCTGATGAAGGAATGCCGCCATCAAAGGCTCTCAGTGTGTATACTACTGAAATGAATTAAACATCTTTTAAATCTAAAGTTGTAGTTTATTTTAATTATTGCAATTTAAAACAGAACTATTACAGCACTTTTCTGATTCTTGATTCCTGTGTGTTTGCTGCGGATCTTCTGTGGTGGAGCGGGACCTGCAAGGAAAGGTGATGGCAGCTTTTGTGAGAAAAAAGGGGGAAAACCTGAAACAAAAATATAAAGTAACATCATTTTGTTACTTCTACAGAAAGCAAATGACATGTTGTTGTTAAAATGACTGCTTGTGTATTATATCTGTGCATCTTTGCAGGATCTGAAATGTCTGCAGACTGGTGTGTACAGTGAGGATGGAGAGTCCACAGCAGCATCCTGGAAATGGTCCAGTGCCATGGATAAGACGCTCCATCACTCCACCTGCCCTTACTGCCTCATCTGGGCCGGATGTTGCTGTGGTCTCTTCTTCCTCAGTGACCCCAGAGCCAGTGAGAGCATCTAGAGAAAGACCAAAAGACATTGAGGATGTGATTTTGGTCAAGAATGTCCTGCTGGTTTCTGTTCATACAACTTCAGTCAATGACACCCGAGTTTCAGAAGCTTCAAAATTCTCTTTGGAAGAATTTGATGTTTCCCCATACAAAGTGATAGGAGCTGCACTTGCATGCCCGAAAGGCTTTTCAAAGATGGCCGCCGAGTGACATGACTTACCTTAAAGGGACTTTGGTCTTCATCTTCAGCAGCTCAGATGTCGGGAGTAAATGACGACTGCTATATTCATTATTACATCCAACAACTAAACACTTCAAGACGTTCTTGTCTTCCCCTGCAGCGGAGTCGACACAATGGCAGACAGCTCTCAGCTCACTCAGGGCGGATCTAAGGTAAGACGGCCTTGTCAATCAACTATCGTGGGAGGGGTCTGTGCAGAACTACTCATTCTGACAGGAATCTCAGAACAGCCTGATTTGAGAAAGGGGATTTTAAAATAGGGATTTTAAAGAAACCACTGGGTGGATATTTATCATTATAGGATGGATGTGTACACACACTTCCAACACACATTTATGTTCAAACAACTTGTAAAGTGAATTCCGCATCCAATGACCCCTGTAAAAAATATCTAGAAAAAGTAAATTAAACATTAACTCTTATTTATCCAAAATATCCAAACAATATCTAAAAACACAGGAACACAACCAAATCACACAGAGCTGAGAAATGACAACCAAACTAAGTAAACAGGAAATAATACACAGGAAACTAAATAAAACACAGGTGAAACTAATCAGAAACAAAGAAAACAGACAAAGAATGAATACTATGGAAGCAAATGATCTAATTTTAACCAAGAAAACCAAAACAGGAACTGATCACAGGAAAGTTGTGACAGCTGTAACAAATGAGAGTATTTTGCTGTAACAAATGACAGAAAGACTTTACAACAATGAGGTGCCATAATTTATGGATGTTAACTGATTAAAATATTTTTAAATTTAAAACTTTTAACATTTTCAATAAATAACATTTTTGAAAAAAAAAAAAAAAAAAGTAGATATTTTGTAAGTCTGCAAAATATACCTGTGTTTATGTGCTTTCATGTTTAAGATTCTTGACATTAGAGATATTTTGACAGCTATTTGCAAATCCTGCATGTTATATTTTCAGTCGACAGTGTATCCGTGAACTGGTTTAAAAATCTTAGAGCTTCTAAAACTTTAAAAAGACCAATATTGATACCTGTGTGTGTGTGTGTGTGTGTGTGTGTGTGTGTGTGTGTGTGTGTGTGCGCGTGTGCTAACATTGTAATTTAGGCACATAAACAGTGTAGGAAGACAAATGCTATCAAAGAAAGCAAGAGTAAATTTGAAGGACATCTTTGATTGCATTGTGTGATTGCTTTTGTGTGTATACAGATGTACATAGTATTTATTTTTTTTTTTTTAGCATTCCCATTTACCTTGATGAGAGTGTCACCCCGCATGCTGCCATTTTTGATGATGAGCATTCAGCTCTTGTCACAGAACTTTTGGAGCCAATCACCTGAACACCTGAAGTAAAATGATGCTGCTTGGAAAAATAAAAGAGGAAAATTGTCAGAATACATAATTACTTTAGAATGGACGTCAGTGCTCCCAGAATTATGTAGTTATGGCTTCTACAAGCAGGGGCTAAAAGGTCCATGCAAACTAGCCAAATTTTGAACCCATAAATTGAACAAATAATCAATACTTGCATAGAAATAAAATTAAACATGAAAATAAAATCAATGTATTCAGCATTCATTTTCATAGAGGGGAATTAGAAGCCATGGGATTCACACGCCACAGACGGAACAGATCATCTGTTGGAATATGATTGATTTCATTGAAATCAAGATGCTATGAAAGTTTATTCCTCACACGCCAGTATCACTTCCTTTATGGCAAACACAGTGCCTGTGGGAAATGCCACAGCAGACAGTTCCTCAGCTGCTCTTTCCAACATAAGGTTTTTCAGGAGACAGAAGGAATGATTTTTTTACATCAAAACAACCACTTAGTAAATTTAAAAGTGCCAGGAAACCTCCGTTTTCAATCTCAGTGCATCCATAATGGTCTGATGTCAAATTTGTTTTAAATGATCTGTGTTTTAAGTGGTGATTGCCCACTGTGTATGTTGGAAGTGAGCCTACTGTTCCATGTGCGGAGAGCTGGGATATCTACACAAGCAGCTTTTCAATGGTTTCCTTTAGTGGCTAAAGAGAAATAAAACAACATGAAAAAAAAAAATAAATAAATAAAAACAGGGAAAGGATGGGCCACTGGATTTATATGGATTCTCTGACATTAGGCAACAACCTTTGCTGTCAAGCAGACACCCAAACATGCACTTAGGCAAAGGTCACTTGCCTGGTTCCCACATCCTATCACGGAGAGCCTTGTGTTGTCTGCACAATGTAATTCCAAGCACACAAGAACACGTAAGCTTTTTCATGAAAATTAAACAGGAAAAGATGAAATATGCAGTCTGGTCTGGTGAACTCCTCAAAACCCCAAACTACCACCACAACTAACCCCCACCCTTTTACAAAAGTAATCAAAAGTGCAACTTTCAACAAATATAATATTGTGGTCAATAAAAGAAAATGCATTTGAATTATAATTAATACCACAATGTGTACAAAACAGCAACAAATCAATCAAGTCATACATCTCCCCTGTTTGTTTTTAGGTATCTGCTGTCAGACAGTCTGAGACCTCACTGCCTTAATGTCTGGCTAGGTTGCTATATCTAAAAACAGAATATCAGTAGTCAGTGTGTGTGTGTGTGTGTGTGTGTGTACTGGTATACAGTATATGGTTTATGAGGACACAAATGTGTATAATGACATGGATACTACAACATAAACATGGTTTATGAGGACACTTCCTGTGTCCCCGTTTTATGAAATTCAAAAATTGCCAGTAGTTTCTTGTAAGGGGTAGGTTTAGGTGTAGGGCGATAGAAAATACAGTTTGTACAGTATAAAAACCATTACGCCTGTGGAGAGTCCCGTAAACCACAAATTCAAGTATGTGTGTGTGTGTGTGTGTGTGTTAAAAAACAAAGTATATTGTAACATTTTCCCTTTCATTGTCATTACATAATTGACATATATATTACAATGTACAACAATGAATCTGAATGATGTCATGGCAAAGCTGTACTACATTTTGAACCATTTTTGATATTAAACTGTTTCTCAAAAAAAAAAAAAAATAAATAAATAAATAAATAAAAAGTACTCTGAGCTTTGAATTACTTGAATATATACATATATTTTAGTCAGTTTAAGAGATTTAAGGGGTAAGGGATTCTCAGGTTTTAATTCATCCTTGATTCAAGTTAATTCATTGTTTGAATGATATTGTCAGACATTGCTGGTTGGGTGGGGGTGGGTGGTACACAATGAACTATTATTCTCAATTACAGGGCGTTCATTGTTTGGATTAGCTCTTGTATCAGCTCATGGAGATAGAGCTCAAATGGTCCCACATCTATTAGACGTATCCTTACTTCACAGTAATAACAAATCAACATTGTGCTTTGGCACTTGCTATGTGGATAAAGTTTCAGGTGTTCGGTTGCTGTTCTTTTCTAAACAATGTACCTGATGAAAGAATACAGGAAATTTTATTATGGCTTTCAGATATTATTAGTAAACATTTGCAAGCTGATAGTATCTGTCGGGACATCCCAGAATGACGAGGACAGGCTGTGGGAAAGTGGCACAGAAGTGCTGATCCATCTGCTGATGGTCTGTAATTTCTGTTCCCTGAGCCCTCACCCCCCCATTCCCTTCTTATATCATCTCCCAGACAAATCAGAACTCAGAATTCTGCCACTTCCTATTTGCACATAATGATTGGAGCGGTGCTCGAGGTCAGCAACAGACCCATCCAGCCCAATTCAGTGACAAGCATCATTTGACGTCATTATGACTATAAGCAAGCCAATGATTAACATGCCCAGCACTGACAAAAGAGTTGCTAGAAACAATATTACCGTTCAAACAATAAAAATTATTTAAAAATTGTTAGTCAAATAAAAATATTAAATATCGCAATGCTGAGAGCATCACCGTGAAACAACAGAATATGTGAATGTCATTTTTAACTCTTTCCCCGCCACTGACTATTATACATTAGGGGGCGCTATTACACATCTTCTGAGAGAATGCTGAATGTCTGAATCAAAACTCAGTGAAGAAGAAGCAGAAACAATCAATCGCGTATGTAAAGTAAAAGCATATGTAAAATATTACCTCCTCCGACTTTGTTTAAAAATGCAGAATGGACTATACTATCATTCCCGGATTATATTTTACACTCACTGTTTACTAGAGCTTCCTCAGATTACTGTGAACAATGTTAATCACATTGTGAGGCAGTCAGTTGAGGGTGAGTTCTTATATTATGCCTTTAACGACTGTAAAGCAAGGTTATTTTCGTAAACGAAGACTAAAACTAAGACGAAAACGATTGATGAAAAACTATTTCGTAAACTGAAATAAAATAAAAATGTCAAAATAATTGAAAAACTTAAACGAAACAAAACTAACAACAGTTATTGAAAAACTAAATGAAATAAAATAATAATTATCAAAAATAAATAATCGTTTTCGTAATCTCTCACCCCTTGGCGGACAAATATGAGCTGTGTGGCGGTTTATGGAAATACCTATAAATGGTGCATCACCTACATGGAGTTATCTGACGGAGAGACGCAAAGCAGTTTAAAGCGCATACTTTCTGTAAACAATAGCCTAACTTTTGCCTAGCATCTTGTGATCACTCTGGCTTTCAAACAAATGTGCATAGGTTAAATCACATCATACACATGCCTATGATTCTTCATAAAATAAAATAACATATTCAAATATGAGCCTTTACTGTTAAATGCAGTTGCCATTATTATTGAATTTCATCAGTCCCAGTTATGAATTTTGCGCGGCTGTTCACGGAAAAGTGAATGAGACACGACAGTTACAATATCATGATTATGGTTAAATAAGAAAAAAGACATCTAATATAATCAAATTAGGCTACATTTATTTTCATATTAAATATCTCAACACATATCTTTAGATATGACATTAAGCGCAACTTGTGTAGATTAGTAAAAAGGCTTGACTGCTTCCTTTGGTGTATATTTGTATACTTTTACCATCTAATCCCAGCATGCATTAATTTTGTGTCGCTAGACGTTTGCCTCACTATAAGGTTAAATTATGCCTACGTCTTTCTTTGACCTGCGCTCTCAAAGTGATCTGTTAATTCTGCTAAACTTTAATTAAAACTGAAACTAAAACTGAAACTAAACTATATAAAAACTAAATAAAAGTGTCTTCACAAAATAAAAACTAAACTAAAACTAACAAAAATATTCATGAAACTAATAAAAACTAAACTGAATTTTATAGCAAATTTGAAAACAATATTAAAATAAAGTGAATTTAAGAATTCAAAACTATAATAACCTTGCTGTAAAGAAACTTAGCTGTGGATAATCCAGACAACAACAACAAAGTTCACTTACTTTTTTTTAACTTAAGCACATTGTGTTTGTCTATACTTGTGACTTTGAAGAAGATCAAATTATATTATATGACAAATTAATGCAGAAAACCAACCAATTTCAATGGGTTCAAATACCTTTTCTTGCCATTGTATAATGTACTTCTATGTAAAAATATATATCTACTCACCTTACAATAAATGTAGAAACAAAATGACTAAACATAAAAAAAATAAATAAATTCAGCCATATCATCTTTGCAAGCTGTCATGATCCCAATCTTGTCCCATCATGGCCGACATTCAAGAGCCTCGACCTGTCATGGCCGCCATGCCAGAGTATCTTACATATCTTCAGCCGTCATGGACGCCACACCAGTGTTTCTGGCGGTCATGAACATTACACCTGAAGCAAAGCCAGTCCTACACTCTAAAAGATTTCAAGCGGTTTCAACTAATTATTATTTAGTAACTAGTTCCACAGAAATTTTATGTTCAGTCAATTTCTGACTTAAAGTGTTATCTGAATTGTTATTTTTTAGTTGGCTCAACCTTTAGTGAACTAGTTTTATAGTCCATTCACTAAAATGTTTTAATTGGTCAAACATTTAGAAGACTACAGCAAGTTATGTCAATTAAAATTTAACCGTTTACTCTGTGTGTTTTATATGTTACCTCAACTAAGATTTATTATTTGGGGATCATAAGAAATTGCTGGGGAACTACATAAACATACTTTTGTACTGTAGTTTAACAAAATTATTAAAAATGATTAACTGGTGTTTATCAGTCACTAAAAACACACACTTTACAACACATAATAGCCTTTATTTAATAACAATCTCTATTTATAACATTTTTCATACAAACTAAACATACAGGAATAAAGAAAAAAAGTCACCTACATCTTGGATGGCCTGACTGTCAGTAAATTAACAGCAAATTTTCATTTGTGGGTGAACTATCCCTTTAAAGCTCCAGTTGACAAACATTACATCTGTAATACAACTGCAAAATTCAGTTTAAACTTTGTTTAATGAACTAAGAAAAAACTAATCAAGCTAAACAAAATGTTAGCAAACAAACATTTACAAATATTACTACTGTTCACAATTACATCCTTAAAATGAGGCAGAAGTAAAAAAAAAAATAAAATAAAATAAAATAATAAAATAAATAAATAAATAAAAATCGTCTCAGGTTACATATGTAACCATGGTTCCCTGAGTAGGGAACGAGACACTGCGTCCTCTAGGGGTCGCTATGGGGAACGCCGTCAACGTGACCCGTGTCTGAAGCATACATACAAAAACGCCACATGTTGGCCGGCGACAGCCTATGACGTCACTACCGGCGCGACCACAGTATAAAGGGGTGCCGGGAAAATACGTCATCCACTTCTTCGACTGAAGCTTGTGTCCGAAGCATGGCACAAAGCCTAGAGGACGCAGTGTCTCGTTCCCTACTCAGGGAACCATGGTTACATATGTAACCTGAGACGATTTTTATTTATTTATTTATTTTATTATTTTATTTTATTTTATTTTTTTTTTTACTTCTGCCTCATTTTAAGGATGTAATTGTGAACAGTAGTAATATTTGTAAATGTTTGTTTGCTAACATTTTGTTTAGCTTGATTAGTTTAGATCAAACTGCGTCCTCTAGGGGTCGCTATGGGGAATGGAATACCCATGCCGCCATGCTGAGGGGAGTGCAAAGCCAGGCGCAAAAGGCGAGCACTAAGTACCAACTCTACCCGGCTAAGGGAGTTGCCCCTGAGACGGGTGGACGGCTGTCAGTGACATTATCCCCTACGGGCCAAAAACCTGAGCTGCATACCCCAGAACTTATCTGTTAGGGGCCGGGCCTCCTGGACCCAGGGTAGAGCTCGAAGGCTTGGAATCAAAAGCAGAGATTCCTTTAAGGGTATAAGACCAAGCGCCTAGGATAGTAACTAGGTCTTGGCCTGTCACCCAGGGGCTACTGCTTGCTCTGCATGAGCTCGTTGAAGGAACTGTCTCAACAGATCCTTGGTAGCAACACCCTGTTCAAGTCAGTATTACTAAGGATACATAGATAGATAGAGTGGGGCCCAAGGTGAAACCAGGGCCTGACCGACTCAAAGAAAGGGCACGAAGCCACAGCGCGTAACCCATACTGTACAGGATTTTAGAAAGACCGGAAAACACTTGGTGTGCGATCTTACCACAACATGGCTTTCAGAAAGTACACAGAGACTAGCGTGCGTATTTACCATAACATGGATTGTAAATACCGTTCTAGGGCTCTGGAGAACATAGGGTCACGGAGCTCTAGGGGAACTTAACTCTCAGCATTAGAGGGAACTCAGATGCTCAGAAGGGAGCGGCATGCTCATAGGTGACCCTCTATGGTGAGGGGAGCAATGCTAGCTCGACCATTAAACATAGCTCTGGAGAGCGGAGAACCTAACTCTCAGCATGAGAGAGAACTCAGACGCTCAGAAGGTAGCGGCATGCTCATAGGTGACCCTCAATAGTGAGGGGAGCAATGCTAGCTCTACCAACAAGGAGAGCAACCCCACAGGGAGGCAAGAGAGGCCTAACAACCTGAGGCTGCTGATGACAGAGCTCTGGGGGAGCGGAGAACCCAACTCTCAGCATGAGAGCGCTCAGAAGGGAGCGGCATGCTCATAGGTGACCCTCTATGGTGAGGGGAGCAACGCCAGCTCGACCAACAAGGAGAGCATATGGTCACAGAGCACTGGAGAGCGGAGAACCCAACTCTCAGCATGAGAGGGAACTCAGACGCTCAGAAGGGAGCGGCATGCTCATAGGTGACCCTCAATAGTGAGAGGAGCAACGCCAGCTCGACCAACAAGGAGAGCATATGGTCACAGAGCACTGGAGAGCGGAGAACCCAACTCTCAGCATGAGAGGGAATTCAGACGCTCAGAAGGGAGCGGCATGCTCATAGATGACCCTCTATGGTGAGGGGAGCAATGCTAGCTCGACCAACAAACATAGCTCTGGAGAGCGGAGAACCTAACTCTCAGCATGAGAGGGAACTCAGACGCTCAGAAGGGAGCGGCATGCTCATAGGTGACCCTCAATAGTGAGGGGAGCAATGCTAGCTCGACCAACAAACCTAGCTCTGGAGAATGGAGAACCTAACTCTCAGCATGAGAGGGAACTCAGACGCTCAGAAGGGAGCGGCATGCTCATAGGTGACCCTCAATAGTGAGGGGAGCAATGCTAGCTCGACCAACAAACCTAGCTCTGGAGAGTGGAGAACCTAATTCTCAGCATGAGATGAAACTCAGATGCTCAGAAGGGAGCAGCATGCTCATACTAGCTCAACCAACAAACATGGCTCTTGGAGAGCGGAGAACCTAACTCTCAGCGTGAGAGGGAACTCAGACGCTCAGAAGGGAGCGGCATGCTCATAGGTGACCCTCTATGGTGAGGGGAGCAATGCTAGCTCGACCAACAAACCTAGCTCTGGAGAATGGAGAACCTAACTCTCAGCATGAGAGGGAACTCAGACGCTCAGAAGGGAGTGGCATGCTCATAGGTGACCCTCTATGGAGAGGGGAGTAATGCTAGCTCTACCAACAAGGATAGCAACCTAACAAGGAGGCATAGAGAGACCAAACAACCTGAGGCTGCTAAATGACAGCTCTGGAGAGCGGCGAACTCATCTCTCAGAATCATAGGGAACTCAGATGTTCAGAAGGGAGTGGCATGCTCAAAGGTGACCCTCTATGGTGAGGGGAGCAATGCTAGCTCGACTAACAAGGAGAACAACCTATCAAGGAAGGCAAAGAGAGGCCTAACAACCCGAAGCTGCTGAATCACAGAGCTCTGGGTAATAGAGGACCTAGTAGAGGGGGTGTACTCAAGGGCCCAGGAAGACCGTTACTTAAAACCCCCAGGAAGGGGAGCAGTCCCTGAACTAGCACATAGATATCCTCAGACAGCTATGCATTTCAGGAGAAATGGGATCCAGCTCGAAGGGGGATCAGACATTTCGGTAGAGACGAGTCAAACAACTCAATGTAGCTGCGTAGCAAGCAGCGGCACCCCCGGGCCTCGTTTCTAGAGACAGTGGGGCCCAGATACGCAAAGAAAATGCTACTCCTCAGAGCCAAAGCACTTAGGACCCACACAAGAACTTATCACTCATGTCTCAGGAAGAGTATACTCAAGCCCACTCAAATAGAGGGGTGATATACTAGTTCACCATAAGGGCAGTGTGATACAATCCTGAAGTTGCAGTGCTGACTTGGAGACCTGATGACCAGGGACCACCGAAACCTACAACTTGGCCACATGATCCAGAGGTATGAAGCCGAGAACAGGGCTATCATCCTAGTCTGGGTCTAGTATCTATGAGTGCAGTCCTAACTGCACTGAGTCGATAGCAAGAGGTGGCCGTCTGAGTCTCCTAGTCCTAAAGGTGAAAAACACAACGACAGGCCCCAGACATACTGCAAAGAATGGTTTTAAAGCCTACTACTAGCCATCGAACCGAAGGAAAATGCAACGTACTCACCCATCCATGGTTCCTGCACATAAAAACAGTCCCGGAGGCGAAGTCCGAAGAGGCCTCGGGTCTGGACCATCAGTAAGGTAGTTTCTATGAAACATAGAACTTGGCCAAAACATCATAGGTCCAGCATAGAGACTGCAATATGAGCGCAAGAGGTTCTCACCTAACCTCGATCAGGTGGAGTAAATGGTGGTTGCAGGGGATTTAGAGAGGGGAAGATG
The DNA here is from genome assembly GCA_039654775.1 of Spinibarbus caldwelli. Taxonomy (NCBI): domain Eukaryota; kingdom Metazoa; phylum Chordata; class Actinopteri; order Cypriniformes; family Cyprinidae; genus Spinibarbus; species Spinibarbus caldwelli. The sequence continues at coordinate 4,418,130 of CM077234.1, forward strand.
AGGGCAGATGTACAGGCACCCTGAGGGAAGGGAGTAGATGTTTAATTTTTACTCTGGTCTGGACGAGCGCGTTGCGAACGCCTCATCTGGATCACCTCCCTCAGGTCTTGCCTACCTCTCTCTGACCTGCGCCTCCCTCTAGCCCTACCCGCAGGCGGGGGAGGGGCACGAGTCGCGACACTAGCCTTCTGCACCCATCTCTGACCCTCAGACCGAGATGGGCCAGGACCCCTGCGTTGTTCGGGCTCAGACCTGGACCTTCTTGGAATGAAGGTTTTGAAGGCTGCTGAACGCGCCTTCGCCTCCTTAAACTTCTCGACCACCGTCTCGACGGAGGTACCGAAAAGCTCAGAAGGTGAAACTGGAGCATCGAGAAGAAAGCCCTTCTCTTTTTTCCCAATATCTGCCAGGTTCACCCACAGATGTCTCTCCGTTACCACCATGGCCGCCATAGACCTGCCCATAGCAGAGGCGGCCTGCTTAGTGGCACGGAGAGCCAAATCTGTGGTGCGGCGTAGTTCAGCCACCTCGTCGGGTGACAAGCCCTGACCCTTATCCAGGTCTTTCAGCAGATCAGCCTGGTACACCTGAAGCACCGCCATAGTGTGCAACGAAGCGACAGCCTGACCTGCTGCTGCGTATGCCTTGCCATTTAAGCGAGATGTATCCTGAAGGGGCTTAGATGGCAAGGAAGGAGCCTTAAGAGAGGATGTCTCGCCCTTAGAGAGATAGCTAGCTAGCGTCTCTTCTATAGGGAGCAGCCGTTCATAGCCATTTTCACGCAACCCCTCAATATTAGCATAACTAGTATGCTGGAATCTATGAATACGAGAGGAAAACGGCTTTTTCCACTCCCTCTCAACCTCCGTATGGAGATCAGGAAGGAATGGAAGGCTCACTCGAGCTGGGGGGCTATGGCCAGAGAGATAACGCTCATCAAGACGCCCCCGTGGCGCCACCATTTTGGCCTGCTTCCACGGCAAGTCAAGCCTCGCCATGGCGCGTTCCATAACCTCCAACAGCTCATCATACGCAGGGCAGGAGGATTGAGAGGGCTCAGTCTCAACTTCTTCGCCCTCAGACATCTCCTGCTCATCCTGGGCAGAGCCCAGCAGAGCACTAGCCGCTGGATCAGATGATGTCAGCGAGATCGCGTCATCATCATCTAGCGGCTCGCCCTCGTTCGGGACCGACGAGCGCGAGAGGGAAAGCCCCCTCTCTAACTCATCGGCAAGATCCGCCTGCGAGCCCCACGAGCTCATTCTCCTCCGTGCCTCGGCAACGGCTGGTCCTGAATCGCGGGGCGCAGACGGCTGTCCCTCCTTTCCCAAAAAGAGAGACAGACGAGAGCGGAGCTTTTTCATTGAAAAACGCTCACAGTGCACGCAGATTGCCCCCTCGAGGACATCGCGTGCGTGCTCCTCGCCCAAACAAAAGACGCAAAGTTCGTGCGTGTCATCAGGTGTCAGATAACGAGGACACGGATCCACACATCTCTTAAATGCCTTGCTAGTGCGCGCCATGATAACAGAAGAAATCGTTCTTACCGTGTAGAATGCACGCTTCAAACAAAACAGTCACTTGAAGACGAAGAAGATGGATGACGTATTTTCCCGGCGCCCCTTTATACTGTGGTCGCGCCGGTAGTGATGTCATAGGCTGTCGCCGGCCAACATGTGGCGTTTTTGTATGTATGCTTCAGACATGGGTCACATTGAAGGCGTTCCCCATAGCGACCCCTAGAGGACGCAGTTTGAAGTTCCCTTGAAAGGGAACAGGTGTTACAGTATATAAAATCAAATCAAGTCACCTTTATTTACATAGCGCTTCATACAATCCTGATTGTGTCAAAGCAGCTTTACAGAGTCAATCAGGAAAATAGTTTGTCAATGCTAGAGGACAATAACAAGTAATTTTTCCAGTTAAAGTCAGTTCATTGGTGATTCAGTGTTGACATCATCCAGTTCAGCTCTCTTCTAATAATGTCTGTGCAATCAGCCAAGTGTCCCCAAATAAGCAAGCCAAAGGCGACAGTGGCAAGGACCCAAAACTCCATCGGTGACAGAAAATGAGTAGAAAACCTTAGGAGAAACCAGTCACAGTCAGGGGGGCAGTTCTCCTCTGGCCAGACGAAACCAGCATGGCGTGGTTTAATTCTAGCCTGCAACACAGGTCAGATGGAGCAGAGGACTTGTCTGGTTCTCGTGGTCTTGTCCCAATGGTCAACGAGGTCTTCGGATGGGATCTGTCTCTGGAGCTCATCTAGCTGACATGGTCTCCGCTGACAGTCAGGGTTGTAGAGGTCATCTCTAGGTGCTGATCCACCATCTGATCTGGATACAGACTGGATCTGGGTGGCTATGGTGACCTTGGAATAAGAAAGAAACAGACTAATATTAGCATAGATGCCACTGAGAACAATAAAGCACATTATAATTGTAGTAAAATCTCATTTACACATATTACCTGAAATGAAAACAATAAACTCCTAGTCTTGAAAGTACACACAGTATGTAGTTGCAGTGGAGCGGTCTGGTCACGAGCCAGTGTTTGGTGACTTGGAAGAATTGACTGGGTTGCATCTGAAATCTTGCAACGATGACAAAGCACCAATGAAACCTTTGGCCACACCCTGATGGAGAAAGAAAAGTACATTTTAAGTTAAAAAAAAAAAAAAATGAAATGAAATGCCTTTTAAATCATTTACAATGTATCAATATCAGTTAACTAATTTTGTGATGAAACAGAAGTTGCAACCATTTATTCATTTTTATTTTTTGGCACAAATCCATTCCACAATCCATTGCACAACAGGGAGCATTGATACTGACTGGATTTGTAATAGAACATGTACATTTCATATTACAGGGCTAAGTTATCTCAAATAGCATAAAAATAATATCAAAATATAACAGTCCTGCCTGTTGTTGATAAATACCAGTGGTGACGTTTTACAAATTGATTGATCAACAATCCCAGTGTTTACTGAGCCACGCTCTTTCCCAGTGCAGGGACTCGTGTGCACGATCTAGTGATTCGCTACCTAGGGAACTGACTGAGACGCTTTGAACGGCCTTGTGAAACGATTCAGTTGTTAATTTTCGTTCGGAACAACGATCTTCTCTTCCGAAGCGCCATTCATGAGACCAGAAATGCCGTGTAACGTTAATTCGCCCCGTTTGAAAAGAGCGACATGGCTTGTTGTTAGTCACGTTTAATGTCGTCTTTTTACTTCACGGGACAATTGCAAAAGTTTACACACGCAAAAACCCATTCAGCACACCCATGTTAACTTGAAATGAGCGCATTACTGTGGTTTACATTAAGTTAGACGTTTCATAGATTTCGGTTAACGTTAGTCGTATTAAGCATAATGGCTTAAAGAGAGAAAGACCGCGCGATCTCTTCATATCTTTTCACGTCACGGAAACACAAAAATATCATACAACACGCCAAAATGAGCTAAAATTCATTATAGTAACACAGCTTTTGATATTAAGTGTTTTATGGATTAAACAAGGTGACCACATTCCCTTCACTTAAATTTCCCTCAGACATATCATACAATGCTTATTCGATGTTTTTTTATATGCTGTACATTTGTGTATAAATATATACTTTTTAAATAAAACATTTACACCTTTTAAACATACGTTTTGATAAATTCAGTCTAATGTTAAATACAAATATGTATTCAGTGCCACTTGACTTACCTGATGCCTGAACTTGACATACACTGTCTTATATCCACTTTTCTTCGGATATACAACTTATAAAACACTTTTTAAATGTCCACTCAAAAAAAAATCGAATATGTTGCATGCTTTTCTCATTAAATTTAGTATAAAAAAAATAACATTTATTTAGTGCAACTTACCTGACACATGAACTTGACAAGATGGCGGCACTGTTTCTCCCGCGAAGTCATTCAGGCTCGTGCATGTGCGGAATGATCTCAATGTTGGCTGGATTTGTTTTTATTAGTTTAGTCAACATTTAACATTCTGAATGTTGACTGGATTTGAAAATAACCATTCATTTAATGTTTTTAAAATATATTTGTGCAGACTTAATATAATAGCCCAAGTAATAAAATTAGTTCAACTTAAATATTTTTGCCCTTCCAACATTTTGTTAATTGGATTTTTTACAGTGTAGGCATTCAAGTCTGGTGTCCAGTGTGGCAGACCCACCATTGATGTTGGTGTGAGCGGCCGGCATTCCGGTAGTCTGAATGATCTCAAGACCCATGGCCTCAGCGCTCTCTAGCCCGGCTACATCTACATCCCTGAACTTTCAGTCTGTTTTGTTACGGTCACTGAGGCTGTTACTAACCTTTCTGTCCTTTCCTTTACAGTTCTGCCTTGTTCATTGTCAGTCGTTGTTTTCTGTAGATGCCTGTGTTCTCTTGTTTCCTGGTTTTGCTCTTGTTTCCTGGTTTCCTGTGTTTGTTTTACTCTACTTTGTTAAAGGGGTCATCGGATGCCCATTTTCCACAAGTTGATATGATTCTTTAGGGTCTTAATGAAAAGTCTATAATATACTTTGGTTAAAATTTCTCAATGGTAGTGTAAAAAAAAAACACCATTTTTACCTTGTCAAAAACAGCTCTGTTCACAGTGAGTCCTTACAGTGCATGTCCCTTTAAATGCTATTGAGCTCTGTTCACCCCACCCCTCTCTTCCATGGGGTGATGAGTTCTCTGAGGCTGCATCTGAAAACTTAGGCAGCTGACTTATGAGGCAATGACTTTGCAGGCAATGTTTTTGCACGATGGCACTTCACGAAACTGATTTCAGACAGGCTTCTGAGGCAGCATAATGGTTTAATGATCTACAACAAAATAGAACGAGTTTTGGTAATAACAAAACGAATATTTAATTACTATAATACTAATTTCACGCTAGAAATAACATCAAAAGTGCAAAAAGTTAATCAGAAATATACATTTACACAAACTAACCATCAAACGCAACTTTCAGACGCCATCTTTATTTTGTAGCTGAACCGTCACGGAAAGGAACGCACAGCATTGTGGGATATCAAAGGCAGTGAAGGATACATCTATGCTGCCTTCAAAAATCAATTAGATGAAGGTATCTCATGAGACAGGACGTGAAGCTAACTTTGGATTCGGACATGCCTTGATGCCTTCCTACCTTGGAATGCGTCCTCCAAAGGCAGCATTTTTCAGTTTTCGGATGCAGCCTGAGACTGTAAACTTTAGCCGCGAACTTGCTAACTAGCACATTATTATATACTATAGAAAGGTAATTTGCAAAAATTCATAAAAAAAACCTTATATTCACTTCTTCTGTAGGTGAAGCTGGATCACGACTGATTCGCGTGAACATAGACAATTTTTATCATTATAGGGTGGATGTGCCAACACACATTTATGTTCAAACAACTTGTAAAGTTGAAAATTTAAAATTTTAAAAATTTTAAAATTTTGCATCTGATCACCCCTTTTATAAACCTGCATGTGGATCCGCCTCATCTTGCTTTTGTTACCCAGCGTTACACAAGCACAGGCTTTTTTTTTTCTTTTGCTTCAGTCAATCTTTCCTTTTTTCATTTATAAATTAAGCATCAAACTAACAGTATAATTCTTGTTCACAGTAAAAAGGTATTAAAGATTACAGATTAAAACATAAAAAAAAAAATGCTTGCACAACCTCTCAGTAGGTGGCGATATGCACTGAGAATGTAAATTGCCATTAAACTAAAGAAGAAGAAAGTAGGGAGGGAAATTTTTATTTATTTATTTATTTTAATTTCTTTTTTTTATTCTTTTTTTTTATTGCAGAAAAAAAGGAACATACAAATATATAAATAACTTAAAAAATTATATAAATAAAATAAAACAAAATAAATAAAATAAAGACATAGCTCACATTCAGTTTTAACAAATAAGGATATTACAAAGTACCAGGGGAATTAAAGAATGTATCATAGTATTTTAAACATTTCACAGACTTTTCATTTTTTAACAGTCTTATTGAAGAAAAATAAAAGTCAAAGTCAGAACAAAACAAATTTAACATAGGAGATGAATTAAGAAATTTTTGTTTATGTATGTGAAATTTTGCTAATAAAATAAAAAGATTAACAATAAATTCTAGATCCTTATTGCTTTTGTTTTCATAATACAAGATAACATCCTTTAAAGTAAAGCAATAATTAATATTCATTAAATTAAACATAAAATCTGCCAAATCAATCCAAAACTTGTTTACGACTTTACAGTCAAAAAATAAGTGAGTCAGTATCTCTTTCTCATTATTACAAAAGCAGCATATATCATCAATATCAGTGAATCTCGATATTAAAGATTTAGAAGGGTAAACTGTACGTAGAATTTTGAAGTGTATTTCTTTTATTTTATTATTAATACAATATTTAAAAGGAATTAACCAAGCTCTTCTCCAGTCAATATTCTCAATTACAGAGTTCCAAAAAAATTTCCCTCTAGGAGATATTTTATTTTGTTTTTGGAAAATATTACAAATATGTTTGTTATTGCATTTTTTCTCAGTTAGCTCAACACCTTCTAAAATTATTTTTGGGTTTGCCACAAATAAGGAATTATAACAAATATGACTTTTGACAAGTTGGCGTAGTGTTGCAGGAATAGCTTTAATAACTCAATTCCTTAAACTGTACGGGAAAACTGTAAATTGACATGAATTGTTCGTAAGTTAAAAGATTCCCAAAATGGTCAAACAGTTTTATAAGATGATTAATGTCTTTGTTGAACCAATTTGTTAAGAATAAAGATTTATTTGAAGCAGTTATATTACCATTATTCCAAATGAAAGAGGTGTGAGGAGAGAAATTGTGACAGTAACAAATCTTCCAAGCGAGAAGAGCTTGCTGATGAAATTTGGATAATTTGAGGGGGATTTTAGAAATATTATAATCACATGTTAACAGAAATTTCAAGCCACCAATTTGATTAAAGAGACTATGAGGAATATGGTTCCAAAGAGAATTAGGGGTGATCAAACATCTCTTAAGCCAATTAATCTTAAAGGTCTTATTTACGTCCTCAAAATAAAGCATCTCCAAACCTCCTTCAGCCTTCTTATTAGTGAGAACCCTTTTTTTAAGTCTTTGGGATTTATTTTTCCAAATAAAAGAGAAGAACAAATTATTAATATCCTTGCAGTTAGAATCTTTAACATGTAGTGATAAAGCGGGATAAACAAACCGAGATAAGCCTTCCGCTTTGGATAATAAGGCACGACCATAAATGGAAAGATCACGCTGTAACCAGCAATTTAACACTGCTCTTGTCTTCTTTAATCTAGAGGAAAAATTTAGGTTTTGCCTTTCAAGAACATTTTTTGTAACAAAAATTCCTAAGTATTTGACAGAGGATTTTACTGGAATGTTCATTATATATTTATCATTTAAAGTGTGTAAAGGGAGGATTTCACATTTAGATAAATTTAAAGTTAAGCCAGAAGCCTTTGAAAAATTATTGATGAAGGAAATAGCATTGGGAATAAAAGATACGTTCTTTAAAAATAAAGTAGAGTCATCTGCCAATTGGGATATTTTAAGTACTTTTTCAAAAATTTTGAGACCTTGGATTTCATCATTATTAACAATACCGATTGATAATAATTCAACTACTAACAAAAATAAAAAAGGGGAAATTGGGCAGCCTTGACGCACTCCACGATTAATATTAAATCTCTTAGTGGTGGAGGCATTAAGAATCACAGAGCTATTAATATCAGTGTAAAACATTTTAACAATTTTTTGAAAATTATTTCCAAAACCAAAAAGTGCTATAGTCTTAAACAAGAATTCGTGTTCAACTGTGTCGAACGCCTTAAAAAAAATCCAAAAAAAGAATGATAGCACCATCTTCCACATTCTCAGCATAGTCTAAAAGGTCAAAAGTAGGGTGGGAAGTGGGAATAGGAGCGAAGAGGCTGTGATGACGAGGTTAAGGTTGGGACACTATTCGCTGAATAAAACGGCAGCGCGTAAGTGTTGTTGTAATACTTGTTGGTAGATCTGTTGTTTAAATTATTTACTTGCTGCTGGGAAGGAATACTTCGTTTCCTACCTATTTCTATTCTGCTTTTTCGTTGAGGTTGATATTTTTGATTGCACTTACTGGTAATTATAATAATTTGCGCCTCGGCTAAGAAGGAGCCCGTGTCATTTGCATTTGCTCCGTGTGCTAAGTGTTAGTTTCGTCTTGAGCTATTAGCACTCAGTTGGGCTATTGGCTGGGCTAATCAGAAGCCGGCCACAGCTGTTTTCACTCTAGTCTGTTAAACTGTGTATTTATTTGATATCCGTGCGCTGACGCGGAAGCGTCGTGTTCAGCCTCCTCGTGTGAAGACCGACGAGTGTAAAGACGAACGACTTTTTCCTGCGCGACTTTAACCGAGCAACGAACTTAAGTATCATTTCTATCTTCCCTCACACACTCTCCTTTTCTGTCCTCTTCCTTTCCACCTCTATCATGTGTTTCCAAACCATTCCGGTTATCTCTCAACCACGCTCTAACATCACACGCAGACGGCAACGTAATCCTGCTAACCTGCGCCCTATCTCTACATCTTCTACCGCACCTCTTTCTTTCTCTGTGGGTCTCTGGAACTGTCAGTCAGCGGTCAACAAAGCTGACTTCATTTCTGCTTTTTCTTTACAATCCACACTCAGCATCTTGGGCTTGACTGAGACCTGGATTCGTCCAGAAGACTCAGCAACCCCAGCTGCTCTCTCTAACAACTTCTCTTTCTCTCACACCCCACGTCAAGTTGGCCGGGGTGGGGGTACTGGACTGCTCATTTCAAAGAATTGGACATACTCAACCCACTCTCCCCTATGCAATTACAACTCATTTGAATGTCATGCGATTACTGTAACAGCTCCTATAAAACTCCAGATTGTGGTAATTTACCGTCCCCCTGGCCAAATTCTAGCCACCTTCCTAGAGGAGCTGGACGGGCTGCTGTCCTCTTTCATGGAGGTTGGCACTCCACTCTTAGTCTTTGGCGATTTCAACATTCATCTAGACAAGCCTTATGCTACAGACTTCCATTCACTCCTAGCTTCATTTGATCTCAAACGCCTTACCACTTCTAGCACGCACAAATCAGGCAACCAACTTGATTTAATTTACACACACAATTGCACTGCAGATAACATTCTGGTGCAACCACTACATATCTCTGACCATTTCTTCATTTCTTTTACATTACTTTTTGATACCCATGTGCCATCAACCCCCTTACCGGTTACTTTTAGACGAAACTTACGCTCCCTTTCTCCCTCACATCTGTCCTCTGTAGTATCCTCCTCTCTTCCCTCACCTACCCATTTCTCATCTCTGGATGTGAATGCAGCTACTGACACTCTATGCCAGACCTTAACCTCTTGTCTTGACGACATTTGTCCTCTCTCCTCCAGCCCAGCACGGGTTGCCCCTTCTAACCCCTGGTTATCCGAGATTCTTCGTGAACATCGGACCAAACTCAGAGCGGCAGAGAGAAAATGGCGCAAATCAAACAATCCGTCGGACCTGAGTAGGTATCAGTCCTTGCTCTCATCTTTCTCTGCTGAAGTCCACACTGCCAAATCCTCACATTTCCACGACAAGATCAACAGCGCTCCAGACATGCGTAACCTCTTCAGAACATTTAATTCTCTCCTCTGTCCCCCTCCACCACCTCCCACCACTTCTATAACAGCTGATGACTTTGCCACTTTTTTTACAGGCAAAACTAGAACAATCAGTAGTCAGTTCTCTCCTCCACACACACACGACCTCCAACCAACCACATCCACTGCTAAAACTCCCATCTTCTCCTTCTGTCCACTCACTGAGGCTGAGGTATCCAAACTTCTCCTCTCCAGCCATCCTACAACATGTCCTCTAGACCCAATCCCATCACACCTTCTCCAAGCAATCTCTCCCACACTCTTACCAGCACTCACACACATCATCAATACATCTCTCCTCACAGGCATTTTCCCCACTGCGTTCAAGCAGGCTCGGGTAACCCCACTGCTCAAGAAACCTACATTAAACACTTCTCTTACTGAAAACTACAGACCTGTCTCTCTCCTTCCATTCATAGCGAAAACACTCGAACGAGTTGTCTTCAACCAGGTCTCATTGTTTCTTTCACAGAACAACAAACTGGATGCTAAACAGTCAGGTTTCAGGAGTGGCCATTCAACTGAGACGGCGCTACTCTCAGTCACGGAAGCCCTGCGAATTGCAAAAGCAGACTCCAAATCATCAGTCCTCATTCTGCTGGATCTATCTGCTGCGTTTGACACTGTTAATCATCAGATCCTCCTGTCTACCCTCTCATCTCTGGGCATCACTGGGATTCCACTTTGCTGGTTTGAATCCTATCTCACTGGTAGGTCTTTCAGGGTGGCCTGGGGAGGTGAGGTATCCAAAGCACATCAACTGGTCACTGGGGTTCCTCAGGGATCGGTTCTTGGACCCCTCCTCTTCTCCACATACACGACATCACTGGGTCCCATCATACAGGCACATGGCTTCTCCTACCATTGCTACGCTGATGACACACAGCTCTATCTCTCTTTTCAACCAGATGATCCAACAGTAGCTGCACGGATCTCAGGCTGCCTGGCGGACATCTCGGCATGGATGAAAGAACATCACCTACAGCTCAACCTGGCAAAGACTGAGCTTCTTGTCTTCCCTGCTACTCCAACCCTACAGCATGACTTCACGATTCAGTTAGGTTCATCAACTATTGCCCCATCAACTTCGGTCAGAAATCTCGGGGTAATCTTTGATGACCAATTGACCTTCAAAGAGCACATTGCAAAGACCGCTCGATCTTGCAGGTTTGCACTACACAACATCAGAAAGATCAGGCCCTTTCTGACAGAGCATGGTGCACAACTTCTTGTCCAGGCCCTTGTCATTTCTAGGCTGGACTACTGCAATGCTCTTCTGGCTGGACTTCCATCAAACACAATCAAACCTCTACAAATGATTCAGAATGCAGCGGCACGTCTGGTCTTCAATGAGCCCAAAAGAGCCCATGTTACACCTCTCTTTATCTCCTTGCACTGGCTACCAGTTGCAGCTCGGATCAAGTTCAAGACACTGATGCTTGCATATAGAACAACCACAGGCTCAGCACCCGCCTACTTCCACTCACTTTTACGAATCTACACCCCCTCCAGAAGTCTGAGATCTGCTAGTGAGCGACGCCTCGTGGTACCATCACAGAGAGGCTTAAAATCACTCTCCAGAACATTCTCATTCACCATTCCTGGCTGGTGGAATGATCTTCCCACCCCTATCCGGAATGCTGGATCCCTACCAATCTTTAAGCAACAACTGAAAACTCATCTCTTTCAGCACTACTTGACTTCATCCTAAAAAAAAAAAAAAAAAAAAAAAAAATTCTTTCTCTTTATTTATTCCTTTCCTTTCTAGCTTGTACTTATTTGAACAATGCCTGAGACTTGTTGTTACAAGCACTTCCTCTGTCTGATTGCCTCTTCAAGACGTATCGCTTTATGTATTCCCCAATTGTAAGTCGCTTTGGATAAAAGCGTCTGCTAAATGACTAAATGTAAATGTAAATGTAATATATAAAACACTAAAGATGATAGGGAAGCACCAGACAGGGTTGTGTGAGGGATGTCGAGAAGAGGAGTCAGTGGAGCATATAATCATGACTTGTAAGAGATATGAAACACAGAGGCAGGTAATGAAGAATAGGCTGAGGGAGATTGGGGTGCAGGAGATCACATTAAAGGAGTTATTAAGCACAGTAAATAGGACACAGAGTAGAATATTGATGTCGTTTTTAAGGGAGGCGGGAGTTTTCAATAGGATTTAATGGATAAAGTTTGTTTTGTGTGTGTGTGTGTGTGTGTGTGTGTGTGTGTGTGTGTGTGTGTTTGTGTGTGTGATTATTTGAGGGGATTAAGTGAGTATTAAGTAAGTGTAGGAAAGGGAATAGACTAAGTTTTATTATAACCGATTATCTGATCCACACTCCGGAGCAGAGTGTCTTCAATGCACCAAAAAGCTGGATGCCAACCGTCGTAAAACTGGGAAGAAGAAGAAGAAGAAAGTAGTATGATGCACTTCTTAGCATCCATTTCCATTATTCCTGTATTTGGATACTCTGTGGAGACTGTATTTATTTGTTGACATACTATGAGTTGACAGAATTTACTCCCAGATGCACTTCTGGAATTAAGGAATTTGTAACAAAATGTTTGGGTTAACTAACTGAGAGTTCAGAATTCATGTGATGCAAGTTAACCCTGCTTTCTGGAATGCCCACCGGGTATGGAATATTGCTGTCAAAACTTTGCTCTGTTTGTTTAGGCATCTCACCCAACCCACTGGCTTAACCATTTCATGACAGATGGAAGGAGTGTTTAAAGGGGTCCTATTGTGCCCTTTCACAAAATATTGATTTGTTTTTTGGGTTGTAGGTTTTCATGCATGATTGTTCCAAAAATGCTTTTTTTTTAAAAACATAATTTTCACTTCTGCAGAACCTCTCTTACCAGCCTGTCTCGAACGCTCTGTTGAGTTACTGTTTTGATGAAGCTCCTCCTTCCCGAAACACAAAATGTGCTCTGATTGGTTAGCTGACCCAGAATGCTGTGATTGGCGAACCACTAGAGTGTTCCGGAAATGTCACACTTACCATAACTATGAGTTTCACATGAAAGATGTTGTCAGTTTTGCCGTACCAATTTGAGTCCGATTCAGACCCTGTGAATGTTTACAAAACAAGAGTATCATGCAGAACCTTGTCAAGCACAAATAAAAGGATTTTGGAACTGGGTAAAAAAAAAAAAAAACAGCAGGCGCATCCCAAATCATGTACTTCTGTACTATTCAAGAACGTTTTATAAATAGTGTGAATAGTGTGTTCGCACTGAAAATTCCAAAAAGAAAAGGTGTACATTAAATACCCGGATGGTGCACTTAACCAAAAAAAAAAAATGAAGTGTGGAATGTTGGATACTTCATGCACTCAACTGTCACAGCTTTAATTGCATCACGAAGGGGGAAGGGCTATCAGACTCCAATTATTAATGACAAAATAACCTTATAAAATTCATGCACTACATAGTTGAGTACATAGTACATAAGTACAGAGTGTATAAGTGCATAGTGTATCGTGCGTCATTTGGGACGCAGTTTATGGCTTTAAGTTTAAAACTGAAGCTTTTGTGTTAGTAGTCCAGACCCTATTCAGCATGACTTTAGGCATTTAATTAACATGTATGTGGCTCTAGGTTCAGTCCCCTCCATAGCAAGAGGTGTTAAACAAGTCCAGGAACCCTGATTAACATGACTGATTGTCTTTTAATGCAGCTGAAACTTTACTTTTATATATTCATTAAGTGTGTTGCCACACTTGTTTAGTCAAGATGCATTAGAGATCACACATTAGATACTGGAACATTTCCGTGGCAATCACTGCTATGTTTATACTGTCGCCCCTGTGAACAAGCGAGCCACACACAGACCTCTCTTACCTCAGCTGCAAACCCAATAGCTATCAGAGCAGCCAAATGCCTGTGCTGACCTGACCATGAACCACAGTATCCCATGAGTCACCTGCGTTATTGGGCGCAACCCTCTCCACCTCAGTCTTTCCCCAACACTTACAGAGACTCCAAACAACAAGACTCCCTCCTCTGTCTACTGTCAAACCCATCTGGAAAGCTTGCAGAAGGTCTTTTCACCTTTCCACACCTCTTGGACTGATTGTTTTTGTTTATTTATGGAATTAATTGACATGTACGAGAGTTATGACCATGAGGCACTGGGTGGAGTGATGGACAGGGAAAGGTACAAGTGACTCAAACTGCAACAAGCAAGCAAGACAAACAAGAATGAGAACTGCTGGATATGTTGTTTGTGTATTTACTTTGACAATTATTGATTGGTTAATTTGTTAGGGTTGGCCCATCAGCATCTAGGTTTAGGATATATTCAAAGAGAGAAGAACCCTGTCTTGGCATCAACTGAAAATGTTTGCATGTTTTCACTGCAGAACCTATGCAGGACATGAATAAATTCTTTAAAATTCCTACTTCATGCAGTGAAGAAGTATTTTACAACCCATGTCCTCTATAGGGTCGCAGGGAAGCTTAAGCATATCCCAGCATCTCTGGTCACAGGCCCATTTAAAGAATTCTCATAATTCAAAAAAACATTGATTTATCTGTAAACCTGTAGCAAATGGTTACCGTCCTCTCTTTGATTAGCTTGTTGTGCATTTTCTGTAATTCAGATCAGTACTTTGTTTACCAAAAGCTTTTGAAATGCACTGGAAGCCTGGGAACTGGTGCAATGGTGTCTTTTTTTTTAAACAACGGCAAATTTGCCATGATAAATATTTACACAGCGACAACAATTTAGTAAGGATTAACATTCCAAATGTTTCTCTTTACACAGCAAGCCTGTGTGGGATTATCAGGGCAACATCTTATCACTAACTCTTCTACTAAACACATCGTCTCAAGGGTCTGTAAAGACATGATGAATCATGAACCCCGTGTAAGGCTTGTTTGAAATGTTATCATTCTGCTGCACAGTCAATGTTGCCGCTAACGACAATCTGTTAGCCAGCAAATGATCCCACCCACCTTAAAAGTGATAAAATGAAAAAACAAAATACTCAGTAATGATTTTTTTTTTAATTGTGAGTATTGAAAATCTGATAAGAGAGAGGCACAGAACTCTTTATGCATGCTCTGTTCTCTTCTGTATCTGTTAATGGTATTATATTACATTAACAAATTATGTAGAGGAGAGTGATGTAGATTTGTATTAGAGTGCCTAACCATATAAATTATATACTAATATATATATATATATATATATATATATATATATATTGCATATACATATTGGTAATTTCATGATCATATCCATTGCACTTGCTCAACACTTTACATGAAACTTGCAAAGGAAATCTCCCAATGGCAATATATATATATATATATATATATATATATATATATATATATATATATTTTTTTTTTTTTTTTTTTTTCTATGAATTACTTCATTATTGAGCTGTTTGTTGCAAATTTGCAAGGAGAAATTTTATAAAACAATTTCATTGTAATGAGACAGTTGAGTAACTATGGTTCAGATGTATTATTGATTGTATTTGCTTCAGGTGTAACAAGTGTCTGAAGCCTATATGGAATCAAGGGAAATCATTAACTGAGGGTCCAAGCATCATCCTCTGAGGCACAAAGTTACTGGTTATAGGCTTGTTGCAAAAAAAAAAAATTGTCTGAAAAATCCTCTATTGTGTGGTGTCATTACGATTATTTAACTGCCCCTGATCGAGATAGAGTGTCCCTGAACACAAATCGTTAATATCAAACATGTTTTGATCGGGCTGCCTCTGATGTGATAGCTCTGACAGCCAATGAGAGCGAGCAAGCGTCACATTTTGGCTGTTGTGTGCTTTTATAGCTGAAACTTGGCAACCACAAACATGCCACGAAAGTGAAGAATTTGAGAAGGAATATCACCCGTAATCATTATTTTCTATTTTGTTTTTCACTTTACAACAGAATGCATGCAAGGAGGGCCAGCTGACAACGTCGATTGTGCTCCAAATGTTTTTCTTCTCTAGTCACGTTTGATCTCGTGAGTTCCCATGAGATTTCACGTCACTGTGAAATCGTTTCCACAACAAGTGTGTGGTCTCTGGTCGAATCATCTAGTGTGCACTTTCAAAGGATTATAAAGCTAAAAATCAGTTGAAACTGTCTTCATGTCTGTTGTCTCCCATGATTTTAAAATTAGTTAAGATTTGAAAATTGTCTAGTGTGTCTCAAGACAAAGGGAGTCTTCCTCTGATAAGTCTGCTTTGATTTCCAGCATTATCTAGGGCAATGCTTCTCAAATCTGTCCTGGAGGTCCCACTGCACATTTAGGATGTGTCATTCATTGGTCACACTTAATTTTTGTCATCTCTACTAATGAACTGATGAATTGAATCAGGTTTGTTAGATGAGGAAGAGCATCCAAAATGTGCAATGGTGGGTGTCCCCAGGACAGGTTTGAGAATTACTAGTGGAGCCCCACTATTCTGCTAAGTTCAGTTCCAACCTGCAACACACCTGCCTGCAATTTTCATCAAAGTCATCCTAAACACCTTGATTAGCTGGTTCAGGTGTGCTAGATTAGGGTTGTAGATAAATTCTGAAGAACAGTTTGGCTGTGTTTGATATCGTCCCATACCCTTAAATAGGGCACTATTTGAGGAGACAGCCATTTGTAGTGGTGTCCGACATGATAGTGGGTGTTCATCATGCACCACAATAACGAGTGTACAGCGATGTACACTCAGCGTTAAGGGAAAACCCATAATGCACTGTGAAGGTTGTGCCGAGTGAATTCCCTCATGGGGTTAGCACCGCTTTTTACCCGGAGTTATGAAACCCTGCTCCAGAGCAAGGTTATTACTGCTTTTGTGGTGTTGACCCTGCATTGTGGTGCCAAACATGTACAGTGTGAAACGATGCACCGTTAGAATGTTGCGGCAACAGACATGCGACTGTATGCCTCATATTCACATGCTTTGGACAGTTACAGAAACACTGTGTTTCAGCAGTTGTTTGAGTGGAAAAATGTCAAATGGTGAAAGAAAATGCGTGATGGAATGAAGACGAGACAATTGCATTCTTACCTTTATAGTCCGAAAAGTCCTTTCTGGAAAACTTGATAGTACAGTCGGGAATACAGTGTATGTAAGAAGAAGATGTGCAACTCTATAGCCTTTATGTAAACATGTCACATACTTCATCCAATCAATGACTTTGACAACACAAATATGCAAATATAAGAAGGTTAACCCAAGGTTTTGGAATGTATAAAGTGAAACATCAGGTTCTGAATACACAGGATGAATTGTTAACCCGGAGTAAATTATGAGCCGTGTGAAGTAAGATGACCCACAATGACCCAGGGTTAACTATTTCAAGTCATACAGAGACTTATAGAGACCAGAGATCACAATATCATAGAAATTGGGGACAAAGGCTGTAATTTTTAGACAGTTGCAAACCTAGCCAATCAGAAACACTCTCTGCTTGTGGGTCAGGTTTGCTGGTGTTGGATTTACTGCCATATCTTTCTTTGGAAGGTGGCGTTTTCGAGAATGGGTCATTGACATTAGCTATGGCCCCGTTTACACTAGTGCGTTTTCGTTTTAAAACGCATAACTTTTGCTACGGTTACGCCTATCGTTTACACTACTCCGGCGTTTTCGAGATTGAAAACGGAGACTTTTGAAAATACTGCAGACCACGTTTTAGTTTGAAAACTCTGGGGTTGCGTTTCAGTGTAAACGGACCAAAACAGAGGCTTTTGAAAACGATGGCGTGGCTGCCCACATTCTCACTGCGTATCCTTGACGACCGTGTAAACAATAACATCATGCTCATTGTTGTAGCCATAGATATGTATAGGTAGATTCCCCATTCGACCGCTCCAAGCACGCAGACGTGTCCGCCATCTAAATAATAGGGAATCTACCTATACATATATATGGTTGTACCTGCATGAATGGTCACGTGACATTAAAACGAAAACGCACTAGTGTAAACGGGGCCTAAATAAGAGAAGTTATAAGAAGGAATCAAACAAAAATGTGTATAGAGCAGTGTGGTTAGAACGCAAGTGCAAATCATAGATTGTATAAAAACATGGACGTAGTGTCCGTGACATCACCCGTAGGATTTGGAAGAGCATTTTTGAAGCCTAAAGTGGGCGGAGCCGGCCGACACGATCTTAGCAGCGCGTCTCTCCTGGATAATCAAAAATGGGCAAAGAGGCGGGAAGTGAGTGGAGCTGGTTGCTGAAACCACGCCCACCTAGCGCGACAAGCGGGCAATCCACCTGTCACTCAAATGGCCACGCCCGTAATTGTGCAGAACTTTAAGGCTTAATTTAATTTAAACGGATGAGTTATAAAAAAAAAATTCACCCCCCTCACAGTTGTCATGAAGGGCAAAATTAGCTATATAGACCAAAATCATTTTTTGAACCAGGTTGTAAACGTTTTTTTTTTTCTGCTGTAAAGTTGGGCATTTTAACATGGGGAGTCTATGGGATTGACTCCATTTTGCAGCCAGCCTCTAGCGGCCAGTTGATGAATTGCCGTTTTAGTCACTTCCGTGCTGGTTTCACGAGAGAGAGCGGGAGGTTGCCGCTTGGTGCAAATGTGTGGGTCAAATCTACAACACAGTGAATTAAATTTTAAAATAATTGTCACACTCTTCCAAAAGTATTTTATGTGACTGTGAGCCATGACACATGAAATAGAACTGTATATAGCAACCTTGTTTGTGAAAGAAATTATGTTACATAACTATACAGTAAATCACTTTTGATAACACTTTATTTTAAGGACCAGATCTCGCTATTAACTAAATGCTTATTAGCATACATATTATTAGCATATTGGCTGTTTATTAGTATGTATAAAGCACATACAGTATTCTGCATGGCCATATTTTAGATCCCTTAATCCATCCCCATGCCTAAACTTAACAACTGCCGACCTAACTGTAAATGAGCAGCAAGTTAGGAGTTTATTGAGGCAAAAGTCATAGTTAATAGTTAGTTAATAGTGAGAATTGGTCCCTAAACTAAAGTGTGATATCACTTTTTAAATGAGCAAAACCTTCAGGCTTTGTTCAGATAAAGCAGCAAAGATCAACTTAAATATTTTGTTGTATTTTGGAAAACAATAAACAAAGTCATATGTTTACAAACCAGATTCAAAATCACATTTATATGTGGTTTGAAATTAAAGTTAGATTAACGAACTGACATATTTAGAATGTAAAATCAGATTTCAAGTGGACTTTTTGGGACGTTGAAGACACCACATGCATTCACATTGCCCACACAGAATCAAGATGTCATAATAGCATGGACAGAGTCAAAATTTCCAGTTTTCTGTCCTCTCTTTCCACAATGACAGCTAACTGAGGTGCTGTAAAGGAAAGTAACTTGATGTTGTGTTGATACTTAGGTCATTACTATAGTAACCAATGTAAATATCAGATACAAATGGAAGTGCAGAAAGTTTTTTTTTTTTTTTTTGGATGGGTGCAATGAACTAATATCTTAGCTTATGCTAGATAGATGTTTTAAGCAAGGCAGTGACCCTAAAATATTAAAGGTTTAGGTCGTTGTACAGATTGGTAAAACTGAGACTCTTTTCAGAGTATAAAACTTTTTTTTTTTTTTGTGGTTTCCTTAAGATTCAGATGTTAGGTAATTTACATTTACATTTTACATTTATCAGACGCTTTTATCCAAAGCGACTTACAGTCACAGTGCATTCAGGCTATACATTTTTTTTTTTTTATCAGTATGTGTGTTCCCTGGGAATTGAACCCACGACCTTTTGCGCTGCTAACGCAATGCTCTACCACTGAGCCACAGGAACACTAATTTCAATTTCAATTCTTATTTTACTGTTAAAGTAGTCCACCATTTGGATGGATTTGAGGACCACTAGTCTAGAGCAGGGATGCCCATTCCTGTTCCTGGAGATCCATCTTCCTGCAGAGTTCAGTGCAAACCCTTTTCTGTAGATATCATGTTCCTGAAGATCGTAATTAGCTGGTCCATGTGTGTGTGATTAGGACTGGAGCTGAACTTTCCAGGGAGGCAGATCTCCTGGAAAAGGATTGGGCACCCCTGGTCTAGAGTATAAATTTGAAGAATAATGTTGAGATTAATTTAATTTTTTTTTTTTTTTTTTACAAACCAGTCAACACATTTCCACAACAGACTGAGATAAACTGCTACACTGCCCACCATTGGCAAACCCACACCATAACAGTCATCAGATCTTATACCCACCACAAGACCCAAGGGTGCTCTTAAGGGCCTGCATTTGGTGCTCATCAATGTTGAGAGAACAAATTGCTTGGGGACCATGGAGCTGACATGCATGGCATGTTCCCTACTAACCCCCCTTGTCGAGTGTGACCGCACTCAAAGCAGTGTTCCCTGAGCGGGGCTGGCAATCTAGTCTGAATTCATTGGGCAGCAGCTTGGGCTAGGTTATTAGATCCAGATGGGCCCAGGCTCTGTAATACAAGCTCAAAGTAGAGAGAAAAAACACACACTCTTTCTCATTGGCTTCTCTCAGGCCTTCTCTGGGGGAGCTGAGAGTTGCTGGTCCACCCATTTCCTTTCCTTGCCCTTCCCAGGCATGTCAGAGCGGAGCCTAGCCAAAACAAATCAGACCTGCAGTGGCTTCTGGACAGGCTTTGGCCTTCACCAATATAGTAATCTTACATAGTGTGTAAGGAAAGGTGTATGCTATAGAGGAGGCGAGGGAGCATCCTATGCTAAGAGTTTCCAAGAACTTAAAAACTGAAAAAAAGAAAATAACATTTTCAAAAGTCAGGGTTTACTGCAACTTTCTCTGTATATATGAGGACCCTCACTGCCTTTGAACATGACTTGTAAGCTTTTGAGGGGCGTTAAACATTTATATCTGAAATCTCCATTACAACCATGTATGTTGCATGTGTACAAAAAAAATATTTCCATTTGACATTTCCAGTAAGTCTGTGGAAAAATAATTTAAAGATTCTTTACTCCAGTCATATGAAACAGTTCTGTAGCATTGCTTCCTTGAATTCCTTGAACTAAATTGGTATTCACTCAGAAGGCTTTGGCCATACAAATGTTTGTGGTTGACTGTTTGAGGTCTGGTGTTTCCTTCATTTCTCCTGTTTCCTTGAAGGCAGGTTTTAGTTCAGTCAGGGTAGAACTGACAGGTAAGAGGTTCAAGAGTTGGGTTACATAATGAAGAGCCCCTGACGGTTTAGATGCGCAGAAAAACAAGATTAAAATAAATAATTTTCACAGTTTACAGTAAAACTTACCAGACATATGCAAATAACCATGTTTTAATGTGCAGGCATACTGTGAAGGATACCTACCTTCCAGTTATGTGTTAAAGCACTAGTTACATCCTCCTATGAATCATTTACAATAAGAACAAGCATTTGACTTTGTTTACACTTTAAAGGTTACCAGATTTTAGATGTTAAAACACTTGAAAGGTGTGTAAGTTCTTAGATAGTAAAACACTTTCTCCTATTCCAGCTTAAACCAACTGTCAGCTTATTCCCCTGAAAAGTAAAAAAAAGAACAATGCTACATTTTCATTTCGGAAAATAATTTATAAAAACAACCTAAAAATGTATGTGATGAATACTTATCATTGGGAGTTTAGGCAAGGCAAGTTTATTTATATAGCACATTTCATAAAACAATGGTAATTCAAAGTGCTTTACATAAAAGAAAATAAAATAATCATTAAAAAATAATAATCACAACAATAGTTTACATTAAACTGTTTGTATGAAACTATTTGGCGCTATTTAAAAAATATATAACCATAATTCCTAAACATATGCATGTGTTAGAATGAGACTGGTGTTATAGAATGGTTATAATTTCACAGAAATGTTATATCCAATTTTGAGGATACCAAGACAAGATGTGATGAAACTACCCATAATTAATTAAGCAATACAAAACTCCAGATGTAGGAATTATGTCAGACACTGATTCACCTAAAACAGTACAGCCCCTCCTCAAAAGGATGATTTAGACAACTTAATAAATATTTTTGTATTGAATGATTCATACTTTAACAAAAAATAAAATTTTCTAATTTCCGTTTTATACATTTCCCCTATAGACATTACCGCAGACAAGTTTTATATTACAATACAACTCAAGATGCATTGTATTGTGTTGTATTGTTGAACATACAAGCCTGATTAGTCTCATTGTTTCTTTTAACTATCAGCCAGTTTTTATTAGTCATTTGACAAGCTATTAAACATGATGTTGGCAAAATCCAACATTTCTTGTATGGTGACAAATATTAGCCCATGTCATTAGTAAGTGTGTTCTCATTGAATTTGACATTGACTGTAAACATGATGTAAAATAACATGAATGGTTAGCAGAGATCTGTTGGAATGACTCATTCTGCCCAGAAGGAGCGCTCAGCATAAGCAAATGTTATATATTTAATAGCTGCCTCCTTTATGATTCTACACAGAGACCAAGTGCATGAAAGACATTTCCAAACAGGTGGAGAAATTTACAAGCCTTTTTAAATTTCCTGAGACGGGGAATAAAACAAAACAGGAACTCGGACATAAGCTGAGGCTTATTAGAAGGGTTAGCATGTTTTTTTCTGTGTTTGCAGGAATGCTACGGAGTGTTGTAATGTTGCACAGTTTTATTTGGGTGGCCTTGTGCTTATAGAAAAACAGAGGGAGAGCAAAAGGTAAAAACAGTACAGTTTTTCCCACTCCTTATGATTTTAATGTCAGTTGAGGGATGAGTGTTTCAGAGAAAGAGTTCACACACACACCATCAATTATTTTAGAGAGTGGGCCCATTTTTATGCACTAAAGAGGACCACCAATGCCAAACCAGGGCTATTAAATTATGTTAAAAGGACAGTTAAATGATTACTAAAGGCATAGTTCTCCAAAAAAGAACACTTTGTGTGTGTGTGTGCGTTTGTTCACTATTCACTGCTGTGTGTGCACACACTTGGATGGGTTAAATGCAGAGCACCAATTTCGAGTATGGGTCACCATACTTGACAATACGTCACGACTTTCACTTTCACTTATCCAAGGCCAGACTGAGTATTGACTGACTGATAATTCAATCAAAATGTTGGCAACAATTTTTTTTTTTTTTTTGCTTAGACTATGTTAGTTTAAATAAAAACATTACCAGCTGAGCAAGTGACCGCTGTCTTTATGAATGGGTTGTTGAATCATTGACTTGATTCATTTAAAAATGCTGAATCATTCAATAACAAAACACCACTCTGTTTTTCTGGGAGCTGCAAATTTTTTACTTTGTGTGGAACACTCTTTGTTGGCACAGAACAAAAGCAGTCGAAATATAATTATCTTATTGCTAATTGAACTGCTTGATAACATAAAATTGTGCTGTTATTTGGGAAAACAGCACTCTTGCTTATGTGATAGGCTCACTTCATTCAGGAAGGCAACAAATATGTAAATTTAACCTAGGTAATTGTGTAGCCACTGCCTAGCAATCATTTAGAACACCCTAGCAACCATATATCAACATGAAGCCATATCTCAGATCCAGAACATTGTACAGACATGTGAGTTGGGTCTTCAGCAACCACACAAAAAATGTTTCGGTTACATACCATATGTAACCTTGGTTCCATGAATAGGGGCATCAGTAGCTGACATTATGGGAAGACTCCAGGATGTGATAGAACAATGCCAGTTATCGGCAGATGGCACAGGCACTGCCCTCTGAACACGGTAAGTCAATGGTATTTCATAAGGATGCCCATGCTGGTGCGTAGCAAGTTGCGTGAAATCACTGCATTCGCCTCAGTTCAAGCAGCATATGTAAATCAATCAACTTTTCCTCTTTTCTACAGCATGAAATATGAATGAATATCAGAAGACGTTAAAAAAAAAAAAAAAAAAAAAAAAACCCATCAGAACAATTTAATAAAACTAATGTCTCATAATCGATCAATTAGTGTCAATAAAACAATATTTACATTTAATCATTTAGCAGACACTTTTATCCAAAGCGACTTACAAATGAGGAGAACAATAAAAGCAATCAGATCAAAGAGAGAACAACAGTATAAAAGTGCCATGACAAGTCTCAGTTAGTCCAACACAGTACACGTAGCTAGGTTTTTTTCCTTCTTTTTTTTGGTTAATGAATAGAATAGTAAACGATTAAGTCCACTGAAGGCAAGTGTAGTGAGAACCCAAGTGCAGTTTTATTTACAAAGGTGATATCCAAAGTACAAACAGATGAAGACTTGACGAAAACACTCACCAACAGCCCCCCCCCCCAAAGGAGGCTCCAGACGCCAAACAAAACCCAACAACATCCAGGAGGGTGGTGGAGCAGTGATGGTCTATGGGGAGGGATGGAGGGCCAGGCCCATGAAGGGGAATGGGAGCTAGATCATGGGTCAACAGCAGGCCTGGGGCATGGGGCAATGGCAGAACTAAACCATGGAGCAGAGGCAGACAATGAAGCAGAGGGGGATCTGGGCCATGAAGCATGTCCTGAGGAGCATAGAGCCATGGCAGAGCAGAAATCCATGGCGGAGCAGGTAGAGCAGGACGGCCGGGTGGTGCCGGCAGAGCAGGAAGCCAAGGCGGAGCAGAGAACTGGACAGACCACTTGACAGTGACAGAGCAGGCAGAGAGTTCTTGAATGGCCTCCTTGGCCGTAACAAGACAGTCTGTGAGTTTGTGAACGGCCTCTGTGGCCGTGACAGGGCAGGCAGAGAGTTTGTGAATGGATACCACTGACACCTCCGTGGTTGTGACATGTGGCACAGTGAGTTCGTGAACGGCCTTCTTGGCTGTGACATGGCAGGCAGAAAGTTCAAAGTTGGCCTCCATAGCCGGTTCAGAGCAAGGCAAGAGTTCACAGATGGCCTCCATAGCCGTGACAGGACAGGCAACAAGCTGATGAGTGGATATCACTGACACCTCTGGAGGTACTGCAGCGGTTGCCACCACCTCTGGGGGTTCTACAGTGGTATCATCTGGATACAAGGAGTGTTCAGCAACAGTACCTTTGACCACAACATGACAGGCTGAAAGTGCATTGCTGGGCGTCACCATCGTGCAAGGAGCTGAAGCGAGTGCCGCCACCTCGGGAGGTTCTGCAGCATACGCCGCCACCTCTCGAGACACTGTAGCAGGCACCATCGCTTCAGGAAACAGCAGCGAATGATTTTTACCTCCGCTTCTGGAGCCCCCGCGGGCAGATCACGGTGTACAATACAGCCTGCCAGCCACATCCATGCGGGAGATGTGGGAATCTCTGTTGGCATGTGTTCGTCCTTCGGAGCGGGAGCCGCCGGCCTGACTACTGGTCGCAGAGTGCCCTCCAGCGCGCGTCGCTCCTAGACCACCCTCCGGGGAAATGGCGACGCTCGCTCGCTGCCATGCACAGCGCGTCTAGCCCCTGCTCGGTCTGTCCCTGTCGGGCAGCAAGATGTTCAGTAATCTGCTGCTGACCTCCGTTAGCTGCTGGAGGATTTCGTTCATGTAGGGGAGGAGCGGTCGCCTAGTAGAGGGGAGACAGAAAAAACAAAAAAAAACAAAAGAACGGCGAGTTGCAGGAAGATCGCTCTTCGGTGTTCCTTCCACTAATCTG
Source organism: Spinibarbus caldwelli (assembly GCA_039654775.1). NCBI lineage: Eukaryota > Metazoa > Chordata > Actinopteri > Cypriniformes > Cyprinidae > Spinibarbus > Spinibarbus caldwelli. Next base: position 4,443,409 of record CM077234.1, read on the forward strand.
CCCGCATTCTCCACCAGTGTGGCAGGGTGGAAGGATCATGCGACAAAGAGAGCTCAGTTTAAGGCCCCGGAGGGTGGATTTTATTGAAAGACAAGTGAATACGTGAATGGTGATGGTGCTCTTGCTTGCAGGAGTGCCCTCGGTCGTGTCCAGGTGCGGGTCCAGGTGCGGGTCCAGGTGCTGATTGGTCACACACTGCTTTCTGGAATGGGATAGAGAGAGAAAGTTAGTCTGCTGTCTCATGGAGAGGCTTCTCCCCCTTCATCTGTGAGCACGCTGCTTATATGCAGGCGGGATGATGAGCCGCAGCTGTGGCCGATCAGCCTGTGATGACTTGTGAGCAGGTGCTCCTCGTGAGTTTCCAGGGCAACGCTGATGTGGACTCGGGACGCTCGTCACAACGTGCATACCCTGCATACCCAGGCGCTGTGCACCCGCACCCATGCTATCTGGCTTCTCTGCCGAAAAAATCCTGTATTGCTGGTTACCAGCATAAGGTATTTTTAACATGCTGGGACCAGTTTGGGATGCTGGTTGGTGGTTTGCTGGTGTCCAGCATGGGAAGCAGGTGTGTTGGTGGACCAGCATAAGGTATGTTTTGGATGCTGGTATGATCCCAACAAAACCACAACAAAACTCATGTATCCATTACATATCATGTTTCTTAGTGTGTGTTCATAGATAATAAAGACCAATTATCCATTTAATTTTAATAAATTATAAAAAAATAAATAAATAAATAAAAACATACACACACACATGATGCAGGTTACGTTTAATGACACAGCAAAACCATCAGTGTTAAACACTGCAGTTTTCATATGGTCCCATCCCAATAGAGTAAAACTAACACTGAACCAGTATTGCAGTTGAGGAAATAAAGTAGATTCACCTTACACAGGAGGCGACAGGGAAAACAACAGGGTACAGTGAGTCATATTGCTTGATATTGCTTGTCAAACAAATCCACCCCTGCCCAGCTGAAGCATTGCCAAATCAGACTGACTGTCGGAGGGCATAATCTCCACTCACCGGGCTTCAGCTTGTGCATTGATAGGAAGTCTGCTCCCAGATTCTATGATCCCATCATACATACTGCTCTTAGTGACAGGACTTGTCCTGCAGCCAAAGGAGGATATACCATGCTAACCTCCATAAAGGGCCTGAACACAGCCCCCTTTGGTGATTCTAATTAGACAGGGTTGCAGAGATCTATCTACCTGCACAGTTCAGTTCCAGCCCTGCTCCAACACCCCTTACCAAAAAGTAGTATACTTCAAGTTTACTTAAGTAAAGTTCAAGTATATTTTTAAGTATACTTTATGTAGTAAGTATACAAATATCAGTGTACTTGAAGTATACTTGTAAGTGTACTATTTCAATACTCCTTAGGACTAAATTGGCCCTCTTTCTAGTATATAAATCTAGTATATAGTTTACATCAAAGTTTTTAGCTTGTACTGCAACTATACTAAAAGTGAACTTAAAGGTATGCTGATAGTTTACTAATTAAATACTTGTAGTAGCATTTTTAGTACAATTTGAAGTATAGTCTCAGTAAACTACTAGTTTAGTAGTTTTATACTGAAAGTATACTCGTAAGTTTTTTTAAGTGAAATTTACATCATACTTTAAGTATACTACTATGTCTCTATTTAGGTATTAATTTGTATATATTTTGTTATATGAATATCTGAACATACAAAACATCAAAAGAAAGAACAGAGTATCTGCTTGTAAACAGAAACATTTTATTCTAGCTTCATGCATTCTTTTTTTTAAACACTTAAATGTGGGTAAGTTTCATAAATAAAAAATAAAGAAATCAACAACATTTTGAACAAAAAGCTGAAAAAAGAATATGAATTGGATTCAGAATGATAATCAAAACATAGATGGAGTCAATCAACAGCCCAAAGCTTGACAGTCATTATTACCTCTTCATTGGTGACATTTTATTACAATAATGTTACACAGTTTTGATGCTGTTTCATGTCAGATGATCATGTTAGATTACATGTGGAAGCATCTGTTGTTTCAGTTTCTTCTTCACTTGTTTATTTTTTTTTTTTTTTCCGAAATTCTGTAAAGAAGATGTGTACTAGCGCCCCTACCATATAACAATGAAAACACGGATTCTAGGAGCACATATATTTAGACTTTTTCTAAGTAAAGTATACTTAAATGTCATTTTAAGTATATTTCTGAGAAGTACATAAAGCCCATTTCTGAGAAGTACATAAAAAGTAGACTAAAAGTATACTTTCCTATTTTTAGTTTAAAAGAAGTATACTAATAGCACACTTGAATAAACTTCTTTTTCTCCAGTTCTCCCATGTCAGCCATTTTGGGTGACCCCCATTTTGAATTTTAGTGTACAATGCTATACTTTATGAACACAACAGTATATCATTATGAAGCCCGGCATATGTCCCCAGCACCACACCCTAAAGGTATGCAAAAATCTTTGGGACAGCACCATCTTGTGGTCAAAAATTATAATGAAAATTATAGAAATGCTAATAGTTTTTTTTTATTAGTTTTGCCTATTGTCATGAGACTGGTCTTGATAGATTAATTGGATAATGTCAAGAACACTGATTCCAATTATTCCATATTCAGACGAAGTTCCTGTCCACCATTTGGTTTGTCATTGAAATCATGCTTTTTCAAACTCTTCCAAGACCATTGGTCCAGTTTTTACCAAATTCAACTTGGATCATGTTCAGAACATGCCAGCCAAAAGTTATAACAAATTTGATGCCATTATGCCAAAATGTATCAGCTGCATCTCTGCAAAGCTTTGACATATTGACACCAAACATTTTGTGTCTTTTTGACCCCACACTGATCACACCAGATCAATTTGACAACAGCGCCACCTATTAGTCAAAAGTGATAAGCAATTATGTCACTTTACAAGTGGTTATATTTATGCGTTTTCAACCATTGTGCTTAAAATCAACAACAAATGTCCTTAAGACAATGCTCCCTGATGCTCCCTGCCAAGTTCATCACTTTGACTCTGTTGTGCTTAGCCCCTTAATTACCACTTGCTGCTTGACATTGCTTACAGAAAACATTCAGCAGTTTTATATTTTCAATAATAAAATAAATAAACATCATTTAGTATAATTTGTAAGCCATTTTCCTCATGGGGACCAAAATCTTGTCCCCACAACATCAAAAATTTCAAGTTTTACTATCCTTGTGGGGATACCTGGACCACGCACATACACACACAGGGTCTTAAGATCCTTTTCTCTCTGTGTCTCTCATTCACTCTCTCTGTGTTTTGGTAGCCTAATGAGTGAAAATCCCATAGACTTCCCACAGATCCTCAGCTAAGACCTCAACGACTGGACGAGCCCTCAGCACAAATCCTCAGTGAAGGCTTCTGCAACAAGATGAGCCCTCGGCCCAGATTCCTATGGCCAGTTATGAATGTGTCATGCTAGCACTAGCTCATACTGAAAGGCAGATTTAATGAGAAGGATGTTCGTCATGCTTACAGCTATTTGAATTTGCTGTTATTTAACTGAACTGAATCGACATTGAACTGACTCAAGCTGAATAATGACATTACTGCCTTCTACAGAGCTGCTTATAAATGAATTGAACTTATTACTGAACTAACACTGAACTGATTGGAGACGAATAATGGAACAATTGTCTTAATTGCCACAACAGAATGTGGAATTTTGAAGTTTGCATACTGTGAAGCTGCTTTGAAACAATCTATTTTATATAAAGTGATATAAAAATAAAGGTGACTTGACTTAACACCAGCGATGGACTAATGGAGATCAAATATCCAGATAAGAATGTCACAGGGACACAACTAATGACATACCAACTTTGCAGCCATCCTAGCAAAAAGTTATGGCAAACTTTAAACAGACATCCACTGAAGAAAATAAGACAGAGTTATCTCTGGATCAGAACACTGTGCAGACGAACTACATTATACAGACAAAGCTTCCAAAAATCCCAAAGACTTACACTGATGTAATGTTCAAATGAGCCAAGTCTGTTCAAACTGTCAAAAATTCAAATCTAAACACACCGAAGCACTTTAAACTTCCAATCTTTCTAACATATTTATCTAAAATATTGAAATAATTTTTTCTCAGCACTTTGGAAACTGTGGGGGATTCGTTCGTCAACTGGACATCATCCCAGATCATTTGCCTAAGGATATGGATTACAGATAATAATGTTGTAAATAATATTCAGTTTCTTGCACAGCCACAGACCAATCGTTTTACTTCATAAGATCTCAATGTATTGTCAGGAAACAAAGGTGTTAATTTTGTGTTGCCTGATATGCTTTTTTGACTCTTAAAGTGACTGTAGCTGTAGACTTGCATTTTATTTATTTTAAAATCTGTTTTACTGTTCTACTGAAGAAAAAAAGTCACCTACATCTTGAATGGCCTGAGGGTGAGTATATTAACAACAAATTTTCTTTTTTGGGTGAACTATCCCTTTAATCACATCCAGCTGCAAACAATCACAACCTAATCAAGGACTGCTTAAAAGCTCACCAGTAACTCCCAAACAATGTCTGGTTTCTCATGCGAACGTACCACTCTCCATAATTATGCTCATGCCATCATAATCTTTTTCTTTTTCTATTCACCACTACTCTGTGATCAGGCTGCATTGTCATCCCACTGTTGTGACTTCATTATTAGTTTTTACTCAGTTAAGTATTTCACCTCTGTGTAATAAAATCCTGCTAATGGGTTCATCACCATCCATGTGTCTGTTTCCTAATTTCCGATCTTACATTCACAGATGTTAAAGTAGAATTTTTGGAAGTAAATTATTTATTTATTTTTTTTATATTAAGTTATAGCTGCTTGCATGCTCAGGTCTGCTTGCATCGAAAGCATATGTTGTATTTGTTCATTCATTTAATTTCTGGATGACTCTTCCTTTTTCTTATATTAAATATATTAATATCACATGTAGCGCTTGCACAAAATACAATTATTCTTTCGTAGTATAAGTAGTAACAATAACAACTTCAATGACATGTTTTAAGGTTTTGCCTGATGGAGTTAGTTCCTATGCTTTAAAGTTTTTGTTTTTCTTGAGACCTGAAGCATTTTGGTCTGAGGTGTGATGCTGTTTCATCAAATTGCTGATGTCTGAGGATGTCTTGATAAATAGATTGTACTGGTTGGATGTGTCTTCTCTGAAAATCCCCTAAAGGAAATGAATTCCCCATCCTGAAGAACTGGAAGGTAAAACTTTGCTCTGGTTGTGATAATGTCTTTTAAGAAGCCAAATAAAACTCCCTGTTCAACTGCCTGAAAATACATACAATTCTTATGGCAATAGGATTGATATGATTTCTTTTGACATATTTGGTCCTGATTTAAATGCGTGTTGGGTAACAATCAGCCCCAAATGTTCCATTCTCAAATAATGAGCATCTGATATTGTAATGTGACAGGATATCATTTCACTATAAATCTACCTCTGACAGTTTTGGAAAGGTCTCCAGATAATGATTATTGTGATTCATAAACAGACATCTGGTTGAGCATTAGACTGGAGTTAAGCATTACTCTGGAGATTTAGACAGAGGACTTGAGCCTAAAGTAGAATGTTACAATAGAAGCTCAGATGAGGAGAATTGGTGAACTACTTCACCAATGTGCTCAGGGATCTCAGGCAGCTGGGAAATTTTGCAAGGCAATCGACCTTCATTGTGATTTTTCCCATCTGTATTATAGCTGAAGCACATTACACTCTAAATCACTCTAGTGGGAAGGATCTTGACAATAACAAATTTAATGGTGTTTTATTGGCCTGAGAGGGTATATGGTCAATTAAATGCCGGATGGATATTGTTTTGAAAAAAAATTATTGATGACTTAAAAGGTTTCTAAATGTAGTAGAACTTACGCTATTTTTATTTACAAGCCTTGACCTGGGAGAAACTATAAGTAGTGAATTACATATATATATATATATATATATATATTTTATTTTTTAATGCAGAAACATTGAATGCAGCAGGAATTTTAATCAAAACTTGCGAGGATACTGGAGCCTACCCCAGCGTCTCAGGCCACAGGCAGGGAACACCCTGGATGGATGGGCAGTCCAGTATATGGATCACACACAGACATACGTACACAGTCACTCACATCTACAGACAAATTAATGTGTTCAATTCATCTTTGATGTGTGTCTTTTGGATTAAAGAGGTGTGTGAACTTGCAAGTACAATGGCAAACAATGCAATATGCTCTGTCCCTTGCCCGCTTAATGTGGTGATGAGGTACATAGCAGACTGCTGTCACTGAATGCCTAAGTGATCCTCGCAGAATAAAATGTTTTGTAGACAACTTGACAAGTTTCCGAGGTAGGTCTGATCTGTTAAATAGAGGTGGTCTTCATCCCATCTGAGGTGGTACTGCTGTTCTTTCTAGAAATCTGACACATAGAAATGGTGTTGGTACTTGACAGGGGCCTAGGTCAGGAAGCAGACAAATAAATCTCAGATAAATCTCAGCACACAGAGACTCTGTCACCTAGATATCATACTAGAGACTAGCTGTAGCATTGTTTTTCAGAGAAATAAGTATGTGAACTTAGCATGTTTCTTAAATATCTGCAGACATATTATGGTATTTTTATATTCTAGTTCAGTAAAAAATTACATACTGCACATTTAAAGATACATTATGTAACTTTTGGCCATCTAGCACATTAAAAAAAATGGCATGCATTTTGTGGAAGAACACTGTTTTTGTATGAACCAGTAGAAATAAAATGTAATAGTTTACTAATCTGAGTCAGATCCAATTAAAGATAATGGTGGTAGAGGCGGCAGATGTGTTTTGCTTGAAATGGAAGTAAATTATTCATAAAAATATTCACTATTAGCCTTATGAAATATATCCAGTTTAGATGGAAAGTATCTCAGCTGAAGTGGAGTTGCTAAAGACCTTAGCTATACTTTTTAACTGACAAGGCACTTTCATGAAAATAAAGTCCAGCACAGTACTACAACAACCCATAATTAAATGACCCTTCACAATAGATAATGTATAACAACAAACTCTGTTAGAGCGATATATGGCAGTTTTTCGGTTCATAAAATACCGCACTCACCTGTTGAGTAACAAAAATACTATCTCCGAGTCGCTTTTACAACATATCAAATCCCTCTGTTCTCGCCATCTCCGAAAAGCCAAGCCAGTGTTGATTCCTGTGTTATTACGAGCTCCATCACATTCTCTTTTGCCAGCAGACTCTCCTTTGTTCGGCAGGTTGTGTTTTTAAACAGGAGATTACCTGGAGGTTTGAAATTTAGCGTGCTCCATGTCAAACTTTCTCACTCATTGTGAAAACTAGCCTATGCCACACCATACCTTACAAGACACACATGATCGAGTGACATACTTATGCAATTTCCCACAAAAACCATCACAACAGGTTTAAAATATAAACATTTATAATAGGCTTACCATGGAGGTTTAGGATAATATTTTTCATATTACTCAGAGGTCTGGTTTTGAATACAATTTTTGAAGGTACTTTATATAATGTTATCTAGTATAAATGATTAATCCCTTTTGACATTTGTACTGGCTACTGTATACAGCTCATCGGGGCAGTCTGATTTTCTATCAGAGTTAGTACTGGAGCCATATGCATGAACATAGCCACTATGCTGTAACTAGCAGTTAGCCAAGGGGTAATCAGCCTTACTTTAAGATTCAAATTAGACCAATCTACCTTTTTGTAATTGACTAATAAGTTATGACCATTCAAGACTAGTGTGAGCAGTTTACGCAGCCAGCCCCTGGTTCATTGTTGGTGATTTTAACATCCATTTAGATAATGAAAGAGATGCATTGGGATTATAGACATTCTGTTCTCTATTGGGGTTAGACAACATGTGTCAGGACCCACTCGTTGTGTCAGGACCCACTCATTGTTGTAATAATACATTAGACTTAATTTTGAAATCGATGTTGCTGACAATGACATTCTGCAGCAGAGCAATAACATCTCAGATCATTATTTAATCTCTTACTCTGTTTAACCAAGGCTGCAAAATCAACTCCTTGTTACAAATATGGTAAAACTATCACTTCCACCACTAGAGATTTCTTCATTAATAACCTTCTTCAATTGTCTCAACTCCTCAGCATACCATCTAGCTTAGAAGACACTTGACTGAATTGAGCTGGATGATGACACTACTGTCTTCTATAGAGCTGCTTTATTGCTTAAAGGGTTAATTCACCCCAAAATGGAAATTCTGTCATTAATTACTCACCCTCATGTTGTTCCAAACCCGTAAGATCTTCGTTCATCTTCGGAATACAAGTTAAGATATTGTTGATGAAATCTGAGATCTCTCTGACCCTGCATAGACAGCAACGCAAATGCAATGTTCCCAAACTCAGAAGCGTAGTAAGTAAGGACATCGGTAAAACAGTTCATGTGACATCAGTGGCTCAACAATTTTGCAAAGCTATGAGAATACTTTTTGTGCGCAAAGAAAACAAAAATAACATAATTTATTCAACAATTCTTCTCCCCAAGTTACCGTCTTACGCCATTTTGGATAGTACCACGACGCATGTGCGCACTTTCCCCTGAACGTAATCAACGTAGGCTAATCAGTGTTGTTTACATTCAGGGGAACACGTGCACATAACCATTTTCATTTCAAATTGGGTGAATTTTAAAACATTGGCACTGTCACTGAACTGAATTGAATCAACACTGAACTGACTCGAGCTAAATAATGATACTATTGTCAGTTACACTTTATTTTGATAGTCCACATTAGACATTCTACTAACTATAAGTAACTTTGTAACTACATGTCAACTACATGTCAACTAATTCTCATTAATTTGTAACATATTTGCAAAGTTTCTCATAGTCAGTATGTTGTATGTTGTGGACCCATCAAAATAAAGTGTTAGAAGATATTAAGCAGACAGTCCACTATTACTCTAATGACTGCTAGTTGACATGTAGTTACAAAGTTACTTACTGTTAGTAGAATGTCTAAAGTGGACTATCGAAATAAAGTGTTACCCTATTGTCTTCGTAGAGCAGCTTGTAACTGAACTAATTTCATAATATTTATGCTTCCACACCAGGTATCCTGTCAGAAAATACCTGTTTTGTCTGGTAACAGAACAACTAGTCCGCAAAATTATCTAATACCCAAAATCTGTTAACAGCAAGCATTGTCTGGTACCCAAAAACTGTAATAACGGTCTTCTTTCAGCCAAGAAATTGACTGAGAATTGCCAGTGAGAAGCAACAGACATGATGATAAAAAATGATGATGATAAAAAGGAGCAGAGTTTATTGTATAAACTTAGTTGCGTATGTTTGAGTCTTCAGACTTCGTCTGACCAGCACAAATTCAACAAGTGTTATTATACTACAAGAAATAGCAATGAAAATTTACTTCTTCACAACAACATCCCCTGACATTAAAACCCTTGAAAGGAGATAATCTCTTATCTCTACTCATGAACACAAATATCCCTTGAAACCACACAGTCATGATGTCAGTCCTGTGTTTCCGTGTCTTGTGTTTCCCTCCCTCTGATGCCCATATTTGGTTATTTTCCTGCTCCTGTCCTCATTGTGTTAATTTGATTCCAGGTGTGTCTTGTCATCACCTCGTTTAGTTGAGTATTTATGGTATGTTCTGCCCCATGTTTCCTGTCCGGTATTGTTCATCAGTCCTCTCTCTACGTGTGTGTTTCTGCCTGATTTGAAGAATAAAGACTGTTTGTTAATTCTCCTTCGACTCCGCGCTCCTTCATCTCTCCGTCTTCTAAACAGTAGGCAGATTGTGACAGAATGCTGGACCAAAACAGTTCAGTAAGCGGTGCCCATTCTCCTCATTTTTATTTTCTCCATTTTTGAAAGTTTTTTTGTTTCCTGGTTTTTTCCCCCGTGGCATGGAAGTCGCCGCTCGCTTTTCCACCCTAGCCCGCAGAGAGTAAGTGTGGGAATTTAGTGAGATTACCGCGAGGACTGCGAGTCCGCCGGCCGCTCATCAGTCAAGTTCGCCAGCTGCTACATAGTCAAGCCCGCTAGCTGCGGCTCACTTCAGTCCCAGAGTTCACTCCCATGTCAGCTCCAGCCCCGGAGTTCTCTCCCATGTCGGCTCCAGCCCCGGAGTTCACTCCCGTCTCGGCTCCAGGCCTGGAGTTCACTCCCGTGTAGGCTCTAGCCCCTGACCGGAGTCCAGTGCAGGCTCCAGCCCCTGACCAGAGTCAAGTCATGTCCCCTGAAGTATTATCCACAGGAACCATTCTAGTCGGTCTTGTCAGTCTTGTCTTGTTTGTTGGGGTTCTTCAGAGGCAGCCTGCTTCTCCTGTCATGGCCACGGAGGCCATTCCCAAGCCGCTTGTTTCTTTTGTTACCTTGATGGAAGCGGTTCCTGAGTTCACCCCTGAGAGGGCCCCTGTCACCACATTCAGCCCAAGGAGGGCTGTTGGTCTCATGTCTGGCCTAGAATGGACCTCAGATTCCAAGCCTAGCCCTGAAAGGGCTCCTGTTCCTGAGTTTAGCCCTGTGAGGGCTCCTGTTCCTGAGTTTAGCCCACGGAGGACTCCTGTTCCTGAGTTTATCCCACGGAGGGCTCCTATTCCTGAGTTTAGCCCACGGAGGGCTCCTGTTCCTAAGTTTAGCCCAGAGTGGGTTCCAGTCCCCGCATCCAGTCCTGAGAGCTCCAGTCCCCGTATCCAGCCCAGGGAGGGCCTCTAGACCCGAGATTCTCCCCAAGTTATTTTTGAGGGAAGAGGCTAATGGGATCCGGCCATAGTGGCCAGGTTGAGGCCAAGGCCACAGAGGCTGGCCTGCCATGGGTCCCCGGACTGTCTATCCCACCATGGCCCCGGAGCTCCCAGCTATGCCCTGGCTTCCCGGACTGCATGCTCCGCCATGGCCTCCCGAGCTCCCTGCTCCGCCATGGCTTCCTGGACTGCGTGCTCCACCATGGCCTCCTGAGCTCCCTTCTACGCCATGGCCTCCCGAGCTCCCTGCTCCGCCATGGCCTCCTGAGTCCCCTGATCTGCCATGGGTCCCGCTCTGGAGGCCGGCCGTCCCCCTAACAGCCTGAGGGGCCTCCAGAGCGCCCACCACCCCTCCCTGTTGGATGTTGATAAGGCGCGGGATGTGCCTTCTGGGAGGGGGGAGTAAATGTCTGTCCTGTGTTTCTGTGTCTTGTGTTTCCCTCCCTCTGATGGCCATATTTGGTTATTTTCCTGTTCCTGTACTCATTGTGTTCATTTGATTCCAGGTGTGTCTTGTCATCCCCTTGTTTAGTTGAGTATTTATGGTGTGTTCTGCCCCTTGTTTCCTGTCTGGTATTTGTTAGTCAGTCCTCTCTCTACTTGTGTGTTCCTGCCTGATTTGAAGAATAAAGACTGTTTGTTAATTCTCCTTCGACTCCGCGCTCCTTCGTCTCCCCGTCTCCTACACAGTAGGCAGATCGTGACACATGAGACTAAACAACAATGAAAAATTGTATAAAAACAATAATCCAGATTTCTCACAATAATATAAATGAGTAATCAATAAATAAATCAATGAAATAAGAATATAAATGGTTTAAAATTATTATTATAAATGATTATATGATTAAATTGAATAATAAAATGATTACATGTAAATGATAAATGATTATAAATTAATAAATGAAGAATAAATGAATATAATAGAGAGAAAGTAAAACAACACTAATGTATGATTGCTCTCTTGAAGCAAAACACACACAGTTTGCATTTGAGGATACTTAGATGCTTCATAATTAATGATTTTTACACAGTTATTAACCTGAACTGAATCAACACTGAACTGACTTGAACTGATTAATTACACTATTGTCTCTGTAGAAGCTGCTTTATAGCAGAACTTGAATTTGTCTTATGTTTGATAAACTTTGCACCATTGATTCTGTTATTTTCCTGTTTATTGCTGTGCTTTAAAACAATCTGTGTTGTATAAAGTGATATAAATAACAGTGACTTGACACGACTTGTGGGGGAAACCGGAGCGCCCGGAGGAAACCCACACCAGCATTGGGAGAACATGCCAACAGGCCAAGCTGTTGATGTGTAAATGTGACAGTAATAATTCCAGACTGTTGTTTTTAACCAATAAATGGTCTTTATGAACTGGTGAGGAAGTTTTGAGCTCTAAAAGTTGTGTGCTGTCATATTACAACCTTTTTTTTTTTTTTTTTTTTTTTTCAAAAGATCAAGGAAAAATTATATCAATTTAATGGTGATATTAGTGCTTTTGCAAGTATCCCATCATTAACAATCCAAAGTGTAAAAATGAAACTCGGCTTAGAGTCATAACATGGATATGGTTATGGAGAAATTGCTCTACGCAGGTGTGATACCATATACGCCAATATTACCAATTCATAAGGACATTCTGCTGTGTAAACATGGACTGTCCAGCACGCACAACTCCAGATGTAACACATTTTTCATTCAAAGTTAGTTTTTCATTATTATTCAAAGCTTCTACAGTTTTGGACTCTTCAGCGTACTGTTAATCATGAATTGCATTATGTTGTGGAAATGATGTCAACTGTGAATTTTAGTAATATTTTTAACTAAACTGTCTCTTGACAACATTGAGCATTCCCATTTTGAAAACTTTTCATATTTCTTCCCTTTATAATGTACCCAGAGGGTAATCTTTGAGGACATTTGTTGTCATTCGAACACACTGCTGTAACTGTTTCAACTGCTGGACTCCAAGGTTATGACTTACACTGGAAAAGTCATTGTTCATACCTAACTTACTGAATCCAAGTTATGTCTACAAATCAACTGTTGGGACATATGTTTCAGTGGGTGTGCACTTCAATTCCAGGAACACATTGTAGTTCTTCTGGCATGAAACGGCAAATTAGTTGTACTATTAAGTCTTACACCTTATTTCCACTGTGGTTCTAAAGCATATTGTAGTGGATTGAATTGCCAAAAATTCTGTCTCCTAATCTGTTTTCCCATGAGCAACTCCAGGAATCTTTTCAGTCTACTGAGGTGATACCAGCTGGACCGGACAAAAGACAAATCATTGTGGTACCATTTTAGTTTGACCTGAACAGATGTTTTAGAATTTTGTTTCACCACCAGTGTTGGGGAAAGTTACATTTAAAAAGTAATGCATTACAATATTATGCTAAAAAGCAACTAATTGTGTTACTTAGTTACTTTTTACAGAAAGTAATGCATTACGTTACTTTTGTGGTACTTTTTGTCACCTGAGCTGGGTGTGCTTGTTTATTTTTAATAACAGAAAACCCAAAAGTTATATTTTTGGCAAGTGTAAATGCCCTTTCACACCAAAAGTGAAATTAATAAGCCTCAGGCTGAAGGAAGAGCCTCTGCCTCTGCACCTCACTCCCGATTTCTCTCAACATGGGGAGCTGTCAGAGAATAAATGGGAAAACAAAGTAACCTGCCTTTGAAAAAGTAACTTACATATTTTCTTGTAAATTTTATTTTTTCTTGTAATGTGTTACTTTACTAGATACTTGAAAAAAGTAATCTGATTTCATAACTCGCGTTGATTGGAGTGCGTTACCCCCAGCACTGTGCACCGACCCAAAGTCTCTATGATATTCTGATCTTTAAATATATTCATCCTTATAAGTCACTCTTTCAGAGCAATTCTATGATTTATTCTATGTTCTATTGCTTGCAACAGCACATCTCTCCGTGGGCAGGCATGAAATGCCCCTTACTTCTGACTGGAAGCAATGGCAAGACTCATTTCTACAGAATGGTTGTTTCAGATGATTCTTTTCATCAAAGCATTAAAAAAAACCTAACCTTCACTCAAATATTACTGAAAGTGAAAGTCGTGACGTATTGTCAAGTATGGTGACTCGTACTTGAAATTGGTGCTCTGCATTTAACCCATCCAAGTGCACACACTTGGATGGGTGATGGGAATAGTGAACAAACACACACACACACACACCGTGAACACACACGCGCGGGGAGCAATTGGGGGTTCGGTGCCTTGCTCAAGGGCACCTCAGTCATGGTATCGAAGGCAGAGAGAGTGCTGTTCATTCACAATCCCCACCTTCAATTCCTGCCGGTGCGAGAATCGAACTGGCAACCTTCAGGTTACAAGCCCAACTCCCTAACCATTAGGCCACGACTTCCCCTATTACTAATATAGGTGAACTCCATAACTGATTATATTAAACTAAACAAACTGAATGAGTTGCAGCATGCTTTGGATCAGACTACAAGAAGAGTAAATGTTGAATGAAGTGTATTTTGCACAGTATTAACATAGGGAGAGATGTGTTTAAGGTTCTGTTATATTGCAGTTGTGGATGAAGAATAGAGCTTGCGGTCGAGAATGGGCTGCAAAAATTTATATTTGCTGCTTAATTGTGTGCATGTGTCTTTGCTATTTACATTAGCACATGCTAACTTTAAGTCTGTAACAATTTCTGCTTTGGAAAAAAATCTTTCATATAGCACAGATGTTCCTGGTACTGAGAGATGAGAAATTATTGTTTTGTCTTTTCCCCAAAACTCCATTGGATCACTTGTTCAGAGGTGTGATTGAAAGATGAAAGGGCATGGAGACACTGCGAGATGGCTTCAAACTGTCCATTGTCCAAGAGCATTATGTTGGTGTTCAAAGAAGTTAAATTTGCACCGTTTCATGTTCTTCATATAATCTTTGAAGCATGAAAAAACGTGCAGTTCCACCATGTTTCCATCTCCTGAATCAGTTTCATCTTTGGCTTGCCCATTTGGACTGTTTCTCTGTGACATTTGGTGTTTGATCAAAAGAAGGTAACCACTCTTCTGCACTGATCTCTAATGGCATTGATCTTGGCTGTTTGTAAGACAACAAAGATCTGTACAACTGAGGCATGGTCTGGAATAAGGAATGTAACTTTGTCTTTTGTTCCCCATGACTCCAGTAAAACAGTCTTTGCTTCTTTAATATGCTCAGCTGTGTGTGTTTCAGGAAACTTTAATAACAATAATCCATATTCATGGGCATCCACATATCAGATGTCAAATCAACACTGCTGCCACCATCTTCACTTTTTTACCTTCACCTTGTTTTTGTACTTTACAGCAACCATGTTCTTCAGTCCGTGTCTTGCTAGAAGCACATATGCTGCTGTGTGAGGCCCTCATCCTCCACCACTGAAAATGATTATGAATCCTTGATGATCATGTGCACTAAAGCCTCAATGTCCTTATGTGTTGCTGAAAATAAAATAAACACACCTTATTATACTATGTGAATTTGTCATTTACAGTATATTGTGTAGTTTTCTGGCTTTCAGGGCATTCAATTTCAGGCACTTTTTTTAAACGTCATTTTTGGCCAATATCCAAGCCAACATCTGCCCATGTTTTGTTTATTTTTATAGTAAAATATGGCAGGATTTTACATCAGGTGATTAACTAGGCATCCTGAGGTGAGCACTGAACATGGATCAGTATGAACACTGAACCTTAGTAGACACTAATTCATCGGCTTACCTTGAGATCAACAACTCTGTAATGCTGGGGACTTTTACAAAGAAACAGAGAAGACGATCCAGTTGCTAACAAACTAAACAAAAGTAGGGAGGTGTAGACAAAACAGAAAATCCAACACAGGGCAAGGCAGGCAAAACAGAACTGAAACAACAAGCACAAAACATCCACAAAAGAAAACATCCATCAATGAACAAGAATAACTAAGAATAGGTGAGGGAAATTATAAGCATTTTGACAGCACTCAAGGGTAACTATACAAAGGCAAAACAGGAACTACGCGTTTGATACACGGTCCGAAGTACTGATTCTAAACAAAATATTTGTAAAGGTTTCAAAGCTCATGATGTGGTGTTTTAAAATTAAATTGTGAAATTAAAACTAATAAAATCTCAATACAGTCAGCCTAACTTTGACAATAGCAGCCCATGAAACTTAACCATAAGCAAGCCAGTCTGGCATAAAAGTATTGTTGGTTCTGAAATGCCACAAAATTAATAAAACCTCCCCCATGAACTATGAACTGCCCCTCTGTGTATCTTTTTTTTTTTTTTTTTGAGTGTGTCCAAGAAATTTGGAAGAAGAAAAAAAAACAAACAAACTTGCATATACTTGGCCTATGTACTCTAAGTAAGTATACTAGGAAGTATACATTAAAGTAAAAGTATATTTGGCCTACTTGTACTTAATCTTTTGATCTAGAAAACTATAATTAGGTATTCTAAGTATACTTGGCTTGTGTTTATTCCTTTGATAAGCCTTTTAAATACTTCATATTCAACATATTCTTGGGTGTAAGCTGACCCATTTTTAATTTATAATTATACTTTATGAAAGTACACTTTGAAGAATACTAATAATTTAATCATTTTTATACTGCCAGTATATTTATATTATTTAGATGAAATTAACACCATACTTGGGCTCGGTTTCACAGACAGGGCTTAGGTTAAGCAAGGATTAGTTCAATTAGGATATTTAAGTAGCTTTTATAAACGTGCCTTAGATAAAAACACTACTGGTGTGCATCTTGAGACAAAACAAAACTGACATATTGTAAATCAGTCAGTACAAGTTTCTTTCAGTTAAAACCGCCCAGACATCCATTTTAGTCTGGGACTAGGCTTAAGCCTTGTCTATGAAACCGGGGGATATTTTTATATTCCTATATTATTTTTATAGTAAGTGTTCAATAAAAAATAGTACGTGTTCAATTAAAAACACACATTTGAATATGTCCTAAGTGCAAGGCGAATCATACATATTTTGGTCCATTTTTTTCAGAAAAGAAAGTTTAAATATGCATATCTGATAAATTATTTATTTGAATATCTTGGAAATAGTGGTGTTCTTGTGTTTTAGTATATTTCTCTTGAACATTTCCTTGCTTTCATGGCACTTGTTTGTAGCAGTCCAACACAACAATCACACATTAAACACAAGTCTCCCCATATCAAGCTCAAAGTACTTTGCACAAACCCAAGTCTCTGTAAGAATACCACCTCCACCCTTGGAGAGGCAGACTTGGCCTGAAATCTTATCTCCACCCTGCCGCTGATAACCGTGCAGCCCCCTCCCAGCCACATGCTCCTGAACGCTCCTTTATGACTCACCCTGTGGCCCGGCAGAGGTGGAGAGCCCTGTGTGCGCTATGGCATCACTGAGGCTGAATAATTTATTATGGCAGTTAAGTGTTTCCATTCGCAGCCAGGGCCACTAAAAACAAGCAGGATCTGGGTTTCTGGGGGGCTCTCTCATAAAATCAAAAATCAAAAATGGATGTACAGGTGCATCTCAATGAATTAGAATGTCGTGGAAAAGTTAATTTATTTCAGTAATTCAACTCAAATTGTGAAACTTGTGTATTAAATAAATTCAATGCACACAGACTGAAGTAGTTTAAGTCTTTGGTTCTTTTCATTGTGATGATTTTGGTTCACATTTAACAAAAACCCACCAATTCACTATCTCAACAAATTGGAATACTTCATAAGACCAAAAAAAACAAAAAACAAAAACAAACAACAACAACAACAACAAAAAAACATTTTATTGAATTGTTGGTCTTCTGGAAAGTATGTTCATTTGCTGTATATGTACTCAATACTTGGTAGGGGCTCCTTTTGCTTTAATTACTGCCTCAATTCGGCGTGGCATGGAGGTGATCAGTTTGTGGCACTGCTGAGGTGGTATGGAAGCCCAGGTTTCTTTGACAGTGGCCTTCAGCTCATCTGCATTTTTTTGGTCTCTTGTTTCTCATTTTCCTCTTGACAATACCCCATAGATTCTCTATGGGGTTCGGGTCTGGTGAGTTTGCTGGCCAGTCAAGCACACCAACACCATGGTCATTTAACCAACTTTTGGTGCTTTTGGCAGTGTGGGCAGGTGCCAAATCCTGCTGGAAAAAGAAATCAGCATCTTTAAAAAGCTGGTCAGCAGAAGGAAGCATGAAGTGCTCCAAAATTTCTTGGTAAACGGGTGCAGTGACTTTGGTTTTCAAAAATCACAATGGACCAACACCAGCAGATGACATTGCACCCCAAATCATCACAGACTGTGGAAACTTAACACTGGACTTCAAGCTTCTCCACCCTTCCTCCAGACTCTAGGACCTTGGTTTCCAAATGAAATACAAAACTTGCTCTCATCTGAAAAGAGGACTTTGGACCACTGGGCAACAGTCCAGTTCTTCTTCTCCTTAGCCCAGGTAAGACGCCTCTGACGTTGTCTGTGGTTCAGGAGTGGCTTAACAAGAGGAATACAACAACTGTAGCCAAATTCCTTGACATGTCTGTGTGTGGTGGCTCTTGATGCCTTGACCCCAGCCTCAGTCCATTCCTTGTGAAGTTCACCCAAATTCTTGAATCGATTTTTCTTGACAATCCTCATAAGGCTGCAGTTCTCTCGGTTGGTTGTGCATCTTTTTCTTCCACACTTTTTCCTTCCACTCAACTTTCTGTTAACATGCTTGGATACAGCACTCTGTGAACAGCCAGCTTCTTTGGCAATGAATGTTTGTGGCTTACCCTCCTTGTGAAGGGTGTCAATGATTGTCTTCTGGACAACTGTCAGATCAGCAGTCTTCCCCATGATTGTGTAGCCTAGTGAACCAAACTGAGAGACCATTTTGAAGGCTCAGGAAACCTTTGCAGGTGTTTTGAGTTGATTAGTTGATTGGCATGTCACCATATTCTAATTTGTTGAGATAGTGAATTGGTGGGTTTTTGTTAAATGTGAGCCAAAATCATCACAATTCAGTCTGTGTGCATTGAATTTATTTAATACACAAGTTTCACAATTTGAGTTGAATTACTGAAATAAATGAACTTTTCCACAACATTCTAATTTATTGAGATGCACCTGTATAGATCTATGGAATTTTTTTCACAGGCAAAAATCAATCAGATTCAAGTTAGATTTTTTTCTTTTACAAAAGTAACTACCCATGTTTGCTGTATTTGAGGTGTTGTTCATGGCGATAACCGAAATGGTGTGGGAGGAGTTACAAATCTGCACTGAAAAAAGTATTTAAACACAATCATAGTTTCCTAATGTGACTTCCACATCATTAAGTAGTCTGAAATTGATTTTATACAGATCAATTAATTCAATTTTATATACACTTTTCATCATAGGACTGAATTGACCCTTCTTAGGGAGTTTGATTGACAGCCAATCTGACCAATCATAATGCTGAATCTGCCATTTTTGTCTGACACACAAACCAAAAAAGACAGTAGATTAACGTTGATGAACTTTAAAAATGGTGTGTATTGACGTCTTTCGGCAGTTGAAATACGATAGCTTATGATGTTCGTTCCTGTTTATTTCATACTATAACTAGTGAAGAGGAAGAGATAATCGGTTCACGTGCCGCTTGAACTGAGGCACTACAGCGATCTGTCACAACACATTAAAGAGACTCAAAATGGTATTTATTGTTTGAATTTCTTAAAAAATAACAAAATTTGAAAGCTGAGACTTTGTTAAAGTAACCTGCTCTATCTTGTCTGTGGGCATGTTGTCAGTTTTCTCTTTGCTCCGCGATGTATTTTTCACTGCGTGAGAACTTGATGTATGGCGTGAGAGCGGCATAGCTTGTCGGATGTAGCAACAGTAATGAAGGGGGCGGGCAGGGATGGATTATAAGGCAGCGGTGCCCTGGGCACAGACTGATTAAAGGCCCCCCCCCCCCCCCCCCCCCCCCCCAGTTGAAAGCCCCCCACCCCAAACGTGTCAACTATATCATGAGATGTCTCGATTCTCAAATATAAGTAAATGGATTTTGGACCTTTATCTCTCAGAGACTCACACACAGTACAGATACGCACTCGCAGACACACGCGGAGACGCAGAAAGAAACTTGTCAGTGCTGCAGCTGCCCCGCGAATTTATCAATAGTTTCGCAGATGAAAAGCTACATGCCATTTCTCAGTAGCGAGGTTCTTGAAGCAGATGAACTTAAAGATTCGTTATTAGTAGACACTGCTGCTGAACACTGTTGAGAGATGCACAGACGCAGGTATTCACACGCACTTAATCGCTCTCTCTCTCTCTCTCTAATAATTGTGTTAGACTGCATTAATAACTGCATTAGCCCGCATATCAATGGCTCAAGCCTCTGTTATTAGCTCTAAAATGACGTTTTGGAAATTGCAATGGAAGGTTTATGAGGTGCGCAAGAAATTAGTTCAACACACAGGAGATTTCAGGATGGAAACATGACAAATATCTTGAAATAAATTATCTGAACAATGTCTTGATGCGTGGTTATGACACCAGGTCGTTAAAATTATTAGAGAAATAATGCACTCCCGAAGTGGTCTACTCCCGTAACGCGATTTCAACAGTGCCCTCTCAGATTTGTGAGGCAAGTGGAGTTTGAATGCAGCTTCCAAAAGACAAAAATAGCAGAATATTTTTTGTTTTATATATATATATTTGATAAATGATCACACTGGTGTGATTAGATCGTACAGTGCGGCACATCATCAGCAGCTAAATTCTAATCTACGTTCGCTCAACTTCGCTAACTGGCACGGAGCCAGAGACATCCGCGTTTGTAGCTACAGCATTGCTCATTATAACCAATCACACATGATTCTGTTGAGCTTATGAGTACAATGGCCAATAAGAGGCGTTCAGATGAGTCATCGCTGAAACAGCTGTGTTTTATTCAGTGTGAACGCTCCCTGAATAAATTCTGCTCTCTGCCGATTTCTCTCATCAGAAACAACAAAGTGCAAATGCGCGTAAGATGTAAGCAAGATACTAATTTCACAATGTAAGCAACTTCAGTGATTAATGAGTTTTTGAGAGTGCTTGAATTCTGGCTAGACTTAAGTCAATGATAATGTTCTTTGATAATGTAAATGCTATTTTGCTCTCTTTCTGTACAATATCAGGGCCAGATTTACCTTATTGTGACATAGGCAAAACGATATTTTGGGCCCCCTTCCTTATTAATAGGTTTATATAATATTACCACCCCAGCAATCAAAAATATTTCGTAATCAGTGGAAACCGTTACAGTGTTTTCTATGGAAATAAGCACTTGCATTCAGTCAATAAAAATCGAACGTCTTAATTTGTTTGAGAATGGAGAAAGACCGTTCCATTAATAAGCTCCAGCATCGTGGCCATATCTGGGCCCCCCTCTGGTCCAGTGACCGGTAGGCCCGTGCATTAATCCGTACCTGGGGGCGGGTCTTTGCGAAGATTCAGTTGTGAGAGTACTAATTAGTTAACAAACTGTTAGTGAGCAATAGCACATTTTAGCTAAATACTAAGTCTCCTAAACTCCTTAAATAAAGCAGCTTTGGCACTTTTTTATTGCCTTTTTCCCCCCATCACATATTTTTAATAATCATTAGATATCAATTATATTAATTAGATATCAATTATATGTCATTCGAAAGCTTAAATACTCAAAATTCATCCTATGAAAACCATTTTGAAATCGTACATTGCATTAATATGAAAAATGGTACTTTAAATCCTTTAGCAGGGTATAGTGCCTAAACAAAATCTCACATGAACTTTAGTTTTGTAATATCAACTTCAAATTTGAAACATACCTCATCTTGACATGTGGCTTTAATTGTATAGCAATTTAAAATTTCAAAATATTTTGTAAAATATTAATTTTAGCCTATATAAAATAAAATAAAAAGTACAGTACATTTTCTTTACAGCAAACTTAAACTTCTTTAACATACCCTCATTTAGACATATGGCTTTAATTTTATGGCAATTTTAAATTTGAAAATATATATTTTTAAGTACTTATTTTAAATAAAATTTAAAAATAGTACACTTAAATCTCCCATTTTTATCATCTTGCTCAAACACGCACACACAAATAATGCTTAATTTCAAAATGTTTTACTCTTCGCATTAAGACCCATGCAAAGCATGCTGGAAACAGAGTACAGTGTACAGTAGTCTGTACATTCATTGAATGCAAAGAAATCAAGTTTAGAAGAGAAACACAATTTTGTTTTGTAGATGACAAATAATATGATAATATGTTTCCCTCTTTTTTAAAGTGTAGTTTAAAACCTAGGGTTTGGGGTTTTTTTTTTTTTTTTTTTTTTTTCATATCACTAACCAGAATCAGAATCAGAATCAGAATGAGCTTTATTGGCCAGGTATGTTTACACATACGAGGAATTTGTTATAGTGACAGAAGCTCCACAGTGCAATAGAAAGACAGCAACAGGACAGGACACAGATAATAAAAGAATAATATACAAATATACAAATAGGCAATGTACAAAATAGCAAAAACACAATATATAATATAAACAATTATGTATGTACAGTTATATGTGCAAATTTGAAATGAAAAAAAAAAAGTATGTGTGGTGAATAAAAAATTTATAATAGTGTTGTGTGTTCCATGTTTATTGTCAAGTGTTCATGAGATGGATTGCCTGAGGGAAGAAACTGTTCCTGTATCTGGTCGTTCTGGTGCTCAGAGCTATGTAGCGTTGACCAGACGGCAACAGTTCAAAGAGGGAGTGTGCTGGATGTGAGGGGTCCAGAGTGATTTTGCCAGCCCTTTTGCTCACTCTGGATAAGTACAGTTCTTGGAGAGTGGGGAGGGTTGTACCAATGATTCGCTCAGCAGACCGGACTACCCTCTGTAGTCTTCTGAGGTCAGATTTGGAAGCTGAGCTGAACCAGACAGTTATTGAAGTGCAGAGGACAGATACAATGATGGCGGAGTAGAGCTGTTTCAGCAGCTCCTGTGGCAGGTTGAACTTCCTCAGCTGGCGAAGGAAGTACAACCTCTGCTGGGCCTTTTTCACAATGGACTCAATGTGATTGTCCCACTTCAGGTCCTGAGAAATTGTGGTGCCCAGGAATCTGAATGACTCCACTGCAGTCACAGTGCTGTTCATGATGGTGAGTGGGGGGAGTGCAGGGGGGGATCTCCTGAAGTCCACGATCATCTCCACAGTTTTGAGCGTGTTAAGCTCCAGGTTGTTAAGACTGCACCAGACAGCCAGCTCCTTTTAACCTCCTGTCTGTAAGCAGACTCGTCACCGTCCTGGATGAGGCTGATCAGTGTGGTGTCGTCTGCAAACTTCAGGAGCTTGACAGAGGGGTCTTTAGATGTACAGTTGTTGGTGTAGAGGGAGAAGAGCAATGGGGAGAGAACACAGCCCTGAGGGGCACCAGTGCTGATGGTGCGGGTGCTGGAGGAGAATTTTCCCAGTCTCACTAGCTGCTGCCTGTCTGTCAGGAAGCTGGTGATCCACTGACAGACGGAGGTGGGCATGAGCAAAAGTATGAGCAATAGTAAAAATGAGGAATAGTAAAAATAATTCTTGACCTTCTAAATGTTTTTGGGTGTTGTTGTATTGCCTGCCTTTTATTTGTAATACAAAATCATAACGTTAAAAATGACACTCAAGTAATTCCACTTAATTATAAGTAACTTTCCATATGAACTAAAGTAAAAAAAAAAAAAAAAAAAAAAAAAAAAAACCATCATAAAACTGTGTGTAATTTTATGGCTAATAAAAAACTTGGCTACTCTAAGATGGATGGATATTGAGGGAAAAGCATTTTGAGGCAACTGGGACTTTCTTAGATTGATTGCTTCCACTTTTAAAATATATTTCTGGGAAGGTGCTTTGTCAGTACTCAGTGAATGGTCATAGGAGGTGTTCTGGCAGAAATGGATCATAAGTCACGCAGAGAATGAGTGAGTATTTCACAAGAGCCATGAATAAGTTGGAAATTTGTTTTCATTGTGAAGACATTCAGTGTGTATTGTATGATAGATCCATGCATTGGTATAAAAATAAATGGTAATGACATCTCATGTTGAAGTCTGCTGGACCTACAAAGTATTTGCTCTTAATTTAGTGAAAGAGAAAAAATGATTTAAGGACAGTGTTGCCACCTTCAGAGCAGTGGAGGACTGATAGAAAGCTATATTATTTTATATGCATGGTGTGATAATAAAGAGATTTAAACTCTTTATTTATCATATTTTAATGCATGACCCAGTAAGGAATACTTTGCTCCTACACTGTTTTAACTAAACAAATTATGATCTTCTGTATACTGTATCTGATTTAAAATATTAGTGATGAGCGGCCTTTTCAAGCAGTCTGATGGAGTGAATGCATAGGGTTGAACATTACTGTTTGTTAGTGTTGGCCTGTGTGTAGATCAGCTAAGATGAAGTGGAGCAAGTGTACAGTATCTCTAAATAAACAAAAAAGACCTATTCATGACCATAGGAATAATAACAATAATATTTGCAGGAGGCTGATTATATCGGATTCATCTCTGCATGGACCTTCAGTGTTAAGGCATGTACATTACAGTCACATTGAGGACATTCATGCTGAGACGGGGATCTTTGCAAGGTATTACTTCCCACTGAAGTACTAAGATGCTGTAGTCTGATCAGCTTAAATCAGTCTTTGTTGCCTTTACGTCACATGCCATGGTTTGTATTGGCATGTTATGAATTACATATGAAAGCTAATGCAACACCCTATTGGTGACTGATTATATTGAATAAATTCTTTATGAAGTGTTTTGATGTTATTTTAATTTAAGTTAACAAACTGAGTTCAGAGCAGCTGTTAGGAATGTGGGTGACAAATTCTTGTGGACATATCAAAACATGGTAAAAACACATTACAAGGAATTTTACCAACATCTGTGTAAGTTCATGGTTCATGGTGTGAGATGAGATGCAATGGCCAAATATGTGCCCGATGCATTTGTACATAAACCAACAATTGATTTGGTGTGGACTGTAGGGCAGTGACAGACTTGTGCTCAATTATATGGAAATAAAACAAATGATGAAACCCTGCTGAAGGCCTGTTTGGGCCAATATATGTTTAAATGTAAAAGTTCCAATGTAGCTCTGCAAATAAAGGCTTTTTAAAGATTGCACTGACATGGAATTTTGTTTCTCTCATGAAGAAGGATCCACTTATAATTGTGTAAAACAAATGACTAACAATAAATAAATAAATAAGTAAAATATTAAACTAATTAAATGAAATAAACAATCAGTATTTATCAAATCTTTCTAGTAGATCAGGGAAGGACAACTTTGATAATGACGAGGGCCAGCACTTTTTCTCCTTTATACCAAGGGGCTAGATTACTAATACATATCCACACGCATTTTACACAGTCTTTCTCAATTTACGTTTTACTGAAGGAAATCAAAGTATAATGTAATTTGTTTTTATTATTTTATTATTATTATTATTATTATTATTGTTTTTATTATTAACTATAAAACTTGTGCTGTTATGCAAATTCTAATGAAATTAGTTTTTAGTTGACAAGCAATATTACCCCAACAAGCCAATGTAAACATCTTAATTAGTGATCTACCGATATTGATTTTTTATAACCTTTACCGATACCAATTATTTGCATGTTTATGTGTCTGATAACTGATATGAAGAACCGATATTTATTTACTGTTATAAAGTAAATAAATGACTGAGTGAAGTAAGTCTATACTTTACTTTGGTTTTTCCTCCTTTCAGTCATCTTAAAAAAAGTGTTGAAAATTAGCAGTCTTTCATGTTAAATTTAATCTTCATATTACAACAATAAAAAAAAAAAAAACATTTTATTTATAAAAAAGCATCAGCAGCAACACTGATATTAACAATAAGCAAAATAAATGTAGAATGTCTAATGTTTTCAAATGGAGAAAATAAAGGACAGGGGTCATATCAACTTCATTTTTAAACTACAGTTTTAGGTTTATAAGCTGTTTAATAGGCTAAAGAGTGAAGAATAATTCACTGGATAATGTTAATTCACTGAATAATATTCTCTGTAATATTAGAATATAACAAACAAAACATCGTATTTTATTGCATTTCTTAACTGGCATGTTATATCAAAATTATTAATAATGTTTTTGTCGTTCTAGATTATGAAATGCCTGCTGACAGCGCGGTTTATCTATGCATTTACACAGACCTATAGGCTACTCAAACTGCGATCGCTCGTGGAGATAATAATTAATTAATTTCTATAGAGACGTATTTATTTAGATGTTTATTAGCTAAATAATGGTTATATAGTAAATGCTAATAAAATTTAGGATGTTTTAAACAAGTGAATCTTGTTAAAAGTAACATGCAGTGGCCTGCTGGAGCATTATTATTTTACGTGACTCTGTGAGTTCGTCTATATTTCTTAGAGCCAAGCTGCACAAACTACATATTAGGCATTACATCTAATTTGTGCATTAATGGTTGTTATGTTAAATAAAGTTTACTAACTAAAGCAAATCAAGTACCCGTGCACGCCGTTGTTGTTGTCTCGTCTCCCCTCAGACGCACTGCAATGGCGATCCTGCACGCAATTCTCAATACACCCACAAGATGGTGGC
The DNA here is from genome assembly GCA_039654775.1 of Spinibarbus caldwelli. Lineage (NCBI taxonomy): Eukaryota > Metazoa > Chordata > Actinopteri > Cypriniformes > Cyprinidae > Spinibarbus > Spinibarbus caldwelli. The sequence continues at coordinate 4,469,866 of CM077234.1, forward strand.
GTTTATCGGTGAATCCGATAGTACAAAACCGATATCCAATTATGGTAAAATGCTTAAATATCGGGAAAATATCGGTAAATCGATATATCTGTCAATCTCTGATCTTAATTGCATTGTTTGTATATTTGCATATTTTTAATTAATAGTCTATAGAACATTCTCAACACAACCTAAGAGGACAGTTAAAAAGTGCTTATTCAAAAAAAAATTCTGTCATGCATTTGGCAAAAATGTTTTGTTGACTATGCATTTTACTTTTGAAATTTGAATTTTTTTGAAAGTGCAACTCTGGCGTCACCGGTGTATCTTTCATACTTTATTTTGATAATGTTAGTAAATGTTGACATTAGAGAACACATCCTACTACACTGTAATTAATATGGGGAGCGGTTGGAAACTAGTGACCTCTCCTGGTTGGAGTTAGTATTAACATCATAAACTGAAAGCAATCTTTCTTTCGAATATTTAAAATTGATCATCTGAGCATAATGTGATCCAGCAGGCTGTACTTAAAAACATTGTGGGCTGTATGTGGCCCGTGGGCCGCCTGTTGCCCATCCCTCTAGTTGATGCTTACCAGAGCACCAGAGATGTTTAAACCTCTGGTTCTTTTCAGTCATTTTTGACCAAAAAAATATTACTTTTTTTTTTTTTTTTCTTCTCAGAGTGGTATGAGATTTGGTAAAAGTTTTGGTACTTGCTATTTGAACACACACACACACACACATTTGTTTCTGTGAATTGTGGGGACTTTCCATAGACTTCTATTACTTCTATACTGACCGATATACTGAAACAATTTTTTCTATACCCTACAATGGCGGATCTAGGATTTTTTAGAAGCAGGGGCCACAACGGGGCCACCATTTACAGAGAGGGGCCAAGTTTACCGTTCAAGTCTTTGGAAACTTTAACAATAACGGCTTAAATATTTCTCTGTGTGTGTGTGTGTGTGTATGTGTGTATGTATGTAAGTATATATATATATATATATATATATATAAACACACACCCACATGTATTCATCAAGAATAACGTACATAATAAAATGTAATACAATATTTGAGGAAAAAATCATTCATATCTCAAGAGGTTGAATCCATCTATTTATTTGGCAATTACTTCCTGACACGCTATACAACAAGGCTATATACATTATTATTTGGACATGTAACATGCATTACATTCTAAATTAGGTCTCTTTCATCTTAATTTAAATTATAAATATACTTTTGTTCAGTGTTAGTTCATGTTAGTTCTTAATGATGCTACATCGTTTTATTTTAATACTACAAATGAATTAGTATTGATAAACATTTACATAGGAAATTAAAATAAAATGCTTTGTTCTGTGTTGTTAACTATTGTTCAGCCTTATTGCAGTGTAGAAATGAAACAGTATGAAAATTTCATATCACGATTATAGTGATCAAAATGATCACGGTTATCAGTATTGTTAAAATGTACTGGAAATGTCTAAAAAGTATAACTATAGTGTCAATTTAAAGAAGATACTTGGCAGCTTGTTGTCCTTAAGCCAGAAAAATAACTACAAGGGCTTGAATTTACAGTTATTAGAAATATTATTTACATTAAGTACCTTTGACAAAAAAAAAATTAAAAATATATAAAATTAGCATTGTTGCTGTCTAGAAACACAATGCAGGTAAAGCCACAAATTGTTCTTTTTCAAATATGAGGATAACTCTATAACTCTTAAGTTTCATGAAATATTTTTTAGACCATGCCATGTGATTTTGTTTAGAGGTGACTCTAAAATGCTAACTAATAGTTACTCACATTATCTAAGCATCCATGCAGTTTATTGTCTTGTGCTGCCCAAACTGCTTTGTCTCCATGCACACATTCACACTTCTACCGGATAGGAGACTTTTAGATGTCTTTAATCATGATGCTAATGTCTTTTATTTATTGCCCATTGTTTATTGAAAACTATCTGCTCACACTGTTTGATCCTACATTTCTTTGATCAAACTTCATTTCATCTCTAACATTTTTATCAAATGTATTCCTTTAAAAACAAACAAAACATTCTTATGGTCTCAAGTCCTGAAGTATTCGTAAAATTTAGGCTAATTTGTCCTATTTGCATAAGGGCTAGCATGTTTAGTCATCAACACAAGATAGTTTATGAGATCAATACTGTTTGTACTAAAAACTCATTTTAAAATGCCACTGAGTGTTTTGAAACAACAATCTGATGAGGCTTCTTATTAATGAGGCAAAAAATACATTATTTTCATACTGTGATAACGGCTATGTCTATTAGCATTGCATTATAAAAATATACTATTCTTAAAAAATAGCTGAAATGGCTTGAATAACACAGATTAACAATATGTGACCCTGGACAACAAAACCAGTCTTAAGTCGCTGGGGTATATTTGTAGCAATAGACAAAAATACACTGTATAGGTCAAAATTATAGATTTTTCTTTTATGCCAAAAATCATTAGTATATTAAGTAAAGATCATATTCCATGAAGATATTTTGTAAATTTACTACTGTAAATATATCAAAACGTCGTTTTTGATTAGTAATATGCATTGCTAAGAATTCATTTGGACAAATTTAAAGGCTATTTTCTCAATATTTAGATTTTTTTGCACCCTCAGATTCCAGATTTTCAAAGAGTTGTATCTCGGCCAAATATTGTTCTATTCTAACAAACCATACATCAATGGAAAGCATATTTATTCAGCTTTCAGATGATGTATAAATCTCAATTTTGAAAAACTGACACTTAAGACTGGTTCTGTGGTCCATGGTCACATATATTGTCGCAATCGTGTGTTTATTGTCTTCATGTTTCATTAGTGAAAACGTTTAGATCTGCTTTATATTCATTTATATTTAGTGATGGGTATGGGATTTGCTGAAACGCCATAAAACGTCTATGAGTTATATGAGTCTGCGCCCTCTGGCTTCGAGGGTGAATTACACCATACATTACAGCAATAATCGAATTCAGTTTTAATGATAACTAAAATGTAAAACAGTAAAACTGACCGTCAAAATTTCATCGTGAAACCAGTAATAGTTTCATTCCTTATTGCAGTGTTACTGAGAATCATACGATGCTTCCACACAGACTACAATAGAATATTATGCACTTTTCACACTATTCCACTATTTTCAGCCAAACAGTTTTAGCACACAGGGTTTATGTGACGTGAGGATCTTTATCTTACTTTCATTTTAAATAAAATGCTACAGTTTTTCTACGTCAATGATGATTCTGAAAGAAAACGCGCTTGGAACCTAATGTTGCTATAGTAACGAACACAACTTCTACCCGAGAAAACGCACACTTTTATTTTAGCAAAAAGTTTGCTTTGTAAAGTAGGTTCAACAGCATTAAGTTAAATAGCGCAAATTGTATTATCAATTGAACTGTGCATATTCGTTTTAGACACTTACTGTTGTAGGCTACATTATGCTCTTGCGCCGTCTATGCAATACATGCACGTCCTTGAATGAGCGGTGCTTTGTAACGTCTGGTAATGTCAATGATGCGACCCATTTCAGGGGTGCCCAAAATTACAATTTTAAATCCGTCAGGGCTATACACATGTACCTTCATATTTACAAGTAAAGCTTATTAAGATGCAGTACACAGGTTGAATTTCAAACGACTTAACGCTAATGTAAATCCGCGATGAGTGACAGGACAGGGGCACTTCAGGGGCCAATCAGATTTCAGCTGGGGCCAGTGCCCCTCTGGCCCCACCCCTAGATCCGCCAGTGATCCCCTAGCCCAACCCTAAACCTACCCCATACAGAAAACCTGTTCGCATTGTTACACTTACAGATAAACATCATTTACTGTTTTTAATACATTTTTTCCTTTGTGGGGACCGCAGGCATTGTCAAACTAAAATACAATGGATTAATTTCATTAAAAAAAAATAATAAAAATAAAATAAACTGACTGCCATACGAGCAAAACCAGAGAGTTAAAGGGCATTTGAAGCAATTTGGGATTTAGCTAACTTCCCATTTAAACCACAGAAAGAGACACCTGCAGATTTCTTGGGATAGGTTTCTTACTTAAGGGCACAAGGGCAAACCCTCAAACTGCCAAGATCTTTAAACAGCCCCTTAAAGAGATAATTCACCCAAAAATGAAAATTTGCTTACCCCCAGGGCATCCAAGATGTAGGTGACTTTGTTTCTTCGGTAGAACACAAACTCACACCGTTGCAGTCTGTCAATCATATAATGGCAGTCAGTGGGACACTGCTTTGAGAGTAAAAAAAACATACACAGACAAAACCAAATTAAACCCTGCGGCTCGTGACGATACATTGAGGTCTTAAGACACGAAACAATCGGTCTGTGCAAGAAACTGAACAGTATTTATATAATTGTTTACCTCTGATCCACTGCAATGTCCAACCTTCCTGAGCGCGTTCACAACAGCCGGCTCGTGACGCGTCAACGTGCTCAGGCATAGTAGACGCATGCGCGGAAGCCATCTGTCGCGCGTATATGTCACTCATTGTTTAGATCGCTTCCGCGCATGCGTCTACTATGCCAGAGCACATTGACGCGTCAGCACCTGACTGCCATTATATGACTGACAGACTACAACGGTTTGAGTTAAAAATCTTTGTTTGTGTTCTACTGAAGAAACAAAGTCACCTACATCTTGGATGCCCTTGGGGTAAGCAGATAAACATCAAATTTTCATTTTTGGGTGAACTATCCCTTTAAGGCTGTTAGGCCTCAATGGAGTGTTGAAAAAGACATTTGTACCAAATGATCTAAACCTTGACTAAACAAGCCCTTTCACACACACAGACTTTTCCAGAAAATTACCGGTAAATTGCCGTAAAGAGATCATGTGTGAACAGGACCTTTTCAAAAATACCGGTAAATTCGTTTCGGCAATTTACCGGTATGAGTTGTTGTAACATTACCAGTAAATTGCCGGAATTCTGCTGTGTGTGAACGCAGAAGGAAAATTACTGGTATGAGCATGTACGAGTTCAGAACGCGCTGACGTAAGACGTCTACTCCGGGCCAATCATAACATTCTGACGCAGATGACGCATTCACTCCACTCTTCCCCATGTATAATCCGCCCATGTCCATCGCACAGACCTCTGTGTAACCTATACACATGCGTTTTCTTTCTCAACTGTTCACATTTACTTAAGAAAAAAACTGGATACTTGCTAGGAAGGCCATTTTTTGCATAAATTTGTGTGTATTTGGCCACTTAAGCTCAACAACAAATTTTGGATGTGACTGTGAGCGCTCAGCCTTGAAACAGCCTCTGGAGCGCACGAGTACAGATTGGCTTAAAAAGATGTGCAAATTATAAATTTTTGTGACGATGTAACAATGACCTGATTAAGCAAGTGACAATTTTGTCAACTGTCCCGAAATGCAAGCGAAAGTCTTGGATCGGTGTGCAGGAGCTCGTTGCAGACGAGATGCGCTGATGTGAAGCCGCTTTGAGAGAGTGAAAGAGAGAAGCTGAATCACTCACTCTGTTTTCAAATGACTGATTTAATCTGATATTTCGTGTGGATTTATTTACTCATATAATCTACTTGCTATCTTGAATAAATGTTTGCAGGAATTTACCACATTATAATATTGAAAGCTGCGGGGATGAGTAAAACTATGTGATCTACACAATCCCCGACGAAATTCTGGACATGATTAATTATAACTCTATTACAGAGATTTGTGAAATAAAATTCCATTATTTTTTAGTAATTTTTTTTTTCCCCCAAACCTGGAAATTGCTGTTTCAAAATGTCATGGCTTTTTCAGGTTTTTCATGTACGAATCCTAATAAAAGCAACTGATGCACGCTGTTAATCACTTAAGCTGGCCCACCAATGTGATCGGCTGAATGCTCCGTTACCTCTCCCTCCTCTAATCACATGCCGGATCCGTGAACCCGCTTTGTTCCGGGACCTCGAAATTTACAAATTAAGCACTGGTTTGTAGTCGTCTATTACGATGTCTCTGGGACAAAAGCAGCTGCACGAATGCGAAAGCTTGAAACAAAAATGAAACCATCAACAAAAAGACTGACCACATATAGGCTACCCCTCCATGTTTACAAATACAAGTGCAGGAGGTGTTTGGAGGTTAACGATGTCACAGAATTTACCAGTATTTTGGAATGGATGTGTGAATGGTGCTTTTCCGGAAAAAAAGACAGAGTGTCGTTGCCTGTGTGAACAGCGCATTTTTGAATTTACCGGTAAAGTCATTCCGGAAATTTTACGGCAATTTACTGGTATTACTGTGTGAAAGGGGCTAATGAGTTTGGAAAGATTATAAATAGTAAATAATCAGAGTATTTGGTCAAATGAATGACATGTCTAAATAAACGTAATAACTACTTAAAGATGAAGGGCCCTATTTTAACGATCTAAGCGCATGGTCTAAAGCGCATGGCGCAGGTGCACTTAGGGCGTTTCCAAATCCACTTTTGCAAGTATAACGACGGGAAAAACGTTCGGCGTGGTCTAAAAGGGTTGTCCCTATTCTCTTAATGAGTAATGGGTGTGTTTTTGTGCATAACGTGCATTAAACCAATCAGTCTCATCTCCCATTCCCTTTAAGAGCGAGTTGCGCTCGCGCCATGGGGGATTCGCTATTTAAACAGCGGAATTTTAAGGTGCACAGACTGAATGCATATCCAGAGAGCAAACTGATCTGCTCATGTGCGGGCAAATAGGTAGGCTAATTCTGATACACGCAGTGACTATCCATTATGACATATATGACATTTTTATATTTATGTAGCCTACACAATAATATTCTTTTACACTGTAATCCTTTCATTTTTAATATTTGGCATGTTTGTGTGCTGCTGCGCATCCTGTGTGTAATAAGCAAAGTGAATGCGCGTTGTGGACCCGCCCATTTTCTATTAACGCGCTTTTTAAATAACTAAAAAAAAAAATTGCGCCATTGACTTTAGACTAGGTTTGAGTTGGTCTATGGCGCAGTCTATTTTCCGTTCCTCAAAATAGCAACGCGCCAACAATGCGCCTGAACACACCTCTTTTTTAGACCAGCACGTCCATGGGCGCACAAATGGGCACAAATGCATTTGCTATTTAAACAACGCAGTGCAGGATGGGAAAATGAGAACTGAATCGGGCTGAAACTAGCAAAAACACTTGCGCCGCGCCTTGCGCTGCATTGTGCCGGGTGTATGATAGGGCCTGAAGTGTCAAATGGAAGAGAAAAATAAGGTTTTGCCAGAAGCAAGATGCAGCTAATCAAACTAGACATTTTAGAAACAACATGTTTACAAACAGCGTTATCTCTTTCCCAGAACTCACAAATGGTCCCTTCCACAAGTGTTTTTTTTTTTTATATATTTTTTTTTTTTTTTTTTTGGCTCTCTTCTTCACTGAGGTCCAACATAAAACAACAAGGCTGATTTCCTGTAACCCAAACCTCTCACAGCAAACCAGAGTGAGAGGAAGAAAGACCTGCAGCAAGCCTGGAGCAGCCAACACATGAGTCAGGTTCCACATTCAGACATGTTCTAATTGGGCTGTTCTCAAGCTGTGTATGTATATTTGCATGAGTTAGAGCCACAGACAAAAATAAATGTCAGACTTTGGAGATCAGTTTTTAGTGGGCCTTACTAGATTTTTACATTTTCTGAAGAAAACCCCACCGCCACAATGCTAGGGTATTTTGAATGATTTTTAGCACAGCTCTCCACAACAATCTTCATGATTTGAGGTGTCATTTCTGTCTGTTGCATGTTTGTGCTAATTATAGTCCTATATATCTTCCACCATATGCCATATAAATGCATGAAAATTCATGTGGTCGTCTTCAAAGAAATTAACAAAATTAGTTAGCAGTGATAGCCAAGATTATTTTTGATATGCTTGGTAATAACAAGCGCAAATTTATAACCAATAGTACTCAACTTCATAATCATTCTACCCAAACTGTACGCTGGAACCAAGCAAAACCACTCTAAAGAATCAAAGTCCACACCCTCATCAACCTTTTCCCATAACTGAGGCTGAAACTGATTGATTTACCATCAATAGAGACACCCATCTTCCCAGAGTTGCCCACCCCAAGTCCATCATGTAAACAGACCAGTAAGTCAAGGCCAGTAAAAATTACTAGCGTCTCCGCACCATCCGCTGCGAGGCAGAGCCGGATCTCAAGTACAGCGACTGTGGTTGGGCCAGACCGCCGCCACTTCCTCACATTGCATGGCTGCTTCTAACCACACCAGTATGTGTTCATTCTCTCCATGTCTTCAGGCTACCCAATCCAAGTAGCTGAAAGGTACGTGTTAAGAGTTTACACAGAAAATCCCAAAAGAGCTTGCTGTTTATCACGCAATGGAGAGGAGAGCAGTCAAGCGAGTATCCTTGGGTTTAATGCTTAGGATGGGTCAATGTGCCTAGATTTTCCACAACAGAAGTGAAACACGCAAACAAACACTGCACTTATGCTGGATATACACTGCACAATTTTCACTTGCTGACAGGAGATCATCGACAAAAGCCCGAAATCTGAGGCAAATTGGTGCATGTTCATGTGAATGATGATCACATGAAGCGAATCAAAGATGCAGTCTGAGAAAAGTTCTAATGCATCACAAATTCCATAGGAACATTTAGGAGACTAAACATCCGGATGCTATGTCAGAAATATCGAATACTTCCTTACTACATAGTATGTGAAAAACATAACGCCAAAAGAGCAGTATATCTAAATTGACAGTATTCCAAAAACAGTAAGCAAAAAGTATTTGGATGAGTCCTTCCACTGGAATTATGAAGTACTTATTTAATGGACAGTTTACTATCCCATGAGGCCACAGGAGAGGATTTATGAATGGGAGTGAAGTGACGGAATGACTGGTAGGTGACATTAAGAGCATGGCTGATGTAATAAATCTGAAATTCATTCATACTATGAAGTATATAGTTTTTTAATGATTGCAATGCAAGTTCTAATTCAAACGTAGTACCTATTCAGTACGCAATTTTCGTTGTACCGAGAGTATGAAATGTGTTTACAATGTGAAATGTGTTTTGACTGGAAATTACATACAGCCTACAGCCAATGAGAGAGCATGATACAGGGCAAGGGAAATCTCAGGCAGAGGAGACATATTATTACGTTATGTATCATGTCTCGTGCATGCAATGTGTACATGAGACAGAGTTGTCGGAGATTCTTCCTAGTGAAATATTAAGTAACGTGACCCCCAGTCGCCAGTCTGTTGTGTAATGCTTGCTCGTTTAAAAAAGGAAAAAAAAAAGGAAAACTAACACTAGCTTGCTCTATTCTTTTTCTGTTCTACCTGTTTTCTTTTTATTATATAATTAATTATTATTATTATTATTTTTTTTTTAAAATCTTGCTACGTGTGCTGCATTAAGCTAACTGAGACTTTTTATAACACTTGCATATCTTTGTTCTATTGTTGATTTTTATTGCTTCCATTGCCCTCATTTGTAAGTCGCTTTGGATAAAAACGTCTGCTAAATGACTAAATGTAATGTAATGTAAATGTAATGTGCAATCCACAGCAGCTTCATGATACAGGAAAGTTGTGTAGTGTGAAATTAATAGGAAGTCATTTTTACAGGACTTTCTCCAGAAGTCAAGACTCCAAGGGGTCCTCTATCCTTGCCAGAAGAAAACATCTATGATTTTAGCACACATTGGTCTCTAACTTTTTTGTCAAAGTCACACAGTCACACATCACGGTGGCGAGCAGATGCTTAACTTCTTGTGCCAACAGAATGCTGTAATAACAAGGTTCCTCCACAAGTGTGTCAGTCTAAGGGGGAATTTACATGACACCATTTTCAACCATTTGGCCATCCATTTACACAATGGCATTTTGGGGGCCTGAAAGCACAGGCATTTGAAAATGGGTTTCAAACTGCAAGTTTTTTTTTTTTTTTTTAAAGATATTGTTATTGACTCCGAATTTGTAAACCACAGAAAGATGAATTTGTGAAAACAGTGACATCATGTGCATGTGTATTACATTTTCAGTCTATAGGTATGTGCGCAGGTGTGCAGTGTTTCTTTACAAACTGACATCGCCAACTACTGGCCTGGCATGCATAATACAAAGTTTTTAGTTGCTTTCAAGGATCAGTGTGAACAGGGACCGTTTTGACAATGTTGTCGTCTGTATGTGAAACTTTTCAAAAGTGCAGAAAAGAAACTTACATTTTTAGTACATTGTTGTCATGTAAAATGAATCAACGTTGAACTAAATAGAGATCAATAATGGCACTATTATTGTTTGTAGATCTGCTTTTTAGCTAAATTGGATTTGTTTCATAATTGATGAACTGCAACACTGACAGTTCTTGACCTACATTGAATCAACATTGAACTAAATTGTTGAATAATGACATGATTGTCTTCTGTAGAGCTACATAAGCAACACTGACACTGCTAGTTTTCTGTTTAATACTGTGAAGCTGCCTTAAAACAATTGCTGTATTGTTAAACTGAAAATTGGTTATCAACAAATCAATCCCCTCACAGAAAAGTGACATTCAAATAGTGACAATAAAGAGTGTCTGAGTTTATTTTACACTTGCCTTGATCACAAAAAATACAGTAAATAAATATAGCATTATGAGTTTACACTTATCAACGAAGTAATTTAAAAAATCACCACACATGAAACAATGACAATTAAGCAGGACTCGATAGAATGCATTACTGTTAAAGGATTGACAATGTACAGAACCTTGTGTCACAATTTACACAACAACACTAAATTGATTACAGTGTTTAAATTAGGCCGTAGTTCATTTGTTTCCTTTCAGTGGGGTGAAGTTGCTAAGCCATGCAAAATGACACTGGTTGCAGATCTATGTGGACCTGAGGAAAAAAATAAAGACATTTGCTGTGATCCTCAATAGAGCTCAACAGTCACATTATGAAAGTAAAACTAGCAATCAAAACTATAGCAAAAACAATAACAACAACAGTATGCTCCTGTAGATACGGTTTTAACTTGATCCAACAATCAGACACTGTCAGACATCATGGAAAACAGCAGCGAGTGAAAGTTGAAGGGATACTCCACCCCACGTCGTTCCAAACCCGTAAAAGCTTCGCTCGTCTTCGGAACACAGTTTAAGATATTTTGGATGAAAACCGAGAGGCTTGTGACTGTCCCATTGACTGCCAAGTAATTACCACTGTCGAGGCCCAGAAAAGTATGAAAAGCATCGTCAGGATAGTCCATCTGCCATCAGTGGTTCAATCTGAATTTAATATAACGTTCTCATTATAATGCTTATGGCAGATTTGTGCTATATTTTCATCTACATTATCAAGTGATTCCTGAAATCGCCTGCACGTTTTCAAAGCTATATGAAGTACGAAAACTATTTTAATTGAAGTACGCCTACTGTTGAACAAATATGACAAAAAAGCTGCATTATTATAACACTGGTATTTTTAAAAAAGAAAAATCTAAAAGCAACATGACAGTCTCAAATAACTCAGTCAATATCGGGCATTGCATTTGAGGATGAAACTGAACACTAGGTAATATGCAACACATTCAGCATGTTAATAAATGTTAATATCCCAACGCATCCATTAGATTAAAGGTGCAATAGGTGATTGTCTTCAGAAACATTTTTTGTTATGCTGGTTGAAAGTCTCTTCACATCCCGATAGCAATCATTAAGTTAAGTGGTCTAAATGTATTTATATGTATTTCAATCAAAACGCTCGGTCCGAGTGTTTTGATTGACTTTCCTACCTGCCTGTCAACGTGTATTTGCATACCTCTGCGCACCCAGTTCGCGCAGACAGGATACATCATCAGTGCGTTCACGCACGCTGTGTGGACAGATCGAAAGTGGCAGGCAACATGATCAACCTGATCAACAACCTGATCTTCCTTCCTGGTATTGTAGTACTTTTACTAACTGTACTATAAAGTTTTTTCTGATCTATTTGCGAACTTCATGTTCATGTGCTCAGGAGGCGTGGCTTTGGACGGCGATTTGCAGGGAGGGTTATCAGTTTCAGTGCTATCAGGCTAAAGTTAGCAATTTCCAAGATCTCCTACTGCACCTTTAATCGGATTGTGTTCAAAATAACAGCAGTGTGTTTAAAAAAGCGAGTAAAGCTCAAAATCTTTATAATAACTTTTACTTCAATACAAACAAATGCATTGGGAACATTGCACATTCTATTCTAAATCAAAATATAAAGAAAAATTTAGCAAATTTGTTATTACTTTACAGAAAGTGAAGAAAAAGGAATATTAAGCTGTTCAAAAAAATAGCAGTGTGTGTCTGCATTTTTCTTTACAAAGTCAAACATTTACTGTATAAACAGAAAAATGCTTGAAGATTTAGCTTTCTTGTGAATGACTGAACTAACATTTAGTTGTATAGCCACGGTTTCTGAGAACTGCTTCACATCTGTGTTGCATGGAGTCTGGCACCTGTGAAAAGGTATTCCAGCCCAGAACGATTGGACTACATACCACAATTCCTCTGCATTTCTTGGTTTTGCCTCAGAAAACAGCATTTTTGACGTCATTTTTGATGTCACTCCACAAGTTTTCTATTGGATTAAGGTCTGGAGATTGGGCTGGCCACTCCATAACGTTAATCTTGTTGGTCTGGAACCAAGATGCTGCTCATTTACTGGTGTGTTTGAGGTTGTTGTCTTGTTGAAACACCCATTTCAAGTGCATTTCCTCTTCGGCATAAGGCAACATAACCTCTTTAAGTATTTTAATGTACTCAAACTGATCCATGATCCCTGGAATGCGATACATAGTCTACGTGTATGAGAATGTTGAGTTTTGTCATACACGTAATATGAGAAACATCCCCATATCATGATGCTTGCGCCACCATGCTTCACTGTCTTCACAGTATACTGTGGCTTGAATTCAGTGTTTGGGGGTCATCTGACAAAATGTCTGTGGCCCCTAGACCCAAAAAGAACAATCTTGCTTCCTCAGTCCACAAAATATTGCGCCATTTCTCTTTAGGCCAGTCAGTGTATTCTTTGGCAAATTGTAACCTCTTCATTTTTTCAACAATGGGACTTTGCAGGGGCCTCTTGCCGATAGCTTGGCTTCACATAGGCGTCTTTTAATTGTTACAGTACTCACAGGTAACTTTAGACTTTCTTTGATCACCCTGGAGCTGATCATTGGCTGAGTCTTTGCCATTTTGGCTATTCTTTGATCCATTCGAATGGTAGTTTTCCGTTTTCTTCCACATCTTTCTGGTTTTGGTTGCCATTTTAAAGCATTTGATATCATTTTAGCTGAGCAACCTATAATTTTCTGCACTTCTTTATATGTTTTCCCCTCGCTAATCAACTTTTTAATCAAAGTACGCTATTCTTTTGAACAATATCTGGAATGACCCATTTTACTCAGATTTTCAGTGAGAAATGCACAGTACAACATTTGCTGCCTTTGTCCTTAAATAAGGGCCACTTGTTTGACACCAGTTTTTTTACAGAATGATTTTCCTCTCTAATTAAACTCCACACTGCTATTATTTTGAACATGCCCTTTTCAATTAATGATTCAATTACACAGAATCAACAGCATGCATGTCATGACTGTTGGGTCTGTTGGTTTTCTATTACTCTACCACACCTACTAGTAAAACATTTGCCATGTAGAAATATAATTTCTACCAAAAACAGTGATTGTTCCTGTTAGTGATGTTGGACTGCTATTATTTTGAACACAACTGTATGTAGCTAACCTAGACATCACTAACGTGACTTCGAAGCCATGTTTTCTCTCTTCTCAAATCTATACTTTGAACTAATCAGATTTCAGGATGCCGCCCAAAGTGCTGCTATAACCAATCAGAAAAAAAAAGTATATATATATATATATATATATATATACATATACATATACATATATACATTGGTGTGAAAAATTGTTTGCCCCCTTCCTGATTTTTTATTTTTTGCATGTTTGTCACACTTTAATGTTTAAGATCATCAAACAAATTTAAATATTAATCAAATATAACACAAGTAAACACAACATGCAGTTTTTAAATGAAGGTTTTTTTTTTTTTTTTTTTTTATGAAGGGAAAACAAAATCCAAACCCACATGACCCCAAAGTGCTGCTATAACCAATCAGAGAGAGAAAAAAAAAAAGTATATATATATATACACACACACACACATTGGTGTGAAAAATTGTTTGCCCCCTTCCTGATTTTTTTATTTTTTTGCATGTTTGTCACACTTTAATGTTTAAGATCATCAAACAAATTTAAATATTAATCAAATATAACATAAGTTGAGTTGAGTTGAGTTGAGCTTTATTGTCATTCCGCTACATGCGGGGGCATACAGTGGAACGAAATGTCGTGCCTCACAGGACCACGGTGCTACATAAATACAGGCATACAGCAATGAAGTAAAACAATATAAACCTATACACAAACTATCCTACTGATAGATTTTGACTATAAATATACTATCTATATAAAAAAATTTACCTATACATAAAGTAAAAAATACAAACTATACAAACTATACGAATGCTTCAGATAAATACTGTACATGTGCAAAGAGAGACAATGTGAGTTCAAGCAGCTGGCTGGGGAACAGTGCAGGATGATTTGTAGTGCATGAGCATGTAAACATACATATATTACTGATATTACTGAGTCTTTTTGTGGGATTTGTGTGCACACAGCAGTGTGTGTGAAAAGTGACTAGTGCGCATAGAGGAAGAGAGTGTGCTACTATAGGTGGTTTGTACAGGCCCACTCACCTGTAGCACTCTTCGATTGCACAAGCAAAGTTCCATAAGTTCCAGATGGTCCATGTTTCAGGAGGTAGGGGGTTTGTATGGGGATTCAGAGAGGGGCGGGGTGACTTGAGTTCAGGGCTCTCACAGCCTGGGGGAAAAAGCTGTTGAGCAGTCTGGCAGAGCGGGCTCTGATGCTCCGGTACCGTCTACCTGATGGTAAGAGCTGGAAGAGACTGTGGGAGGGGTGTGTGGAGTCCTTTACGATACTGTTGGCTTTGCTGGAGCATCGTTTGAGGAAAATGTCCAGGATGGAGGGGAGAGGGGCACCGATGATCCTTGCAGCTGTGTTCACTGTCCGCTGGAGGGTCTTGCGGTCTGCTGCAGTACAGTTCCCGTACCAGACAGTGATGCAGCTGGTCAGCACACTCTCAATGGTGCCCCTGTAGAAAGTGGTGAGGATGGGTGGAGGGAGACTTGCTCTTTTCAGCCGGCGGAGGAAGTGTAGGCGCTGTTGTGCCTTCTTGGAGAGTGACATGGTGTTGGTGGTCCAGGTGAGGTCCTCTGTGATGTGCACCCCCAGGAATTTAGTGCTGCTGACTCTCTCCACAGGCGAGCTGTCGATGGTCAGTGGGGGGTGATCAGCGGAGTTTCTCCTGAAGTCCATCACAACCTCCTTTGTCTTCTCCACATTGAGGGACAGGTTGTTTGCATCATACCATTCAGCCAGCTGTGCCACTTCCTCTCTGTAGTGCGTTTCATCGTTGTTGCTGATGAGACCTACCACTGTTGTGTCATCAGCGAACTTGATGATGTGGTTGGAGCTGAACTTGGCAGTGCAGTCGTGGGTCAGCAGCGTGAAGAGCAGCGGGCTGAGCACACAGCCTTGTGGGGCACCTGTGCTCAGTGTGGTAGTGCTCGAGGTGTTGTGGCCGACACGGACTGACTGAGGTCTTCCGGTTAGAAAGTCCAGAATCCAATTACAGAGGGAATTGTTAAGGCCCGGTAGGTTTAGTTTATTTGTGAGCTATTGTGGGATTATTGTGTTGAATGCTGAGCTGAAGTCAATGAACAGCATTCTAACATAAGAGTCTTTATTTTCTAGGTGGGTAAGAGCCAGGTGGAGGGTGGAGGAAATTGCATCGTCTGTGGAGCAGTTTGGATGGTATGCAAACTGGAGCGGATCGAGTGTGTTGGGGAGACTGGTTTTGATGTTGTGCATGACTAACCTCTCAAAGCACTTCATTATGATTGGAGTCAGTAATATGGGACGGTAGTCATTTAGACAGGACACAGGTGATTTCTTTGGTACCGGTATGATTGTTGTGGATTTGAGACATGTGGGGACGACTGCCTGGCTCAGCGAGGTGTTGAAGATATCTGTTAGGACATCTGTCAGCTGTACAGCACAGTCTTTCAGTACACGGCCAGGTATGTTGTCGGGACCCGCAGCCTTGCGTGGGTTAATCCTAGATAGGGTCTTCCTTACGTCGGCTGGAGACAGACAGAGCGCCTGGTCGTTGGGAGGTGTGGGCAGTTTTTGTGCAGGTGTGTCATTCTGCATTTCAAACCGTGAATAAAAGTGGTTGAGTGTATCTGGGAGGGATGTGTCATCATCACAGGCCTGTGGCGGGGGCTTGTAGTCTGTGATGGTCTGAATGGCTTGCCACAGACTCCGTGTGTCTCTGCTGTCTGTGAAGTGATTGTTGATTTTTTGAGCATATGACCGTTTTGCATTTTTGATGCTGCGGGACAGATTGGCTCTTGCTGTTTTGAGGGCTGCTTTATCTCCTGATCTGAAAGCTTCATCTCTGGTCTTTAGCAGCCCACGAACCTCTGCTGTCATCCATGGCTTCTGGTTGGCGCGTGTGGTGATGGTCTTTGTGACTGTCACATCATCTGTGCACTTTTTGATGTAAGCAGTCACAGTTTCAGTGTACTCCTGTAGGTCTGTGTGGTTGTTGTAAGTGGCTGCCTCTTTAAACATGTTCCAGTCTGTGTCCTGGAAGCAGTCCTGCAGTGCAGAGGTAGCATTTTCTGGCCATACTGTGATCTGCTTTTGAACCGGTTTGGTGAGTTTGAGAAGTGGGCTATATGCTGGGATTAGCATAACAGAGATGTGGTCCGAGTACCCGAGGTAGGGGCGGGGTTCGGCTTTGTATGCGTTCTTAACTGTTGTGTAAACAAAGTCCAGTGTGTTGTTTCCCCTTGTTGCAAAGTTCACATGTTGGTAGAACTTTGGCAAACCTATCTTTAAGTTTGCGTGGTTGAAGTCACCGGCTATGATGAAAAAGCCGTCTGGGTTATTTGTTTGTTGTTCGCTGATGGCGCTGTACAGCTCGCGAAGCGCGTCCTTAGCGTTTGCACGGAGGAATGTAAACCGCGACAATAACAATGGCCGTGAACTCCCGCGGCAGATAGAATGGTCGACACTTCACAACCATAAACTCCACCAGTGATGAACAGTGTTTAGATACTACCGCAGCATTGTTACACCATTTTTTGTTGACGTAAACACACAAGCCACCCCCGCGAGTCTTACCAGACAGTGATGAATCTCTGTCCGCTCGGTAGCAGGTTAGGCCATGCAGCTGAATGGCGGAGTCCGGGATGTTGTCGTTTAGCCATGTTTCAGTGAAAACAAACACACAACAATCCCTTGCCTCATGCTGTGTAGATCGACTGAGTTGAATTAAGTCCAGTTTGTTTTCCAGAGAGCGAACGTTTGAGAGCATGAGTGTTGGAAGAGCCGGTCTTGTGGGGTTAGCCCTCAGCCTAGCTCGTATACCTCCGCGCTTACCGCGCTTCCATCCTCTCTCACACCGCTTGCGACGCCGCCTTGTGCGGGAAGCGTCAGTAGGCGAGGCCGCGGTCTCGAGGTCCGGCTCCAGCAGTAAACAAAGGCCTCGTAGCTTCTCAGTAGCCGCCGGTGAGAGTTTGTGTTTGTATGTGTTGTCGATATCCAAAAGGCTTTGGCGATCATAGATGTATCCCGGAGTGATCTCCCGATGAATTAGCGGTAAATTGACACTATTTAGAGACGAACAGACGACATTAAAAGACATAAAAGCACCGTCTTTGGGATCCGGAGAAGCCGCTGCGTCTGGTCGCGCCGCCATCTTGGACAGAAGTATTGGCCGCCGCCATCTTGGACAGATGTAATGGGACACACACCTTCCAAAAAGTAAACACAACATGCAGTTTTTAAATGGAGGTTTTTTTTTTTATGAAGGGAAAACAAAATCCAAACCCACATGGCCCTGTGTGAAAGTGTTTGCCCCCACAGTGAGAGCCATTATCCACAAATGGTGAAAACATGGAACAGTGGTGAACCTTCCCAGGAGTGGCCGGCCGACCAAAATTACCCCAAGAGCGCAGCGACGACTCATCCAAGAGGTCACAAAAGACCCCAGAACAACATCCAAAGAACTGCAGGCCTCACTTGCCTCAGTTAAGGTCAGTGTTCATGACTCCACCATAAGAAAGAGACTGGGCAAAAATGGCCTGCATGGCAGAGTTCCAAGACGAAAACCGCTGCTGAGCAAAAAGAACATAAAGGCTCGTCTCAGTTTTGCCAGAAAACATTTTGATGATCCCCAAGACTTTTGGGAAAATACTCTGTGGACTGACGAGAAAAAAGTTTAACTTTTTGGAAGGTGTGTGTCCCATTACATCTGGCGTAAAAGTAACACAGCATTTCAGAAAAAGAACATCATACCAACAGTAAAATATGGTGGTGGTAGTGTGATGGTCTGGGGCTGTTTTGCTGCTTCAGGACCTGGAAGACTTGCTGTGATAAATTGAACCATGAATTCTGCTGTCTACCAAAAAATCCTGAAGGACAATATCCGGCCATCTGTTCGTGACCTCAAGCTGAAGCAAACTTGGGTTCTGCAGCAGGACAATGATCCAAAACACAACAGCAAGTCCACCTCTGAATGGCTGAAGAAAAACAAAATGAAGACTTTGGAGTGGCCTAGTCAAAGTCCTGACCTGAATCCTATTGAGATGCTGTGGCATGACCTTAAAAAGGCGGTTCATGCTCGAAAACCCTCCAATGTGGCTGAATTACAACAATTCTGCAAAGATGAGTGGGCCAAAATTCCTCCACAGCGCTGTAACAGACTCATTGCAAGTTATCGCAAACGCTTGATTACAGTTGTTGCTGCTAAGGGTGGCCCAACCAGTTATTAGGTTTAGGGGGCAAGCACTTTTTCACACAGGGCCATGTGGGTTTGGATTTTGTTTTCCCTTCATAATAAAAAACTTCATTTAAAAACTGCATGTTGTGTTTACTTGTGTTATCTTTGATTAATATTTAAATTTGTTTGATGATCTGAAACATTAAAGTGTGACAAACATGCAAAAAAAATAAAAAATCAGGAAGGGGGCAAAAATTTTTCACACCACTGTATATTTTTTTTTCCTTTCTCTCCACGATCATCTTTTTCATGATCCATCTTCGCTGTCAAGGCCAAATACTCGAGTACTCGATCACTGTTCCACATCCCTAGTTGGGACAGCAGGAAGCCAGGGTAAAGCTAGCAGATGCCACGGCAGACCAAGAGACCATTATGGCCGAGTCAAGGACTTTCATAGCAGAGTCGGTGCAACAGGGTACCATAGCAGAGCAGAAGACCATTGGGGATGTAGTGGTCACAGTGGAACTGAGACAAAGATCATAGGTTGAAGGTTGGCTTCTGTGGCCGTAGCGGAGAAATGCCACAAATGTGACACAAATGTGGTCATAACAGAGCTGATAGACAGAGTTCAGGATTGGCCTCAGTGGATGTAGCGGAGCTGGCAGGGAGCACAGAGAGTTTAGGGATGGTCTCTGTGGCCGTGACAGAGAGCACAGAGAGTGCGAGGGTAGCCCTGAGAGTTAACAGAGCCAACAGGGGCACTGAGAGTTCAGGGACAGACTCTGTGTCTGTAACCAAGCAAAAAGACAGCTTAGGGGATGCTGTAGTGGACACGGCCACCTCAGAGGAGCCCCAAATACAAAATGGCGGTTGTCATTACAGGAAGTACAGCTGACAGTGGAGGGACTACAGACTTAGGGCCTCCAGGATCACCGGACTTGGGAATGTAGAGACCACCAGACTTGGAAGCACAAGCAGCGCAGAGACCACCACACTTGGGACCACAGAGAGTGTAAAGGGAGAAGCTGAGTCTTAAGGCCAGGTCGATGTATTGTTCTAATGTGAAGTCACATCTACCTCTCGGCAGACATGACTTGACCAGCTTATTAACCCAAAAATGAAAATTCTGTCATTAATTACTCACCCTCATGTCGTTCCAAACCCGTAAGACCTTCGGAACACAAATTAAGATATTTTTGATGAAATCTGAGAGCTCCCTGACCCTCCATAGACAGCAATGCAACTGAAATGTTCCCAGACCCAGAAACCTATTTAGAACATCGGTAAAACAGTCCATGTGACATCAGTGGTTCAACTGTAATTTTACGAAGCTACAAGAATACTTTTTGTGCACAAAGAAAAGAATTTTCATTTTTGGGTGAACTATTCCTTTAAGTCTACAACAATATATTACCCTAAGCACACAATCCTCCAAGTCCATATTGTACCATATTGTATAATTCCCAAATACACATGTGAGCATTCAAAACTACCTGGCTCCTATATGACACTTAACTTTTATGAGAATGCTATTGCTATTGTATGTTAACATGATCAGACATCCGTCCTCAACCACATTAGTACTTTCAGCTCTACAGCTTCTAAACAGCCAAACCTTACTCATAAAGATCAAATGATTTTTTCAAGTATAAAGAGTGCTCTATTGAGAAACACACTCCTGTGTACACCTGTGAATATCTTACCATTAATCTGGTGACATTAAGTTCACAGTAGTTTCCTCATGCGGCGAGAGTGTCTGTTAATGTTCATGGTGGTGCGGTCAGCAGTACAGCTCAATTCATCCAGAGCCTCGTCTTGACGCTCCAGCTCTGTCTCAGCCTCCAGGGCTAGATTCTTCAGCTGCTGGAGCATCTACACAAACAGAGCACAAAATAATCATGTGGATATTCATTATATTTGGGGTTGGAGTCCAAAATATAGATATAATATGGACATTGGGGGTTGACTTTTTAATTTTTTACTAATTGTTTTGGTACAGTGATTGATTGACAGATGAGTCAAGATCAGTCTAGATGCTGGTGTTCGGCAGACATCAAGGCGATATAATAGCGATGCAGTCACATGTGGTTCTAAGTGACTCTGAATGGTTTGAACAATGAGATCATTTAGGCGTTTACACTTACATTTATTGCTGTCCATTTTCTGATCAGATCACCCAATATGGATTGTAATACAAGGTGTAAATGTGATAAAAAATGACAATAAGCCTAATCTATTTTGCTACTCTTAGACAAAATACTGTGTATCTTTAAATCTAATACCACTTATTAATCTATAATTTGGCTAGTTTTTATATATGTTATATGTGCGTGTGTGTGTGTACAGTTGTGCTCATAAGTTTACATACCCCTTGCAGAATGTGCAAAATGTTAATAATTGAAACAAAATAAGAGGGAGCATGAAAATTACGTTATTTTTTATTTAGTACTGTCCTGAATAAGCTACTTCACATAACAGATGTTTACATATACTCCACAAGACAAAATAATAACTGAATTTATAAAAAAAAAAAAAAAGAAAAAAAAAAAGGCCCTGTTCAAAAGTTTACATACCCTTGAATCTTAATACTATGTGTCCCTTCCTGGATGATCCACGACTGTTTTTATATTTTGTGATAGTTGTTCATGAGTCCCTTGTTTGTCCTGAGGGACAACTGAGGGACTCATACACAACTATTACAAAAGGTGAAAACATTTACTGATGCTCAAGAAGGCAACACAATGCATTAAGAGCCGGGGGATGTAAACTTTTGAACAGGATGATGATGTGCAAATTCTTCTCATTTTGTTTAACGATCATATTTTTTCATTTAGTACTGGACTTCAGAAGCTACATAGATGTTTCCCAGAAGACAAAATAAGTACAATTTACCCTGATCATTCAATTTAAAAAGTTTACACCCCCCGTCTCTTAATGCATTGTGTGGCCTTCTTGAGCATCAGTACGTTTTCACCTTTTGTAATAGTTACGCACAAGTCCCTCAATTGTTCTCAGTGTTAAAAGATGGATTTCAAAATCATACAGTCAATGTTGGAAAGGGTTCAAATATGAAGACGACGCTTGAAAATCAAAGAATGTGCAGGAGCTGGAGGATTTTTCTGAAGAACAGCAGGCAGTTGAACTGCTCAGGACAAACGAGGGACTCATGAACAACTATCGTGGATCATCCAGGAAATGACACATAGTATTAAGATTCAAGGGTATGTAAACTTTCAATGTTCTGTTCATGAGGCCAATTATTTCAGTGATTAAGGATGTGGGGTGCAAACAATAAAAAATATTAGGTATTATACTCTTTACCTTGCACCCCACATCCTCAATCACTGAAAACAGGCCTGTGAATATAGAATAATAATAGTTACAATAAAAAGTTAAAATGTCTTTTGTTATGGGCACAGTGAGACTGAGCACTAGCAATATTTTGTATGTTTTCCTTCCTATTGTGGAGAGTGACAGGTTACAGTCCTTTTTTTATTATTTTGCATTATTATAAACAATCTGTGCTGAGTCTACGTATTACAGTCTTCTATAAGACAAGCTGCCCTGCCTCATTCCTTTAAAACTTATTTTCCATCTCCTCATTGCATTTTAACATGTTTGTTTTTAGTGTTTCTCAACCCCAAAACCATCCTGAAAAGTGATATCTGTGATGGTTGACCAACCATCAATTATCTCTGGTCATAGCAATAATATTGTGTTTTGAAATGGTTCAACACGAAGAGCACCATTCCGCACATCCCCATTATAATGCACTCAATGAAAAACGCTTGACTGAGTGTTTATGTCTGGTTGCTGCGTACCATGCAGCACCTCGGCTGAGCACTGAGAGGGTTTTTCAGCTGGCACTGTGGCCGTCTGACGATGATGGCACTGAGACCTTATATCTTTGTGCGGTGGGGGAATGCCTAGAGTCAGCTTCCCACTCCTGTCTCATAAAAAAACACAAGCCACAGACACGTCACACTGTAGTGTAAGTATGTTCGCTCAGTTTTTGTGTAATTTTTTTTTTTTTTTAATTCTGATTTGAACAAACCTCTAACCCTGTTAAATGTAACTTGTCCCAACACGTTACTACTACGGACATAAATTATACCTAAAATTGTGCAGGTTGTTGAAGAGAGGTGTACTGTTACTTTTCTAAACAATCAAAAAATGCCTGAAAATGAAAATCCCATAGACTCAAAGGAGGAAACTGAGCCACTGAGGGAACAGAATATCATAGAATAGACTCCTCTGGGCCTTTTTGCAACCACTTAGTAATGCTCTAACATCCAGCCCACCTTATGAACAGCAGAGTAAATCTTTAGCAGCTGCCTAGCAATATTGAAAAAGTTGACTGTGTGATGGAGAGGTTTGCAAGGCCAAGCGCCACTGAATAATAATAGAGTTTAAACAATAATCTAATTTATTTTTATTCTACATTCAAAATGATTTCCATTTCAAAAGTTTACGAACAAATTAAATTTGAAGTGTCTGATTCCAATCGTAGGTTCCTGGATGATCAACAACTTTCTTTAAGTTCTGTGATAGTTGTTCAAGTCCCTTGTTTGTCCTAAGCAGTTAAACTGCCTACTGTTCTTCAGAAAAACTGTCCATGCCCTTCACATTCTTTGCTTTTTCCAGGATCTATAACTGGGTATATGATTATGAAATCCTTCATTTCACACTTAGGACAACTGAGGGACTCACACAACACTAAGTGCATTTACAGATGCTTGACAAGGAAACACACAACACTGAGAGCCAGGGGTGTAAACTTTTGAACAAGATGACCTTAACTGAATATTGAAACCTAAAGGTGTGGATGCAGCTAAACACGAGTAACAGTTATCAACACTATTAAAAAAAAAATGCTTAAAGGGGTCATCGGATGCAAAAATCACTTTTACATGGTGTTTGAACATAAATGTGTGTTGGCAGTGTGTGTACACATCTACCCTATAATGATGAAAATCCACCCAGTGCTTTTTTTTTAAATCCCCAATAATAATGATCACTTTTTCAGATCAGGCTGTTCTGAGATTCTTGGCAGAGTGACGTAGTTCTGCACAGGCCCCTCCCATGATTGTTGATTGACACTGGTGTTTTAGCACAGACCCGCCCTGAGTGAGCTGTGAACAGTCCGCCATTGTTTCGACGCTGGAGCAGCGGTAGACAAGAATGTCTCATATGCGACTGAGGTGCTTTGTTGTTGGATGTAATAATGAACGTAGCAGTCGTCATTTACTCCCGGCATCTGAGCCGCTGAAGACGCAGTGGATTACGTTTGTTTCTGAAGGGAATGCGCCCCCAATCTGCCTAAATGCATTTATGCTCACATGAATCATTCGTCAACCAGCTTCATCTACAGAAGAAGTGAGCATAAGTTTTTTTATGAGTCTTTGCAAATCACCTATCCTAATAATGTGCTAGTTAGCAAGTTCCGTAGCTAAATGCGGCTAAAGATAACAGTCTCAGAGAACTGCTGGTCACCCCACGGAAGAGAGGGCGGGGTCAGCAGAGCTCATTAGCATTTAAAGGGACATGCACCGAAACGGGTTGCTGTGAACAGAGCTGTTTTTGACAAGGTAAAAAGTGTGTTGTTTTACACTACCATTGAGAAATTTTAATCAAAGTATGTTATAGACTTTTCATTAAGACCCTAAAGAATCATATCAACTTGTGGAAAATGAGCGTCTGATGACCCCTTTAATTCGAGAGTAATTTGTTAAATGAACAAAAGTGTCCAACAAGAAAGGGTTACTAAGATCAGTATTTAACTGATCATGTGATCTCAACATTTCTGCCCCCATGAGGCCACATCCTTCTAAAATATTTATCTGTTGTTGAAAATGATGTGTGTTTGTGTAAAATTCAAACCTGTTTTAGCTCCTGTGCCTCTGCCTGAGTTACAGTGGGCTGAAGCACATGAAGCTGCAGTTGTGTCAGTTCACCAGCAGGCATCTCCACTGGCACATCCGTATCCTGCCCATGACCTGAAGAGACACAGAACCAAGTCATATATTTCCTTGAGATTTGCTGTTAAGATTAGAAGAAAATGTTGGCAAACATTAACTAAAAAGTGTATCTCTCTCTTTAATGACCTGTAGTAGATGTTGGAGCGTGACTGCCACCATGTGGTAGAAATACTTAATGGCTTACAATGTTAAATGTGAAAAATCACAACCTTAAAATGTCATGGATTAAGCTTTGTTTAGTTTATGAGCCTGTCCTTTCAGATTACATGTATCATGTGTAGTGCTGTCAAACGATATTCATTATGTATATATAAATACACACATACAGTATATATTTTGAAAATATGTATTTACGTGTATACATTTATATTCATATTATATAAAAAGAGTTAATATATAAAACATAACATATTTTTCTGAAATATATATGAAGAAAGACAAACATAAATAGAGACGAAACCCAAAATATTAAATACTGAATATTTACTGAGAAATCTGTTTTGCAGATGGGGGTCAAAATGACAGTTTTCACCTGAAATTGTGACCCAAATTACAGGGGGGTAAATAATTACTGATGGCAGCATCATTATTTTAATTATTTTTTAATTTTTTTAGAGTTTTTATTTGTTTTTGTTTTTTTTTTGTTTTTTTTGCCTGTAACTCAACTATTAAACAATTCTTAATATAATTTTAGATCTTGGTTTTTAAGAAACTTTTGTCTTTTGCGGTTTTAATTTTTAATCCTATAGATCTCAATGCAGCCCCATGTCCAAATTGTTATAAATTTTTTTAAAATTTATTTATTTATTTTTTTTTATACCAATTTTCAATTTGTAAATGTCACTTTGGCCACATACACACTGTGGTTACTTACACTGTGTAAAATTTTGTAAATGCGGTTGTCACTACCTGTATAAATTTGATTGTGGAATGCAGTTATCACTCCTGTAAACCACTGAACTGTGTGTAAAGCACTAAAGTTAAGCACTAAAAGGTGAATCAACAACTGAATTTAGCTGCTGTGTGTGCGAGGCCTCTGTGGGTCACTTTTCGAACAGCTGATATTTATTGTATTTAAAGGGGAATATCCTGAGAACAAGAATAAATATCATGCAGACAAACAACTGATAAAACCTGGCTTGCTGAACATAAGATAAGCAGTTTTGGTACATGATATTATCACAGATAATAAGCTAGATGTGCTCTGTTTGACAGAAACCTGGCTAAAACCAGACAATTACATTACCTCATCTGAAGGGCAAAAGGAGATGTGATGCTACAATTTATAGCAACATTTTCAGTATTACTCAGAGGTCTGGTTTCAAGTACAATTTATTTTGAAGTGATGGTGTTTTATATGTTATCTAGTAAAAACAATAAATCCCTTTTGACAGTTCTACTGGCCTCTGACTGTATACAGGCCTCAAAGGCACCATATAGAACACAGGATTTTCTGATTTTATTTATTTTTTATTAATTTTTTTATTTTTTTATCTGTGTTAGCGCTGACTTCAGTTAAATTGTTAATTGCTGGTGATCTTAAAATTCATGTAGATATTAAAAAAGATGCATCGGGATTGGCATTTACAGGCATTTATTGGGGTATAAACACTTCATTTTGTCCTATATTGTAAGCACTGAAATTTTGCAGCAGAGCAATGATATCTCAGATCATTATCTAGTCTCATGTATTGGTTTAGTGAAGACTGCAAAATCTCTCCTTGTTACAAATATGATAGAACTATCACTTCTACTAATAAAGATTGCTTCGTTATTAAACTTCCTGATTTGTCTGCTTTGTCTCCTCAGCATAAGATATAACTTAGAAGATGTTACAACAGAAACTAAAGACTCTCTTTTCTAGCACGTTAGCTCAAGTTGTCCTTTGTGCTTTAAGAAGATTAAGAAGAACAGTCTCACACACTGGTATAAAGAGTACACTCGGAAATTGGAGCACAGCTGGAAGAAAACAAAAATAGAGCTATTTTCATTGCGTGGAAGGATAGTATTTCTACCAACAAAAAAAGCCATAAAAAATACATAAAGGCCTTAAAAAGCCCAGAACTGCTTACTTTATAACTCTCTTAGAATAAAACCCAATATAAAATCCCTATCAATCCCTGATGATAAGCGGCTGCTTTCCAACACTCCTGTGTGTATTTATGAATGCTCTGTGAAAAGCGTGAAAGGTTTCTATTTACAACATGTTTTTCTGGCTTTGAGCAGTGTAGCCAATCACAGACATGTTTGTCGAGTGCAAGAACGCAATGGTCAATCAGGTGTTCAAGATAGTCAGAATACTCTCAATGTGCCACAGTTTGCTCAGCGTGAGCTCTGCACACCGATTTTTTTTTTTTTATTATTGTAATGGGAGTTTTCACACGGTCACTGGGCTTGTGCTGCGGCTGAACGGTTATATCGGCTTAATTTATTATGAAGGAAATGCTCTTAGCTCAGTTTCTGTATATAACTTTGCTCATTTTCAATACATAACCTATTCATAATTTTAATAGAAGTCTTATTTTTCATGCTGCTAAGGATGCCATGCAAAGTTTTGGGAGTGCATTTGGATGGGTTGAGATGGAACGACCCACTTGCATTTCTTGCAAATGGCAAGAAAAAAAAAAGAATACGATGTGCAAAGAATCAAAGATTTTCTGGTAAGCTGCAAATGAAGGATCATTATTTGAAAGCCTGAAGAATGCAACATTTATTAGAATTAAAAATTTACTCTTTTTTTTTTGTTATATTTGATCAGTTTATTAAATGTATCCTTGACTAAATGTAGTGTATGGTGACAGTGGATGTTCTTGACTAATAAAAGTATAAATGTTGGTGTGCCTGAGGACTTTGCAGAGAGCTATTATTTTAAGTCATGTCTCAAGTTATGTCTGAGTTATATACTTTTGTTTAGATTAAAATAAAAGCAGGCACTGAAGTACTAACAATGAAAAAAGACTGTCAAAA
The DNA here is from genome assembly GCA_039654775.1 of Spinibarbus caldwelli. Classification (NCBI taxonomy): domain Eukaryota; kingdom Metazoa; phylum Chordata; class Actinopteri; order Cypriniformes; family Cyprinidae; genus Spinibarbus; species Spinibarbus caldwelli. The sequence goes on from CM077234.1 coordinate 4,497,741, forward strand.
TAAGTGTACCTGCACTCCAAATGTTTCCTCCATCTTCTGGGCTTCCTGGTGTGGTTGCCAAGCTTGCCTGAAATGCTGCATAGTCACGAGTGATCCCAACTTTCTTCTTATACTGCATCTCCAGTACAGATAAAGCTTCAGTCATCCTGGCAGAGAGAATTCGGAAACAGATGTCAGGTTTTCCAATGAAGCGCTGCCGAACACTGATCTCGTAGGGGCTGTGCACATAGACATCATCCACCTCTTCCTTCTCAAAGCAATGGAGGAGCTGTCCGTTTGCATCTCGAACCTCCAGAGAGGAGACCAACACTATCAGGCTACCTGGTTTCATAGTTCCAGAGCTTCCAACACGGGAGACAATAGCTGGAATGCTGGTTATGACTTTTTGGCCCTTGGCTGATCCTTTAGTACAGGCCGCTTTGGCCGCTGCCTCAGACTTGGCCTCCTGGTGGCTCTTCCATGGCAGCTTGCCAAAAGGCCACCAAGAAGGACACTCAAGTTCAGAGAGTAGCCTGCACAAAAGAGAAAAAAATGGCATCATTTAGTTAAGTCATTAAGTCATCATTAATATTATAAAAACAACACATGACTGTAGTGTATGGTGACAGTGGATGTTCTTGACTTCCCAATGAAGATAATTTACATTTATCAATTTAACACACTTTTAAACAAAGTGCCTTACAAATGAGGAATGCAACAAACTCAACTATGAAATTACTAAATTATGAAAGACTGCAGCATCATGAAAAACTCTGGACCTGTTTTCGGTATTGGAGAAATTAGGAAAATACATTTCCTATTTGTAATTGCTTCATAAATGTAATGAACCAATAACAAACCGTTCCTGATTATGTCCATATGTAAAAATATCTGCACAGCTTTCAGCTAGCTGGACTTTTTTGAGGTTATTTACACATTAGAGTGACAAAGAAACATGGATGAATGAGAAAGTATAGAGTGGGACATGCTTAACATTAAAATTAGTTATTAGAAGCACAATAAGCCGTGAAAGACCTCATTAAAATTTGAAGTATCATTCATGTCTCTAGGACAAGTTATGTATCACAGTCTCTGAATCTGAGCAAAACCTACTTATCTGCCACGCTCAGGTCTGACTCGATCTTGTCCAGGCCCTGAATCATGTTGTCAAACTGCTCTCCCTGGTGGTTCAGGACTTTCCCAGTATCCTCCAGCCTCCGCTGGGCTCCAGATATCAGGCTGATCAGCTCCTGGCCCTTACTGAGAGGAGCTTCAGCTCCACGGGGCTCTGTGGGCGACAGCAGCCGTTCTCTCCAGAAGTGCTCTAGCACATGGTAAACGGCAGTACGGCAAGGCTTGAGAGACCCAAACCAGTGCTTGATGTTTCCCTGCTCCAACACAGTAAGAGCACTAAAAATGAAGCTGGACGACTCCATCTTGATCTCCACGATGCGCGAGAGCCTCAGACTAATCAGACTCTCCTGATTCTGCTCAGAGTTGAAGCGTAGGGTGGTGCGGCTTAAGGAGAGGATGCCGCTGGCCCAGCGTTTCTCGCTGTTGATGTAATAAGAGCCGGGCCAGCTATGGATGGATGCCTCCTGGCTCATCTTTTTCTGATGATTTGGCAAAGCTGCCCTGATTTAGGGAGCTCACCTGCCAAGTGAATGGTGTATACAGAAAATTAGTAAGCAGTCATCATCAGTCACTTTTATTTACATGAACAGCATACTTATTATTTTCTCAACCACGTTGCTACAAAACTGGGCTGCGTTAGCATCGTAAACCTAAGTTGATCGTAGCTCCATTGGTGATAACAGTTCTACAATCTTAAGTTTACAATACTTTTGGGAAACACAGCCCTGTACAATTTTCTTCCTTAAGAGGAACACAAAAGCAAAAACTTATTTGTTGATTATTATAACTTATTGAAAGATTATTTCCATTATTTATAATATTATAATTAGTGCTGTCAAACGATTAATCGCGATTAATCGCATCCAAAAGTTTTTGTTTTGTGTGTGTACTGTGTTTATTTATTATGTATAAATAAATACAAACATCCATGTATATATTTAAGAAAAATATGTTATGTTTATATATTAAATATATTTATATAAAATATAAGAATATTAATATCTAAGTGCATAAACATGTAAATATTTTCCAAATATATACTGTATGTGTGTGCATTTATATATACATAATAAATATACACAGTACACATACATATATAATGTAAACAAAAACTTTTATTTTGGATACGATTAATCGCGATTAATGGTTTGACAGCACTAATTATAATAATTAATATTATTAATTTTAATCTTAGTTTAAATTATTTAAAAAAACACACACAAAATGAAGATGAAGAATCGAAACGCTTCTTTTCTTTCGTTTTTATTGAAGAACATGCAGTTCATGAATATTCTGGAATCACAAAATAAATAGTGGTTTATTAATCCAATTTTTTTTATTTAAAAACATTATTTGAAGACCCTTTACATTTATTTTTCACGTGGTTCTGTATGCGCAGTAACAGTAGACAGTGGTGTGGTTGGCATTGCGTGATATACGCAAAACAAACATCATTGATGTCATACCTTTTAGGATGGTGTTGACTTTCAAGTGACAGCTACAGCAGGCTGTGACGCGTTTCACGCATTGAAATAATAATAATATCTCTACGCATCGCAGTCAGTTGCGAGACATTTACTGTTCCGCCTGTGTTTCCCGTTAACGTTTAATACAAATAAGAAACGTAAAAAACATCAGACTCTGTTTCCCTGTCGCGTCGTAGCGATACAGCTGAACCAAAGCGGTGATTGTTTTAGTGCGCTCATGTTTACACTCCGACGTGCAACAAAAACTTTACTAAAGGTTCCGCTCAATGTCACACATATATATTTATATAATGTGGCGATGGCTAATTAAGCACGTCGACTTAGATTTATTTAAATGATATTCAATTAACTTGCTTTTTTTGTATTATACAGCTCATTTTTTTACGCACGAAGAAAAGCAAATCATTGGGTTGGTGTGCACACGTTTCTTTTCCGGTGGGAAACTGGGTAGACATGTTCCAAGCCTGGCGCAGAAAAACCCAATTATTTTCGATTTATAAACATATAGAAAAAGATAATCGCCTCATATCGATAATTTAATTACACGTAATCGTAAGAGACATTAGTTGCGCTTCTATAGCCTAAAAATAACCACGCAAAGCTGTCATCAGAGAAGCATGAGGTTGATAAAATGTGTTCTGCTATTAAGTCAACAGTGTTGAGTTTTAGTTAAGGTTTTGTTTTTAATATCATTACATCAAGCATGGAATAACGTGTGGAAACTTCGTCTACCGTAAATAAGGCTGAGCTCATGTCATGGATAGGGAAACCTTTCATAACTGCTGCAGTTTAGTTAAAATGCCCAGGAAGATCCACCAACAGCACTGCTCCTCTCATTTCATTGAGTACATAGAGAGAGAAATACCCTACTCCAAATTCTTCAAGAACTACTTGATCCCCAACCAACCCTGCGTGCTTTCCAAAAAATTCACTGAAGACTGGACCTGCAGAAAAAAATGGGTCACGGCTGACGGAAAACCTAACTTACAAAGACTTCTGCAAGAATTTGGTGAGCAAAGAATGCATTTTTAAGTATATTTTATCATTCTTGCATCAATGTGTCATGCATTATAATTTAGTAATAATTATAAATAGCTCCTGCTTCATCTCTAAAATCTAGATTGAGGAAATATATGATAACTGCATATTACAGAACTGTAACATTTTCCATTCAGCTTCTCTAAGGGTGATTTAAAACATGTCTCTTGCATTGCTGAATTACAATTTATTTGACTAAATTAGAAGTGTGTAAGTTAATTTTGCTGTGTATTGTTGAATACCAATTTTTGAAAGATGACCAGTTGCAAAAAATAGTACAAAAGCGATTAAAAATGCATAAATGTGTACTCAATATTGTTATATCCACAAATGGCCTTTTTTTATTATGCAGATGAGACTCCTGTTCCTGTTGCAAACTGCAGTGCAAAAGAATACAACTCCAACCCGAAGCAGATCATGCCTTTTAAGGAGTTTATCCAGTACTGGAGAGAGTACATTCAGAATGGACATTCTTCACCCAAAGGATGTCTTTACTTAAAGGACTGGCATATGCAAAGGTACAGCTCTTCAAAAGCATGTAGCATGGGTACAATAGCTTTGAATGTGATGCACAATACTAGTTTGGAAACACTGTAGTAAAATAAAGAAAGAATAGATGATTTTATTGTCATAATGTTGAATGTGTTTGTTCATTTTAGGAACTTTCCTGAACATAATACTTACAAGACCCCAATTTACTTCTCCTCTGATTGGCTGAATGAATATTGGGACACAATTGAAGTGGATGATTATCGGTTTGTCTACATGGGACCTAAGGGTTCATGGTACTGTGTCATTTATTTATCATATACAGTTGTAAGGGTGTAAAAGTCTGTATCCAAATTTAGAGTCTGTTTTTTGTTACATTGGTCCTGTAAATAATTTTGGTTTTGTGTTTTGAAGAAAAAATGAAATGCAATGAAACATTATGATGTAAAATGAAGAAATATTTATTATTCTGCATTATGTAATTTGCACAAAGGGTCAGATTCCAAACATTCTTAAATAATGCGCTGTCGTTAAAGCAAAAAGAAGACATACCAAATGCTAATAAATTATGGTATACATGTTTTTTTTTTAATAAATTTCAAAGTTTTATATTAAACTATAAGATTACAGAAGCATTTTCACTAGTGATCTCAGACTTTTGAACCCCCGATGTTTAATGTTGGACATATGAACTTCTTGTCACCCCTCTGAATGTCATGCAGTCAGTGATTTTTTTTTCTTGCCTTTAGGACACCTTTCCATGCAGATGTGTTTCGCTCATACAGTTGGTCTGCCAACATCTGTGGACGTAAGAAATGGCTCCTGTACCCTTCAGGCCAAGAGGAGTTTCTGCGGGACTGTCACGGCAACTTGGCCTATGACGTAACAGCACCCGTACTTCAAGACAAGGGTCTGTATCCACAGTTTGAAGAGGCCTGTCAGCCTTTAGAGATCATTCAAGAAGCTGGGGAGATCATCTTTGTACCTAGTGGTTGGCATCATCAGGTTTACAATTTGGTAAGTAATACTTGTTTAATGGTGTCCATATATGTTGTACTAAAACAGGGGTGTCCAATCCTACTCCTGGAGGACCAGTGTCCTGCAGAGTTTTGCTCCAATCTGCCCAAATACACATGCTTGGAAATTTTCTACAGAAAACCTCTAGCTTGTCAGAGAGTAGAAAATGTAAACATTCCTATCTGTTTTTTGTGTTATTTCTGTTGCGTTAGGGGGTCAGTTTAACCTACATTTTTATATTGAAAATTACCTGCATATACAAACCTTTTTTTTTTTTTTGCTGTGACTACTTGGAGTGACTATTTGCACACTTAGGTGCAAATAACTACAAATAAATATAAATAGAATCTAATATTATTTGTACTTAATGCAAGTAGTAATTATTGCTATTTATACTTGCTCTGTCTTTTTGTTTTTCTCAAACCCTGGTGAGGGTAAAATGGGTTTCTCACACTTCTTTTCAGTGTTGCAACAGCAATTGAGATCCAAAAAAACTAATAACAAAAAACAACATTTGCCAGATTTTTTTGGCTGAAAAAAATTTCAAGAAGAAAGAAATAGTTTAACCAGTATTTTGAGCAGTGTGTCAAATTGACCTCAACACAACAGGAGGGTTAAGAAATGTCCAGAATCACCGTTTTAAATCTCATTTACAAGAATGCGTTATTCTATGCCAGTCATAAGCATGATTACTGTAAAATACAGTTCATTAAAACAGTATTATTTTGAGTGCTTATATTACATCTGTTCATTTCTCAAACCACATACATAAAATTTTATTCCCCAGTTTTTCCACCGATTTCCACTAGCTCAAGCTTTGTAACCAGCAGAGTCGCAGAAGTCCCAGAAACTCAGAAATTTTTTACAGCAGAATGCTGCCAATGCCATAGAGGACGGATATATCTGGTTGGTCCCCCACCAGAGATAATCAACCTAAAATTGAGGGAAATCATTAAAAAATGAACTTGCTGACCCTAGAAGAGGAACCTTGAGCGATCAATACATTTGGTCTTAAACAGGGTGTCCGCGGGTCCTTAAAATGTCTTAAATTCTGATTTGATGGGTCTTAAATATTTTTGGTCACATTAACGCTAAAATATCTTCAGTCTGACGGACCTGTTTACAGTAACTGGACAGACCGAAGTTTTTTTTCCTTCCCCTGCGGGGGCTACAGCTAATCAACCTTCTAGGTAGTTTAATTTTATTTATTTTTTTTACTTGACCGACCGGACAAATATACTGATTAAAACATAATAATGACAAAAAAAAAAAAAACAGCGAAGCATCGAAACGCGAGAATGATTCTTCTAATTTTATTAGTCTACGTTCAATGTAAACAGCAGTCTCTTTGTGAGACTTCAAAACGAATGAGCGCAACAGCACACAAAGAAACTCAGAAGAAACACTGAGGTAAAAATTCAAAATGTTTAGTTTATTCATAACATGATACCGTTAAGTAACATACCATGACAAGTGAGCTATTTTGCTGAATATTCTCACGACGCAAAAAAAACAACAACAAAAAAAACAGAAAAACATTTAAAAACACTTACAGAGTGCACGCATTAGGTGAAATCTAGACGAGTGTGCTCTTTCACTGCATGATTCAGTCTATTAAAATACATTTAGAATGATCACAAAATTCAAGAAATGGGAGCAGAAAATGTATATATTCACACCACTTCATATAGTTAATCAATTTCACACGAAGTGTCGTTTTTTTCTCCAAAAATTACCGCGATTACAAAATATTATATTGATTTTTTACAACAGTTCAGTAAACTAGAAGTTAATTAAGAGACTTGCGTTTTAGACACCATATTGCCTGTTTTTGCACTATTTCGAAAACAAAAATAATTCCAAACACAGCCACAGCACTGTTTTGCGTCTCTGAGCAACATGACGGTGTTTCGTTCCTGAATGAAGCAAATGATTCGGTTCAATCGCAATGACTCACTTATTAATAGTGACTTGCTGCCGCCTACTGGCGGTTTTAATTTCACATTTAAAGTATCTTTTTATTATTTAAATAATTTCAAATATCATTATTCAACGTTTTATGTTTAATATATCAAAACATTTATGCATCTGTAAAAATAGGCCTTTGTAAAGGTAAATAACAACATGCAGAATGCAGATGTAAGTATGTAAAAGCTGATAGAACACTGATGAAAATATTGCTTCAGAATAAATTGTTTACACCACCAAAAATCTCGGTGATGTGGTGCTTTTGTGGGGATATTTTGTATGGAATATTGTATGCTGATATGAAAATGATATGATATGAAAAATAATAAATATCATTTATTACAGCGATGATATTTTGTTTTCTTTATACGTTAAACACATTAAATATGACGTATATGTTTGTAATATAATGTGTATTTCAATTACAGGTTTAGGTCCTAAATTTCATACAAGGTGGTATTAAAAAGGTCTCAAAAGTCTTAAATTTAACTTGTTCATGTATGTAGAAACCCTGTTAAAGTCTAAGTCTAAGGAACAAGAATGTGCTAAATATTTAGATATGTACAGTACAATCAGTGTTGGGCAAGCTACTTGGAAAATGTAGTGAGCTAAGCTAACAGTTTTAAATTAAGCTTTGCTACACTAAAGCTACAGTCCTGGGAAATGTAGCAAGCTAAGCTACAGTAACATGGTAAAAGTAGTTTACAACATCTAAGCTATTTTTAAAAATATATATATTTTTATAGTATTGAACCAACATCATACCAAGTCAGTGCTCTCTCAGTGATCAATAAAACTGTCAGTCAAACAGATAGTTATTGGTAGTTGGTATTGTGGCTTTATTGTAGGGCAGGCTATGCAGATACATTTATACAAAGGGTAACACTTAACAATAAGGTTCATTAATTAACATTAGTTAACTAGTTTAGTTAACATGAACTAAGAATGAACAATACTTCTGCATCATCTATTAATCTTAATGTTAATTTCAACATTTACTAATGCATTATTAAAATCAAAAGTTGTGTTTGTTAACATTAGTTAATGCACTGTGAACTAATTATGAACGACTGTATTTTCATTAACTAACATTAACAAAGATGAATAAACACTGTAATAAATGTATCCATTGTTCACTCATGTTAGTTAGCCTAATACATTAATGAAATCTTATTGTATAGCGTTACCATATAAATGTTTAGGCCTACAGAAAGGCTATGTTTATTTGCATCGTTGCATGTGTCATTATATTATTAACATTTCACCAAAATCAAGTTCAAATACAAAGTTTTTGACCAGCGAATGTTTTTCCCCATCATTACCGCCACATCAAAGGCAGAACGTGCATCACATTTACGCTTTTATGAACTTGCAGTTTTCTGTCGCTATGTGGGCGCTCAGTTTTGTTTTTTGTTTTTTTCTGTTATTTGGCCAAAATATATCATATTATAAAAGATTCAGTGCTTCGCACAAGCTATTTGGCTGTGACTTGACAACAAATGCTAGACTAAGACACTCTTCTCTGCTCTTAAAAACAAAACAAAAAAACATTAGTCTTTATAAATATAGTGCATATGCATATTCGATCCATTTTTCCCAGTACAAAGCAAATTGTTCCATTTTATGATTTACAAATTCTGTTATTTGCTCCATTTTATAAATGTCCATTGCGATTTCCACCAACAATATATGCATTAGATATTTATCTCTTTTTAACCATTCCTGGGGTATGTATCCAAAAAATAAGATTTTACTGTTAAAGGGTATCTATCTTTACCATTTTTATGAAAGGCTGTAGTATTAAGATCTTTTGGCTCTGGAGAAACTAGGAAAATTTCTCCAGCCCCTAATTCTCATAAGTTCCTTATGAGAAAAATCTTCCTTGACCAGCTTGCTTACTCAATTTCAAAAATGCATCTTTTAATAATAGGAGGATACCATTTCCATCAATCATAACTGGCTGAATGGCTGTAATTTGGATATCATGTGGCAGTTTCTGCAAGAAGAACTTTCTTCTGTCCAGAGAGAAATCGAGGAATGGCGTGATACCATGGATACCTGGCATCAGCATTGTCAGGTAACGCTTTATATTTGACATCAGTCATCACCTTTTTAGGTCCAACAAATGCAGCTAATAAAGATTCACTATGTGCTGTAGTACTACTGAAAAATCATAATCCTGTAAACAACATTTTAATATTCCTGTGATAATACATTGATTTATGTTCTTTTTCAGGTGATCATGAAATCGTGTACAGGAATCGATTATGGGGAGTTTGCCTCTTTCCTTAAGACTATTACAAATAATCGAATGTCCTTTTTAAATTCATGTCCCAGAAATGCAGATAATTGCCAAGACCACCTTGCCGAAAGTCTGTGTGCTTTAGGCCCTCATCATGCAGCCTTTGACCTTCAGAGAGTATTGCATATATTTGAGAGCATGCTTAGCAACGAAGACTTTAAGAGACTAGACCCTTCAACTCTGAGCTTCAAACCTGAGGAACTGCTTCAGGAGATCAGAGAGGCTGTTCGAACCATTGTATAAAAACTGTATGTGTATGTATGTTACTGTATGTGGAAGATCAGCTATGGCAAATGTTAATAAATTCTTTTAACAACATATTTGTGTTATTTAATTGTTGTTTATGCTGTCATTATATTTTTATGATGACAAACAGTGTTGGGGAGTTACTTTTAAAAGTAATGCATTACAATGTTGTTACTTCATAAAAAATACTTTAATGTAATTTGGCGTTACAAAAAAAAAAAAAAAGTTACAATTTTGGCAACTGTAAAGGCCCTTTCACACCAAAAGTGAAATTAATAAGCCACAGGCTGAAGGAAGTGCCTCTGGACTTCACTCCAAATTTATCTCAACATGGCAACTTGTAAGTAACTTGTGTTACTTATTTGAAAAAGGAACACTGATATGTTGTTGGAAATTTAAAAGTAATGCATTACACTCTTAAAAATAAAGGTGCTTAACAGGTTCTTCACAGCGATGCCATAGAAGAACCATTTTTGGTTCCACAAAGAACCATTCAGTCAAAGGTTCTTTAAAGAACCATCTCTTTCTTACCTTTTTATAATCTGAAGAACCGTCTTTTGCCACAAAGAACCTTTTGTGAAACAGAAAGGTTCTTCAGATGTTAAAGGTACTTTATGGAACCATTTAGACAAAAAGGTTCTTCTATGGCATCGTGAAACACTTTTATTTCTAAGAGTGTACTTTACTAGTTACTTGAAAAAGAAATCTGATTACGTAACTCATGTTACTTGTAATGCGTTACCCCCAACACTGATGACAAATATTAGGTTATGAGCACATAAACTTGGACTTCTCTATTGAAGATGTTGAAATGCTCCTTCCAGTGCTACATCAAAGATGATAAAACAACATTTTAGTAGATGGTTTCTTATTCATGTTTAAAATTTCAGTAATGTGTTTGCTTTATGCAAATGAAATATGACCCTGGACAACAAAACCAGTCACAAGGCTCAATTTTTTTGAAATTGAGATTTATAGAACATCCGAAAGCTGAATAAATCAGCTTTCCATTGATGTATGGTTTGTTAGGATAGGACAATATTTGGCAGAGAAAATCTGGAATCTGAGGGTGCAAAAAAAAAACAAACAAAAAAAGTTGTCCAAATGAAGTCCTTAGCAATGCAATACATATTACTAATCAAAAATTTAAGTTTTGATATATTTATGGTAGGAAATTTACAAAATATCTTCATGGAACATGATCTTTACTTAATATCCTAATGCTTTTTGGCATAAAAGAAAAATCACCCATACAATGTATTGTTGGCTATTGCCACACATGTACCTGTGCTACTTATGACTGGTTTTGTGCTCCAGGGTCACATGTATAATTGTTGGATACCACATAGGGGAAATTTGGCACCCATTTATTTTAAACAAAACCAAGGTAAGAGTATTTAAAACAGCTTTTTAAATAAGCAACAACAATTAAACATTTTTGAAACATTTTATTTTAACGTGTCAACTAAAACATAGTCATCAGATGTCTGTGTGAAAGTTATAGTATTAATTTTTTTAATTAACTAAATAAATATGATCAGCATCACAATTCATTCAGGTGGGCCTTTGACCTTTCTAGTGTTGCCGATTCATTTATCTTTACTGTTTTTTGGCCACCAGTCAGGTATAGTAGCCTGTAAAGTCACTGTCATGCCGTCAGAGGATTGAAGTTTTAGTGGCTCTTTGGCATGAGCCAAGCGTATGAGGCTCAGTCCCAGCTTGTCGATTCCTGCCCTGTGTTTCCCAGCTGGTTTGCCCCCCTCAGTCTCAAGAGCGGCACCTTGGTCCAGGGTCTCAGCCGGAGCAGACATGGTGACAGGCATTAGGCGCTTTCGTATCACACCAGTGTGGTGAGTTCTGGCAGTCAGTTCCTGTCCGATGTAGCATCCCTTGCTGAAGCTAATTCCCTGCATGTAGACAAGATTAGACTCCAGCGGAAGGGCCTCACCTGGCGGAAGGTCTTTCACTCCTTCAGGCAGTCCTGCAGAAATTAGTTAAATTACAGAACTGATTACAAGAAATGATAAGATCATAAAGGATGTGCTGACTCTTCAATACCATTTTAGTACATTTAAAAGGACAAAATGCTACTATTATCAAACAATATCCATATACACTTTGACGATGACTTTTGCTTAAGATTAACATTAAAATTAATTACCTTAAATTTGTTTAATTTACCTGATTTTTTATATATATATATATATATATATATATATCAGGTAAATTAAACAAATTTAAGGTAAACACTTTTTCACATTGAAATGACTGTCAAAAAGTGGACCAATATCTAAAATTTATATTCATATTTGAACTAGTACAAGTCATAAGATTGGACACACTTGACTGAATTTATGCTTCTAATGATTTGAAAAACCTTCTGATCCAAAATCTTGTGCTTAAAAGCTTGAAATTAGTTTTATAGACAAATATAAACTGTGCCAGCATATGAATTTCTTTAATAAACTTGATTATTATTATTATATTTTTAGGTAGTGTTTAATAAGCATCTCAGATCGTTCCACTTTCTGAAGCTCGTTGAGAAAAGCCTAATCTAGACAAAAGATGGCTGTTTCGAAGAAGCTAAAATATTAGATCTGTGTAGATTTTTTTGTAGCTACAATAATACTGAATATGTCACTGTGTCCAAACTTCTCACTAGTAGTGTATACATTAGGGAACATCTATATTTTAGGTTTTTGACTGATCTTTTTTGTATTATTTACTTGCATGATCCGGCAGTGTGATAAATAAATTGTTAAAGTACTTTTAAAAGTAAATTTAAATTTTATGGTGTCATTCAATTCATTTGAAGTCATAAAGCTGCTTGAATCATTTATGTAAAATTATTTGAGAAGAATTAATCTAAAATAGTTTTAGATTAAAGCTGCTGTCTGTAAGTTTTGCCTCTTTGTGGCCATCTCTGTTTGAAAACATGGAATTGCAGTTTCTTGCGGAATTATCTTGCTTGCGTGGGTTGTGCTCCGGCACGGCTTCAGCACGGATGAATCTTATGTTTTGAGGTGACTGTGTAGCTGTCAGTCACCGCGCCGGTGTGGATATTTACTGTTCTTCGCAATCACAGATTCTAGGCTGCGTCTTGGAATATATGGCCCAAATAAGAATTTTCACCGGATATTGCGATCTGAACAAGTAAGTAACAAGTCTGCCACGTTTGTTCTGACCAACTGAGGAAAATAGCATTACAATAAATCGCGCTACCAATGGTGATTAAATCTAATGATCGGTTAGCTCATATCACATCAAACTGTGCAAATTATTATTATTGTTATACTTTATTCTCAAATTATTAATGTTAACAACATCAGCATTGCGTGACTATGAGTATAGTGTATTAGCGTGTAGATTTCAATTTCTGTACTGTCTAATCTAATTGTCATGCCATTCGAATTTCATAAACACATAATCCTTTCTAGATTACAATCCGCCATCAAAATGATACATTTAATAATTCCAGCTGCTGTGAGAAAAGGCTATAAACGATCCGCCACCTGCAGGATCCTCACATGCGATAGCCTAGTAGCCGGGAAAACTTCTTTATGTTTACAGACGTGACGTAATGACGCAGTGCCATGCTCGAATTTCCCACGAAAACCTACCCGTACCCCTCAAATTGGAAAACATTATTATAAGCTAACTGTTGTGAATCGGGCTAAAGTAAGGCGATATTTTTGAAAACTGGCTGGTTATGTACTTATGTACTCAAATATTGATTTCGGATCCTTTTTAACCAAAAACAAAGTTACGGACTGCAGCTTTAAGTATAGCAAGTTACACTGCAGAACAGTGCTGTCACTGCTTAACATGCCATGTCAATTATCCATATAGCTACACTTTCTTAAGACAGAGAACTGCATGTTTAAGTCCAGAACAATGTAGACTAACAATGATCAACATGCATCCACTTGTCAAGATTATTCTAAGTAATAATACAAGTCGTTTAATACCGATTTCATAGCGATGTCTGTGGTATTCTTCAGTGTTGTCCTCTCGACAAGCAGAGATGATCTCATGTGGGTTATTCTGACAGCTAGTGATCATTCTCCAGCCCATGAGTTCAGTTCTTGGGTCTTGCTCCAGTACTAACACTTTATCTGCTGCAGTAATATCCGGCTTTGACTTCTCCAGTACTGCAGCTTTATTTTGAGGTAACAGAGCCCATAGTGAGAGACTGGGACACAAGCTGAACTTTACTTTGCGACGTATCTTGTAAACTTTCAGAAGCTGCATAATGGAGTCCTTTACAGTGCCGTCACACTCCAGAAGTACACCATTAAATCCATCTGGGTTTCCTTTTAAACTGAATTACAAAAAAATGTTCCATTAATACATACATGAAAACCGTGCAAAACTTTTTTTTTTATACAGTATGTTTAGCACAGATTCTCTAAAGATCTCAAAAAAATGTTTTTCTACTTCAAAATGTAATGCGTTACTTGCTATCTATTTGTAATTTTTTGTGAAATTTACTAGCAATTTTTACACTTCTTTTTTTCCATGTAACACATTCCGTCACACAGAAACATTACCTCGTTTTTTTTTTTTTGTTTTTTGTTTGTTTGTTTTTTTCATTACCTATTAAATCGTAATGAAAATTTATATTAAAAAAGTTCAGAGATCTTTACTGAGACATTCTGTTCAGATGAAAATGTAAGCCAGTCTGGGTTTCTTTGCACAGGCGTTTGTGCTGTTTGCTGCAACTAAATCTGCAATAAAAACTTCTCAGTAATAAACTTTAAAGCTGCAGTCCGTAAGTTTTGCCTCTTTGTCGCCATCTATGTTTGAAAACCTGGAATTGCAGTTACTTGCGGAATTATCTTCCTTGCGTGGGGTTGTACTCCGGCATGGCTCCAGCGCGGATGAATCTAATGTTTTGAGGAGTATATGTAGCTGTCAGTCACCGCGCCGGTGTGGATATTTAATGTACTTCGCAATCACAGATTAGTCTATGTCTTGGAATATATGACCCAAATAAGAATTTTCACCGGATATTGTCATCTGAACAAGTAAGTAACAAGTCAGTCACGTTTGTTCTGACCAACTGAAGAAAAAAGCATACCATAAATCGCGCTTCCAATGGTGATTTAATCTAACGATCGGTTAGCTCATGTCACATCAAACCGTGCAAATTATTATTGTTATACTTTATTCTCAAATTAACAACATCAGCATTGCGTGACTATGAGTATAATGTGTATTAACGTGTAGATTTCAATTTCTGTACAGTCTAATCTCTAATTGTCATACCATTCGAATTTCATATTAAGAAATTCTTTTAACCCAAAAAGCAAAGTATGCTCCCTTCGAACTGGTTTTCTTTAAAATACAAATTTTGTGTAATCCCAGGCTATCTGTAATCAGAAGCACATTTAAAACGGGAATTTAATTTAATTTCATTCACATGTTTCATAAACACAATCCTTTCTGGATTACAATCCGCCATCAAAATGATACATTTAACTATTCCAGCTGCTGTGAGAAAAGGCTATAAATGATCCACCACCTGCAGGATCCTCACATGCGATAGCCTAGTAGCCGGGAAAACTTCTTTATGTTTACAGATGTGACGTAATGACGCAGTACCATGCTCGAATTTCCTGCGAAAACCTACCCGTGCCACTCAAATTAGAAAACATTATTATAAGCTAACCGTTGTGAATCGGACTAAAGTAAGGTGATAGTTTTGAACACTGACTGGTTATGTACTTGCTCAAATATTGATTTTGGATAATTTTTAACCAAAAATAGTTACGGACTGCAGCTTTAATAAATCTAAATATGGATCTCAACTGTTTGCGATTGTTGCTACTGAAAAAATGTACTTGCGCAACTTCTGTGTCACAAAGTCATTACTGTTGTTGTTTTAATAGAAAAACATTAAAATAATTTGGTTTGAGTTAATATTAGATGTTTCCGCTTTTAAAAGAAGCTTCTGGTTTACATTGTTTTCAATGTAGAGAGTGTTCATTAGATGATCGGCTAAACATAATAAATCAGGAAACTAGATGAAGGAAATTTAATCATGCATCTGAGCTGACGTTTTCTTGATTTGTACTTACGTGAAAGTGCAATAATTCTTATTGAAATTCCTCAAATAACAATAATCATGATTAATGATTGTGATTATCAGTTTATTCGTTATCATGCAGCCCTAAAGTAAAATGGTAAAATACTGATGCTTTTTCAAAACAATAAACTGATCTGTGCAAATTTCTCTCCTGACTCAGATGAGATGACTTTTTCACCTGGAAAAAGCAATAGAGGACATCTATTTCAGTCGGAAGTTAAAAATGTCTGTGATGAATTAAGACATTAATTGATGGATTGGAGTGGATGTTTTTAATCAGCTGTTTGGACTCTCATTCTGACGGCACCCATTCACTGCAGAGGATCCATTAGTGAACATTGCTGAGCAATGCTAAATTTCTCCAACTCTGTTTCCATGAAGAAACAAGCTCATCCACATCTTGGACGGCCTGAGAATGAGTACATATTCCGCAAGTTTTCATTTTTGGGTGAATTATTCATTGATGACACTTGCTTCTGTTATTCTCATTTGTAAGCCGCTTTACATATCAACTCCTTATGATGTTTATGAAATGCTAAACCATGCTGGCTTTACTTACATGTAGAAGAACAGAGCAGAAGAACAACTTCATATCAGTAAGTTAAGTCAGTAGTCCAGGGTGGGACAGTTACCTTACTAACCTTAAAACTCCAGCACCTCTGAAATCACATTAATATGACATTCCGTGCCTACTTTACAATTCAAACTAATAGAATATTAAAACTATGTGGTATATTACCTGTAAAGGATGATGTCGTACAGTGTCCTGCCTTGAACATTGAGAATATGAGCATACATCGCAGACAGTGCATCCTCTTCCAGAAGAGTCATGTCATTGGTTATTATTCCTTGAAGAAATGAGCTGGTGTCTTGTCCAGACACATTGATGAGAGTCCTGTGCGGTAAGCTGTAACAGCTGAAGTGTGCTGTATTATTATTGCTAGGTTGATCTTGAGAGTGTTTTCTAATCTGAGTCCTGCACACACTCTCATGTCTCCTAAACCGAAAATAGTGCGTTTGAAGTCCGCCTGATCCTGTCAGGATCGCCCTGAAAGCACTGCTAAACAAAATCACCCTCTGCATTGTGTTGTTTTCCTCAGCGCAGCTATTAAAGCTCAAAGTTCCTCAAAACGACACGAGTTTGTGTTATTTTGTCTCTCAACTTCCATTTTCATTCCCATACTGCACTGCGTGTGCGTTTACTGGTGTTTGAAACTATACGAATCCTACTATGGTGAAGGAATACCTCATGATTATTGATAATATAATCGCGTCCGTCCTTCCTGGCCCGTCCAATCAGTTACGTGTTTTATTAATATTTATAATACATCGCCCGTTCGCCGTATAACCGGTTGCCAAAGGGGTTAATATTTGAGTGTTTTCTATCGCCCTTTTAAACTTTGAAACACCGCTTTCTAAACGCTGTGCGATGCTAAAATAACATAGGAATTATATTTGGTTCCTGAAATTTGATGGCACTGATATGAATATTCATATTTCTCTGTTGTGAGCGTGTCCTTAAGAAACGCGCAACAAACAGAACTGAAAACATCAGCGCACGCATCTCAGATCGCAACTGGTTTTATTGGATTATTTCGAAAAACTAATAAAGTTTCATACTAATTTTGTCACTGTTTTTCGCCGTCTCAGCTCCCTGTCTTTCCCTGCTCCTTATTTCGTTCTTTTCTTTTTTTTATTAACAATATCAAAAAGAAATAGATAAAATATTACAAACAAGAATATAGAAACATATGGGGGATACAGTAAACATTAACAGGCAATTAAATAAATAAAATAAGTTAAAAAAAAATCAATAGTTAAAACTTATTCATGATTTTTTTTATAAGACTGGATGTTTTTAAGGTTTTTTTTTTTATTGGAGGAGATTCTCTGAAGTGATGAGTAAAGTAAAAATAAATCAGAAGTGAATATTTTACAATTAGGTTTAAAGTTAAGGCATCTCGAATTTTCCCATCATACAAATAAAGTCCAAAAGCAACTTACAAAAGAGAAAGAATAAAGCAGTTTGTAAAAGAGCCAACACTATTTGTTATACACAATGGCAGGTTTATTAGACATATTTGTTATCCATGTGCTTATCCGTACATACCGTATCCGGGCACAAAGTAAAAAAATACAAATTGAGCTCACCTCTGACATTGATACCGGGTTGAAGTGATCCAGTGGTCAGCTATCACACCTTATACATGGATCTCTTGTGTGCATTTTTGGATTGCCATTCACACACTTAAACATTGTAATAATGCACATTTCTGAAATAATATTTTCGTGAACAGTATATACTAGGGAAAAAAAAAAAAAGATATTTTGATCAGATTAAAAAAAATAAAAAAAAAACAAATGTTGAAGAATCTTGTTATGAATCCTACATTTATTATTATTCTTAATCATCATAAAACATCAGTAAAATTGTAATTGGTAAAGGCACAGTTCTAGTGATTCTAAAAGAAAACATTTTACAGAGCTTTGAAATCTTACTTCTCAAAAGTCCTATTCAAGAATGCTTACAAATTAATACTCACTTTTTTGCTAAAATGTGTTTGTTTTTGTAAGAATCAAGTCATAAAAAGTCGTATGAATTTGCTACCAACACACCAAAACATAGTTATATCTACTCATAGTTGTTACACCAGACAGCTCAGAGGTAAATTGTGTGCATAATGGTCTTGGAAACAATGGAAAATAAGTTAAATCACAAGAAATGCTGCTTTAAGTCACTGTTATAGTGTTCACAGAATGACTGTGCCTCATTCCTGATGAGGTGTGCAGTGATTGAGACGTTCTTACCTGATCAACTTCATGCAGGTATTCAGGCTTATGTATCTTTATTTGATGCATAACTTAATCAATACCACCCTCTTTGACAAGGAACAAGAACATGGCAAATAATTTGAACTGTTCATGAATTTTAAATTAAATAAAAAGGATTTTCAGTGAATAGTGATCTAAATTCACAGCGCTGTTGTATGGCTTTAGAAGACTTAGAATATAACACACAAGTCATGTGAATCACTTTTTGAGTCTTTTTGAAGCTTGAAAGCCTCAGTCTTCATTTTCTGTAATCAAATTTTGTTCCATAGAAGAAAGAAAGTTGAGGGTTAATAGATAATGACAAAATTTAAATTTTGGGATGAACTGCTCCTTTAAAATACCTTCATAAGACAATGGTACAACTTATCATTGCAGGCTCAATCCATCATTTTAGTGCCACATAATATAAATGCAAATAGAATTTATAAATGCACATTAATATTACATGCACATCCATGTTTTTTGATGAAGAAGAAACCAAGAAAATCAGCATAACCTTTTTTTAGACTAATTAAAGGCATCCCCACCCAAAAATGCTCTCATCATTTCCTCATGCCGTCCTAGATGTATATGACTTTCTTTCTTCTGTGGAACACAAACAGAGATTTTTAGAGAAATAATTCATCTCTGTAAGTCCATATAATGCAAGTAGATGGGTCTCTCAAAGTCGACACGTCAAAAAAAAAAAAAAAAAAAAAATGCAAAATGAACACGGAGGTAACCCATATGACCCCAGTAGATGAACCAGTGCCTTCTAGAGTAAAACTATGAACTATAAACCATAGCTTCTAGTTGCTTCTAACTCTCAAATGCAGGTTAATAAGTTCACACTTGATGTGTGACGTGTGTTGTGAAACTTGCACAAGAAGTGACACAGAAGGGCAGAGGACGTCACTTCTCATGCAATTTTCATAACGTGCTTACAGCATGCTTCACAACAGGGTCATGAATTGAGAAATCACATTTCCCTTTTGATGTCTAATAGGTCCTTGTACTACAAAAACATACTGCAAGTTTTGTTAGTCCAAAAAAAAACAAAAAACAAAAAACAGTTTTTATTGAAACTAAGCTGCCAAAACAACTTGTTTTCTAATTCCTGATTTTTATTACATAATAGAGATGAATACATCAACACAAGGCTGCCTGCACAGACACTACTCCAGGGTTCCTCAAATTCAGTCCTGGAGGGGCTTTTACAAGAAGTGACACAGAAGCACAGAAGACCGTCACTTCTCACGCAATTTTCACAACATGCTTCACAACATGCTGATGTTCACAGCAGGCTGACTGTTAGAAAGCAATGGTTTTATAGTCTAAAATATTAGTATGTTTCTATCACTCTGCTTCAGAAGACATTGATTCATCAATTTGGGTGGTGTGGATTTACACTGTTATGTTTTGCATGGTTTTAAAAGTGTCAGCTTTGGGAGACCCATCCACTTGCATTATATGAACTCACAAAGAAGGATATTTTCTCTAAAATCTCTGTTATTTTTTTCTGTAGAAGAAAGAAAGTCATATATGGGATGGCATAAAAGTGAGTAAATGATGAGAAGTATACCTGTACATTTGAATTCTCTGTTCCAAAACCTTGTGAGCTGCCTCACTTTCTATCTTTTAAGCATCCTATTTAAAGTGAAACCATTTTACATAGGTAGCAACAATATTAAACGTCACTGATCAGCACAAATAACTCACAATCGATAACTGATTCCAATTGAATTTGGCAAGATGTGATGTTGTGATAAAGTAAAAAATACATATAGCACATTCACTTGTGTGAAAGTGCAATTTTAATAAAATAACAATTTTGATTAATACATTTTTATGATATATACAGAAAGTATATTTATAGTAGGGTTGCTCTTGCTTTCACCCACCATCTTTGATCACATTTTCATCACAATGCATTCTGGGATTGCTTTATCCTTAAGGTATACAGTACCTGTGAAGCCTCAGAATCTGGCCAAAATAAGGAATTTTATAATGCAGCATAATCTTACTCCTTACTGACAGGAACAGCCTTAATCACCAGTATGCATACACTTTAAAACTTAGGGATAGCTCACTTTGGTTTGGAACAGAGCCACAGACTAATAATAATAGGAGAACATAAAGAACAGAACATATAGGTCTCACGGAACTATTTGAATGGAGTAGATACATTGGGATACATATTGTCAGATTAAATCAATGATCCATTAATGACTAAATTGTCTGACAGGCTTGCAATATGGTCAATACACTTGTTGCATGCATTGGAATTTAGAGAAAAGTCACACTTAATATAATAACATATGTACAGAAGCACATAAATAATTATTCTGAGAAAGGGAGAACACAGTAAAGCAATGTAAAGAGTTTCAGAAATGAATACTACCCATCTACAATATATTTATTTTTCAGTTTTGTTTAATGTTCAACAGAGCTTGTGTACATAATGTTCAGTCATGCTGTCACAAACTAAACAATATGTTTTGGAGGATAATGGTTCATGACTAGTCAGCTAAGAGTTAAATCCACACAGAAGTCTTTCCATTTTTTGCTATTGTCCCTGCCCTCTCAGTGCTGGCTTTAGGTCTTGCGCCCTGTTTCTCCTGAGCTGTATTGACCCGGTTCTGCTCTGTCATTGTGCCACCAGACACAGGGCTGCTAGCTCTGGAGATCTGAGCATTTTTTGTGTTATACGTTTGAAACGCCATGTCAAGTTGTTCCTGAGCTACTCGTAAATGGTGGTGCACTGTAGCCAGGTCAGAGGGAATATTCTCATCAGGACTTGTGCAATGCTGTTCAGGCAGCACTCTGGGCATGTTCTGGTCCTGTAGGATGATGCTGTTGGGAATGCGACCCGGTTTGTCAGATTTAACCACCAGGTTGTACCCTGGTGGAGAACTTGAAATGTTCCTGGAGTAAGGGTAGCCGTATGGAGGTTGTTGACCATGGCTTCGACGTTTACGAAGAGTGTCACGGAAGGCACCAATCCCCAAGTGGAACATCTCACAAACATTGAGCAGCAGACAAAGACAGCTCACCACATACATGATGAGTAAAAAGATGGTCTTCTCGGTGGGTCGTGAGACAAAGCAGTCTACTCTGTGTGGGCATGGGATCTTGTTGCAGACGTACGAAGGGTTTACACGGAAGCCATAAAGGAGATATTGACCTGTGAGGAACCCCACCTCAAAGATGGCACGGGATAAAAGCTGAAGCACATACATCCTCATCAAGCCTTCTTGCATGATCCTACGACGGCCATCATGCTTCCCTGGATCTTGGCTTTTGCCCTTGTCTGTCTCTGGTTTGACCTCTTGCTCATCCAAAGTGTCTTCTTCATAGATCATTGGCTCTGCATCATCTTCCTCCAAGACCTCCTCTAGGTGGTGTCCATTTCTCCACTGACTGTGGCGATTCCTCTTTTGATAAATCTGGTTCTTGCACTGCTCCTCCTCCGAGGTACGGGCAATCTTATGGATGGCGTAACCCAGATACATGACGGAGGGGGTGGATATCATGATGATCTGGAACACCCAGAACCGGACGTGTGACAGCGGGGCGAAGGAATCATAGCATACATTGTCACAGCCGGGCTGCTTAGTGTTGCAGGTGAACTTTGTCTGCTCATCGGAGTAGATTGACTCACCTCCCACCGCGGTCAGAACGATCCGGAAAATAATTAACACAGTCAGCCAAACTTTCCCCACAAATGTGGAGTGGTTGTGGATTTCCTCCAATAGTCGAGTGAGAAAGCTCCAACTCATGTTGGTGACAAAGACTCTTTACTTATGTTCTGCAAATAAGGGAAAATGAAAAATGTAAGCCAAATAAAAAATCTACATGCATTCATATAAAAGATACTGGGAAAAATTTGACACATTTTTGACACAAAAGACTTGATTGCCATGACCTGAGTTATGCAGCTTCATTAACAAGGCAACATTCTAATAAAAAAAAACAAACAAAAAAAAAACATGTCATTGATGTTTGCAGGGTGCAAGATTTAGATGTCAAAAATATATAACAAAAACTGAAATATAGGGATCACCAAACCCGGTCCTGGAGGGCCGGTGTCCTGCAGAGTTTCGCTACAACCCTAATCAAACACACTTGAACCAGCTAATCAAGGTCTTACTCTGTATAGAGGGTATGCATTGACACCACTTTCCCACTGGAACACACCCCCTCAGCCAGACTGTGTGGCAAAAGAGTCTGCTGCGTGACTGGATTCAATAATCACATTAAATCATTGATAATCAGGTTAAACTTAAGGTTGCTGGACTCGATATAGAGTGCCTTATACTTACCAAAGATCCAGTGGTCCATGGATATTGATATGCAGCCAGGAATGGTGTTTCCTGACATTTATATGTGCCTGATTTAAACGCATAAAGCAAATTTGCCTGTGAACGCATTTTGTAAATACAAAATAGGTTGGTCTAATTCTGGATGTCCACTTATATCAATTTAAATCGTCATATCGACCAGCCCAAAAACATATAGTTTTTGTCAGTGTTTATTTAAAAACATCCAGTTATGCAGAATATAAGATGGTAAATATTTAATTGATGAGTTGTCAATACAATATATAACAATACAGCAAATTTCAACATATTAACATAAAATGATAACTGCAAATCCGGTTTTCGCTGCCTGGAGTCCATTTGTTTCTTTGAGTTGCAGGGATCCATTTGCTTTCCTTTCTGTAGCTTTCAGCAGCCTGTAAAAAATATACCTCAGATTTCTTGTCAAATCAATTTGTAAAGTCAACTGCAAAGCTCGTTCTCATTTTAGAAGTGTCTTGTGGGTTCTGTCGCAGCATTCACACTGAAAACCAATGCTGCCATTCAGTCTTTTTGCCAATCAGTGGGCCAAACCACAGTCACTCCAGGCAGGTGTGTTGAGGCAAGTTGGAGCTAAACTCTGCAGGACACCGGCCCTCCAGCACCAAGTTTGGTGACCTCTGATCTAAAAGATCTTTAAGATGGTTGATATTTGGGTAAATGTGAACCTTGTCAGATTGCACCGTGAAAATTCACACACTAGTTGTACTAGATATAGGGTGTTCCAAACAGGCACCATAAACCCTGAAAACTCATATCAACTAGTCAGCTTCCAGAGTAAGTAGAACATAGTGATGATCAATGTCTTTTAAAGGGTCATGAATTCAGAAATCATTTCTCTGATCTTTTGAAATAAAGGAGATCATTCTGCTATAAAATCATACTGCAAGTTTCATTAGTCTAAAAACATTCATTATTCCAAAAACTTTTTCTGTCTTCTGTTTAACACAAAAGAAGACATTTTGAAGAATGTGTGTAACTAAACACTTGTTGGTAGCGATTAATTTCCATAGTATTTTTTCCATACTATGGAAGTCAGTGGCTACCATCAAACTCTTTGATTACCCACATTCTTCAAAATATCTTCTTCTGTGTTCAACAGAAGAAAGAAACTCTGGTTTGGAACAAGTGGAGTAAATGATGACATAATTTTAAATAAAGGCCCATCTCTTTAACGTAGCATACACATAACACATAATCACATTTGCTTATGTAAAACTTTTGGATTTTGGTTAGCTTATCCTGTGATATTGGATTCCTTTGTTGTGTAAATAAAGACTGCTAACAAATAGATCCTTGCCTCAACTTCACTTTTTTGTGCACCAACCTGTGACTAGCTTAACTGAAAGAAGACCTCTAACGTTACTTTCCTTTAAAAGCTGATTGATGTCTGATGTGTTTGAGGTACTGGAGAATAAACATAATGGGCTGTGCTTGTACACACAAATCCTTAAAATAGCCTATCGTAAATTAAATACAATAAGAGGTACAATATTCTTTGTAATAATCAAATATACTCTGCAAAGGACCACTGTGAATAATGCACAGTGCATTCTAGCAGTACAAACACCTTATACTCGTTATCAATGCACTTCTCAGAGCTCTGTTTATTCCTGAGAACTCTTCTTGGATTATTTGCCAATAGTTTTCTATGGATGAATTTTGTATGGTGTTTTGAGTAATTTTTCTGCAGGTAAGTTAACAGGATGTGCAGTTCTTTGATATTGTCTGTCATGCAATGAAACAGCATTCTCTCCAACTACACCCAAATCAAGTCATTTCCGAACTCCGGTTTATTTCAGGTCACAGATGAATTGTTCCTTAACAAGACTCTAAGGACAAAATTCGGCCACAAAATTTCAGTCAGAGCTCAGCCCATGGATCTGTCTGACAAAGATTATTCAGAACATGATCCAACACATAACTGAGTCTTTAGCTCTTTTAAAAACAAAGTGATATCATAGTAAACATTACACAATCATATTAAATAAACAAAATATTAAAAAAAAAAATAAAAATCATGATTCAAGACTTTTAATAGTAGACATTCTTTCTACTATTTGAAAAATTCTTTACAAAACATGTGTATTAAACATTTAATTAATAAAAAGATCTACTTTTGCCAGAAAACTGTCAGTTATTTGTTAAAACACATGCATATTCTGAACATTAAATGCATTAAAAGGTACTAAAACTTTGGGTGGTGCTGCATTATTTATTTATTTATTTATTTACATACTTATTTTGGAATGTAGTAGAAGTTTATAATAGTTTATACTATTAAATATACTATTATACTATTCTATTCTATATTTGAAGAATTCAGATGCAGAAAATAATATTACAAATGAAGAGTTCAGATGCAAAAGCCTCTAAGTGCCATCTGAAATTTTCTTCGAAAATGAGCATTTTTCTCAGGCTCATATAATTATGTTCAGTTATTTAACTTTAATGGCAATGAAAAGAACCTATTCCTTGCCATTAAAGTGAAATTACTGAACCTACACATGAGAGCCTGAAAAATGCTCAGTTTAGAAGAAAATTTCAGATTGCACTTAAAGGCTTTTGCATCTGAACTCTTCATTTGTAATGTTATTTTTTTTAAGGAATTATTTACTATTTTATTTCAATTTAATTAATATATTCTCCTAACCAACCCTTAACCCTAAACATAACCAGAATCCCTCTTGAAGTTTTTAACCTAATTTGTTTTATATTCTGGTTGTTCCCTATATTCTGGTTTTACATTCAGTTTTCTTGTTTCTAGTTTTTCAACACTGAATTAAGCTATTTTCTGTTTTTTTGCAAGACTTCTTTTTTTATTATGTCTGGTGTGGCGCTTCTCGTCTGTTGTGCGACCAGTTTAATAAAGTGCAGTAAGCAGTAAAACTGTTTGCACAACAAACTAGTGTGTTTATAATTATGATAATAAATTCAAACAATGATAACAAATTCCAGTTTGCAACATCAAGCAGCATAATGAACTGTTTTTGTACTGCCAAAATAACTGGAAGAGGCTGACAGCAAATGTTCTAAATCCTTGATCGCTTGGAATCTACTATGGAGCTGATTTATTATTTACTTTTTTTTTTCATGTTGCTTGGGCAGTTGGAGAAAATATTGCACAAACAAATTAAATATCAATACAATAATATATTACTGTGTAACAAACAGTCAGCTTAAGGTAGCAACAAGTATTAAGCAGCTTCTAATCTCAAAATAATTCGTATATCATAGATTTGGGATGGGGGTAACTTGACACAGTCTGCACCGTGACGTCACAATCATGTTTCATTATGGTATATAGAGATGTCTGACATAGACTCACTCCCTCTATAAAAATCAAGGGGTCAAAAAGGATCCAGTTCATAGAAATCTCAAATTCATTCCTATCGGATATAAAGTCTGAGCGAGCAAGATGAACCCCAAGGGGCGAAGCTTAGCAAACAGTCAATTAAAACATAGATTTACGTGTTTGGAAAGGTTTGCAAAACAATAAAAAAAAAATATATATTAAAAAAAAAAATGTTTTTTCCCTGGAGTATATGAACTGGCCCCTGTTTGTGTTTTCAACATGCCATTCCCTAATGTGGGATTTGCCTTCTCCCATATCATCTGAACCGGCAGGAATGGCTGCCACAGGCTCACATTGTGTATCTTAGAGGAAAGCAAGGATAACTGGACACAGATGGTACTCACTATTCGTGGAACCTCATAGCCTGAGACACCTCAGGGAAAATAGGTGTTTGGTTGAGTGGATCCTTTCAAAGGAACGTGTAAAAAAGTGTGCAATCTTTAAATGCAGTTGATGAAACCTCAGCAGTGATTTGAGTCTGAAATGAAATAAATCATTCTGCTCAAGTTTGCTCAGTGTAATTGGTAATATGTTTTCAGTTATCAGGTTGTGCACATGAATGGGGTAAAGAGTACAGTCATAGAACAACATGTGGAGGTTGTCATTTATCCAGGTTAGTTAAGGTAGGGTCATGTCGAGTTCAGTTATGGTTATGCATTTCTATTAGTCACTTTTTTGCCACTCAAATCATTATCAGTCAATGAGAAATAAGTCCCATTGTTACCACTGCATATTATTTTACATTCAGCATCGTTCATCACCTTATTACTGCAGTCTCATTCATGGAATCAAATGTAGAATTACAAAGACTTTCGAATACAGGCCCAAAAAGTTGTCTGATGGATGTCACTTAAACACATTGTAAATAAGTGCCTGAATGTGTGTGTGTGTGTGTGTGTGTGTGTGTGTGTGTGTGAGTGTGTGTGTGTGTGTGTGTGTATTAACTGCCTATAACAAAAGCTCAGAGTAAACATGCAGATCATAAATCTAAATATATGTCAAAGGATGACTAAAGGAGGTAGTCAAATAAAGACAAACAGTTTATATTGTTGTTACAGCTAATTATTTTCCCCTTCTCTTTTCCAGAAGTTAATAACACAAATGAGATCTGAAAAAGAGATTAGATGATTCTGTTGTAAATGTTTACATATTTCTTTGCACATAGGGGCTAAATCTTCAGCTACGGTACTGTGTGCATCTGTTTTCTGTTCTGTCCATAAAACTGCAAAACACAGACAAAATTGAAGAAAAACTGCAACGGCAACTTGCACAATGTGCAACTAAACATGAATACTGTCACGGCCAATTCAGTGAGGTAAAACATGTGCACCTAACTGTGTTTGATTTGCCATTGAATTAAGGAAGACAAAATGTCTTAAAAAATATGCCCTTAATTAATGAACAAAATCTGATGGCAGTAGTCTTGTTCATTTGAGCAGTTTTCAAGAAATCAACTTGAGCTAAATTTAAATTATATTATTATATACAGTACAGAGAATGTATACACAAACCAACTAAAGGGGCATGCATTTTGTGATAAAAAACAACATTTCTTTTACAAAATGTTGGTTATCTACATTTTGATGTTAACGATCTGTAGTTATGATATTATACTGTACAGTACATTTCAAACATTTGTTCATATACCTTCAAATATGACTTGTAAGTCTTGTAATTAAGTCACTTAAACACACATACATAATATTCTGCATGAACAACTGCAAAATGTAAATGCCAAATGAATCAAAGTCTGAGAACAAGTAGTGTCTTTTACTGTAAACCTGGAAATAAGCTAACAATTAGAAAGTTTATCTTGAAAAATGAATCTGCTGTATCAATATGAAGGAATCCGTATTGATTTTTACAGGTGTTTAACCTGTATTTTGAACCTTGCATTGCATTGCCTTGTGTTTTAGAGTTAAAGGAAGTATCCTTAATATTAATTATTATTTTTTTTTTACCAGTAGCCTATACATATTTTTTTTTATTATGTTTTATTTTTATTTATTTTTGACATGAAGACATTCCAAATACTAAGAGCTACTGTACCTATTATTACAAAATAAATACGTCCGAATAATGTTGGTGGGATTTTTAGATCGGTGATATCTTTCGTCTCTCATACTATGAGGAAACTACGGACCTTGGGAAGTTGCGCCGAGGAAACACCTCCAGAAAACGTGCGCTCCATCCGGTCATAACCTTCCGCCAAGCTGCGGCGACCCCTCAGCTGTCCATCTCAGGTGCGCTCAGTGAAGCGGCCGCCGGTCCACACTCAAAAGGAACCGTGATCCATCATCATCTAACAGCCGCAGAGATCGCTCTGCATCCCGTGAGCCCATTGTAGACCGTCTCATTGACGCCTCACACTCATCTCTGACTCTGGCTTGTTTTGCGCCCACCGTCGGGAGAGGAGGTATAAAGAGAAAGAAAAAAACTGAGAGAAAGAGTTCCTCAGGCTAATGGCCCTGAATCAAGGGTTTAAACTCCTAGACTGACCGCTGGTGTGTTCCAGCACAATTACCATGACGCCCTCACGTGCTGTAATCATAACAAAACCACTTGAATATGCTACAAGGAGTGGGTTTACTAAAGAAAAGATAAAATGTGTTTATAAAAGTGTGACTGACTAATCGACTGTTTGTGTTGTAGCTACATTTATGTTAAGAGGAGGTTCATTTACATACAAGTGTTGTTTCATTAACATAGGAAAAAAACCTAAACATACTGAACAAAATCTGCTTAATCGTCTATTATCAGTAAGATTTACTAAATATAAAGCATTTATGTGCCTGACATTTTATGCTCTCTTGTATGTCATAATATTTAGATGTTCTGCCCAGGCGAGGATGGAAAGACAAGATATTCAGTGCACAACACACCGTGTCTTATCAAACATGACGTTCTCCAAGGAACACTGTTGCATATATGGTGTTGGCAGAGGTTCTCAGTCTTCATAGTGAGCAGGTTAACCAACTCTGTGCCCAAGTATATTCTGGCTTGCAAATATAAATATAAATATAAAAGTTTGATTTGTAACTGTTCTTTCATTTCCACCAATAATAACCATAAAATATGTTAAGTACTGTGTCATGAAAGTGTTTTTAAAGAGGTCATCGGATGCCCGTTTTCCACAAGTTGATATAATTCTTTAGGGTCTTAATGAAAAGTCTATAACATACTTTGGTTAAAATTTCTCAATGGTATGTAAAAAACACCCTTTTTACCATGTCAAAATCAACTCTGTTTTCAGCAAGCTGTTTTTCAGTCCATGTTGCTATAAATGCTAATGAGCTCTGCTGACCCTGCCCCTCTCTTCTGTGGGGTGACGAGTAGACTGTAAACTTCAGCCGCTAAACTGGCTAACTAGCACATTATTAGGAAAGGTGATTTGCAAAGATTCATAAAAACTCTTATACTCACTTCTTCTGTAGATGAAGCTGGATCACGAATGATTCACGCGAACATAAACGCATTTAGGCAGATCGGGGATCGGCGCATTCCCTTCAAAAACGAAAGTAACGTTAATCCTCTGCGTCTTCAGCGGCTCAGATGACGGGAGTAAATGATGACTGCTATGTTCATTATTACATCCAACAACAAAACACCTCAATCTCTTAATCGGAGACATTCTTGTCTTCCCCTGCACCGGAGTCGACACAATGGTGGACAGCTCTCAGCTCACTCAGGGCGGGTCTAAGGTAAAGCTCACACTGTGCGATTTTTTAAAAGTCCTTTAGGATTGTACTTGTCAGACTGTACGAACATGATGATCATGTCACACTATGGGATCTCGGTTGTCATTAATGTCAAGACTGTACGACAGTCGAGACGAGTTAAAAACGGGTGCGCGCAAGAAAACTTGTCTGGACTTTTACGTTATCAACCCATACACGTCCAGTGACTGCGAACTGTATTGCACACGGGACCGAAATGTTGTCTATCATGAAAAGTATATGAACGGTGGCAATACTGGCGTATTTAAGAAAAAATAGTGTATGCAGCTCTACACACCCACATGAAAACAGCGGCGCAACCAGTGTTTATATAGAAAAGGCAACATATCAGATGAATTCCGTGAGCGGAGGACGGGAGCACTGGAGTTTATGGCTGATAGAATAATTCTCTAGCTTCTGCTCATAGCTTGTTTTGAAAAACAGAGACAGTTTGACATTCATCGTAAGGGTAGTCACACTGCAGGACTGTACGCCAAATCTTCTGACATTGCCAGAATTTCGTCGGAGGTGAAATTTGATCACAACAGCCATTAATCGGCTGTCGGTGAACATGTCAAACTAACGATCAAAGACTAGAGATTTTAGCCTAGGATTATAGGAATCTTTTAGGATTTTCAAAATTTGCCCCAGACGACCAAATCGTGGCCAAAATCGCACAGTGTGAGCCGGGCTTAAGACGGCCTTGTCAATCAACTATTGTGGGAGGTGCCTGTACAGAACTACGTTATTCTGACAGGAATCTCAGAACAGCCTGATTTGAGAAAGGGGATTTTAAAATAGGGATTTAAAAAAAAAAAAAACACTGGGTGGATTTTTTATCATTATAGGGTGGATGTGTGTACACACTTCCAACACACATTTATGAATGAATGAATGATGCATTTATATAGCGCTTTATTATGTATTGTCGCACACCCAAAGCGCTTTACAATCATGTGGGGGGGTCTCTCCTCAACCACCACCAGTGTGCAGCATCCACCTGGATGATGCGACGGCAGCCACAGGACAACGGCGCCAGTGCGCTCACCACACACCAGCTACAGGTGGAGAGGAGAGAGAGGTAGAGATAGAGCCAATTCAGTGGATGGGGATTATTAGGAGGCCATGATTGACAAGGGCCAGTGGAGGGAATCAGGCCAGTACACCAGGGTTACACCCCTACTCATTAC
Source organism: Spinibarbus caldwelli (assembly GCA_039654775.1). Lineage (NCBI taxonomy): Eukaryota > Metazoa > Chordata > Actinopteri > Cypriniformes > Cyprinidae > Spinibarbus > Spinibarbus caldwelli. The sequence goes on from CM077234.1 coordinate 4,528,919, forward strand.
GAGAAGTGCCATGGGATTTTTTAATGACCACAGAGAGTCAACATTTATGTTCAAACAACATGTAAAATTTTGCATCCGATGACCCCTTTAAGAGGTCATCTTGTACGTTTAAGTATTAGAAATATCAGAGATAGGCTACATTGAAAAACAGTCTGGAGTAACTGTAAAACCAAAATTCAAGTAGATTTTAGATCATGCTGATGGCATTTATCAAAATGTAGTTGATTTTGCTGAAAAATTAACTTAAGTTACTTCAAATGCTTCATCCTTGTGTCTTCCTGTAATATTGCTTGACCCCCATTGTGAACTAGCATCTCAAAGTGGAGACATTGGTTGGACGGGGCTCAAAATGCATTCCTGGTTTGGCAGATCATTGCAACCTGGATTACCTCCAACAAGCCAGACATTGACTCCTTATTAGGCTTGATGGGCTCCTCTCTTTGACCAGTTTGATTTCACTTTCTTTTACTGTCCAGGCACCAAGAAGAAACCATTTGCTTTCACCAGACAATTCTCTTCTCTTATAGGGAGGTCAATGAGTGTCCCATCATTCATGCATCTCAGATTGTAGAACTTTTTCATTAAGGAGCAATAATTGCATCATCTAATTGATTTCCATGGTTTTTTATTTATTTTTTTTTAATTACCTTATTAAATGAATTTGTGTTGTCTTTTAAGTCAAATATTTATTCAAGTATTTGTTCAATCAATCAGAATACTGTAGGCTGTTTACAATACAATTTCATCAACATCAGTAGAAGTCACACTGCAAAGGTGGTAGAGGCTAAGGCTACAATATTATGAAATATCAAGTAATTAAATCATTATTGTCAGTTATTTCCCTTGATAATGTAATAATGAGTTTTAATGTTGATTAATAGAACACATTAAAATGCATCTGTGGGGAAATTGCATGTCATATTCTTGTTGGCTACATAGACAAAATAAACTGAGAACTGTTTATGATGCAGTTTATTGCTTTTGATGTATTAGAAAAGCAAGACTTCACATTGCGTATCTCAGTAGCATGAAAAACACAACAGTTATTCAAACTGGGAATAAAGCGAGCAATGAACATTCCCCATCCCTGAAGCAGTCAATGACTTTAATCATGACTTTAGTTTAATATTGTGTGGGCATATTTTGTTCATTTTGGTGCCATTTTTGCCCCATTCCCTGCTGATTTCCAACCCTGAAGAGAACTAAAATAGTATATATTCTGTGTATATCTGAGTATACTTGGAAAAAAAAAAAAATTTGAATATATAATAATTTTACTTTACAGCACAACAGAAATTATGCAGTATTATTGATCTGAATAAACCTGTAACTCAAACAATATGATTATTCAGAACTTGAATGCAGAAAGACAGAGATGAACCTTAATATCTTTGTGTTATATAATGGTTTTAATTTGTTCCGCTCATCACAGCTCTGAAGAAGAAAGGCTTTTGTCTAGAGGGAGTGCGTCTATACACATAGTGCCATGACAGAGCATTGTATGTTCAGTGAGCAGAAAACTATCAGTGGCTTCCATGGACGTGTGTGTTCTTAAGCCTCTCTGGATGTGCAGCCCACCCATTCAGATGCGCCGTTGGCCTCCATCCTCCAGAGGCCATGCCTCTCTGACCACTTCCACGACAGAACACATTGCAAATGCCATACACCCCTCATCGGTCATTCTCAAGATGAGTGTCTGCTAAAACTTCATAGTAATTTAGGTACAGCACCCATTCATGCCACCTCTTCTAGGGATGCAACCGAGTCATGTGAAAGCACATGTGCCATGCATTGCTCCAAGATCTGCATGTCTCCAAAAATGTAAACAAAAGCTTTCATATGCAATCACCAAAATCATTAAAATCAATATGCAATCACCAATCATCATCAAAAAACATACTGACGATATTGTATGCAAATATATATATTCTGCAAATGCCTGTGGTTTATTATGATCAGAGGAGACATTTGCTAGATATCGTAGTCAATCTGTAACTAAAAAGTAAATGAACTCTTAAATTAATTATTCTTAAATGAATAGTAATCTGGGAAATCTCATCCTTGTGGTTCCAAACTTGCTTGACTTTCTCTCTCGTGTAACACAAAAACTGAATTTTTGAAGATGATCTTACTTGCTCTATTCCTTGTAATGAAATGGAGACTGGAGCTTTCAAGCTTCAAAATGACTAAGCAAGCACCATTACAGTATCATAAAAGTGGTCCCTCAATGACTCAGTATGCACTGATTCACCATTTTCATCTGCAACTTCTACCCTTCTTGACTGTCAAGTATACATCCATGACATGATCTTTATGTACTGTAAAAAGTGGTGTTCAACAGGACTAAATGGACGCAGTCTCCGATAAATGGTGGTGAATGTATGTTTAAGTAATAATTCATTAAATTTGTAATACATGGAATGAAATATTAATTTAAAGTGATCTACTGACTTACAACATATGGTTAGTATAACTGTATTTGTCAGGGACATCATTTCATGCTCCACTAGAAAAAGAAAAAAGATATTATGCATGTTTTGGGATAAGATTAGAGTGAGTTAATGAAAACAAAATTTAAATGATCACTTTAATTAGTTTCAATAGTGGGTTGGCAACATCATCTGTCCTCAAAGCTAGTTTGGTTGCTTTTTTCAGTCAGAATGATGCAGTTGGACTGGCTGGTGAAGTGAGCAACCAGTATTTGCTCTTTCTAACGTCAACTTTAGTTTCTTCAAAAAAATCTTAAGTTCATGGGGGTGGTCCAAGGTCACAGATGTCAGGGTTTATGTAATAAATCAAGTTCAAATGTGAAGTGCCCTCAGAGAAACACTGACAGAAACCCCCATTTAAACAACAAGCATGTATCTCCAAAGCCCCTCCAAAGATCCGCTACCATATACTGACTCTCCCTCAGTCACAGACACAGACACACACACACACACACACACACACACACACACACACACACACACACAAACACACTGGGTGGACCCATCAGCTAGTGTGGCGGCTAACCTATAGGCGGTTTCTGTTGTGGCAGTCTCATTTGGTTACATCTTCTCATTGAGCCAGGCTTAGGGCTGCCTTTGGGTCAATGCCACTTACAGAGAGTTTGATGAAAACATGAATCTACTGAGGTGACTTAGAACAACTGCCCAAAGGTTCATGCCAACATTGCCAAAGAAACTTCCCTCGGAAGTCTGAAGTCTCTTGTACGGCTAGTGCTATAATCAAGTGCAGAAGGACACTGCTGGAATGTCACACAAAATTACAAGATAATGTATATCTGCTGCAGCCGACTCAGCATGCTGTGATGTGGCTGTACAGTGTTGCAAACGCTTTCTCATATCCAAGATCAGTGGGCTCTTTAATCTTAACCCTTGAAAGTGCAGTATTTACTGTAATTTACAAATCTGTTTATATATCAATTAACTTATATAAACATTTTGGCTTTAAAACAGTTTTCCCCATGTTTTAAGGTAGTTTGTTTTTAAGGTTCAAAGCATCTTGGAGAAGTTTTCCTCTGCTTCTCTTCATGTAATCCCAGACTGACTGACTGTGATGGTGAGATTGGATACCTAGGACCCCTTGATCATACTATACTACTCTAGTACGCCACCTACAGTATATGCAGAATTTTCTTTTATTAGATAGGCTATTTTCACATGGGTTTCACACTGAATTGATAAGGTATCATGATGTATAATATTTTAATATTATAAAACTTTCTATTTAATGTTAATGGATACAAACACAACAGTATAATTTTACGTTTTTAATTTAAAATATATATATATAATAAATGTAATCATATTGTAAAGTGTTGGCTATTTGATTATGTGATAATATTATTTACTTCATGATGTCAGAGGTGCAACTGCACATTTGTCGAGGGGTATGCAAGATCAGTGCCGGCGCCCCCTTGTATTCTAGTAGCCTATAACGCTAACATGTGCAGAAAACTCAGAAGACTCTGCAAGTCAATGACCAAAAGCCCATTACTAGCTTGTGCATGGAAGGAGTGAAAAAAGTGATAAAGGTTTGAACCCCCTTCCCTCTTTTTCAATACCATAGGGGAAAAAGTAAAAAGTAAAAACAAGAAAAAAAAAAAGAAAAGTGTGTCACATAACATCCCCTTTAACTCCCGATGGTAGACCCCAGACAGTAGAACACATTTGTTTTATTCTTTTTTTTTTTCAAACACATGTAATATTGCTCACTTGTTATATAATATAATATTCTTTATTTGCCTAAACGTTATTAATATTCTTGCACATTTTTACATAGTAAAATTTATTTTAAAGAACATCTGCATTTTTTTTTCTTTCATTTTTACTTAAAGAGATAATTCATGGAAAATTTGCCTTGCTAAGTGGAAGATTTCTGCCAAGATTTCACCTGGTAGAAAAACAAATACTATTAAAATGAATGTTATGATTCCCACTATGGCTACTAATGGCAGCAGAGGATCATTTATTGTCTCCTTTACCATTTCCACTATGTAATATAGTTCTTTTCACATGTTTTGCTAATGGATTTATATTTACACATTATAAAATCACTATTATAATATTTAAAAATCTCTTTTTTTGTCAAAGTTCAGCATTGTTTTGTATTGAAGTATGAAGTAGCAAGAGTTTTCAACTCATTAAATCCCAAGATCAAAGATCAAGTTCTCCATTATTGCATAGACCCACTCATGGATGAGACATGCAGATAACCATAGTCAACCTTCACTGAATTTTATATAATCAATGAACTCTGAAAAAGTTATCAGTCATTCTATTCTAACATTCTATTAGTTGTCAAAATGAATTCATTGCAGCACTTTTGTCATACCTAAATCGAGCTCTGTACAAAGGAAAATAATGTAAGGATGTAGATATGTAGAATGTAGAATTAATGTAGAGTTATTTTATGGTTTCATTTACATTTCATTTCGTACTTTACAAGTTAACGAAAAATTTGTGCATATTTTCTAGTACATTTAACTGCACTATGCTCACATTTGGCCTACTTGTGCATTAAATAAAAAAAAATAAAAAATACATAGCCTATCATCTTGCGCCCTATTGTGATTTCAAATTGCAGAATATTTCAGTAGGCTGCATGCATTTGAGAGACGTTCTTAAATGTAATGCACATACAGGTGCATCTCAGTAAATTAGAATGTCATGTAAAAGTTCATTTATTTCAGTAATTCAACTCAAATTGTGAAACTCGTGTATTAAATAAATTCAGTGCACACAGACTGAAGTAGTTTAAGTCTTTGGTTCTTTTAATTGTGATGATGGCTCACATTTAACAAAAACCCACCAATTCACTATCTCAACAAATTAGAATACGTCATAAGACCAATAAAAAAAAATATATATATATATATATATATATTTAGTGAATTGTTGGCCTTCTGGAAAGTATGTTAATTTACTGTATATGTACTCAATACTTGGTAGGGGCTCCTTTTGCTTTAATTACTGCCTCAATTCGGCGTGGCATGGAGGTGATCAGTTTGTGGCACTGCTGAGGTGGTATGGAAGCCCAGGTTTCTTTGACAGTGGCCTTCAGCTCATCTGCATTTTTTGGTCTCTTGTTTCTCATTTTCCTCTTTTGACAATACCCCATAGATTCTCTATGGGTTTCAGGTCTGGTGAGTTTGCTGGCCAGTCAAGCACACCAACACCATGATCATTTAACCAACTTTTGGTGCTTTTGGCAGTGTGGGCAGGTGCCAAATCCTGCTGGAAAATGAAATCAGCATCTTTAAAAAGCTGGTCAGCAGAAGGAAGCATGAAGTGCTCCAAAATGTCTTGGTAAACGGGTGCAGTGACTTTGGTTTTCAAAAAACACAATGGACCAACACCAGCAGATGACATTGCACCCCAAATCATCACAGACTGTGTAAACTTAACACTGGACTTCAAGCAACTTGGGCTATGAGCTTCTCCACCCTTCCTCCAGACTCTAGGACCTTGGTTTCCAAATGAAATACAAAACTTGCTCTCATCTGAAAAGAGGACTTTGGACCACTGGGCAACAGTCCAGTTTTTCTTCTCCTTAGCCCAGGTAAGACGCACAAGAGGAATACGACAACTGTAGCCAAATTCCTTGACACGTCTGTGTGTGGTGGCTCTTGATGCCTTGACCCCAGTCTCAGTCCATTCCTTGTGAAGTTCACCCAAATTCTTGAATCGATTTTGCTTGACAATCCTCATAAGGCTGCGGTTCTCTCGGTTGGTTGTGCATCTTTTTCTTCCACACTTTTTCCTTCCACTCAACTTTCTGTTAACATGCTTGGATACAACACTCTGTGAACAGCCAGCTTCTTTGGCAATGAATGTTTGTGGCTTACCCTCCTTGTGAAGGGTGTCAATGATTGTCTTCTGGACAACTGTCAGATCAGCAGTCTTCCCCATGATTGTGTAGCCTAGTGAACCAAACTGAGAGACCATTTTGAAGGCTCAGGAAACCTTTGCAGGTGTTTTGAGTTGATTAGCTGATTGGCATGTCACCATATTCTAATTTGTTGAGATAGTGAATTGGTGGGTTTTTGTTAAATGTGAGCCAAAATCATCTCAATTAAAAGAACCAAAGACTTAAACTACTTCAGTCTGTGTGCATTGAGTTTATTTAATACACGAGTTTCACAATTTGAGTTGAATTACTGAAATAAATGAACTTTTCCACGACATTCTAATTTATTGAGATGCTATGTGACTTAACTGACGATGTATGCTCGCAGTCTCTAGTGCGGTTTTTTACGATGAAGTGATAAAGCGTGCGCCTCATATTCGCATACAGTTGAAGAGTGTGCGTCGTGAGCACAGTAAAACGGCTGACAGGACAGGAAAGTTTGTTTTACTGACATAACAATATCCCATCAGACCGCAGGTCCCTGTTGTTCTACTGAAGCTCATTTGGCTCCTGTAGCCTACCTTTTCCGCGCTTGTTTGACTCGCGCGCCGAGGGCAAGCTGAAGTGCGCGTCTGAAAAGTCTCCCGTTTGTTGTGGTCGCAAAGAGATACGGCCGTTCCGCGTCTTAATAAGTTTTTAATAAATACATGTTTGAACTCATTAAAATGCTAAAAGCTGTTCAATAAAAATGTTGCATTAATTATTTTTAATAACTAAGCTTTTGATTATTTATTACGTTTTATTACTATAAAAGATTTTCACAGAATGATTTTGGCAAAGTGGCGCCCCTATGCACTGCATATACTGCATACCCCTTATTTGCGCCACTGCATGGTTACAAACAGTACAAACAGAGTATAGGCAATTAATGTCAAATATACTGGATAGATAGATAGCATTCAGACACTGTTGTCTAACTGAACTCTGTCAAAGGACTTAGGGTGTCAAACAGCCAATGAGCTTGTGTGCTCTTTCGACATTTCAAGTGGTAAATGTAAATATGGAGAAAATGTGTGTATATCCTGGAAATTTATAAAGCATGGTAGTAGCAGTTCAGTAGTTCTCCTTCAAAGCATGGCTGCTGAAGGAAATGATTTTTCTGTCTGTTCAGTGATTCATGAAATGCTTCACTTTCCTTGCAGAGAACAGTATAAAGTGTCATCTTGTCTGGATCTAAATGGTTTCATCATGAGATTGATTTATGACTGTCTGTGTAAACTGCTGGCCATATTTCAGACATGACCTCCTAAAACATGTAAACTGTAAAACACATTTAAATCACAGATATCTTATTGAACTTTGTTGTTCTGGAACTCTTTTTCTTGCCTGCGTCAGGGCACCTTGCTTTTTTCATTATTCACATCTGCAGATGTCAGATGACATGTGAGGGGCTTTCCTGGATAAGAATCTTTTTTCCATTTCTTTTAGTCCAGCTAAAGTTGAAAACAATATTTCACAAACAGCAATTTAACAGACGCAGAAACTGTTCTGTTTTTCATAGCTAGATCTGATTTTGACAGTCACAGATAAATACATGCATTGCATAATAAACAAAAAAACTAAATAATAGCATTAATAGATGAAACTTTTAAATACTCTGAAGAAAACGTCCGATGCAAAACTCACCGGCACAGGTTTACTGTGTTATATTTGGTCTCCAAGTCATTTCTATTCAGTTTTTAAATTGTTCTGAGTGTTTTTAGTATGTTTGTATTCAATATTTTAGTCTAGACATGACTTGGGTTTTTCCTTCATTATAAGTCTATGGATTTTAACATTTTTGTTTAAAGCGAACCCAGACACCAAAACTTGTGGAGCTTACAGCTGTTGCATGCATGCCAACACAATCATAGATACTGCGCTCGTCGTATGAAATAGTTTTTAACACTCCACTTCAGCAAGCCTGAGGTTATTTCTCTTTCACATGATCTTGTCAAAATTGGCCATGTCATGCAGGGGGTGAGGCGAAGCCTAAGGACTCTTCTTCACTCCCGGGGTCACCAGGGTTGTAATAGCAGTGGAGAGCCAGATCTCTTCCTCAGAGGCCCAGCAGAGCTGCAGCGTTCTGGGTGAACTCAGCCAACTCACACCCCAGGCCTCCCCACTTCAGCTCTGACAGAAATAACAGCCATCACTGACCAAGATTATTACGCTCACGAGTACGATCTCAGGCGATCATATATATCATGACTTGAGAAGAAGATGTGTGCATAATTTATGCAGTGATACTTCTGCGATACTGATAAACATTTTGACAGGCATGCTGGTCCCAAAATATTTGGGGGTAGTTTTGTCAAATGGCTGTTGAGAAACTCCTTCCCTGTAATCAGAAGTCTTGTGCACTGGAAAGTACTTGTATCTGTTTTGTATTTGGAATTTAAAGCATGACATCATGTTATTGGTTACGTTCCCCTAATTCTATTGAAGTATTCTATTATCATTTTAAAGCGTTAGTTCACCCCAAAATGAAAATTCTGTCATTAATTACTCACCCTCAGGTCATTCCAAATCTGTAAGACCTTCATTCAACTTCGGAACACAAATTAAGATATTTAGATGGAATCTGAGAGCTCTCTGACCCTCCATAGACAGCAACGCAACTGTAATGTTCCCAGGTCTAGAAACGTGGTAAATATTGTAAATAATGCTGGATAATATGATCATCAGGCTTTACACAAACTTTATGAAGTCCAATATCACTTGTGAAGTGATCATTAAAGCAAACACGAGAGACTTTCTCAAGAAATTATAAAATTCATGCGTATTTTCTATTCAACTTTTTACTCTGTCATGCTGATAATCTAGTTTGTTACTACTAAGATGCAAAATAGAAGCATATATTTGCCACATGAAATATAGATGAATAATAGAAAATAAATATTGTTTTATCGGGATCTTCAGTTTCAGATTTTTTAAGAATTAGGTTTGTTGTCTTTCATCACATACTTACAAAAATATCAACAGTATAAGAATTTGCAGCTGTGTTATTTTTTGAGACCACTAGATGGCAGGGTTGTAAAATTTAGAGTGACTTTAGGGAAGACCCCAGCATGCACCATGAGTTTAGAGAGACTTTGCTGTTTTTCCATGTAAATAAGTTTAATGGTTCCCATTTGGTGTTCATTTAGAAGAAAAAGTATTCAATTGTACTGAATTAGCTAAATGAAGACACAAAATGTGTGCGGGAAGAACGGTGTGACCTGTGCAGTAGAATGTCTCATCAACAAATTATATATAATTAAATATCTAAATTCCGCACTCATTAGAAAATTCAAATTATGGACCCTCAAGAAGTGTTATGACATTATCACGTCAGTCACTGCTCTGCTGTTCTTTACTCCACGGGCTCTATCGTGGTTTAATTAAGTTGGCTTGAAAAAGGCAACTTACTGAAATCCTGTCTAAACTTCTTCTTCTTCTTCTTCTTCTTCTTCTTCTTCTTCTTCTTCTTCTTCTTCTTCTTCTTCTTCTTCTTCTTCTTCTTCTGAGACCAAATTTTAAAATGTATCTCCTCCTAGACCTTTAAAGCTACAACCACCAAACTCGGCCCAGACCTTCAGACTGGTCTGACTCGGGTTGCTATATCTTTTCTAACTGATCCGACTTACGGTTTTCGTAAAAATTACGATTAAAACTGCGAAAAATCCCATAGACTTACATTGACGGAATGTTCAGATGAGTCAAGACTCATCAAACACCAACTGACAAACTTTCCAATGTAAACACACTGAAGCCTATTGGACTCAATTAAGCTTCACTTCTATGTACTATTTCTAATCCATTTCAACTCATTTAAGCTTCCACTCTATCTAATATTTCTAATCTAAATCATGCTAGCAACATGCTAGTAACATGCTAATCATGCTAGAAACATGCTAATAACATGTTAATAATGCTGGAAACATGCTAGCAAACATGCTAGTAACTTCCTAATCATGTTAGAATCATGCTAGCAACATGCTAGTCACTTGCTAATCATGTTAAAAACATGCTAGTCACTTGCTAATCATGCTAGCAAACATGCTAGTCACTTGCTAATCATGCTAGCAACATGCTAGTCACTTGCTAGTTATGTTAACAAACATGCTTGTCACTTGCAAGTCATGCTAACAAAATGCTAGGAATATGCTAACAACATACTAGCAACTTGCTAATCATGCTGACAAGCTACCAACTTGCTAATTGTGCTAACTTGCTAGTCATGCTAGCAAACATGCTAGTCACTTGCTAGTCATGCTAACAACATGTTAGTCACTTGCTAATCATGCTAACAACATGCTAGTCACTTGCTAGTCATGCTAGCAACATGCTAGTCATTTGCTAGAAACAGCAAAAATCTGTTTATCTGTCTGTCTGTCTGTGACTGTTTTTCTGGTAAATTGTAAGGTTCTCAAAAATTTAAAACTTCAAACTTTAAAACTACTTTAAACTTCAAAATAGTTAAAACTGAAAACCTTCAAACTTTAAGCTTTGAAAACTACTTCAAACTTTCTGGCTAGGCTTTTTCAAGCCAACTCAAAGTTTGTCTACGAACTTTACTATCTAGTTGTAATTATAATTTAGTTGTGAGCAAGCAGTAGGCCAGATTTATGATTAAACTAGCCAGATTGTGACTGTAAGACCCATGAATATGAGGTCCTAAATGAATGAGTTTTTAAAATGAAAACATCTAATGAAATATCTAAATTAAAATTGCATTTTTAAAATGATTAATTTAAACCAAATATCAGCCTTTTGAGATCTAATTTGAATTAGAGTCTGATTAAATTAATAATGGGGTTAAATGTATTTGATTAGATTTTAATAATTTTAAATAAAAGCACAAGATTTATATGCAGGAAACCTTCACCCACTTGTAGGTGGTTGTTGTATGTAAACAAGAAATGCTGATATAAACCTTCTCTTGCAGATGTAGGAGCAAATCCAAATAAAGTTGAGAATTTGAACTTGTTTTCCTTTGAAAAGGTCAGAAGCCTCATTTCCTAGTTTATACTGTTAAATGTTATATCTATGTAAATAAAGCTTATAGAATATACAGTAAATTCCTCCTTATATATACAATGGTCCTAAATATTAGGGTGTAGACCACACTTAAGCTACACTTAATGATGTATGAATGTTATTGCATGAGGTACAAAATATAGTGTTTTGTTTTAAAACAGACACATGCTTAAGCACATTTTCAAGCAAAACTAACCAATAATTAATAGTTTGCTTTTTACATTAGATTGCCTGTCAGCTTATGTGAGGCTTTCTAGTCAATAACATGCAAAGAAATAAACTGTACTATTTAAATCAGTGTCAATAACTGACGCTATGCCATGCAACATAAAATGATCAAGATCAAATGATCAGGCTGCACACACACAGAAAAAAAGTTCTTTAAAGATTGCACTGAACCACCAGGACAGTGAACCTGATCAAGCTTGCATTGCAGAAAAACATGACACTTAAAAGCATAGAGCCATCTAGTAGAGGGGGTTCTTGCATTCAAAATGATTTTAGTAAGCAAATAAGCAGTCCTTTGGCCATACATGAGCCAGATTGCCTATCCCCAGAGTCAAATGATGAGAAAGAGAGAACCAAAGGGAGCAATGGGCTGTCTAGTTTGAAGTGAAACAGATCCACCTCTGCCCTGCTGAGCCTCCCGGTCTGAGGATGCAGCCTCCATTCTCTGGGCCTCAACTCATCCCTCAAGTGAAGATTTGCCCCCAAATTCAACTGACCTAGGATATGCGCAGCCTTTAGCGACAGAAACTTATTTTGCACCCAAAAAAACTATGTGCTAACCTCCAATGAGGCCAGAACACATTTCCCCTTGCCGGTGTATGCGTGAGACTACTGATATGTTGTCTGTCCTTACAACCTCTTGAGAGTCTTGAATGTCTGGAAGGAAATAGTTCAAAACTGGAAAAACTGCCATTATTTCACAGGCGATTTATGTGCCATGTGAGATGATAGCACTTCCAAACTCCGTAGGCTGGGTAAACAGCACCCCAACTACTGATGAGGCAGGTCGTAATCATCCAAAAACTCAAAAACTGATTGTTTCCAAGGTAAAAGGATCAGATAGCATCTGTGCGTAACCTGATATGTTCTGATTTAATCAAAGGTGAATAGACTGGATACAAGCAGTAGACAACTGCTTTTGCATAGTGCGTGAGTTCAGTTCCACATGTATGCATTATAACAGTTTGAGTGCCACATTTCGTCCGTCTGTTTTGTGATCCTGTCACAATCTAAATGTAAAAGGCTATTATTAAAGGATAGAGTAGCACAACTCATACTTGGTCTAACAGCAAAACAACTAGAATTCATTTACTTCTTATTCAGCTAAGACAATTCATTCTCTGTGTCTACCTGAGCATAAGAACATTTCTTGCCTAAAGTGCAAGAGTTTCTTTTAAAAACAATAAATATGAATGTTTGTCAGTTATATATTTATAGTATATCATTAATGATGGCATATGTGAGTGCATTATATTTAACTAGAACTGAGAGCATCAAATGAGAGATATAAAGATATAAATGCCACTGATTGAAACCAAGGACAACACGTATAATAAGCATTAACGTCTGGTAAGGGGAGGATTAAAGGGGTTATGAACTGCCTTTTTTATTATTTTGTACTGTAGTCTGATGTCCACTTATAATGTCATGGAGATGTTTGCATCAAAAAACATATAATTTAGAAGTAATGGGCTATTTTCTGTCCTGTTTTTGACCCCCCTCATCAGAATTTGTTTGAACATCACCTATGTTTGAATAGGTGTGGTGGATTGTAGACTCGGAAGTAAACGCCCACCGGTATGATTGGCTAACACACTTGTGTATGTTTGGCAGCCTACGTCCTTCACAGATGGACGCTTCAGTGATTTAGGTTAAAAACTACGGTGGCTCAGTAGTGCACAACACAACAAAATTAAAAAAGAAAACATAAGCTCACAACACAATGAAATTAAAAAAGCAAACAAACTCACAACACAATGAAATTAAAGAAAGCAAACATAAGCTCACAACACAACAAAATCAAAAAAGGCAAACATAAGCTCACAACACAACGAAATTAAAAGGGCAAACATAAGCTCACAACACAACGAAATTAAAAGGGCAAACATAAACTCACAACACAACGAAATTAAAGAAAGCAAACATAAGCTCACAACACAACAAAATCAAAAAAGACAAACATAAGCTCACAACACAACGAAATTAAAGAAAGCAAACATAAGCTCACAACACAACAAAATCAAAAAAGACAAACATAAGCTCACAACACAACGAAATTAAAGAAAGCAAACATAAGCTCACAACACAACGGAAATGCTCCCAACCACTAGGGGGCAGCTGGTCTGCAGAAATGGGCGATTGTGCGCATGTCACGAGTATTCGCGGGCGCCCCTGGGCGGTCTGAACCTGCTTAGATAGTTTTAACACTGCTTGCTCCCTGACGTTATTTCAGTTCGCAGTGTATTGTCCATTTTGTGGGGCTATGCTTGAAAGCTGCCCAGATCTAAACTGCCCAAATCGAAAATTATATTGATTTATTTTCTGCTCAATTCATGAATCGATACATTAAGATTACCAGGATATCAAAACATTTAGTAAAAACACATTGTTCATTTAAAAATCGATTACACATATTAAGATCAATCACTTACACTGAGAATTTCTTGTGGCGTCTCAAGGATGTATCTGTGTTTCACTTCCAACACTGCTGCCTAGTGGTCGGGAGCATTTCCATTGTGTTGTGGCTTAATTGCATTTTTGTGAGCTTATGTTTGCTTTTTTTAATTTCGTTGTGTTGTGAGCTTATGTTTGCATTTTTATTTGCATTGTGTTGTGAGCTTATGTTTGCTTTGTTTAATTTCATTGTGTTGTGAGCTTATGTTTGCTTTTTTATTTGCATTGTGTTGTGAGCTTATGTTTGCTTTGTTTAATTTCGTTGTGTTGTGAGCTTATGTTTGCTTTTTTATTTGCATTGTGTTGTGAGCTTATGTATGCTTTTTTTAATTTAGTTGTGTTGTGAGCTTATGTTTGCTTATTTATTTGCGTTGTGTTGTGCACTCCTGGGCCACCGTAAAAAACACATGAATACTCAGCACAAAACAAGGATCTGTAATAATAGACAAAGCAATAGTGACCACGTAATGAAAACAATTACTCACACTTGTGTGGTGCGACATTTGTGTCGGATCCAATATAGTCAGCACAGCATCGAATCGCCTTGTTTGTAAACGAATCCGCGGTAAAAAATGAAGTGAGCAAAGGACCAGTTTCTTACTGACGCAGTCTGGAACTTAATTAAAAATAAAGTTCATCCACTCTTTCCTGATGTTTGGATAAAAAGAAAGGCAATGCAAAGACTGTTTTTTTATTTTAAAGTGTCCCTATTATGGGTAATGAAAGGTTCATATTTTGGTTCTGGGAGTCCCCAACAACAGGTTGTCATGCATGCACGGTCAAAAAACACTTTCATTGTCTTATCATATGCATTTATTTTTACCTTACATGCTCAATGACTCCCAAACGATTAGCTCAATGATTCATTTTTCCAAATCCCTCCTTTGCATGACATTAATCTGTGGTGATTGGTCCGATTGGTCTCATTTTCATTTCATCATGCCTGTGATGCCTGATAAAGCAGCATTGCAGTGCTGCTTTGTGTACAGCGTTACCGCGGAAACCGCTATTTTTACCGCTCCAAAAGCGGCACCTAGTGGCAAAGAATGAATTTGCATTTTCATTCAGACCAACGCGAAAAGACCAAGAAGTGGGCGGGCAATATGCTAATGTTTCATGTTGACTTCAACATGAAACGGCTTGGGATTGGGAATATGGCTCGAAACGTACATGGCAGTACGTATTTCGCATCTTGCGAAAAAATACCCAGAGGTATATTTTTGTCATGAGACCAGGTTGATTTTGGCAGATCGACTTCAGTATAAGCTGTCAACAGGAAAGTTTTGAGTTCTGAAACTTACAGGATGTTTTTATAGTACAATGACCTCTTAAATGTCAAAAGATCAAGGGAATTTTCATGACCCCTTTAAGAGTAAAAGTGTAAAACTGCCCTAGTAACTGTTTAAATGGCAGCACTGTTTTCTAACGTGGGAAGAGTTAGCATAATAAGAGTATTTTAAGATTGATGAAATGAAAAACAGAAGTCAGAAACCCTAAGCAAAGAAATGGCATCTTAAATGCTGTAATGATGAAAATTAAATACCACAGAAGCTCAACAAGTAATGAAATATCAACCACAAGTGAACACATTGCTTTAAACCTCTTTGAACCTGCTTAAGGACCCCCTGGGAATCACTGATCTCCATAAGCCTTCAATAAATAAATAAATAAAATCTAAAACTGCTTGTAATATCCAAAGTATGCCTCCTTCAAGGGATGTTGCCCAGTTACCATTCCCAACCCCAATATAAACAACAGTAAAAGCTCTGTTGTATTGCCATAATATTAGTTTACTAAGTGCTCATCAGCTGTCCAAACAGTTAGAATGCTTCCACTCTGATGGAATGTTTGAGTAAATCCATGACCATCATGTTTGTGCCTGGCACTATCAGTGGATCCAGACCACACAGGAAGCAGAAAGGAACCGCTGCTGTTACAGTTTGGACTCCATTTTACGCTACGTTTACACAACAACAATGTACTACAAACTGAAAAGGGTTTCCTTCTGTACAGTTTTGCAAACAGACAACAGCATTGTCAAAACCATCCTCGTTCACACGAAAATGCAAAAATGACTAAAAATGCACCTTTGTAAGGAAACATGCATGCACTGCACATGTAATACACATGCATGTGAAATCACTGTTTTCACAAATTCATGTTGTTGTAGTTTACACGGAGACGATAATTGTGTCATCATTAAAAAAAAAAAAAAAAAAAACCTATTTGAGACACATTTTCAAATTTTCAATTTTCACATTTTCAAAAATGCTGTTGCTGTGTAAATAAACAGCCAAAATGCATAAAAAGGTTTTAGTCAAAAACTGTGCTGTGTAAACACCACCTTTTAAGTTGTAAAGGATAATCCCAGTATGTCAATGCTGACTAAACTGTGCTTTTGATTTTATTTTTTAGCATAGGCAAAAAAGCACAGAATAACACTACGCCGTTTGATCTGCCCCATACGAGTAAATGACTCTTTGGTCCGTCAATTCACAGAACGAGGTTACTGTTGTTGTTCAAAGACCACATTTGGCTGCAACATAGTAAAGAGCTCTTAAAAAGCACTTGTTGCACACACTAGAGATTTGCACTCAAGTGAACTTTGATTTGAACAATCAGGGTTACTTTAGGTAAAAAATGTGTTAACCATAGGCATTTAAATTAACTTAATTAAATTACATGCACTTATTTTTATAAGGCTGTCAACAATGTGAAATTTTTATTGTGCAGTTTTAAATGGTTGAAATGTTGTCTTGCCATAGGTTTTGTATGTTTTATTTCATGTTTTATTGTCTGTTAACATTTATTTTATTTCAAGTAATGAACATTTTTTATGGTTTGATTTTCAGCTAATTATAATAGCAACAGGCACTTTTTTCTTCCAACTTCTGCAGTTAAAGACTTTAGCAATGGCCTCTTCTTACACCATATAGATAACATAGTTAGATTGCAGTTTGCATCAACCATGTGTGTATTGTAAAATATTAAATCAATCCATTTTTAGCTCCTGTGAAAATATACTTGGAACAAATAAAACCATGCACCCAAACACTGACAAACGACAAACACACTGAATAGATCACCTACCTCTCCATAGCGATGGCAGATCTCTTCACCAAGTCTTAGAATTAGCAGGAATTGATTATGAACCAACAACCTTTGCCACTATCACACCAGTGAGAAATAAAGAGACACAATGGATCATTTTCCCTCAAAACCATTCACCACCAAGTACAGGCAGTGACACTCAGGAGCAACACCATAGGCCAATAGAGCCATTGTTCTCCCTTCTCTTTGTATGTGTCTTTTATTGTGGTTTCCGTCGTGATTCAGTCAGAGGGCTCTCATCTCATTTACATCCGTCAACTCTTTCAATGAATTTTTTCATTAAAGTCCTAAATGGGGAACTGATTATTGTAAATTGTATAATTTTGTATTTGTAATTTTTAATCTTTATTGCTTGTTTACAATGATATGAAATGTCATATTGTCAAAACATAATTCAAGAAAAAAGCAATATTCTTCAAAAAAAAATAATTACAGGCCAACTTAAGGAACCTGAAAATGTGCCTCAGTAATGTCAAATGTGCATGTGTAATAATCGATTGTCATGATGGTAAGTAGAAACATGCATGAGAGTTCAGAACAGGAACAGAGAAGAATAACTACTTATTTTTAAGAATATAGGTGTGTTCCTCACACCTTTGATTTGTGTTCAGAATACTTGGAATATCAGGTATATGGACTACTTTTATGAGACTTTTTTTTTTTTTTCCCATTTTTAGAGCTTATGGTGTGGTTATAGTGTGTATGGAAAAGATCAGCTTAGAAATTTAGCAAATTATGCTTTTGCATTTCATGAAAGAACAGCGCTGGAACAGGTTTGGAATGACAAGAAAGCAAGTAAATGAAAAAAGAATTTATTGTTTAATTTCCACTTAAAAACAACTAAACAAGTCTAACCCGTTATCATTTTTTCTAGATATTAAAATATAAAACTGTTGCTCAGGCAATGGAGATACAGTACAAGACATTAAATGTAAATATAACAGTGTTTCAGTGGCATTAGAAAGTCTCCTATCACAGCTGATCAGGTGTTGTGCACACTGGAGCCAGCGTGGGATGCGGGTTTGCTTGTGCAAATTTTCAAGAGTTTTTGAGCATGTTAAGTGCCCCAAAAGACCCCGAAACATTGAGAAAAAAAAAAGTACAAATTTAAATGTATTTACTTACTAGAAGCTTTTATCCAAAGCAACAAATGAGGAATACAACTACAGCTCTGTTCAGAACTTGTTCTTGTGAGTGTCAATAAAGTTTATTCTTTTGTATTAATGACTGAGTCTCTTTGCCATTGTTCGGTAACAGACCCGCATGTCCTTATTGGGTATGATATTCCCTGTTGTATTCCGGGGTGGCATAGTGATCTGTTTTGCAATTGATGTGGTCTAGGAAGTCTTTGTTAGATGGGTTCAATTTCTATTTCCCTTCTCATAGAGTCCAGAGTTAGAGTTTGCCGATCCCTGCACTGCCACATTAGGAAAATAATAGAGCCCATCTTTCACTGGTTTTTCACCAGAAAGAGTATGCTGGTAAACCAGCTTCTAACAATAAATTCCTGGGGGTTAATGCTGGATTTTTTTTTAATTACCAGGGAACTTCCTGCCTACATAAACTGACCTGACACTTCTTTCCTGTTTAACAGAAGCTTCATGCCTCCTAAATAAAACAAGATCTAGTGTCTTCCACTCCCATAAAAGGCAGACAGAATGTAAACATCTTAAACTGTCTACATTATAAAACGGATGTGCAATATACCTCACTTGCAAACGAGTACTTTGAAATACAGATTTTGTCAATCTAATAATCTTTATAAAATTTTTAACAGAAGACAGAAAGTAAAGAAAATTTTACCTGTTAGAAGGCAAGCAGTCATAATTGTTGCTCCATATATTTCTCGGGATAGGTAAAGTCTGGTTTTGTACAGACACACACATTAAAAGCTTGGTTTCAAATCTTTTGTCACTATATCACTGTAATTTGTCTGGGAATTAATCAGTTTGTTTTTAGTTTGTGGGGCAATTCACAAAAATATTTTAATTGAAATAGTATTAGATATCCAGCAGAGTTTGACACTTCACCCAAATATGAAAATTCTGTCATCATTTACTCACCCTCATGCCATTATAAACATTTTCTGGCATATATTTTTAACTGTTTTAATTATTTAAACTTTAAATATTATGCAATAAAACTCATTGGGTATAAAATAATTTGAACTCCATTAACACTGTGTTCAAGAAATGTTTAGTAATGTTTAGTAAAGAAATGTTTCATACATGTTTAGTAAAACATGAGGTTGTGTAAATTATGTTAGAGCTTTCGTTGAACTGTGGACTTTTCATGTGAACTATCCCTAAAATGTTTACTCTTTTCAAACTTGTCCTCTCTTGCAGACCTATAGAAGCAACAGTTAGAAGCATATTCATCATGTTGTCAATGAGAATAGATTTTAATGATCATTTAGATGTATTGTCATTTGCCGAGGTATTTTATTCATTTTTGAGGAGATTTAAGCACATTTCAGTCACTACACACAAATCACCACTTTGCAGACTGGGACGATGCATTAAAAATGATGGGGGGGGGGGGACCAATATACAAAACCACTATGTGTATAACTGTAAACATACAATTTTAAAATATTACAGCTAAGATTTAGCTCTTGTTCATGTGACAACTAGTCCCAGTCTGTTTAACATTAATATATAAGAATTTATATCTCTGACATACTGTGGAGTAAATGAAGTGGACAGAGCTGATGTTTTATTTTAGCACTATATACCATGATTTCCAGGCCTTCCAGACTAAACCTTTGTTATAGAGTACTTTGGTGCAAAGGTCAAGACAATAAAGTTGACCCTATATGAGTCTTTTTTTCCCCTGGTTCAGAATCACAATAAGGAACAACAAAAAGACAAGGAGTTTAATATATTTATTTTATATATCATATATACCTCATATATCTTGCTTTTCTCTTAAATAGCACATAAGCAATTAGCACAATATGTTGATATTTTTAAAAAGGTAGATTTATAATGCACAAAATTACCCTTTTTATAAATATCTTGTTCCTTTGTATGCTGTATGACCTCTGTTTTTTGCACTGATACAGTCTTTGGCCAAAAGAGTAAATGCAAGCTCATTGAACTGTTGAAACATTCAGGTTGTGAGATAAGCAAAAAAAGAAAAAAGATACTTCAGGATAATTTAGGACCCAGTAAATGTGAGCATGTCAGTTTTAAAACCCGCTTTCATTAAGGAATATTGTTGAAGCTTCAGTGTATGAGATCATAGAATAATATTAAAATGAAACCTTTTAAAATCTGAGTCTGTATCTAAACTGGATGTCTTTAGTCGGCTGCATGGAGCCAAAGCCCCATCGTCTGATATCAATATCTGGAATCTCTTCATTGGGATTTTTCAGCTCAAAGTCAAAGTAGGACAACATGAGAAAGACAAACTGCTTTAGCTCATTTGTGGCGAAGAATCTTCCCGGACACATAGTGGTTCCTGCTCCCCAAGGCATGGTGTAGTACTTGAGTTTCTTTCCACCCTTGTAGAAATCAGTCTTTTTGTTTCCATCTGGTGTGAGAAAACGGTCATACTTGAAGGTGTAGGGATCTGGGTGAACTTCTGGGTCCACCTGAACGGCTATGTAGGGGAAAATGGCCACTCTGTCGCCCTTACGGATCTTGTACTCTTGCCCGCTGGCCATGTTGATGGTCATGTCCTGCATAACAGCTCTCGTAAGGACCGGGGCGGCTGTCAGACGGAGGGTCTCCTCGACTGCGCTGTCTAGGATGGGAGTTTTGAGGAGCATATCCCTAGTCAGGTCAATCAGTGGCCCGCTTCGTTTTACCTCCTGCCCTGTTTCTCTGAGAATCTCCTCAACTTCTTTCTTCACGGCGTTCATTGCATCGGGGTGCTTCATCAGGTACAAGAGCAGCCAGAACGCCGCAGGACCCGTGTTTCCTTGAGAAGCCCACAGAAGCAGAAACATGTATCGATCCTGCATGAACTCCTGCATGCCATGTTCGTCTCTCACCTGTTGCTGGTCACTGACCCAGCCGCTGATGTTGTCTCTGGATCTCATCTTCTGCACTGAAAGCGTGCTCCAGAACAGCCTTTTCAAACGCTCGGCCTCCATCTTCTCACTGGGTCCCAGGACACCATAAGCCAGATTCGGGAATAACTGGTCATATTTTTTGAATTCCTTGAAAAGTTCGTCCGAATGTTGCCGGTCAATTTCCTTTGCCTTTTCCAAAGTTCCTGTACTTTTGACCGACTCGTTACCAAATAAAGCCAGATAGCCAGCGCGAAACACAATGTTGTAGCTGTACGTAAAGAGTCCGGTTTCTTGCCATTGCTTGTCATCTCCTGATCCAACGCTATGGAGCATCAGATTCTGAAGATTGTACATCATGGCCTGAGTCATGACGACCAGACCATCTCCCATGAGATGTTTGGTACTTGATGCCTGGAGAACCTTGTGTTCGCTTTCAATGGAATGATAGCCGAATACTCTGGCAACCAGCAGTTCTGCAAATTTAGTAAAATCCAGCTTTGTTCTGGCCTCTTTGACCACAGAGCCAAAAGAGAGTGGATCTGTGATAAAATGGAAATAAAAGCCTCCCAGCTGGACTGTGAAAATATCTCCGTGTTTTTCCTTCATTCTCTGCAGGAATTTGGCCGTGTCCTTCCTGAATTCCAGCACATGGCCAAACCAGGGAATAGGGCCCTTATCTAGAGGGGGCTCTCCAGCTCGTCTGCGGCGAAAAGACCCCAGAAGGTAGAGGGCACCTATGACAGAGATGAATAGAGCAAGCAGGATTTGGAAGAGGCTGCCCATGTTCTTCTTTTGGCATGCTCTTGGTTGAACTCTGCTCTGTTTTTAATTCCTCTTTCTTGGCAGCTGTGCTTATGTCCCGCCCCTGCTGTCATCATGTGACTTCATGCAGTGCAGGACTCTCAAGTTTCTTTACAATATTGTTTTTGTGTCTTGAGTTAGCATTTTTGTAATTAAATCATTTTTTTTTTGTGCCATATTTAACAACATCAGACACTATTCAGATAATTTATGTAACCAGTTTTTAATAAACATTAAATCATTTCATTTCTAAAACTAATGCTATATTTACTAACAAATGGTCTGAGACCATTTCTCACAATTAAACATTTACTTATTAGCATGCATATTACTAGCATGTTGGCTGTTTATTAGCCCTTATAAAGCACATATTAATGACCTTTTCTGCATGAACATATTTTAGATTCCTTAATCCACCCCATACATAAATTTAACAACTACCTATACTAACTATTAATAAGCAGCAAAATAGAAGTTTATTGAGGCAAAAGTTGTAGATAATAGTTAGTTAATAGTGAGAATTGGTCCCCAAACTAAAGTGTGACCAAAATAGGATTTAAATCACAATTTGTAAGTACAAAAGATTAATGAGGTTATTTAATAGTTTAATACTAATTATTCACTATTATTATACTATTAATTAGTTGTGAGGAAACAAAGAATAGCTTATGGAGAATTAATTTAGTATGTAATGTCTAGCTCCTACACAACCGTCTGCAGATAATGTAGTGATGTAGAAGGGAAAGGATCAAGGCTATTCTTATCACTGAGATTAGAGAGAGCTGGTTGCAGTAGTTTGACATGACCTTGATGGTGCAATAAAGGTTACCTTGAATCATTGCTTGTTGCTAAATGCCTTCCAATAGCTGCATTTACTTGACACAAAGCAGAGCAATAACGAATAAGCTGAATTAATCAGTACAGTTATTTGAAATCAAAAATAGGAAGGCCTATTTAGATTTGAAAACCTATTTCCTTAAATATTGAGTTAAATTATATTTTGGTAAATATTGAAGGTAATATATTAGCTGAATATCACTGATGTGAACTATTCAGAATGAGTTCTCCCATAGCTTTAAACATGGTTGAGATTTTTTTTTTTATTTTTTATTTTTTATTTGCATTATAGTCACAGGCCTTTTAGACCATTTAGTCCTTTAGGCCTTTATTAAAAGCGACTTTTAATTTAGGAAAAGCTGTGGTCAGGTTCGTTGGGTTAGATTACAAGGAGCTCTGTCTTCACAAGGCTGCAATGAAAGTGGTGTTGCTTTGTCCAGGCCAACTGGGACAGGCAAAATGTAAACTGAAATGATGGAGTTTTCAAGTTGGAACAACAGGTAACGCTAAATACTGTATCATCTGTGTATATAGAGAAGTTGTGTGTCTTAATGATTGAGTCTAGTTTGGTGGAGTATATTTCAAAATATAAAACAGGTCACAAATTAACGCCTTATTTAGTAAGACTTCGCCTCCCTTGCATGATAGATCATGATGGGTGGAGGACCTTATGTCATTTTTTTCCAGCCCAAAGGGTGCTTCATCCTACTTTGCTAAGAAAATGTAAAACAAGTAAACAACATACTGTTGCCAGAATAAACCACTCAAAGTTCCTAGAAACAGCATAACTCTAGTTTGGTATCTGAATGTAAACACACAGTGACCTACCTTGGAACTACTTAAAGGGATAGTTCACCCAAAAAAATTAAAATTCTGTCATAAATTACTAACCTTCATATTGTTCCAAACCCATAAAACACTCATTCATCTTCAGAACACAAATGAAGATATCTATAAGGAAATCCGAGAGGTTCCTGTCCCCAGTTTTGGTTATGAGATTCCCCTCTACTATGTAAAGTGCTTTGAGTACCCAGAAAAGTGCTATTTAAATGTAAAGAATTATTATTAATTATTATCATTATGTAATCAGATTACATAACCAACGAGTTATGTAATTAGATTACTTTTTTAAATAATTAGTAAAGTAACATATTTTAAATATGCAAGAAAATATCTGAGTTACTTTTTTAAATAAGTAATGCAAGTTACTTTGTTTTCCCATTAATTGACTCACTGACACCTCTCCTGTCCCCGTGTTGAGAGAAATTAGGAGTGAGGTGCAGCAGCAGAGGCTCATCCCTTACCCTGAGGCTTATTCATTTCATTTTTGGTGTGAAAGGGCCTTTACAGAAAGGGGCAAAAATATAACTTGTGGGTTTTTGTTATAAAAAAAATAAAAAAATAAGCAAGCCCCAAAAGTAATGTAAAAGTAACATAATGCATTACTTTCTATAAAAAGTAACACAATTAGTTACTTTTTTATGGAGTAACGTTCCTTTTAAAAGTATCTTTCCCCAACACTGCCAATACCTCCACTGACAGCCTACACAACTATTACTTTCAAGGCCCAGAAAGGTAAAGACATCATTGAAGTAGTCCATATGACTCCAGTGGTTCAACCTTAACTGGAATGTTTTTTTGTGCAATGGAAATGCTTTTTGTGCACAGAAAAACAAAAATAACAACTTTATTCAACAATTTCTTCACTTCTGCATCGATCTCTGACGTGTGTTCACGAAAGCACCATGATTCATGTATGTTGTGTTGATCCGAGAGAAGACGTTTTCATGATCTTAGAAGTACTGCACTGTTTACATGCAGAGGAAGAGGAATTGTGTATGCAAGCTTTGTTTATTAAATTCTGCATTGATGCTACTTAAGGTCTTGGTTGATTTTTTTCTTTTCTTTTTTTCTTTTCTTTTTTAACTTCCCCACGCAAGTTTCGCTCATTTTCAAGTTGGTCACATGAATTCAGTGCATTGAGCAAGAAAAACCTGCTAGGTTTGAAAGTGACATCTTTGTGAGCAGTACAGGAAGCAATGGACCTTTTTTGCTTGCAAAATTTCACTGCAGTTTCACTAATGTGACTGTATTTTCAGAGTGTTTTGTGCTATCGTTTACACTCCTCTGTTTGTCAGTTGGCCCATCTGAATGATGGTCTGTCAGTCCAGTCAATAGTCATCTGTTAGTCCTGAGCTCATGCCATCTCTTTGCCCAGTTCTCTGGAGAAACACTACTGATCCATCTGCCTAAAGGCTCTAAACCCATTGACTACGAATGAGATTGCCCTTGAATTTCTGTTATGACCAATGCCTGCTCTTGATCTCATCTCAGTCCATGTACTGGTGTAGACTGATTGCCCAGCTTTGACCTGTCAGAGAAACGGCTTTATTTCACTTTTAACACAAATTTACCCATAGCTAGCACCAGCACAAATCCTCTTTTGGCTGTAAAAAACTACTGTCAGGATTTACTAAAGATGCAGTGAAGCATTAGCAATGAAAAGGCATGGGCAGTTATTTTTGCAGCTGACCTAATTGCATATGCATTTGTAGGAGTTTCTCTTTCAGACGCAAAATTTATGGGAGGAGAATTTTTAAATAAATCATGCAACGTGGTGTTGTGCAGTTACAGATTACAAACTATGGCATTGGAAACAAGCCAAAGTATACAGGAAACACATGTATTGCGGTTTGACTTTAACATCCGTCCATTCTCTAAAATCACTAATTCTCTTTTGGGCGCAGGGATGATGGAGCCTAAGAGAGCACCTCGGGTCACAGAGCTCACACACACACACACACACACACACACACACACACACACACAATTTAATATCTTCAAATCACCTATGCCGCATGTGTTTGAATTGTGGGGGAAACCCACAAAGACACAAGGAGAACAGAAACTTCACACAGAAAGTCCTCTTGACAAGAATTTGAACTGGTACCTTCAGAATACTTGATAATTTAAACCCTTTTCTTAGAACCCTTTTCTCTAAACCTCTGTAATTTTTTCAACTAAAACATTTGCTAAACAATTGCAATTATATAAATTTTACCTCCTCAAAAATACATACTTAACTATGCATCTAGGCTAGAAATATTCTTACAGACTTCTCTTTTCAGCTGTTGATAAAGGCCCTAGTGATTGCCACTTTAAGTCCTGATACAACACAGCTGATAAAAAACGGGTAACATACAGTACATTCATAGGTGGACTGCTGTCATAAACTGTAACCTCGCTTCTTTTGAGCTGGAGAGCGATCATTTAAATAGGCCTTGGACTTTGCATTATTGATGGAAGTTTTTTGTTTGTTTGTTTTTTGCTATGGGAGACAAGACCTTTAAACATATAAAGACTGAATTTGACTTTCCATTGTGAATTTCTGGGAAAAGACAAAAAAGTTCAAATATAAAATAGCATTTTATTTGTAAGTCAAAAAATGGTATGGCCTGGTTCTTTCATTTGGAATTTAATGTCTACATTTTAAATGATAATTTATTAAAATAAATCCAGGTAAACACATAAAGACTGGTAAAAATTGGTTTAAAAAGTTTCAAAATACCACTGTACTGCATAACATAATATAAGCAAACTGTACTGTATGATAAAACAAAATAACACACATATGAAGCAGTTTTGGTAAAAGTGGAATACATTATTGTTTGTTTTAAATATCTATTGTGATAAATATAAATAACAAAACGTTTTTTTGTTTGTTTGTTTGTTTGTTTGTATCCAACCATTTATGCCTTGTAGTCTTAATTAAAATGTGTGCATTGTGTGCTTCATTACCAAGAAAAATTCCTTGGCAGAAAATCCTTTCTGCTTCTGAATTTGATTATGATTCTGATATCAAAACATATCACAACTATAGAAACTTCACTGAAGCTCTTGAAGATAAAATAAAAAAGACGAAATATCCATTGAGCGCTGTGCTCCTAAATTCTAACAGAGTAATTTTTAATCTGCAATGTGAAGGGTCAAGGCTACCGTTATCTTTATGATAAGAATGTTGGGGAAAGACCACTGGATGAACTGATTCAGCATATCTCAGAATCACTGAACTGTTGAAAGCAGTGTCAATTCATAAGCATTTTAGTTTGACAGCAAAATGGTGATATATATAGTATTTTTTCTCCTTTATGGACACCTCACAAGGTCAAAGAAAATCAGAGGCGCGCATGATTTTGTCTTTGGTAGATCAACCATTGCTTGTGGAAAGAACTTCAACAAATTTTATTGAAAACATTATGTATTGGCATATAAAACCAAGCTAACATAAACTGTACAATGTACATGTTGATATCTGTCTTATAAAATATATTTTATTGTAAATATTTAATATATATTATATATATATTAGGGGTGACCCCGAATAGTCGACGATTCGATGCTTCGATAGGAGGAGCTTGATTCCACTCCCAAGCTGTGTCCAAAACCACTCCCTATCCACTATATAGTACATTATATCGGGTGTCAGCCATTTTGTAGTGCTGTCCGAATTCTGAGTGAACAACTTCATTCCCTACATTCATTCACTACTTTTTACCCACAATGCATTCTGATTTCGAGTGTACAACCATAGACATATGGTACAAGGGTAGAACAGATGTACACTCGCTGAAGCACTATTTCCCACAATCCAATGCGGAGAACCGACGAGCTGGAAGAGAGAGCGGGGGCAAGCGAGTTTGAATGTGAGATGCCGTTTACATCTTTCTTATTTCTGCTTTAATGTTTATTTCATACATTATTTATATTAAAAATATATTATATAGGCAATAACTGAGTTTAATATTTTACTAATTTACTGAGGTGTCATCATTGTTAACTTACAAAAATGATGATAATTTGGTGGATAATTTAAAAATGTTCATTGTCATGTTCATTCATTCTGATGTAAAATTAAGGTCGCCTGGGGCGCTCTATGGCCATTATATTATCTGAGTTCAAAACGCTGCTCGGGAGAGTTTCCCCTGATAGCACACATACATCTCGGAGACGTCTAATTGACTTCTTCACTAACATCTGCAAGACGTATTTTTTTAGAGCGTTTGCTCATTTGCAATACGTCTATTGGACGTCTCCTTTTAGATGTCAAATAGACGTCTATTAGATGTCTTTAAGATGTTTATGATTTAGAATGTATGTAAAACTGACATCTTACAGACGTCTGTCAGACGTTTGTAGACAGAAGATGCTTTCCAGATCAAGAGATCTTTAACAGACATCTTGCAGATGTACAGTGGGTACGGAAAGTTTTCAGACCCCCTTAAATTTTTCACTCTTTGTTATATTGCAGCCATTTGCTAAAATCATTTAAGTTCTTTTTTTTTCCTCATTAATGTACACACAGCACCCCATATTGACAGAAAAACACAGAATTGTTGACATTTTTGCAGATTTATTAAAAAAGAAAAACTGAAATATCACATGGTCCTAAGTATTCAGACCCTTTGCTGTGACACTCATATATTTAACAGGACGACTGGTTGCAATCGAGGGAAAGATGAATGCGGCCAAGTACAGGGATATCCTGGATGAAAACCTTCTCCAGAGTGCTCAGGACCTCAGACTGGGCCGAAGGTTTACCTTCCAACAAGACAATGACCATAAGCACTAAAATAACGAAGGAGTGGCTTCACAACAACTCCGTGACTGTTCTTGAATGGCCCAGCCAGAGCCCTGACTTAAACCCAATTGAGCATCTCTGGAGAGACCTAAAAATGGTTGTCCACCAATGTTTACCATCCAACCTGACAGAACTGGAGAGGATCTGCAAGGAGGAATGGCAGAGGATCCCCAAATCCAGGTGTGAAAAACTTGTTGCATCTTTCCCAAAAAGACTCATGGCTGTATTAGATCAAAAGGGTGCTTCTACTAAATACTGAGCAAAGGGTCTGAATACTTAGGACCATGTGATATTTCAGTTTTTCTTTTTTAATAAATCTGCAAAAAATGTCAATTCTGTGTTTTTCTGTCAATATGGGGTGCTGTGTGTACATTAATGAGGAAAAAAAATGAACAAATGATTTTAGCAAATGGCTGCAATATAACAGAGTGAAAAATTTAAGGGGGTCTGAATACTTTCCGTACCCACTGTACGTGTTATCTGGGTCAAGATACTAAAAATAATAAATAGCCTACATAAAGTGATGAACGTGTTAATGTGTGTATATTTTTGTTCTCAGTATTTTAATAGTATTTAATGGTTATGAACATTAAAGCATTACAAAACAAATTAATAATATACCATCGATGAAACCACAATGCAGACGCGGAGGTTGGTATGTATAATTACAATATAAAGTCATTTTGAGTGTTATTGCTATTAACATTATTTTGTAAAATAAGGTAGGCTACATGTAATACAAAAGTACATTTTGACGAAGATGTTTTTGCAACAGAGCAAGTCTCGTGCAGTGTATGCGTCACCGTCCGAATCTGTTCACTTATTTCGTTCACTCCTTTCTGATATAGTCCACTCAACTGCCACACACTATAACTATAATGAGTGAGCGAGTGAGCGATTTCGGACACAGCTCCAATCTCACAGTCGAATATTCGCGGGGTGTTATGATCATGCCATTTTGGCTATATGCCCAGCTAACAATTTTACGTTATAAGAACGTTTCCGTAACGTTCCCATTAAGTTATAAAAACGTTATATCTGAAAGTTAGAACATTAAAAACGTCGTCTTAGAACGTTATTATGACGACAATTTGGAACGTTCTAATAACGTTTTACATAATGTTCTTATAATCAAATAAGAACGTTAATACAACGTCTAAAAAACTGGACGTTTTTAACGTTCTAAGAACTTTCAGAAATAACGTTTTTATAACTTAATGGGAACGTTAAGGAAACGTTCTTATAACGTAGTTATCTCATATTAACGTTCTAGGAACGTTATTCAGTATGTTATTAGAACGTTCTATTTTCCATTATATTAACGTTCTAGGAACGTTTCGCAAAACATTTTAGAATGTTCCATTCTTTCATTATTTTAATGTTCTCAATGTTTTTTTTTTTTAAGTTGACACATTATGTAAGATTATGTAACATTTATTTACTGTTACAGATGTTTGCTAAATGTTCACTAACAGTGTTATCAAACTTTCAAGACTTATAAAATACAGTCTAGAAATAGTACAATGGAAAGCTAATAACAATGAAATATAAGTGGTCAATAAAGTACATCAAAGTAAGGAAACACCATACTGTTATTAAAGTAAAGTCTAATTATAAAGATATTATTTTTTCCAATTCTTTTAAAATAGACATGTCTTAATTTGAGTCTAGACAGAAACACAGAAATGAATAAAAGCAATTTGAAATGTAGTCAAAAGTATGGATTTCAAAACAATGTGTATGAAGTCAATGACATATGTACCAAGAATCAATTCAATATATTTAAACTGCTCTAATGTATGAAATATTAAATGTTATATACGATGCACATTAGAGTTAAAAGTTTTAATACATTTCGTCATGTTCTAATATCAAACAATCCAATATTGTGCCTTTAAACAATATGAAGAAAAAAAATAAAAGCATCTTCAAGATTCAAGTTGCAGCAACAAAACTCAAGAACCAATTAAGAATTTTAGAACTTCAAACCAAATTTTCAGATCTTGAGAATTAAATTTAAGAATTTGAGTTGTTGAATGACCTAGAAACATGCAAAAAAAAAAAAAAAATTGTATAAAAGAAAATTGTAAAAAAAATTATAATATATTAAAATATACACTTGTATACAAGACAATTATTTTAAATGATGGAGTTTATGACGTCTTCAGATACTAGGCCATCAGACAGGATAGAATCTCAAAACGATCTTGGGATACTGCAGGGAGAAAAGAAGACAGCGTTGTATTAATGCTTGGTAAGATTTAGAATAAAAGCACTGGGATGCTTCACTATACGTACTGCATCGCTCTATGTCTTTGCAAAATAGCTTTCCAAATAGTGGTAGGGATTTCGATTCATAAAATTGTTTTTGTTAAACATCTGTAAAGTGATCATTTCTGCAGACCATTTCTGGTGGAACAAATGACTCATGTTGTGAGCAAGTCACTGAATCACTGACATGGAATCCCTCATAACTGAAGGGACTGCACCGCCCGTTCACTTTGTGCTTGGATCAAAATATTTAGTTGCACTGGGCAGAAAAGCAATTAGTCATATTTTGTAATGAAATCTTTGTCTTAGCTTATTGTCAAAAGTCCCGGTATTTTGGTATCAAGCTGATACTGACATTTTAAAAATGTAACAATACCAGCTTTTCTCCAGTACCAGTAGTATACTGATAAACAATATTTGAAGTCTACATGCCGTTTTCATGTTTTAATGTTATCATAATTAACTAATTTCTTTTTTTTCTTTTCCAAACAGTTAAATAGTTCCAAAAGTTTTGCTATGGCATCGACATTGGTGTCAAGCACCATGAAATTTCACTGGTGTTGGACTACTGAAATTTTGGTACAATCATTTACAATCTACAACATGTAAAACAGTTGAAATATATATATATTTTTTTATACTGTGTAAGATATTAACTTAATTTGTAACATTTTATTTCCATGTAAACACTGACCACTATGTATATCCATTTAACATGTTTTCACAGACAAAATAGAATATCATTTAAGTAATAACTTGTTGAATGTGCTACACTGACTTAATTGATTTGTTTACTCATAAGCTTGAGTTTACATGTATTAACATCACTCTCCCATTAATCTTACACTGGTTTGCATCTCATTAACTATGCACCGATTCAAAACAGAAAGACACCAACCTGTGATAAGAATTTGCGGTGCAAATTTGAAAGTTTCATATATCAGCTCCTCAAAGACTTTTTCCAAAACTGTGTTGACAGGCATCTAAAAATTACAAACACACACAAATTTAAACCACACTGATTAAAGCCATTCTTCTCTTCAATTTCCAACATCTTTTCCTGAGCTGACAACATATGTTATCCTAGGGCTGAATGATTTATCAAAACCAAAACGTGAGACACTTCTGTCCTCATAAAAAGGGTAAAATTGATCATACAAGTCCCGATCAGACTCCATGAGTGATTGTTGAAATACCACTGTCAAAGACAAGAGAATAAGGGAAAAAAACTAATTAGAAACTCTGATAAATAATTTATTGATGAAACACACCATTAACATAGCAGAAAACTTCAATAGTTATTAACTATTGATAAAAATATACATTGAGATACCACTGCTCTGTTTTTACTGAACACTTGATATCAAAGTCCACTTAAATTGACGAAATTCATTTGAAATTAAATTTATTAGCAAATTATTTTAGTTGTTCATAATTTATAAATAATTAATCATGTTTACTATGACATTTGTACAAAATTAATAAAGATCTAGGGTTGCATTCTAAACATTTTAACAAACTGTTATATTACCACAGCTGGTGATACTATAGGCACTGGGTTTTATAATTAGAGGTCGCAAATGTATGAAAAATTTTGATTTCTCTGATCTAAAACCACGTGGGCAGATTATTTGTCAATACCTGCTCTCTCCTCATCTCCATCACTGTGTGTTTTTCTCTGTCTCCTTATCTTGCCCTGTCTCTTCCTCTCCTAAAACTGAGCTTTGATAATAGTGATTCTGTGTCAGTGAAGAAAGTAAACATAAGGTCAAATTATATATATTTCACATATCATAATTTCCCGAAAATCTTGGTAACTAAGGCCCAGTTTCACAAACAGGGCTTAGCTTAAGCCAGGACTAGGCCTTAGTTAAATTAAGATATTTAAGCAACTTTTACAAAAATGCCTTAGAAGAAAACATTACAGGTGTGCATCTTCACACAGAACAATGACAGCGACATATTTTAAGATTTGTCAGAGCAAGATATTTTCAGTTGAGACAGCTCAAACATGCATTTTAGTCTGGGACTAGTTTAAGACTTGTCTGTGAAACTGGGGGGTAGTGTATTAAATTAATTCAAAATATGTGCACTTACATTATTAATCTTATGCTTAATATATATTAACATCACTCTCCCATTAAGGCATCTAAAAATTATATTAGATGCCTTAATATAGCATCCTCACATTGACAGAACGAATTATTACATTATACATCACGAAAATAGGCCTATATTAAATTTAAAAATGGCGAAATTAGAATGTATTAGTTTGCAAACCTGATGTTTAACATTTGTATTGTAAAACAGCTCTCAAATATTAAATATTTAGTTAACATCTTATCTCGCACTTTATGACCATTAACTGAAATTCGCGGTCAGCATTTTCGGCTTCAGTGAACATGAAGCCCGCCTTCTTTGATCTGATTGGTCATTTTAAATATTTTAACATTGAGGAGCGGCGAGCCGGCGATAGACCGCAGCACCAGAGTTAACGTATCATAGTAGGCAAATATTTCACAACTTTTATAATATACACCTCGAGAAAAAAAAAAAAAAAAAAAACACGTTAGTCTGGACATCGGGTATAGCGCCATGTATGTAGGGTCAGTTTTATTTAAGCAAAAGTGGTAATGGACTAACCTTCCATTTTCACATTTTTTCCTTAATCCACTCGTAAGAGCCGTTTATAAAGTCAGGCGCTATGCAGTCGATCCAAAAAGCTGATATCTAAGTACATGGATTTCACTGTGACGAACTGACTTTAAACTTTTACATGAACAGAAAACAGCAGGGAAAATGCGCGGGACATTCATAAACTAATCTCGCTAATAACTCGAGCAAGAACACGGTGTAATGAAAATCAGTTATGCTATATAGAAAGAGCGAACTAGACACTGAGAAACAGCGAGTCTAACGACTTCTACAAAAATTTAGCCTTTATTCCTCTGTTTTATTAAACATTTGTTTACTAACTGTTAACCGCTCTGCAGCAGCAGTTTTGCTTGTTCAGGCAAATCGATCAACTAGCTATAATTTCATCAAAACAGCAGCACTTGCTGCAAATCTAAGCTAATAATCAGTGTGATAAAAATTAATAATATATCCAACAAAAGTCACAGAACTTACCTGACAGGCGTCGTCTCACTGTAAATGTTTGGCAGCTGTGTCTTCCCGCTGAAGTGTTTGATTGACGCGCACGTACGTTCCAAAGCCACGCCCACCTTTTCACGCTACACGTAGATGAGTTCGTGGGGAATTAAGATCACAATATACTTCGCAAGTGCATTTTCTCCTTCACTGTTATTGCAAATATCAGAAAAAAAACATTTTGAGAATAAATAAAGTGTCTTCTGACTTTTAAGCACATTGTAAGATTTTAATTTTAAACAAAATGTTTTTTCTCTCTCATGCCTGGGGGAAAAAGGCCACTGGATTCTGTCATTCTTTGTTTCATTAGATACACAAATTAAGTTGCTATGCAAATTACGACTCATTTTGTCAAGACATATTTTTAATAACGTTTTTAAAACGTTCCACTAACAAGGCAATGATAACGTTTTTATGCTAACGATTTTATAAAGTTTATCAAGGGCAGATAACGTTAACAAAACGTTCTGCTAACGTTACTGCAAGAACGTTTTTGATAACTTTGAGAGAACCTTTAGTTTAGAGAACGTTAGCCAAAGTTACGAGAACATTCCCTGTTAGCTGTAACTACAGTAGCTCACCATTTTGCAATGAATGGCTAATGTGATGAAATAATGATAGATGTTGTACATTTACATTTACATTTAGTCATTTAGCAGACGCTTTTATCCAAAGCGACTTACAAATGAGGACAATAGAAGCAATCAAAACCAACAAAAGAGCAACAACATGCAAGCGATATGACAAGTCTCGGTTAGAGTACACGTAGCAAGGTTTTTTTTTTTTTGTTTTGTTTTGTTTTGTGAGGGTAAAGTCAATTTGACAGAGAACCATATTTGAGCAACATAACACTAGCAATTGATAACGTATACAATTGTACATATACAAGTGCATGAATGTACCAAGCATTTGAAACTTGTTCAAAAGAATGAGAAACTGCTTTTATGATGTGCACAAGATACTAGATGATGTGGAGTTTGAACAAGTAGTTGAGAATTTCATTTCTGATCTGATAAATGAGCCAAAGCGACTGAGAAGAAGAAAAAAAAAATCTGAGATGTATGGTGTCAGAGAAAATTTTGACACTTTATATTTTGATAGTGACACTGCAAGTTAGATTTTAATTATCTGATTGATGGACTCATTGATATAATTTTGTTTTTATTTTAAATGTGAAATGTAACAGCTGTAACATTTAAAGAATATTTCACTAACAATACATACAACATGCCAACTTTAAGTAGTGACCTTAATATTATTAGAAAAATTGTTTGCAACCTCAAGAACAGAAAAATTACGTTAACTCTAAGAATATTCGTTGTTCAATTTACACTGAAATACCAAAAATGTTAACTGATAATGAGGTATTATTTGAGTTATTAATTTTCATTATACTAGTTTCATTATTCTGATTTTCATTGTACTATATTAGAACGTTCCACTAACGCAATGATAACGTTTTTATTCTAACGTTTTTTGAACGTTCCATTAACAAAGCAATAACAGTTTTAATGCCAACATTTTTAAAACGTTACACTAACAACACAATGATAATGTTTTTATGCTAACGTTTTTAGAACGCTCCATTAACAAGGCAAAGATAACGTTTTTAATGCTAACGTTTTTAGAATGTTCCACTAACAACGTAATGATAGCGTTTTTATTCTAACGTTTTTAGAACGTTCCATTGACAACACAATGATAACGTTTTAATGCTAACGTTTTTAGAACGTTCCACTAACAATGCACTTATAACGTTTTTATGCTAACGTTTTTAGAACGTTTATAAATTGCAGATAATGTTAAGGAAAAGTTCTAATAACGTTTTTTGATAACTTTGAGAGAACCTTTAGAGAACGTTAGCCAAAGTTACGAGAACTTTCCCTGTTAGCTGGGGGGGTGCTCAGTGTCTGATTTCACATAGAACTACCGGTTTTCTCCGAATAATTTAATATACAGCCTATTATGATAATGCTGTAAATAAGAATCTGAAAAGAAAGAAGCTTTAAATAAATATTTTAACATGCGTGAATAAATCCAACCACCCCTATATATTTAAATTTCTCTTTCCATGCGTGACCGACAGAGGCGCATTTTGGCGGCAGGGATTTAAATCTGTAGCAAGACTCAAACTGACACAGGCAGAGTGAAACTGGATTTTTTCGATCAGGTAGGGTACAAGTGATTTCAAAACATTTCAGCCGGTTTATATATATCGTGTATATATTATTTATCTTGTATAAAATGTATTTGGTTGAGTTGCGCTGCAGTAAAGTGCTGCATTGTAGAAGGCTACTACGGTGATTATCTCTTCAGCGCGCAGCGCGAGGACAAACAGAAATGCATAATATTAATGACTATGACTGGAACTGTCATATACACACAACATTATAATGAGAACACTATTATAATAAAACGCTGTGAATTTTTAGAGTTTAGTTGCTATGTTTCTGCACGTTCACTGAAAAAAATGATTCACTGAATTTACAAAACCGATATCAATTGAATTTACAAAAGCGATATATTTAAATAAATTTAGTTGACTAACTTTCAACTAAATTTGTTTATTTAAATGTAGCTAAAATTAATTGTTTGCAACCACTTACCTTAAAAAAATTTAGTAGCATATTTTTCAGTTTTGTTGCGAGAAGAACGCGTCCACAAAAGGAGTTCATTCAGAGACGCGCAGACACGTTGTGCATTCGGGCATTTTGTGCAGATAGCCTATAAGTCCTGATATTAACGTTATGTTGTATAAATAACGAAGCGTATTCTATATGAGATAAATGAGTTAAATCCCATTGATTAAGAACCTGCTATCAAATGCTTCATTCTACTGGTCATCTTCAGCACGCGCAGCTCAAAACAGAAATGCAGAACATTAATAACTACATAACGTTATAATGAGAGCACTGTTGTAAAAAATGTTGTGAATTCTTAGGGTTTCGCTGACGTTTAATGTTAACTATCTTTTAATCAAAACATAAAACATTATTTACCCTTTCCTATTTTGTATCTGCGAGGCGTCCGTTAGGCTATTTTCCGTGTGTGTTAACGTCAGTATTTATGACTGCTGAATGTCTGACTACTTGACTCTTGGTAGGCTAATGTACTTTGCCCCGCCCTCAAACATATGATTCGACTTTCAGTCGACTATCGGCATGATTCGAATATCCCGATTTGACAATGAAAATCCTTAGTCGGGGACACCCCTAATATATATACTGTATACTGTAATAGTAATACATACTATAGTAAGCAAGAAGAAACCATAGTGAATAACATCATTGTTGGCATAACTATTAAACTGCAATAAACACAATTAAGCTTTTACATTGGCTCGGGTAAGAAATTATTAGGTCGTTCAGCACTAATGCTCAGGTCATGAGCTTGATATCGCTGAACCGCCTTCAGCTCTATAGCTCCGCCCTGACTTGACATGACAGATGAACTGTTGGATTCCTCAAGCAAATACTCTCTTGGAGTTTTGCAGGCATTTCGGAGTCGTCGCCAGACTTTTTTGTTTAAAAAGATGTACAAAACAGGATTGATGAAAACATGCATGAAAGCAATACATTCTGTCACATGAATGGCAAAGTCAAAGTGTATGTTAGTGGTACACTCATAAAAAATGTGAAGGTCTTGCAAAGCATGCAGGAAAATGACCACACTGTAGGGGAACCAGAGGAGAAAAAACATGACGGTGAATCCAGCTTCCTGTCTAAACACCTTGAACGTGCTCCTCACCTCAGCAACACAAGGTAGTCTAATGGAACAAAATAGGAGCACTAGGAATGGTACGACAAACCCAAGTATGTTCATCTGAAATCTTGCATAGATTTTCCATCCGAATTTATCATTGAAGTGATAAGTGCAAATGTACTGGTCGTGGAACTTTTGAGTCTCAACGAAGCTGACATGAACAGCTGCACCCAAAACTGAGAAAATCCACACCAAAACGCACATGATAGTATTCCTCTTTGGACTTTTGAAGATGCTGGTGGAAGAAACAACACATGCAATATCCATAAATCTCTCCAAGCTCTGACTAGCAACAAACAGGTTGCTGCTATACAAACTCACCATGTAAACCAATGAGATTGCCTTACAGCTTTGATCACCAAAGATCCACTCGCTGCTGGCATACACTGCCCAGAAGGGAAGGCTCAGTGTGAAAAGAATATCCGATATGACCATGTGCAGAGGCAACACCTTCCTCAGAGTTTTGTATTTGATGAATAATGTTAGAAGGGTAAAATTGACAATAATGCTCAATGCACAGGTAATGGAGTAGAACACAGGTAGAAACACATGGCTGAATTCCTTTACATGTGTCTTCTTGCAGAGCCCAAATTCCTCAAGTCCTTCTGCGTTATAATAGTCCTCATAGCTGTTGTCCTCTGGGTTTAAAACATCCATGGTTTTGAATCAGCTCCGTGTCTTTGTTGAAGATTTTTGTTACTGAGAGAGAATCAGCTCCCTTTTACTTAAGAATGCACTTCCCCATCAGTATGGCACTCCAGCACACTTGCCCTTAAGCTTTTTTTCATTTCATTCTTCTGGAAAATCACAGTCTCCAGGAAACAAAACAAAGCCTGGAAAATATTAGCAAGCAGTGAACACCCCCTGAACTTCTGATTCTAAGGCAATGAATCAGAGGAGTCTGCTGCGTAAAAGCAATTTTTTTAGAGTAGACCTATATCAATAGTAAGAGAGGAAATTGGGAGGAGCAGGAAAACAGCATATCACTCTGCCTCACACACACACACACACTTTAAATGCAGTAGTCATTTTGTTTTTCTGAGGTGTTTATTTACTACTAATACATTCTGAAAATGAGAGAAATAGCTTGCTTTCTTCCAACTGGCTTTTTACCAATAAAATACTGTGTGTGTGATGGCATCGTCCTTAAAGAAAACTAATTTTAGGAATATTGTTAAAGAAAGAAAGAAAGAAAGAAAGAAAGAAATTGTTCATGCTGCGTTAACATTTTAGGTTTAGTCAGCTTGTAATATGAAGTTGTACCTAGTAACAACTTGGATATTTATTTTGGTTTATTTAAAATGTAGCCTATTCGAATTTTTAGTTTTTACATTGAAAACATTTTTAACAGTGAAAATTCAGTGCAGTTGTAAACCATTTTATGTTTCTGTTCGAAATTTAAATTAATGCTTGGTAGGGATGTAACGGTATGAAAATTTCCTATCACGATTATAGTGAATGAATGATAACTGTTATCAGTATTATCACGGTATTATTAAAATGTGCTGGAGATATTCAAAAATTACAGACACATAAATCACTTCACCAAGTTTTATATTTAAAAATCAACAAACAACAAATAAAATGACTTTTTGTTTGCATAATCACTAAAACAATAACATTACCAATGATTTCGGATTTTAAGTGACAACTTGAGTGAAAACAGTTTAATAGCATGTTCAAATATCTAATGTCTAGGGGTATGATTAGTACCATATAGTACCATAGAAAAGCAAGCTCTTGCGTTATTATTGGCCATTCAACATTTTGAAGTATACATTGGGTCCAGTGTACAACCTATTACCGTGTATACTGATCATAATCCCTTGGTTTTCCTTCAACGCATGTCAAATGCCAATCACAGGCTCATGCGTTGGGCATTAATTTGTCAAGGTTTTAATTTGAACATCCAGCATAAAAAAGGAGTTGAAAACGTGATTGCTGACACACTTTCACGTATCCATTCTTAAAAACCTATGTTTTATTTTAAGGGTGGGGGTGTTACATCTCCGGCTTGCCGGAAAATGTGTATGTATTTCTGAGTGTGTCTGTGCAGGAGAAGGTGTGGTCTGCATTCATCCTGATTGGAGATCACGAGATCTGGAGATCCTGATTGGCTGCCTTCTAATTGGTCTAGTTCCGGTTCCAGTGAAAAGGACCTCCTCAAACATTCTAGGGAGGCAGGATGTGTGCCATTTGTTTTGGGTTCCTTTGTGATTATGTGTGAGCGCTTTGAGAAACTTGTGTTTTGTTCTAGTTAATTTCTGATCATGTTGTAAATATTTAGTTTAGGGGAAGTAGGGAGTGTGACGCCCTTTTCTTTTATATATTGTTTGTTCTATGTTTTGAGTTAAGGGAGTTGGGGAAGTTGTGTTGTATATTTTTCTTTTGTGTGATTTATTTTGATTAGGGAATTTAGGGTTTATTAAAACTAGTTATTATTTTTTCTGTTTGTTATTTTGGCCTTGTCCACTCCTGAATTTGTCTCCTTTTGTTACTATTGTTTTCATTATAAATTTGTTAATAAATTTATTTTTGGCTGCTATCTTGTAGTGAGCGCACATTTCATTTATGTTATGGCTGGCCCTAGACGATCGTGACGAAATGTTCAAATAAAGATTTGAAAAAGTTTCATATAAAGGTAAACCTCACATTTCAGCCTTTAAATAAAGAAAAGGGTTAAGTCAAAATGATAATTGATTAATAAATGGTTATATGTATTTTATCTGCTCCATAAATAATTCTACATAACTTATCTGAATTGTTTAAATGTGTAGAATCCACATAAGCTTGTTTTTCCTTCAACCGGTCAAAATGTACAGCAGGGCATGCAAATTCGGTCCGTTTTTGGCCAGACATAAACTGCACACAGGCTGAGCACAAAACTGTGTACCGGTTTGACGATAAATCATGATAAAATTCACCACGGTTAGTATTACCGTTTCATTTTTAATTATCATTAAAACCGTATTCGATTACCACGATTTGAACATCTCACGATAAATAAATACTGTCCAGCATAAAGCACAGTTTTCAGTAACAGTCTCACGTGCGCACAGCAGCAGAGTAATTAGAGTAAGTTTGTGTGAGAGGAGAGACACGTTTTAAGTGCGCGCACTCTCACTGGGCGAGAGCAGCGTGTATCTGAGCGCGCGCGTCCGGTTTTGTGCGAGAGCACAGGAAATCCGCGTGCGAGCGGAGAGATTCGCGCTCGCGCATTATATTAATGTGCTTTCGCTCTACAATAATGCGCTCTCGACATGTCATTAAAATAACGCCATAAACTTAGTTTCGTTTTAAGTGAAAACACGGCGGAAAAGCTGGG
This sequence comes from Spinibarbus caldwelli, assembly GCA_039654775.1. Classification (NCBI taxonomy): domain Eukaryota; kingdom Metazoa; phylum Chordata; class Actinopteri; order Cypriniformes; family Cyprinidae; genus Spinibarbus; species Spinibarbus caldwelli. Next base: position 4,569,929 of record CM077234.1, read on the forward strand.
AGGTTTTAAAAGAGTGCTGAGGGAATTATACAAACGAATATATGAATGAATTAATTATATGAATGTACCTCTGAAGGTTCTGACTATCTTCAGAAACGATTCGATGGCATTTTGTTTTCATCTTCGCTCCATGTAATACCTAAAGACGTGTTCTTAATCGCAATACTGCTTTGTGCACGGAGTTTACGGTAAACAGCTGTATTCAGCTTTTCCATAAGCGCCACCTGCTGTCAGTGAGTGGATTTACAGAGACTTATATTTACATTCAGTCTGCGTGCAGTTTCTGTCTGGCCAAAAACGGAGCGAATTTGCATGCCCTGCTGTACATTTTGACTGGTTGAAGGAAAAACAAGCTTATGTGGATTCTACACATTTAAACAATTCAGATAAGTTATGTAGAATTATTTATAGAGCAGATAAAATACATATAACCATTTATTAATCAATTATCATTTTGACAACCCTTTTCTTTATTTAAAGGCTGAAATGTGAGGTTTACCTTTATATGAAACTTTTTCAAATCTTTATTTGAACATTTACATTAGATATTTGAACATGCTATTAAACTGTTTTCAGTCAAGTTGTCACTTAAAATCCGAAATCATTGGTAATGTTATTGTTTTAGTGATTATGCAAACAAAAAGTCATTTTATTTGTTGTTTGTTGATTTTTAAATATAAAACTTGGTGAAGTGATTTATGTGTCTGTACTTTTTGAATATCTCCAGCACATTTTAATAATACCGTGATAATACTGATAACCGTGATCATTTTGGTCACTATAATCGTGATAAGAAATTTTCATACCGTTACATCCCTAGTAGTGGCTCTAAACAGAGACGCACCTATGATTTTCAGTGGGGGTAAGCAGATGTTTTTTTTGTTTGTTTGTTTGTTTGTTTATTACGGATGCACGCACTTTATTTCACGTCTTATGAACTGTTGACAAAAAACACCCACTTACTCCCATTGAAAGGCTTGGAGGGGCCAGGACCATTTTTTTATATAACTCCGATTGGATTCGTCTGAAAGAAGAAAGTCACATACACCTAGGATGCCCCGAGGGTGAGTAAAACATAGGCTAATTTTCATTTTTGGGTGAACTAACCCTTTAAACAGGCTTTTGGCTGCTTTATTTATTACAAACCACCAGATGGCACTGTTTTCAACACTCTGGAAGCTTTCAATCTTTTTCTGGAACTGTAAGGGGAATGCCTCAGACCTTTATGAAGCTGAGTTCCACATTCCTAACACAGAGAAAGACACAGGGATTATAAACACAAGAAAAATTGGCCTAATTAAACAGCAAAAACAAACACAAGAATCAGGAACCTCAAACCAACATGAAAGTCTAGAGATGACAGGGGATATGTAACAGTGAAATTAGATACATTTTTACATTTATGGGTTTACATTTTTTTTCACTGGGTTCTATGTGCTTTGATGCAACATGTCATGGCATTTGTGTCCAGAGTAGAAAGGTTAAGCTGCAGTTCAAATTGTTCATGATCACTCATTCTGAAACACTAGTTTCAGAATAGCAGTCTATCAAAAATCCCTGAAAAACTGAAAAAATGTCAACATCAAGGCAGTACCCGTGCCTTCATCAGCAGACATGCCATCTAGTAAACAAACCTCCCTGAGAGGCCAGTGGCACTTAGGTGTAGAGTGCTGACTAGCCAACATGGATGAAGGAAAGGTAGCTTCCAGGGAGGTGGGCTGAAAAAATTACACACAATATAGAGCGCCTTAGTTTTCGTGGCCACTATTTCAGGTGTCAGAAGTATTTTTCCATTAATTTTCCCATAAGGATTAAAAAAAAAGGTCTTTATTAAAACGTTATAAGCCATGAACCAAACCAACCAGCTACGAGGTAAAATTACATACTTTTCATCGCATTACATCACAAAATTACATACTTTTCTTTGAAGTACAAAAGTAGTTTACTTTCTAAAAAGGCCCATCATATATGTATTTATGCATGTATGTATGTATGCACTGTATATATGTATATGTATGTATACATACTTGAATAATATATACATTAACAATATATATATATATATATATATATATATATACACACATTAACAATAGATGCTCACATACCACGATTTCAATTACATAACATGGGATATTATAAATGTAATGTATAAGTACATGTTACAGTGTTAATATATAGGTGAGTCAAACCACGCAGACATACCTGTTTTTCACACTTCACTGAAACCGAACCAGGAAATATTTCAGTTTGTCAGCTAAGTGTCACTTAAGTGTTGTCAAGCTGTTTGTATGTACAAATACTAAAATGGTAGAAGCCAGTTTTTCTCAGGACCAGTTCAGCTGCTCAGTGTGTCTGGATCTCCTGAAGGATCCAGTGACTATTCCCTGTGGACACAGTTACTGTATGAGCTGTATTACAGACTGCTGGAAACAGAAGAGAGTCTACAGATGCCCTCAGTGCAGACACACCTTCACTTCAAGACCTGCTTTATGTATGAATGTCATAATTGCTGAGATGGTGGAGAAACTGAAGATGACAGACTTACAAACAGCTGAACCTGGAGATGTGGAGTGTGACCTCTGTACTGGGAAGAAATACAAAGCGGTCAAGTCCTGTGTGGAGTGTCTGAACTCTTACTGTCAAAGTCATCTTGAACAACATGAGAATCTCTTTAAAGACAGGAGACACAATCTGATGGATCCCATTAGACGACTCCATGAGATGATCTGCCCAAAACACAACAAACAGCTGGAAATCTATTGTCGTACTGACCAGCAATTCATTTGTTTTCCGTGTTTGATTGACGAACATAAAAACCATGACACTGTAACAGCTGAAGCAGAAAGGACAGAGAAACAGGTATGAACTGAAATTAGACTCTAATGTGCTAATGCTTAATGCTAATAGTAATGCTAAAATATAGCTGCAAGTAGCAATTAAGGGGTCAAGCACAACAGAGGCAAAATGAGAAGATAAAATTGACACTGAGCACCGGAACAACTGCAACAATGAGTAAAGACATTTTAAGATGATTTTACTCAAAAATCATAAATAAAACCACTAGTAATATAACTAGTTTATTCACTAGTTTAACGGTTTATCACTTTCGACTAGTAGATGGCATTGTTATAAAATTGATGTGGGGCATTCAGTGTGAGGTGACAATAACACACAAAGTTTGGTGTGACTATGTCAGAATTACAGCCTCAGATGCAGTTTGGCATCATGTCATCAAATTCGATGATTCGTTAAATGCAAACCGTTTCGTCTATCGACTCAAAATCTGACATGAATTTGGTGAAAATCTGACCAACAGCCTAGCAGGAGTTTTGAATTTTTTTAATTATAATTTTGACCACAAGGTGGCGCTCCCCTGAAACTTTTTGATTACCTTCAAGGCATTGTGCACATACCAAATATCATAAGGATATTCAAATGCATTCATAAAATACAGCATTTTACAAAATTCAAACTGGCCAACGCCAATAATGGCCAACATGGGAACATTGGATATCATTTCACTTGCTATGTCTAGGTACATCGGTAGCCATTTTTGATATCTCCCAACCACTAGGTGGCGCTGTGCCAAAGCTATGCAGGTACTCTCAGGTCATGGTTATTATAACACACAAAGTTTGGTCTCAATACACCAAAGCGTTGTGGTGATATAGTCAAAGCCACTAGAAGGCAAGCCTGCAACCATTAGCCGAAAAAGCGTAACGGCTAAAGCTAACACTTCCGGTCTGCCAGTACGTGGGAAAGGAGACCAGAGGCCTTTTTTTTTTTTTAATGGATGTCAATAGGGGAGAGGCTTCACTACGCTGAATAAACAGCTTTTTAGAGGAAATGGCTTATCATTTAATAAATCGACAGCCTATCTGCTAATCTTCAACATGTTTTACACGAAGCAAAACTTTTGGATTGAACTATTTTTAGAGTTTACCACGAAAAAAATGCTGTTTTATTAGAGAAGTCACTGACTTTTTGCGACAGGTGGGATTCAGATTACGGCACATCCCATTCATTCCTATGTTATCCCGAAACGGCCAATGAGTGTTGCACAACTCTGACTGAAATTCAATGACGTCAAGGCTGTAATGTGATTGGTTATTACGGCACACGTGATCCAAGTTAGCCGTTACGCTTTTTCCCCATAGTAAGTTATTCAGACCCTCTTATCTCCCTATAGTAAGAAAATCTCTGATATAGTCTCACGACCATTTTTGCATGCTCTTCGTCATTATATGAGAACCGTTATATGAGAACCGTTTCCCTAATCAACTCGATTCCATCTGTGGCGGGAGGAGCAAATGACAGACACAGTGGGGGTGGCCTCAGGCCTCGGAGAGGCTTTCATTAAACAGAAATAATAAAAATAAAGTGTACAAAGAGAAAAAATGTCCAAAATAAATGGGATCTGGTGTCCTCATCATGCTGGGGGTACCGTGAAGGAGGGGCAGTGTTCGAGAAGGAAGGGTCCAGGCAAGGGGCGGAGTCTGGAGGCCGCACGCGCTCCCCTTCCGGGTCCGGGGCGCGAGGGGTGGCTGCCAGTGTTGCCAACTTAGCAATTTTGTTGCTAAATTTAACAACTTTTCAGACTACCCTAGCAACTTTTTCTTCCAAAAGCACCTAGCAACAAATTTAACTATTTTTAAAATTTATTTGACAACTTTTAACAACTTTTGATAAGTGACTCAAATGATAAAAAAGGAACATTTACCTTTTAAATTACACAAAAAGAGAAAACCAAAGATACCTAGTAGTGCACACATTATGTGAATTAAGTTAGCTGCTATTTGCAATTGTTTAATAATAATAATAATAATATTAATAATAATTTAGTAATAATCGTTCATTTATGATACACTTTGTTAGTAGCTTGTACACTGTAAGAAAAATATCTAGAAAATGGAAAAGGTACTAGTAATTTTCCAGGATATGATCCGTTATCTGCTGTACCCCGAAAACACAAAATACAATGCATAATTAAAAATGCAAGTAAAAAAACCTGGAAAAATCAATGCAGAATATTCCTTCATATTAACATAGTAGATTGTGCCCTATTTTACATACTTCTCTTAGAGTGTATAAAATATATTTTTTGCTGAGATTTGATGCAGTGACACAATTTTGCGTCGTAAAACGTAATTACGTCGATTACGTAATGATGTCATCATGCAATGACGTCACAACGTCATTTAGCAACTTTTAGCAACAAATCAACCTGAAAATTAGTTGGCAACACTGGTGGCGGTTTCGTCTAGCGGCTTCGTCCTCCTTGATCCCTCTACGCTCCCTTCCTGGACCCATGGGGAAGAGATCGGTCTCTCGAGGAGAGGACGCGCTCAACATTTAAACAGCGGCGGTGATGAGGCTCCATTCGGTTCAGGTGTGCCTTATCACACGCCACCAGCCCTGGCTGTTTCAGCGCCCCTCCTCTCTCACACACCCACTCCCGTCGGGAGCCTGGTCCCAGCAAGCAATTTTGCATTTAAAAGACGACTTTTAGCCATTCAAACACAGCCCAGACGTCTAGGCTAAAACAAGGCAAAATTTGGGCTGTCAGTGAAAATTTAATAGATGTCTAATCGTAGCTCAAGAATAGACTAGACATCAGTTAGACCACTACTGAATGACTACATGTATACATCTAATAGACAGTGAATATGGGTCTAGGCTAAAACAAGACTGAATTTAGGCTGTCAGTGAAAATTTAATAAACGTCTAACCATAGCCCAAGAATAGACTAGTCATCAAATAGACAGCTAATGAATGGCTACATATATACATCTAATAGACAACAAAATGACAATCCATCCAAACAAATTAAATATACAGCTTTTATTAAGAAAATAACATTTTCAACAACTTAGACAACTTAAGACAATACAAAATGATAAAAATACTAAAGAATTAATGACAAAATTAAATATTATGAATCCAATTTGATCCTTGTCTCCATCGTCTCTCCTACACAGAGTGTGACAGAAGACCCAACCGACACAGTTACCTCCGTGTCTACCCTCCATTTTTGTTTCTCGTTTTTTCTCAGTCTTTTTTGTTTTTGTTGTGTCCATGGATCCCCTCCTTCGTCCGGAATATCACCTCCTCCTGCTGGAGCAGGGGGAGAGATCGCTTGAGGTCCACTCCAGACTGTTCCTGGTGTTCGCCAACCTCTCCAGCTACCCGGACGACGTGCTCTGTGCGTTCTATGACGCCAGTTTAAACTCTGCGTACAGAGCACCGTTGTCCAAGGAAAGCCCTTGAGCGAATTTCGCCGCCTTTGTGGAGTGGACCGTCTGTCCTGAGGGGGATCTCGCCAGTGCCACTCCGGACACAGTGCCCAACCCACCATCTCCCTGCTACGCAGAGCGCATGCCAGAGCTCACCGCTCACGGAGAGCCAGAGCCCGCCGCGACCGACGAGCCATCACTTCATGGAGCGACAGCGACCATCTATACGGTGCAAGCTCCGCGGGACTGCCATCCTCCAGCGTCGCCGTGATCGGAGTATCCCTTACCCCCGTAGAACCAGCAGATCCACCTCAGCTCCTAGCTCTCTCGCCTCCACCGTCACCCGTTGATCCTCCAGCTCCACTGGGCTCCCTTGTCCCTCCGGCTCCGCCTTGGTCGGGCGTCGACCCGTCATCGCCTCAGGACTCCGCTCCTCCGGTTACTCCTCGTCGCTCTATCGGCTCCGTTGGGCTCCTTCCTCCCGCCAACTCCACCTTGGTCCTCAGTCGCTCCGGCTCCACCACGGATCTCCAGATCTCCGCCTCGGTCGCCAGAGCCCTCGGCTTCACCCTGGCCTCCCGGATCCTCGGCATCCCCCTGGTTCGTTGGCTCTCCGTCTCCACCTTGGGCTCCTCCTCCACCTGCTCCGCCGCCGTTGGTCAGCCCTCTGGAGTTGGCGGCCATTCCTCCTCCATGGCTCCACCATGGGCCATCATCATGGCTGCGGCCTGGGTCCTACTTGGCCGTTCCTCCTGTCGTCTCCCTGGCTCCTCCCTCCTTCTTCACCTCCCTGGTCTCTGTCAGCCGGTCCCCTCCTGGATGACCGTCCTCCTCCTGAGCCTCCTCCCAAGTTGCCACCCATCCCTCCCTCTGTTATAGCTACGGTGCGAGGACGCACCTTCCGGGAGGGGGAGTAATGTCAGGATTCTGGACTGTTTGTGTCGTGTTTTGCCCCTGTTTCTGTTCCTGTTTGTCCTGATTTTGTCATGTTCCTGTCCTCGTTTAGTTTGATTATTAGTAGATTCCCCGCACCTGTCTGTCCCTCGTTATCCTGTGCATTTAAGCCCCATTCTGTTCAGTCTGTGTTTGTCGGGTCTCTATCGTCTTGCTCGTGTGTCTCTGGTGTTTCCTTGTGGATTACCCCTTTGTTCTGGAATATAATAAAGACTATACGTTTGATCCTCATCTCCGTCGTCTCTCCTACACCGAGTGTGGCAACAATACACCTAAATATAAATATTATAATAAAAAATATGGAGTTTTTAACAACTTAAAATAATAAAAATATAAAAATGAAAAATAAAATATTTTAAATAACTTAAGATATTTAAAAGAAAAAAAAAGAGCATGTTATCACACTTAACATTAAAACATTATGGATAAATGACAAAAAAAAAAAAAAAGATTAACCCTTTTGTTGGTTTACTTATTTGAACAAATAAAACAACCAACAGTGAACTTAAAAGGAAATTATTAATTATTGGTTTTATTGCTGCCCGGATCTCTTCAATTTCCAACTGCTTTTCCAGATGTTGAAACTCCTCCACAGTTTGTCCAATTCTTCTGAGTGTGTTCACTGTATAAATTAATATAGATTAATCTTTGGCAAAGCTGTTTTTGTTCTGTTGTTTGCTCTTTCGCTTCTTCTTGCGCTGTTTTAAAATCACTTGAGTTTGTAAACACGTACAAATGATAAAATGTTTACTCTATTATCTATTAAATTTTGCAATTAATCCTCTGAACACATGCATGCTGAACCATGGGGCCTAGTCACAGATCACTATCAACTACGTTCCGCTCCCTTCACTAAAATGTCATGGTTCCTAAACATGACAACAAATAATACAGATAAACAATGAACACATCTCAAAATGAAAACACAGATACTTACAAGACCAAGTAGGAATGTCCTTTATCGTTTGTTGTTTGCCCACTGCTCTCCGACTGGTAAACTTAGTGCTCTCTTGTGTAAAAACAAAATTCAAAACGCAACAGTGATCTCTACTTTCACGTCTCGTGTTGCCAGTAGTCATGTCTCAGTAGGGCTACAATTGCCATCTAGCGGTTGGGAATTGTAATTGCATTTTTATTTATAAAGTGAAAGACAGTCGAATAATATCAATAATATCGTATAATGTGTATGAATGTTACATTTAACAGCTTGTGGGATGCATGACATATTATAATGCAAGTAAACTTTTGAAACATTTAAATTATTTTTGCCATAATAAATAATGCTATATTTAATAATAAATATAAATAAATAGTAAAATAATTACATAAAATATAAAATAATGCTAATTTAAATGTTTCAAAAGTTTACATTTTATAAGAAGCTGCTTTTAATTAAATTACATGTAAACAATTTTGAGGCCATGCTCATCTGGTCTGGTGTAGGCCTATAGCCAAGCCGTTACAATTAGATCACGGATTGCCTCGATTTCACCGGGTGGGCTAAAAGCAGACTACACATAGCCCATCCAATTTGGAGCTAAAACGTGGCTACATATAGACCATATCATGAAATGACACTTATATCTTTGTAGATATTATTGATACTGCGAACATGATGGGATATCAACCATCTCATGCGCTGCCTGGCCAAAAACTACAGTGAATCAGTTTTGACTATAAGTGGGCTACAAATAGCCGCTTTGACTACAAGCTAAACCGAGGCTATGCACAGGCTACACAAAGAACATGTCAAAGAAATGAAACCAAACACCTTGTAAACGCTGTTGACTTTGGTTACATGATGGAATATCATACATCTCACAAGTTACTTTTGCCAAAAAACGACATGTAACCAAATTCAAGGTTATTTGGGATAGAAGTGGGTTACACATAGCTAGACTATATCGGGTCTATAGTTAACCGAGATGGTGAAATGAAGGCTATTGCTTGCTGGGGTGAAGGGCAGCGAATAAGGGACGGGGTGATGCTGATAATAAGGGGGAGGCAGCCGACTTGTCACACATCATTTTTTGTCAACATGGTCTGAAGATGATCTGATTTGATTTGCATGAAAATCTCAGCAACGGCTTAGGAGGAGTTAAAAAAAAAAATTCTTTTTCTTTTAAAATATCCAAAATAGCAGACAGAAATTTAATGATGAAAAATGTCTCAGAGTGCAGTTGAATCATCTTGAGCCAAGGAATCAGAGCAAATAATATTGTTTCTACCCTTACGGTTCAAAAATTATTAGCATAAATGTGAGTGCAAATTTGAGCTGTTGGTAGCGCTAGAGGGTTTGAGTTAGAGACTCCAAAATTGCTGTTTTTGTATAGTTGAGACTGTCCTCTCTCTGTGTGCCAAATTTCATATATTTCCTGTAAGTGGTTCTATGGGCTGCCATATGCAAAATCCCATATCATTAAAATGAAAGTATTAGAAATTTACTTACATACTGATTTGGAGTCTGAGATTATACAGCCTTTTCGTTTTCCTACAGAGGCTTTTGGGAGAAACACAAAGAAAGTTCCAGCAGGGAATTCAGGTGAGACAGAATCAGCTCCAGGAGCTGAGAGACACTGTGAAATCTCATAAGGTGAGTTTGACTTTCATTCCCGTTGAAGCTCACTGTGTCTTTCAGGCTGTGTGAGGCAGCAGTAAGTGCTGATTGTGATGTGTGTCTGACAGCGCTCTGCACAAGCAGCAGTGAACGACACTGAGAGGATCTTTACTCAGCTCACCCGCTCCATTGAGAGAAGCCGCTCTCAGGTGATACAGATGATCAGAGCTCAGGAAGAGGCTGCAGTGAGTCGAGCTGAAGGACTCTTGCTGTGACTAGAACAGGAGATTGATGATCTGATGAGTAGAAATGCTGAACTGGAGCAACTTTTACACACAGATGATCACATCCATTTCCTGCAGGTAACAGAGATCTGAAAGACAAAACAATGGTAATGAGTCTTTTCTTTGTTCTAAGTAAACTTGGTCTCATTCACTAATAATTATTGGGGTCTATTTCATATTTTTACGTGCAGGAGAAAAATTTCCACCTAAACAACACACTACTCCTGCAAATATAATTATCATCTTACCGTGATTATGTGCCTTTACATACTTGTGATTTCAGTTGTTCCTACATTAGAATTTAGAATTTAGAATTTTACATTTTAAAATCTTGATGAATCTATGACAGAATACTCTGGGACTTTGCGAAAGATCCAAGTGCAGTTTTAAAGCTGCAGTCTGTAAGTTTTGCCTCTTTGTCGTCATCTCTGTTTGAAAACATGGAATAGCAGCTGTGTGCGGAATTATCTTGCTTGCGTGGGATGTGCTCCGGCAAGGCGCGGATGATTGTAATGTTTTGAGGTGAATGTGTAGCTGTCAGTAACCTCACCGGTGTGGATGTTTACTGTACTTCGCAATCACGTCTAGCCTACGTCTTGGAATATATGACCAAATAAGAATTTTCACCGTATACTGCCATCGGAACAAGTAAGTAACAAGTCTGTCACATTTGTTCTGCCCAACTGAGGAAAAAAGCATTACCATAAATCGCGCTACCAATGGTGATTTAATCTAAAGATCGGTAACTCATATCACATCATACCGTGCACAGTATTATTGTTATACTTTATTCTCAAATTATTAATGTTAACAACATCAGCATTGCGTGAATATGAGTATAGTGTGTATTAGCATGTAGATTTCAATTTCTGTGCAGTCTAATATCTAATTGTCATACCATTCAAATTTCATATGTGACCCTGGGCCACAAAACCAGTCACTGGGGTATATTTGTAGCAATAGCCAAAAATACATAGTATGGGTCAAAATTATTGATTTTTCTTTTATGCCAAAAATCATTAGGATATTAAGTAAAGATCATGTTCCATGAAGATATTTTGTAAATTTCCTACTGTAAATATATTAAAACGTAATTTTTGATTAGTAATATGCATTGCTAAGAACTTCATCTGGACAACTTTAAAGGTGATTTTCTCAATATTTTGAGTTTTTTGCACTCTCAGATTCCAGATTTTCAAATAGTTGTATCCCAGCCAAATATTGTCATATCCTAACAAACCATATATCAGTGGAAAGCTTATTTATTCAGCTTTCAGATGATGCGTGACCGGTGTCTGAAGCATGAATGAAAAAACGACAATGAACTTGACATTGGCAGGCGGCAGCCTATGACGTAAACAATAAAGCGACTGCGGGTATAAAAGAGCACCTGTGGAATACGTCATCCTCTTCTTTGTCTTCAAGCCTTGTGTACGGAAGCACATGTGTTTGACTCGCGAGAGACAAGGATGCGCTCGCTGTACTTGAGTTTTTAGTTAGCGTTTGCATGAGCGCATTCGCCTCTCGGGGGAGTTGAACAAGCTTAATGCGATGCATTCGCGGCGGTTTCTGTTCTTGCCTGATTCTTGAGGGAATTTAGTGTTTGAACAGAGTGTGTTTGGCTCTCGAAGGAGATATAGCCACACTGCGAGATGCGATCGCGTTGAGAATTTCTTGTATGCTTGATTCTCTTTGCAAGGTTGAGAATTGAGCGCCTCTCACCCGCGTTTCGGGTCTCGCTGCTGCCGCGGCAGTTAGTCAAACCGATCACGGGGATTGTAGGCGGGGCATAGAAGGAATCTGACGAGGGGTGCTTTCTCTTTCAGAATTCCTATTTGTTTTTATTTAACCCCCTGGGGTCGGCTGTCTCGCCGCCGAGACAAGCTCATTTTTTTTCTTATCAGTGTGAAAGACACTAAAAATACTCCGTCGATTTTGGTCATACAGATAAGTGTTATACATCAATTGAAACTTTGAAGTGTCTATTTTTTTTCCGAGTACACGACTCATCCCTCAGCATGGCGGTGTTGGTATATCGTTCCCCTAGCGCCCGCTCGAGGACACAGTGTGGAGTTCCCTTTCGAAAGGGAACGTCTCAGGTTATGCATGTAACCATGGTTCCCTGAGAATAGGGAACGAGACGCTGCGTCTCTTTGCCATGCTTCGGGCATTCCTGCGTCTCCTTCAGACAAAGAAGTGGATGACGTATTCCACAGGTATTCTTTTATACCCACAGTCGCTTTATTGTTTACGTCATAGGCTGCCGCCTGCCAATGTCAAGTTCATTGTTGTTTTTTTTTTATTTATGCTTCAGACACCGGTCACGCTGAAGGCGTTCCCCTAGCGCCCTCTAGAGGATGCAGCGTCTCGTTCCCTATTCTCAGGGAACCATGGTTACATGCGTAACCTGAGACGTTTTCTTTAAAGGGCTCATATGACGTTGCAAAAAAGAACATTATTTTGTGTATTTGGTGTAATGCAATGTGTTTATGCGGTTTAAGGTAAAAAAAAAAAACACATTATTTTCCACATACTGTACATTATTGTTGCTCCTCTATGCCCCGCCTTTCTGAAACGCGCCGATTTGTACAAAACATTTTACAGAGGAAATAGTCCTCCGTAAAATGTCCTGTACACACTCGAATATTTGGGTTGAACTGTTCTGGAACAGTGTTGTAAATACAATGTAACCACTGATTTCTAGTTGTGTCTGCTTTTGGAAGCCCAAACAAAGTACTTTCACTTTCACAACGAGAAACAGCATCTCCAGGACATGGCGCCAGCGGCAGCAACAATACTACAGCGAGAATAAAAGTTACACCTTCTTTCATTGCATGTACGTTTGGGTGGTGTTTTGCAAATCTTCCCACACCGTGACATAGACATGTGGGGGCGTGTTTGAATGATCCGTTTTAGGGGGGCGTGGCAGAGTCTTAACTTTTAAAAAGAATATCTCTTTGGTTTTGAGACTTTAGTCTTTGCAACTTCAGGGTTCTTATCTATGCACAAACAGCTTGTAACACTCCAAAGAGAAAGGAAAACTTGAAATCGCATCATATAACCCCTTTAAAACACTTCCAGGCTATCTGTAATCAGAAGCACATTTAAAATTGGAATATAATTTAATTTCATTCACATGTGTTTCATAAACACAATCCTTTCTGGATTACAATCTGCCATCAAAATGATACATTTAATTATTCTAGCTGCTGTGAGAAAAGGCTATTAACGATCCGCCACCTGCAGGATCCTCACATGCGATAGCCTACTGGCCGGGACAACTTCTTTATGTTTACAGACGTAACGTAATGACGCAGTGCCATGCTCGAATTTCCCGCGAAAACCTACCCATACCACTCATTAGAAAACATTATTATAAGCTTACCGCTGTGAATTGGGCTAAAGTAAGGTGATAGTTTTGAACACTGGCTGATTATGTACTTGCTCAAATATTGATTTCGGATCATTTTTAACCAAAAAAAGTTATGGACTGCAGCTTTAAATAAGAGACACATAAGACAAAAGACTGAGAGCACCACCACAGGCTACTACAAAAAACAGATGTCAGCAAAACCCACACAGAAACACAGTGCAATACGGCATAAATAGGAGAACTAACAAGGTTAATGATACGCAGCTGGAAACAATGAGACCTGATAGACCGAGCAAAGGGTGATGGGAAAAAAAAGTCCACAGGCAATAGGCAATGATACGGGAGGAGTGCCCTCTGGTGGCTGTCATGGAAAATCCAGCAGATGGCTGTGGCATAACCCCCTTTAAGGAGTGGATTCCAGACACTCCATGATCAGGAGGAGGGATGGTGGGCCAGGCTCATGTAGTGAAAGGGGGCCTAGAGCCAGAGGTAAACTAGGAAACCAGGGCAGAGTAGGCAGGGCAGGAGAGCACCAGGGCGGAGCTGAAGACCACCACAGCAGAGCAGATGGGACTGAAGATCCCCGTGGTAGAGCAGGTGATCACCACAGCAGAGCAGACAGGACCGAAGATCCCAGACTGAGAATTCAGGAATGGCCTCCTTGGCTGTGACAGGACAAATAGAGAGTTCAGGAACGACCTCCATGTTCGTGACAAGACAGGCAGAGAGTTCAGGAGTGGGCTCCACCACCCAGAGAGGAGCTGAAGTGGACACCACCACCTCGGGAGGTTTTGCAGTGGAAGCTGCCACCTCAGGAGGAACTGGAGTGGGCTCAGGAGCGGACTCCTGGACTGGAATGAGCTCAGGAGTGAACTCATAAACTTGAGTGGGCTCAGAAGTGGATTCATGGACTAGAACGGGCTCTGGAACAGACTGGAGCGGACTGAAGCGAACGCTGGAATGAACTCGTAGACTTGAGCAGGCTCAGGAGCGGATTTGTAGACTGGAGCAGGATCTGGAGCGGACTTGTAAATTGGAGCAAGCTCTGGAATGAACTTATAGACTTGAACAGGCTCAGGAGCATATTTGAAGACTTTTACTTGAGTGTGGGTGTGATGAAGACAAACCCACCAGCTCGCCTTTGAGGAAAAATGTGAGTCCATGAAGGGATGTAAAAACGATGGCTCACTCTCAAAAGCACTTTTGTGCAAGGTGGAATTTATTTACAGTGCCAGAAAGATTGTCCACAGTGAAGAATATATACAAGTGCACCTAAAAATGACAAAAATCCAAAGTACCAAATAAACAACAAAAGGGAAAAATAAACCAGAAAATAATCCAACAATGATATAATCAGGTAACAAACAGGTATCCACAATATACAAAGGGGTTTGGAGTTTTTGCTTGAGGCACCGCAGTAGCACTCTTGCATCGACTTGGTAAACAAGTAATGTTTTAGGTTTGGCCTCGGCTTATATAGGTCCAAACCCCTCCCCCTTCTGGGCCATACCAATCTCAGGTAAGTATAACATTTAACACACACACAAATACCGCATCTACTTGTCATCTGTTATACTTAATAATAATCCATTTTCAATATATATATATATATATATATATATATATATATATATATATATATATATACACACACATATACATATACATACAGTGGGTACGGAAAGTATTCAGACCCCCTTAAATTTTTCACTCTTTGTTATATTGCAGCCATTTGCTAAAATCATTTAAGTTCATTTTTTTTCCTCATTAATGTACACACAGCACCCCATATTGACAGAAAAACACAGAATTGTTGACATTTTTGCAGATTTATTAAAAAGGAAAAACTGAAATATCACATGGTCCTAAGTATTCAGACCCTTTGCTGTGACACTCATATATTTAACTCAGGTGCTGTCCATTTCTTCTGATCATCCTTGAGATGGTTCTACACCTTCATTTGAGTCCAGCTGTGTTTGATTATACTGATTGGACTTGATTAGGAAAGCCACACACCTTTCTATATAAGACGTTACAGCTCACAGTGCATGTCAGAGCAAATGAGAATCATGAGGTCAAAGGAACTGCCTGAAGAGGTCAGAGACAGAATTGTGGCAAGGCACAGATCTGGCCAAGGTTACAAAAAAATTTCTGCTGCACTTAAGGTTCCTAAGAGCACAGTGGCCTCCATAATCCTTAAATGGAAGACGTTTGGGATGACCAGAACCCTTCCTAGAGCTGGCCGTCCGGCCAAACTGAGCTATCGGGGGAGAAGAGCCTTGGTGAGAAAGGTAAAGAAGAACCCAAAGATCACTGAGCTCCAGAGATGCAGTCGGGAGATGGGAGAAAGTTGTAGAAAGTCAACCATCACTGCAGCCCTCCACCAGTCGGGGCTTTATGGAAAAGTGGCCCGACGGAAGCCTCTCCTCAGTGCAAGACACATGAAAGCCCGCATGGAGTTTGCTAAAAAAGACCCGAAGGACTCCAAGATGGTGAGAAATAAGATTCTCTGGTCTGATGAGACCAAGATAGAACTTTTTGGCCTTAATTCTAAGCGGTATGTGTGGAGAAAACCAGGCACTGCTCATCACCTGTCCAATACAATACAATGCAATCGAGGGAAAGATGAATGCGGCCAAGTACAGGGATATCCTGGACGAAAACCTTCTCCAGAGTGCTCAAGACCTCAGACTGGGCTGAAGGTTTACCTTCCAACAAGACAATGACCCTAAGCACACAGCTAAAATAACGAAGGAATGGCTTCACAACAACTCCGTGACTGTTCTTGAATGGCCCAGCCAGAGCCCTCACTTAAACTCAATTGAGCATCTCTGGAGAGACCTAAAAATGGCTGTCCACCAACGTTTACCATCCAACCTGACAGAACTGGAGAGGATCTGCAAGGAGGAATGGCAGAGGATCCCCAAATCCAGGTGTGAAAAACTTGTTGCATCTTTCCCAAAAAGACTCATGGCTGTATTAGATCAAAAGGGTGCTTCTACTAAATACTGAGCAAAGGGTCTGAATACTTAGGACCATGTGATATTTCAGTTTTTCTTTTTTAATAAATCTGCAAAAATGTCAACAATTCTGTGTTTTTCTGTCAATATGGGGTGCTGTGTGTACATTAATGAGGAAAAAAATGAACTTAAATGATTTTAGCAAATGGCTGCAATATAACAAAGAGTGAAAAATTTAAGGGGATCTGCATACTTTCCGTACCCACTGTATATATATATTAATAAACACAATCCATTTAACACAATTTCAACACTTAAATACACACAAAAACACCTATTCATACTAGACAATGATTTTGCCAGTTTCCAGTTGCACTGCGCCGGCGTGACTAAGCCCGTGATGTCATAATTGGCCGCCGCTCGTTTGTTCGGTTTGGCCGGCGCAGTGTTTCCCGTCGGACGACTGACTACTCCCACACAGACAAACATCCCAGGGACGAAATGACAGGACAAGTGGAGTGTAAGTGTATGAAATGACCGGAAAATGGATATGGACAGAGGAGAGTGCTAAAATGGGAGAATGACCATGTGCTATCAGGATTGCGTGTGCACCCACTACTCTGGTAGCGGCAACGGCAGGGAGGAACGGTACGGAGGATGAATGAGGTAAGTAGGCCGGTGTGTATGTGTGTGTGTGAGTCAGTGCTGCTTCCCCAGCGGTGGCAGCTAATGTGACTTTATCACAGTGGGAATCGATGAAGGTTCCTGGACTTGACTTGCTAAGGAAGGTGGGGATGGGACAGTCCCTGCAGGTAAAGTCTGGTGGTGGTATACTATCTTTCCCTCCTAGCGGAGCTGCAAGTACCTGGAGAAGTTCCAGAAATCCAATGATTTTACCAGCTCCATCTCCCAATGCAGTGGGGGTTTATCCAAGCAGAGGTTAAAAATGTCCTTAATGTCCGCATTCCGACAACCTTGCCTGTCCGCCCTTGTCCAGAACTACGGACTGCAGCTTTAAATTAGAGTCACATAAAATGGCAAAAGACTGAGAGCACCAGCACAGGGTACTACAAAAAACAGATGTCAGCAAAGCCCACACAGAAACAGTGCAATACTACAGCACCCAATGCTAAGTGAACAGCGTATAAATAGGGGAACTAACAAGGCTTATGACACACTGCTGGAAACAATGAGACCTGATAGACAGAGAAAAGGGTGATGGGAAACGAAGTCCACAAGCAATAAGCAATGATCTGGGTGGAGTGCCCTCTGGTGGCTGTCATGGGCATTCCAGCAGATGGCTGTGACAGAATCATGTTGGTGAAAACATTCATACTCCGATTTCATGCATGAATTTGTGTGTACACATACATAGTGAATGTGATCCAGTATCTTTATTTTTTTCTGATATTTCTGTAGATGTTCCAGTACATCGCTGCACCTCCTGAATCTACAGACTTATGCAGCAGTTTTTTCATCCCTTTTCATGATGTGGCAAATTTAGTCTCTCAACTGAAGGAAAAACTAGAGGGTTTCTGTAAAGAAGAGGTAGAAAAGATCTTTGATAGAGGTAAAGTATCTGTAGCAGACATTCATTTACTCTCAAAAATAAGTCTGGCATCATGCAAGAAGTAAAATATACTCTTTTTTTATATAAAATATACTCTTCTTTTTTTTTTTTTTTACATGGAAAATGTGCTAATTTTGACTGTTTTCTATAGTAACATGCATTGATATGAACACCAATAAACCAATGAGGACCAGGGAACAGTTCCTTCAGTGTAAGGAATTATAAAGTACACATACACACATACACACATACTGTACACATGCAAAAGGCACATTGTCCAAAGGTTTATGTTTTAACAAGCTGCCGAACAGGGGCAAAGCATTCAAAATTTTAAAATTTTAAATTATGCTACTATTTACTCATCCTCATGTTGTTGCAAACCCATGTAACTTTTAATTTCTTCTGTAAAACTCAAAAGACCAACCGTATTAGGCAGAATGCCCAGGCTTCTTTTTGAAAATAATGGGGTTTTGTAATTTATGAGTAAAATAAAAGTCTGTGGTAAATATAAACTGGCGATACTTGGATGTTTTGCTCTACAACATAAATTACACACATTCACAAACAAACAAACATTAACCTAATTGTGTTTTATCTCGATTAGATTCCTGTCAGCTCACTCTGGATTCAAACACAATGAATCGATTCCTCCGCCTGTCTAAAGAGAACAGTGTGGCTACTTGCACCGACACACCCCAACATTATCCTGCTCATCCAGACAGATTTTATGGCTGTGTGCAGGTGTTGTGTAGAGAGAGTGTGTGTGGACGCTGTTATTGGGAGGTTGAGTGGAATGGGAGAAAAAGTGTGTGTATATCAGTGTCATACAAGAGCATCAGCAGGAAGCAATTGTTTGGATTTAATGATCAGTCCTAGAGTTTGTTCTGCTCTTGCTCCAGTTACATATTCAGGCACAATAACATAAAAACTGAGCTCCCCGTGTCCTCCAGATCCTCTAGAATAGGGGTGTATGTTGATCACAGTGTAGGAATTCTGTCCTTCTACAGCATCTCTGACACAATGAGCCTCATCCACAGAATCCAGACCACATTCACTGAGCCTCTCTATCCTGGGTTTGGGTTTAGTAGTGGATCATCAGTGAAACTGTGTATATGAGGGATTCTGCACGTCTCCTTCACTTACTGGGTAAAAATTGTGTATCATATAGATATAAGAATGAAGAATGCCTTAGCTACTGAATTTTGTTGGAAGACACAGGCTTGTATTTAAAAATACTATATATACTATATATAATATACAGATACTAAGACCTTTTAATAATGTTAAAGCTAATATATTTTTGTAGTAACATTTATGTTCAGGCAATTCTGCTGTTACATAAATCTTATTTAAACCCCCAGCAGTGGGTGCTCTCACTGTTTGTATGAGTGGCAATTGTGATTGATAAAGCTGGTAAGATTTTGATTTTATACAAATTCCATTTTTTTTTTTTCTAAAGTCCACATTCCTCCCTCATATATCTGTCAGGATTTTCTTGTGGGTCTTGTGGTTCCCTTCCTCTTGTTTGCCCATATTTGGTTTGTTTAATGTTGCTGTCATTATTAGTTATTTATGGTCCAGCTGTGTTTGTTTAATTATGTCATTACATGTGTATTTATAGTGTGTCCTGCCCTGTGTTTCCTGTCGAGTATTATACGTCATTCATGTCTGTTGCGTCCGTGTTCCCTCCAAGTTATTTGTATTCTTCTGTTTGGTTCATTAAATACTCTTGTTTTGATTTACTCCTCGTCTTCCCGTTCCTGGTTTCCATCTCCCCAATGGAATCGTGACAATATCACAGTGATTAGACTCAATTTGGCATCACTTTGTGTTTACCTGATTCAAAATTCTTTGTGCCCTTGAAAAGAGTTGCATCCATAATTAAAAGACAGTCACTGACATTCACAGAATTTGTCCAGTGTCGTGAATTATTTTTTATTTTGTTTAGTGCACCATATTTATTTTTCATGTTCCAAAATAAAGCACAGTTCACAACTTTGCAAAGTCCTCAAAAACATTCCACTGTTAAAGAAAGTCTACTGAAGGAGGACACCTTAAGTCATTTATGCTGTAGATAATACTAAACTGAAAAAAAATATGTCTAATGCCACAGTTATTTCACATTATTGCACAATTTAAGAATAATCTGAGTTTATTCAAGATCATACATTGTAATTTTAACTTTTTTTTTATTATTTACATCATAAAGGGTAAAATATGCACATTAGGTGTGTAATGTATGTCTTGTTGCGTTTTATAAATTCTTGTGCTGCCACAGAGAATGATGGGAAATGTTTGGTCTCACAAATCATTCTCCTCATAAATTAGTTTCCCAAGTTTGTTTATCCATGAAATCTTTGAACTGTTATGGTTGCACATATTTTGCTTGCTGCCTGCATAAGGAAGTGACTTCAGCTTGAGTTCTGGTGTCAATTACCCTTCAAAAGACTATTAATGCATAGTAGATGTTTATATAAGGCAAGATACATAAATGAAGGTGGATTTGGGGAGTTGGAAGGATAGCAATTCAACCGACAGCAGAGAGTGAGAAGAGGCTGATTGGATACTTCAATTATTTGAAAGATTATGCGCTTGCTGCTCCCAAACTGACCTTTGTTAAATGAGAGGCAAGCTTTGCCATTTTTGTTAATATTCTTAATCAAATGCATAGGCCTGAAATTTGCTTCAGTTAAAATATTACACATACAGGATTAATGTGTTTTGCCAAGTCCTTTTCTTCTGTGCCGTGTGAGCTCCAATCTTGCCTGGACCCTCGGGGTAGCTTATGTTGCCATTTTTAGTTTTAAAATTCAATTAAAAGCCTTTCTGCATTCTGCAATCGAGTCCTCTCCCTTTCCTGAACCCTGCATGTGACACAGCAATCTGGCCACTAGAGGACTCTTCCCACCTCCCATCTTTCAGTGATCAGATGACCCGGCTTGTCTCATGACTTTAGAGACTTTGCCTATGACTTATTTGCTGTGGTGGATGACCTGGACTACAGTGTTAACATTCACAGCGCTCCTAAGCCAGGGGTGTCCCATACTGCTCCCGAAGAGCCGAGTTCCTGGAAATTTTAGCTTCAACCAGCTCCAACACATTTTGCCTAGAAGTTTCATGCGAGTCCAGAGACATCGATTAGCTGGTTCAGGTGTATTTAATTAAGGTTGGAGCTAAACTGCAGGACAGTGGCCTTACAGGAACAGGTTTGGACACCCCTGATCTAAGCTCTTGGGAGATAGGAAGGCTGGGGAAGCTCACTTTCTGGGATTTTATGGACTACATTCACCATTGTGGGGAATCGGAATCTCCACTATACACAGAGTTCTCCCAAATTACTCAGAGTACTCACATTTCACTGCTGGTTATATCTCTATATAATCATGTATGTGACAAATAAAAAATCTTGAATCAAACTGACTGTACTTACCTTCTACCTTCAGTAATCCCAGCCCTCGATGGACTGGGAACAGAGGAGGAAGAACAGTCCCATGTTTCATCTTGCTGCAGCCATCCCAGATATGGCCATGATCGCCCCTGCAGCTTCCCCTGAGGCAGCCGAGACTGTTGCAGCATCCCTAGAGGCAGTCGTATCCACTTCATCACCTCATCTGAAGGTAGGCTCATTCTACTTTGCTTTTTCTGGTGGTCCCAAGACCGGTGGTTCTTGAGTCTGGCGATCCCGGTAAGCTTAGCTTTGGTAGTCCTAGATGTCCCTTGTTCAGTGATCCCAGCTTTGGCTACCCTGGTGATCTCGATTTTAGTGTTCCTGCCAGTTTCTGCCTCCATGAGTCCTTGCCAGTCAAGTCATCAGCATGGAGGCCACCCAAAACAGCCTGGTCACTCTGTCATAGTCATAAAGATTACTCCTGAGCCAACTTTTCTCCCTGTCATGGCTATGGAGGCCATCTCTGAACTGCCTGCTCTCCCTGTTCTCACTTCCATTCAGTAGCTTCATGTCGTAGGATTTGAAGATTGTGTGCAGGTGTTTTGTAGAGAGAGTGTGTGTGGACGCTGTTATTGGGAGGTTGAGAGGAGTGGGAGCGATGGTGTTTATAGCAGTGTCATATAAGAGCATCAGCAGGAAGGGATTGTTTAATGAGTCTATATTTGGATGGAATAATAAGTCCTGTGGTTTGTACTGCTTTCCTTCTAGATATTCATTCATGCAAAATAACATAAAGACTAAAATCCCGTGTCCTCCAGATCCTCTAGAATAGGAGTGTATGTTGATCACAGTGTAGGAATTCTGTCCTTCTACAGCGTCTCTGACACAATGAGCCTCATCCACAGAATCCAGACCACATTCACTGAGCCTCTCTATCCTGGTTTGGGTTTGATGTTGGATCATCAGTGAAACTGTGTCATCTAACAATGTAGATGAGATATTGTTCATGTGATAGATCGTCTTTTGTATATAAGATTGAAATACAGGGTAAAATTGAGTGTTATTAATTATGTATTTTCTGGATGACACAGAAATTAAAAATATTTATTTACTGTATTTCTTTACAGATACTAAAATCATATAATAAAATAAATACATTTTAATAGTTCATGCAGTTTCTGAAAGAAAGCAAATGAACCTTAATCTGAACTTCCAGTAGGGAGCGCTGTATTCCCGTCTGTATGAACGATCTTACAGTGCCACCTAATTAATGATATATATATATATATATATATGTGACCCTGGACCACAAAACCAGACCAGTCATAAGTTTTGAGTGACTCTTGAAGGACCAGCACCACATCCTCCTGTACCACTGTTTGAAGAATTGATCTTCCAGAATCTGGCAGTAAGTTTTAGGAGCTCATTTTTAGTCCATCTCCTATCCTGAAAAGTCTGTCTTGCAGAGATTGACTAATATGAGCTCCTAAAACTTACTGCCAGATTCTGGAAGATCAATTCTTCAAACAGTGGTATAAGAGGATGTGGTGCTGGTCCTTCAAGAGTCACTCAAAACTTATCTGTCTATAAAGCCTATGAAAAATCAGTCTTAATGTATTTCACAACACTTCAGCACGCTATTTTTATTAAGTGGGGGTCATTTTTTAGGATTTTTTACCCAAGCAAAGTCCCTGAGAGACACATTGCACTTGTGGAGACTCCAGGAAGGTTGCAGTTCTGGAAAATGATGGCGTTGGAGACTAAATGGTTCCTGATGGTTTCTCACCTAATTCCTCACCTTAATTCTTCATTCTTTAGCAGTTAACAAGTCTCTTTTCTTCTCCACCTGTTATTTTGTTTTTATTATTTATTTATTTTTATTTTTTTGTTTGTTTTTTGACTCTGCTGACCCAATGAGCATTTCACTGCCCAATGGTCATGCCCTAACTTTGCAAATTCTATTATTGCATTAGTATTGCATTCTTTTCGTGGGCATTTAATAATTTTTGACTTTTAGTCTGAGTTAAATCTCTTTTTTTGACTCATTTCATCTGTAAAAGAAAACCTGCCTAATAATTCGGCACACCTGAATATGAGGAGTTTTTGACTTCCAGCCTTCATGGACAATTATAGATCACTTATAAATGATTAATTACAAAGTCAATAGTAGTTATTAAGATTGATGTAGTTTGGAATTGGTAAAATGTTCTTGGGAAAAAATATATGACCAGAATATCAACTTGCCTAATAATTCGGCACACAGTGTGTGTATATATATATATATAATTTTTTAAGGTTATTATCTACTTTATATCAGTAGAAGTGTTCACAGTATTTCAGTTTATCTGGGTGAGGTTGGTAGCACTTTATTTTGCAGACCTGTTGTGCACACCATGTACTCACTATATTAATTACACTAACTGGGTAGTAACTGAACCTACCCCTAAACCTAACCTTAACCCATGTAATTACCTTATATTACCCAGTATAAGTACACTGTAGCACACGTAAGTGCACACCAACTGTAAAATAAAGTGCAACCCAGCAGTTTATGAACAGAATTGATTTTATTTGTAATTAAAGGCAATTAGAAAAACCTATTAAAAAATAAGTCGCATATTAGTTGAGAAATAAAAAACAACACAAAACCACCAGAATTTGTCCACTCTCATTATTTATTTATTTTTTAATGCATCGTATTTATTTTTCACATTTCCAAGTAGAGCTTAGTTCACAAATGAACAGTTTGTCCTCAGCTGCTCACAATCTGTTGCTGGTCTAGTATCGTTCTTGTTTGTTTTTAAAGCAAGATGGGAATCAGGAATTGTTGATATGTGGATATTAACTAAATTGTTTCTTATTCAATTGCACTGTGATTTTAAAATGATTTAAAAGAATGTCGTTTGGCGATCTTTGGAATAATAACCGCAGTTTGTCTTTGGTTATTCCACGGAGCTGGATGTTTTGGGCAGGTATACATACAGACTGGAAACAAATGGTGCGTGACAGAAGAACACACAGTCAGTGCACGCGAGCTCGCAGCGGCAGTCAGTCAGCGCGAGACCAAACTGAAGCCAAATGCGCTGAAGAGACGCCAAGAGAAAGAAGAAACCCCTCATCTGCTCACAGAATTCAGTAAGTTATCACATATTCAAAAACCGCATTCAAATTTCCCGTGCATGATGCATATTTGGTCAAGTTTGAGTCAGGATTGATGCCAAACCAATTGAGTTTGTTTCATTCTTAGGCTACGGATTGACAGCTTGACTCTTATTTCTAAACTTGGTTTACTAAAATTACGCAATATATTTATAAGCAATTAAGCTTGATAGCATATCGTATGTCTAACTTAATCAGCATCATGTCTATCTGAAAACACTTACTGTAGCCTATAGATGCTCACAGAGCGAAAAGATAAAGATTAATACAAGCTAACGCAAACTTGATGTTAAACTTGTAT
Organism: Spinibarbus caldwelli; assembly: GCA_039654775.1. Taxonomy (NCBI): domain Eukaryota; kingdom Metazoa; phylum Chordata; class Actinopteri; order Cypriniformes; family Cyprinidae; genus Spinibarbus; species Spinibarbus caldwelli. The sequence continues at coordinate 4,594,711 of CM077234.1, forward strand.
GCTTTCTCAATGAAATAATCTTAATGTGAGTGAAATAACGCACAGTTTATAAAACGATCATGTGTTTTGGGGTCATGTGTCAGATTAAACCACACTGGGGGTCATAAAGTTGCTGTAGAAAATAAACAGTCTAAAATAAACTCAAAGCGTAAATTATCATCGTACTAGTAGTTGGCTACGCGACGCTGTTGTCAGAACCGAGAGTTCGCTGGACATCTGATGTGTTTATAAATACTTCGCAGCTGTCATGGGTGAGCTTCAATAGGGAATGTGTTTGTTTGTTTTTTTTTTTTTGTTTTTTTTTTAATGATAATAATAGTAAAACAAATCATTCTAAGATGGGGAATAAATTTAGATTGTTTTATTGTCTGTATAATTACGTTAGTTATTTAAGACTGTTGAAAGCTGTAAAACTAAAGAATCAGGTTGACATAGCTGACAAAAATGGACTTTATTTTTTTTTTAACTCCAAGATTTTAGGTCAAACTTCATACTCTCAAAAATAAAGGTTGATTATTAGCATCGACGGTTCCATGAAGAACCTTTAACATTCATTGAATTTTCCCATTACACAAAAAGGGTCATTATAGTGGAAAAGCATTCTTTGTATTATTAAAATATTTTTCACACTAAGAAAAAAAATGATTCTTTTTAGAACTGCTCACAGAAAGGTTCTTTTGGGAACCTAAATGGTTCTTATACTGCATTGCTACAAAAAAAAAAACACCTTTTTGGAGTGTATTTTGTTGTGACTGGTCACCATTTCATAAAATAAAATTGACAATTAATCACCTTTTAGATTTTTGTCCAGTTAGCATACTTCATGTATTTGCACTATTTAATATGAGGCCATAAAACTAATCATAAGCTGAATTATTATTATAAAATAATTAGTATATTGTTTAAAATAGATTTGGATGAAATATATCATATTACACCAGTACTGCTTTCACTTTTTGAAATGTTGTCTTGTTTGAGGTTTTGCAACACAGCACTAAATCCTTTATCACTAGATTCAGAATCATTTTGGATTGGATCCGGTCTTGAGTTTGATCCGACTGAGCGTCTTCTCTGTGACTGTCTCTGTTACTAGCTGTTACTAGATAAAGTCATGAACTGAATTATATCTTATAAATAAAGGTTTTAAAGTGTCATATTCAGTCAGTGATCCTCAGAGAATCCTAGGTTGCATTCCTGGTGCAGCGCTATAAACCAGTCTATCTTGACCACATTCCCATCTAAACTGGACATTCACCTGATGTCCTTCAAGGTCCCATGACCTGAAGGTTTAAAGGCAATGTTTTGGTCACATTCCTGTGTCCTCACGGCCTCGTTCTTTCCCACCCCCTGAACATTTCTGCTCAGTGGCCTTAGAGGTCACAGACACTTCGGAGCCTAAGTCAAAAGCCAGCAATGAGAAAGCTGGACTCCCAAACATGCATTTGGTAATGAAGCTGAAAGTAAATTTTTTTAATGTTTTTGAAAAAAGTCTCTTATTCTCATCTATTTATTTGATCAAAAACACTAATATTGTGAAGTATTGTTACAATTTAAAAGAACTGATTTCCATATTAATGTTTTTAATTTTTTAATTTAAATTAATTTAATTTATTTTATTTATTTAATTTCAATTTTAATTACATTTTTATATAAATTTAGTGCTTTATTCTTGATGCAAAGCTGAATATTCAACATCATTACTTCAGTCGTCAGTGTCACATGATCCTTCAGAAAAATATTTTTGTGGAAACCATATTTTCATTTGTTTATCACCTGACAGATTTTTTTTATGGCAAATAAATCTAGTACAGGCAACATGGAGAAAGCCATTGTTCATTTACATATTCTATCAACATATGTCACAATAGAAAGCTGGTTGAAAATTGGCAAAGTTGTGTTCATGTCATTGCAAACCTGTAGGACTTTCTTTCTTCTTCTGTGTTCTGGAGAAGAAAAAGTCATACACATTCAAACATTATGATGACAAGACCATTTAAGAAAGCAAATGTTCACTTTAAGCACGATTGACTGCTTTATAGGTTAATATACTGTGGCCACATTCAGTCAAATTATTTTAAAAGCTACTTTCCAAAGGATGTGCTCGTTGTACCTGTTAAAGTGGTCAGTTTATTTCAAATTCATATGATTCATTCCCAAACAGCTTTATAAAATATAGTCCTTTACAATCCCCAGCATGCAAGCTACTTTATGCAGGCCTCTCTGAGGTATTTCAGTCAATTAAAGAAAAAACCATGTGAGGAACCGAGGCTCAAGAGAGGTCAGGTTTTAATCAAGATGGCATTGGTCTGGTATTAAGTTATACACTCTCAATGCAATCAGACTTTAGTGGTAATTCAATCTGGTTCCTCCTGCTTCTAATTTACCACTCTGGGGTGATTAGTAAGCCAGACCAACTGGCTAAGCTGCCACTTTATCAGCATGAGCTTAGAGCTTATGAAAAAGTGTGAGTCCTTGTTTGATTGGCTGAAAAGACGAGGTTTGCTGGGTGGCCTTTCGGTGCTGGAGGCATGTGCAGTTGTGTCCCCTGGCGGAGCCTCTTGGACGGTGACCATCTGGACCTTTAGGGGGTGGTTTCCTAAGATGCAGCCTTTGTTTGCCAAAAACAATTAGAAGTTAATCTGGAGGAGATAAGAATAGCCTCTGTTACATTGCTGCCATTGGCCAGTCTTCACGTAGTGTCTAAGGAGACATCTCTTTCTGCTTCTGTCTCTCCCATGAAAGAGATTTTGACTGACTGACTCCCCTTTTATTTAAAGGGATGGAGGAGATGTTACAAAAGCAGTGCTGCTTTCCAGGGGTCAAGGTTCTGATTCAACTATTGTTCACCAGCTGAGCTAGAAAATAATTAATTAACAACTCTTGATATTTTTAGGCCCTTTGACAATACTTGATTATTTCTGATGACACTCAGTATCAGTACATATGCATTTACTCTGAAATTACTTTAAATGGTGTTTTTTTTTTCCCCCAAAAGGAAGCAAAAGTTACACCAAATGTAGGGCGGGGTCTTGGTTCTATCCGACATTGTTCATTGGACGGAGCCAGAAAGTTTGACATTTAACCAGAAGATCAAATTTGACATTTTGATTAAAAATTATGAGGTCAAAACAAATTTAAAAAAATGAAATGCCCACAAATGGATAATTTGTTCACAGTAAGATCAGTAACAAAAAATGAATGATTGATTTTTTTAAACGCATGTCGACTAAATGCATACAAGTATAATTCTAGTTAAAATAATCACAAATAATCATTTCCAAACCATTTTTCAATAAATGAACACAAGGATTAATATTGGATATTTTTCCATTTTTATGCATCGTCATATCTATACACACCTATGTGTGTATATTACCTTGAATCAGGGTTTTGAATCAATTCACTAAAACTGAGTTGAACTGATTCTAATGAACCACTGTGAATATGTTGTAGATATTCAAAACACTATTAAGTCCAGCACTAACTATTTTCACATAGGTCTTTGAAAAGCTTCTGTTAATCCAAACAACATGTAAAGAAAAATTGCTGAATATATCTTTTACATATAGTCTTTGACAGCTGAATACTCTGCATAGAGTTGTCTTATTGTTCTTTAATAAGGCTCTAAGACATAGTCTTCATAGACATGCATATCAAAGTAAAAAGTTCTATCAATCCAGCTTTCTCGCTTCCATTTGGCCCCTCAGCTTTTGAGACGGCCACTGCTCTTTCTGAAGCCCATTTATCCCGAGTTTAAATTCAACATTTGGCTCACCCATATTTCCAAAGGAGTGATTGAAAAGAGAGCCAAGGATTGTTTGCTGTTTGTTGATTGCCAGTGAGTCCTTCGCTCTAAAGCTCTTGTCCACGGTTATACATGAAACCCTTTGTCTCTGTGGGCCAGAAACCTGCAGGGAGGACACAAAGGGTCTGCTGAAAACTGCTTGACATCTCCTACACAGATAACACAGCTCAATGTGACACTTCATTGTTGATTGATTTCTTATTTTTAGTTTTCCTGTTACCACGGTAACTGTTTTACAAGTCCTTCTCCTTGGTGATCTTTCTTTCTTTCTTTCTTTCTTTCTTCCTTCCCTACTCTCTTCCTTCCTTGGTCGTGTGTCATTACTCTAATATGTTTTGACATGGCCATGTGTGTGCTAAACTTCTTTCTGTCATAACAGAAGTGGGTTGGAAGAAAATCTAATATAAACTGCATTGGATATCAATAAAGTCAAGAGAGGCTGGCTTTCAGTATCCAGTATTGATCTGCGTAACACAATGATCAATCACTGAACAAAGAAGAGCAAAATCAGCATACAATTAAGTTGCTTAAATTACCCTTAAAATTATAGATGCTGTTGCTCTAATTTCTTCCTGGTGTTGATTTATAATATCACTTTTCAGGCAGTTAATCAGTTGATGCTGAATGCTTGGTGTTTATACAGTTTTTTTTATTTCTGTTGATAGTGGTTACTGAAATATAATCAGACTATTATAAGCAGTTATTTAGTCCATAATGAAATGCAACCCCCCTCCCCCTAAATTTTAATGTTTACTATAAGCAAAATACTGTATATCGGCCTATCAATATCCATATGTTTTCCAATATAAACTACCGTTCAAACGCTTGGGGTCATTAGCTTTTTTTAATTTCTACTTTCAATCAAGGATGCAATAAATTGATCAACAGTGATAAACATTTATAATGTTACAAAAGATTTCTCTTTCAAATAAACGTGTCATGGTTTCTGCAAAAAATATTAAGCAGCACAGCTGTTTTCAGCACTTGTAATATTAGAAAATGTTTCTTAAGCATCAAATCAGCATATTAGAATGATTTCTGAAGGATCATGTGACTCTGAAGACTGGGGTAATGATGCTGAAAATTCAGCTTTGATCACAGGAATAAATACAAGTTAACATATATTCACATATAAAACAGTTATTTTAAATTAATACACTTTCACAATATTATTAATAAGTGCAGCCTTGGTGAGCATAAGACACTTCTTCCAGAGACACAAAAAAAAAAAAAAAAAATCTTACCCCCAACATTTTGAACAGTCGTGTAGCAATTAATGCACTTAAAAGAGGTAATTTTGAAAGCTTATTTTGTTGTGGTCCTCTGTGTATCTGTTGTCTCTGTGCTGCAGATAAGCAGAAGGCTCCTTTGGCCACTAGTGACATGTGCAGATGGCAAGATAAAAAGATGCTCATCTAGCTGTTAAAATCCCTCCTATTGTTTGAAACTCTTGGACTAGATTGACCACGACTCAGGCAGCAGGTGCTTCTTTCTCTAGACAAACATCTTGGTCTTTCTTAAGCAGCCTGTTTCAGTGGATTTCATTTCATCCAAGATGACAATAGCTACATTGAGCCCTACAGTGGCTAGTGGCTTCTTAAAGTTTGCTAGTGGTGCTGGATTGAGTAGATCAAGGGCCAGTTTTATATGTTTCAGAAACCTGAATCTGTTTTGAAATATAAATGTGCGACATAAAAATGTTGCATTGAGACCAGTGTGAAAGATAGCAGATCTCAAGGAGCACAAATAAATGCTGCTTCCTCTTCTTGTGGCTATGGTTACCAGGTGAAGGGCAGAGGAAGAGCTTCAGCGCTCAGCTGAGAGCAGGAGGAGGGAATTGATCAGTGCAATTGCGCTGTTAGTTAATGAAAGTTATTTGAGATACTCCACTGGTTCACTGAACTGCTTTTATTAAATGCCGTTTTTCATTATGATTCTGTCAGCTGATGCAGATTTTTTGAGTGTTTATTATTAACCAAGGAATTGCTAACAGGTTTCTGGTGAAAGTGAGAGGTTATAAATGTCATTACTGTGGTGCAGTGTGTGGTTTTTTTCTTGGCAGGCAGTATGTTTGGAAGTCCATTTGAGTGATTGTGTGTTTATATAAGCCTTTCAGGACACGCTGTTCAGTCTGAATAATTCCTGCTCATTCGATCACTGTAAAAAGTATTGGCTTCAGCCTCACACACAAACCACCACTTGCCAGACAAAAATGACATTTAAAAATGTACTGAACAAGACAAGTAATGGGAAGTTAATTTCAATTTCAAATTTATTTATAAAGCACTTTAAAACAACCTTAGTTTACTAAAGTGCTTTACACAGTTACATTGACCCAGTCACACTATAGATTAACACGTCATTAGAAAAACACAGTCACAAAACATTGAAAGCATAGAAAAAAAAAAAAAAAGATAAGTTTTTAAGAGACTTTTAAACTCAAACACTGAAGAAGCTGTTCTGATAGATAATGGCAAATTGTTCCATAGCTTGGGATCAGCAACAGCAGCAGGAAGTTAAGTGAGGGAACGTGTACATCCAGTTATTAGGGTGAACAGGACAGAGGGGTCTTGTATGACTCAGATTGTGTATTATCCCTATTATGTCATCATTTTACAAAATACTTGACTACAGAATGCTACAATGACCAGTCAAAATCAGGATTTTTCTGTACTAACCTCCAAGTCAGAATTAAAGGGATAGTTGACACAGATATGAAAGTTACCTTAATGTCGTTCCAAACCTGTATGAGTTTCTTTCTGCTGAACTTAAAAGAAGATAATTGAAGAATGTTGCCAATGTTGACCAAACCATTTTGATTACCATTGACATCTACTTTATGGACAAAAAAAAAAGCAAACATCCTCTTTTATGATCTGAAGAAAGTCATACACGTTTGGAATGACATGAGGGTGAATGAATGATAACAAAATTGTCCTTTAATTATGTGAACTGGACAACAGTACTTTTTTAAAAATTATTATTAATTATTTTCTTTTTTCTGTTCTATTTTTATATTATTAATAAATTAGTTAACGTCTCATTTTCTTAACAGTATTTATTTGGGGTTTACATTACATTTTTTTTGGTAACACTTTAGTATAGGGATCAATTCTCACTATTAACTAGTTGCTTATTAGCATGCATATTAATAACATATTGGTTGCTTGTTAGTACTTATAAAGCACATATTCTGCATGACCATATTCTACATCCATAATCCTACCCAATACATCAATGTAATAATACCTTACTAACTATAAACAAGCAGCAAATTATGAGTTCATTGAGGCAAAATTCATAGTTGAATTGGACCCTAAACTAAAGTGTGACCCATTTTTCATATTTTGAAAGAATATGCATTAAACTCTTAACCCTTTCAAACAATCTTCTCCCCTAAAGAGTACAGGGATCTCTAGGAAGAGCAAATTTGGCTGCTTACCATCGAGAAGATCTTATATATATATTAAAGATCTCTATATATATATATTAAATTTCACAGACAATATTCATATTCAGTGTAATAGATTAAAAGATACTAAACCAAGTAATTTTTTTGTTTTGTTTTTGTTTTAATGCCTAATTACAAATATTATTTATCGAGACCAGAAGTGAAGCTGTTATTTTAATGGCTTTGAACATACTTTGTGACAATAAATCACAAAACTTTTCTGATGTAAATACATTCTGTTTTTAACCTGTGTAACACAATATTATGTGAAGAGTCCAAGACAGTAATGACACTGTACAAACTGACCATTCCTTGACCTTTCATATCTGTCATAAAATGTTCTTGGTGCATCTGCCCATCTGTCCATGACACTCAAAGCCCTCCATGACCTTTCAATGTTCAGTCTGAGATTGAAAAGCATTCTCTGCTTAAATCTGCAGGCTCATTTTGAAATGAAGTTTAAGTCTTGAAGTTATTCTGAGCGCTCAAACTGAAGAGTTTGGGTGTCATTATTTAGCTCTGGAATGACAAATTTGAAAGAAGTGTCTGCCGCACAGTCTGGGCTTGGATTCGACAATATCACACAATTGGATCAATGTAGCTAATTTTACAAAAGATCACGTCCCCTCCCCCCTCTGAATAGAGATGTCAAAGGTTGCTGACCTCTTGCTTTCATGTGCATTGATCGTTTCTCGGGAGGTGGGCTGCTCCCCTCCAAAGCCCTTCACATCAGCTAATATATCTTTGTTTGGACCTGAAAGCTTTCTTACATTTTGTCACCCTGTTTTTTTCCCACGTGGTAGATTTTACTGTAGAAGATAAAGCAGCACCAACAGAAAAATAAATTATGTGCAGCCTTGGACAGAAATGTTACTTTATTCTAAAAATGTAACTTTTAATAGTTAAACAACAACAATATATAAATAATGGGCATATAACATGTCTAGGACTTTTTTTTTTATTCAACTTTTTTTTTTTTTTAATTTCCATATGTTTTAGGAAAAGTATTTAGTAAAATGTCTATATTCACCTTTTAGTTGCTATTTTTCTTGCATGTGTGACAAATTATTTATTACATTTATCACATTATGTATGTTTATTTATTTATTTATTTATTTAAATAACACATGCCACATAGTCTCTCAACTTATAATTGGAAATATTTTCTTTAAAATAGTTTTACTAATATGTTTAACAGGATACTTGTTTGAAATTTCATATTATATACTAAAACTATAGTAAAATAAAATAAAGTTTAAAAAATTTTTTAAAAATGTTAGTATGAATGTTTAAACCTAATAAACCTTAATTTAAAGTTTTAAGTTTAAACCTAACCTATTAAATAACAAATAATTAAATATTAATTCAATATTTAGAGGACAAGGACCCCAGTATTAATATTTAATATTTTTACTCTCTCTCTCTCTTTCTAATAATATATATATATATATATATATATATATATATATATATATATATATATATACAGTGTCTATAGTGGTTATGGCTCTGATGTTGACTACCAGGTTGAATATGTGAACTTTATGCTCCAGCGTTTACGAAGACATCAGATTTCAGGCATAAATCACTGCCCAAGTTGTTTTAGTGACTGTGCTGAGTTTGTACAGTGTAAAGGGAAGGAAGAGCACAGAGGATTGTGTTGATGTGATAGGGTGACATGATGTGGCACAGATGGATGTGAGTCGCCTTGTCCTGTCGTGGTTATCCTGGGCGCTGACGAGCAGGACGGCCCTTATCTGCAGCAGATGGGTCCTGGACCTCCTCCTCCTCTCCTTCAAAAGGCTGATGTTTTCAGCACACACAGCTTATCTGCACCGGCCTCCAGTCATTTGTTAGGAAACATGTCCATCCAAACATGTCCATGCAAGGGTTTGCCAGCAGCTCGGCTTGAAGGAAGACATGTCACGATGAAGGACGAGGAGGCTGTGTGTCAGCGCTGTGCCACATAGCTGCACTTCTTCAACACTTCATTAGCAACACTGAGCTCCACATTTGAGGCAGGAGCATTTAGATAAATCATAAAATATGCACTTGTCTTACTTACAAAGACAAGCATCTCTGTTGCTAAAGCTCATTTCAGTTAGTGCAGTGGTTCTCAACCGTTTTGACTCCAAAGCCCCTCATTGTCCACAACTATATCCGAAAGGCCCCATGATTTCTCCAGTTCATCCTGATTTACTGGATAACGATTTTTAAAAAAATATTTTTTATGCACTATTTCTACGTGATAAGATATTAGAGTTTGGCACAACTAGAAAAAAATGTAGGCTATATTCAATATAAAAATGCCTGTGGCGTTATAAGGTTATATGGTCACACTATGGGGACCAGTTCTCACTATCAACTAACTATTTACTATGACTTTTGCCTTAATAAATTCCAAATTTGCTGCTTATTAATAGTTAGTAAGGTAGTTGTTAAGTTTATGTATGGGGTGGATTAAGGGATCTAGAATATGCTCATGCGGAATGAGGCATCATTATGCACTTTTATAAGTACTAATAAACAGCCAGTATGCTAGTAATATGCATGCTAATAGTCAACTAGTTAGAATTAGTCCTTAAATTTAATTAGTTTACATGACTTTTCCAAGTCAAGTTACCATACTTTGTAATGCTATAAAAGTGCTTTGTATTTGTTATAGAAGTGCTTATGGAGTTGTAAAGTTTTATTAATTTTACATGACCTTTGCAGGTCTAGAAATCACACTTTGTATATGAGCCAATGACCAAAAGGGGGTTTCAAGCATCAAAACAATAAAAGTTTAATACAGCTTTTATTTTTCCCCGTACAATAGAATGTGTTGTCCTGGTTAATTTTATTTATTAATTTATTTATTTAGAGCAAAGAATAATGACTATCATACATTTTTACCATGCTTTATAGAAGACCACTAAAATGTTGTTTAGTGTAACAATAGTTTATATACCAAAAAATCTAGTCAGGCATATTTGGAACCAGAATCATTAAAGGACATTAAAAGACTCAAAAACTAATTAATTGTCATTTTAAATCTTTACCAAATTTTCTTTGCCATGATCCTTCAAACCACTAGGTTTTACCCATTTGTCAGCAAGAAGTTTTTAATCATTTAAAATATAATAAAATTTATTAAAATTTTGTATGTTCAAATTTTCTTTTATATATTTTATATTACTAACATATATTAACATATAAACATTTTAAGCACAGGTCAGAATATATGTTTAATTTTTACATAAATATATCTGTTACAATGAATACCAATGGAACATTAGCTTATTTCACCAATATTTTGACATTTGAAACATAAAAGTTATTTGAAACATAAAAGTAGGCAATTTACTTGCATTTAATATGCTTTTTGTGTATATAAAATCACTGTTGTAAAGTGAATTTGATGTGAACACCAAAATGGGACGTCTCGTCTTTGACTCATATTTGTTATATGAGTTATATGCTATATGACCCATATATGAGTTATAAAGCTTTATTAATTTTATGTGACTTTTCCAGGTCTAGAAATCCCATTTTTATATTAGTTATAAAAAAGCGTATTTGTTATAAAAAATATGGAGTTACATGGTTTTATTAATTTACATGACTTTTCCAGGTCTAGATATCACACTTTCTATATTTGTTAAGTTTTATTTTTCGTGATCTATGGCTCTCTGACTGAGAACCACTGACCTAACAGTTAAATTGACAAACAATTTTAAAAAATCCCACAGACTAACATTAAAGGAGAGACCTGAACCATATCTAGAGATCAGGATATCATAGGCATTTTGAGGGTGAGCTCTTTTGACTTCATCATGTTAGTAACCACCTTGCAACCAGCTAGCATTGTGCATTAATATTCAGTCTGTTTAATAACCCTCATGGCTGTGTGTTATGGTAGCTGAGGTAGTTCTCTGGTTCATGCCAGTATGTAATTCTTCTCTCCCTGCAGCCATAACCTGACTTGCCCTTTATCTTGGCTTGTCTGCTCAAGTACATACTGCTCACTTCAACTGAAAAATTGCAGGAAAGATTAACATGATTTACTTGTCTTAATAGAGTACAGAGTGTTTTTCATGAGCTGTACCTTTTGTGGAAACCCGCTGCTGACATGATTTAATGCTTTTTATATTATTATAATTATTTTGCAGGACAGTTTAACTTGTTAGCATTTTTATTTTTAAAAAACTCAAATTATCCTAAGTAAAGCTGAGCCACCTTGCACTCTGCATTTAGGTCACACTCTGTAACTTTTTCTCTTTCCACACGCTGTTTTGTTTCAGCTCTGTCCAAATGTTTTTTCTTCTGCATTCTGCATGAAGCCGGTTAAGCCCAAGGTCACCAATAGCGGCTCTGGGGAGATGGGGTGAGGGGTGGGGAGCGAGAGCTAACGGGGCGGGCTGGCCAAAGTCACGGTGACCATGACTCAGTGCTGGATTCCACAATCTAGCTGAGAGAAAAAGAGAAAAGAGTGCTGGCTCTGAATTCTCCTCTGATCTCAGAAGAATACTGTCCCTGCTGCTTGCATAAATGGATTCTGGACGAAACAGAGATCAGTCTTACCAATGAGTTCAGTCCCACAGCTTTCGTTAGACTCCCATGAACAGTAAACAGATGATATTCTCTTTAAAATCCCTTTGAATTGGAGGGATTTATTGCATTTTATTATATCCTTTATCCTTTATCCTTTTTATTTATTTTATACTAAAATAAATTATGATTACTGTTAGAAAATGTGCACCTATGTTTTACATAGATATTGGCAGGGGTGCACATAAGTTTTTTCAGTCTGGTTCTCATGAGAGCACCTGGAGATTTGATTTGCTGCACATAGTGTGACCCATGAAATATAACTATAAAAAATAAAATAATAATAGTAATAATAGTATTATTGCACTTTATTTAGATTTTTTTTTTTTAATTTTATAAATAAAATAATAAAGTGTGGTAATAGTATTATATTTAATAAAAAAAAGAGTATTACATAAAAATACAATTATTTTATAGTACACTTAAAAAATACAATGCTAATATTTACATTTTGTATTTATTTATTTTATTCGAATTTTCAACATTTTCAAACCTAATATCAGAAAGCTTTTATTTTGGCAGGTTGCTGCAGAGTGAAGCTTGTCAGTGAATATTTTGTGTTTCACTCTGAAAGCGGCAGCACGTAGACTATATTTATGCTTTCATTTCAAATGGAAGTCTTATACAGTATTATAGTTAATCAATCTAAAACGGTGATTGTTCATTAACAGCTGTCAACCCTGTTGGTATGCAAATGAGCAGTCTGAACTTATTTACCCAGGGCATTTCTTTATTTTGGTTGCACATGCACACCTGCGCACCATTTATGTGCACCCCTGTTGCTTTCTAAGACTTTTTCATAATTACTAATTTGGCACACTGGATGTGTTCAGTTCAAGATGGCAGTTCAAGACGAAACCCTTAATCTAATCACAAAACAGACAAACATTCACTTCAAGAATGAACACAGTGAGATTAATGAGTTTGAAGTTCGGTGTTTGAAAAAAATAAAAACTAAAACAAAGCAAATAGAAAGAGAAAGTGTGATCTATATTCATGGCCATTCTTTAGTGTATTTCATTCTGTAACCTACATGTTCCACAGATCTGTGTACTATGCTACTGTTTTTAATAGCGTTAAGACCGTTTCTTGCAGATAGTAGTAAATTTGTCTTACCAAATGTGGTGTCCTGTCAGCAATAACGTGCCTGTGCTCTCTAAGGGTTTTTATGATTTTTGTCAGTTTAAGTGCCGACGTTGCAGTGTTGCCCGACATTGCTATGGTAATGAACAAAAACATGCCCCCCAAAATAAATTATTTGGAAATATGTTTTGGAAATAATATAAGCCTATTGCTATCCCTAAACTCATAATTTTCACTCCATGGCCACTGAACAATCTAGGCAAACTCACAGCAGTAAATTGAACTCTTTAAACTCATAGGAGTTTTAAAGTGATAATTAGTCATACAGAGACCATCAAATTTTATTTTGAATATAAAAAATTTACAAAGATCTGGACCTCGGTGACCATTTAGCTGATTATTATAGCTCTCTGTGTGAAGCATACAGACTTTATTCAAGCCACAGAGAGACAAACATTTTGCTGAAAAATGCACAGTACATTCTTACAACCACTCAAAAACACTGTAGCTACCACATAGTACATAACAACGCCTGACAAACACCCAGAAAACTGTAACATCAGGACAATGAGTTCTTTAAAGTGTGATTTGGTGAGGGCTACCTTTATTGATGGATTTGTGATTTTTATGCATTTACACTATTTTTATCTCTAAGAGTACAGTAAATACAAATCCACTGGACTCTTGGAGCAGCTGTTGTTTTGGCTGGACCTCATCTGACCTCAGGAAGCATCCAGACTCGTGGCCCTGCCACTCATGATAAGAGAAAGGGCAAATATTTACTTGTGAGGAACATATGCAACGGTCTTGATGGCTGCTTCTCCTCAGATAAACTCTCTGTATGCCACATTAGAAAACTTCTTTAGACCTGGTACTGCCAAATAGTTGGGTTTTATTGGATATTTGAGTTATAATGGCATGCGGTGCACGCAGTCGGGCAACCATTTGATTCCTGTAGCTGCTCTTTCACATGTCTAAAGTCTGTAGTGCAGTCAATGGTCTTTAAAACAGTAGTTCACCCAAAAATGGTAATTCTGTCATTTTCTCACCCTCATGTTGTTCCAAGATATTTTGAGAAATGTCTCAGTGTTTCTTTTTCATGCATTTTAAGTCAATGATAACCAAAACTGTTGGGTTACATTCTCCAACATTTTTCTAAATATCTTATTTTATGTTCCATTGTAGAAAGTAAGTCATACAGGTTTGGAATGACATGAGGTTGACTTGATGAAAAATCCAAACCCATAAAACTTTGGTCAATCTTTGAAACACAAATTAAGGTATTTTTAATGAAACATGATAGATTTCTCATCACTGAAAATCCATTTACTCAAAACTTTGACTCTTTAATAAAGATATTATAAACCAAATCCATAAGAATCGAGCAGTTTAATCCATGTTTTTGATGAAATATGGCCACTTTACAGGATTAATAGATTTACTTTAGGCTTTTATTCATATGTAAACATTGTTCAGCGCTCATATACAGATCAAGTATGGTCAACGGCTGCTCGTACAAGGTTGCTTGATGCCAGTGTACCCAGGCATTAAAGTAAAAGGAAGTTTTTAAACATTTCTTATGCTGTTTCTTATGAGATCACGGATTGTTGTATTACAGCTAACAATAACTTAGTGTTTTGTCTGAAACCCTGGTGTAACATGTCTTTATGATCGATTATTACAGTAACTCGAATCACATCACAAAGTACATCTAGAGTAGCCTTTTCAGGTCTGATTTGAGAGTGGTCTGGCTGTTCCCAGCACAGTTGATTCAGGGAATGGGTTTGTGTCTGTGTCAGCACTGGACAATAGATTGAACCTGCCTTTGTTACATAGCAACAACAAAAAAGAAGCAAGGAGATTTAAATTGTCAACCCTATCACCGTGGGCAACTCACTCGGCTTTATCAGCATGACACTACTGTTACCCACCACACACACACACACACACACACACAGCAGTCCTGATGCGGCAGAGGCTGCCTGGGGTCAGGAAGAGGAGCATGATGGATACAGTTGAGCGCTCCGCAAGGAAGTGGGGAGGGGGCGAGGACAGGGGTCTTTCCTCAGAACATTAAAGACCCTCATTGTTCATTTGTCACTTACTCATTCAAGGTGGCTTTATGACTCTGAAGAGGGGAAAGCACTGTTTCTTTGCTCCGACTTACAGACGCTTTTATTTAAATTGATTACAGGTTGATCTGCTCAGTCTTACAATCATTTGATCTTTTTTGGTGAGAATCCACTACAGTGAGTAGCTGGTCATGTAAGGGCCCATAACTCTCAGTACTGATGTCATTATCAGTTGTTTTGTGCTGTGTTCACGTCATGTCAGAAATATTGTGGCTATTCTTAATTAATTTGAAATTGTTTATTTTTGTGGCAGTGATTAAAATCATGCATCCATGTATTGTTGATGACAGCAAAATACTTCATTTCAGTCATATATTCATTTTCAAAAGCAAAGAATGTTTTAACAAAATTGCACATCAAACAGAAATTTACCATTTAGGCTACTGTCTTTTTCACTGTTGTCACAGAGGACTAATGAGAGATATAATAACTTTAATAAAATGTATCATTTGAAAACTTCCAAAGATTCAGAAGTTAGAACATTGAAATTACTGTAAACAGTTTTTAGTCATTGGAAACTAGAATATACAATGTTCCTACAATGTATCAGAAATATATCAGTATATTTTAAAATGTATATTTAATTGTTCATGCTAATTTTCCATAATTTTCCATAACAATCAGATTACTTCAGCTGACATCTAATGGTTACTTAAAGTTAATCTTTAAAATTAAAACACTAATAATTTAATAACAATCTTAATGAGAAAATCTCAAAACGAATGTCCATTGTTCATACTGTACATTATGAAAAAAAAAAATGGATATTGTTTTGTGAAGCCTAAATTCATGGATTTAAAACTTGTAGAACAAATTTTAGTTTTTGTGATTTTAGACAAAGTAGTTTATGATTTAAGTAATAGACTTTTATCAGTTTTTGGCCATATTATGAAAATAATTATCATCTTATACATTTTGGTCAGAATTTTAATTTCGGTGCATCTCTAACAGAAAATAAACATATTTCAGTAGTACTGACATTGCATGAGTTCAGCATTAACATGTGGTACCAACACTTTGGCTTTGAGGAAAAGGTGTAAAACTTTGGTTGACCTTTTCCAGTTAACCAGATGTGCAAGATCAGTCAAGGATTAACTCAAACAGCTCTGGAAAATGGTTTTCCCACTTTTCCATTGTTGAAATCTGTGCTAAAACTGATGAAATAGCCTCGTATTGCCATATAACGTTTGTAATTTTCTTTTTTGAAACTATCACGAACATTAAATGACAATACAAGACTTCAGTCGCATCTGGTTGAATGACATGGTGAACTGTGGTGTCCTGACCAACACTGCCATTCCTCGCCTGAATAATGATGGATGAAGCGTCAAAGCAGGAGGAATTGTGTCAGGAAGCACATCTGACCTCTCTTTGGCCCTTGTCACCTGATAACGCTTGTCTGTTTTGATAATATGTGCTTCATGTGGCACAGGGCTATTAAACAAGACTCCTTTTTTGCACTGTAACAAAAATGTCTGCCTATAAAGGCAATTTAATCCTGAGAACAAGAGCAGGACAAACAAACCATTAGGAACCAGGAGTGAATGTGTGAGCTTACTGAATGTTTAAGCCAAAATGCTGTAAGGAGCACTTGTACTGAAACATAAACACTTAAATTAGTTTATTTCCAAATGTCAGCCAGTCATCAGTGCATAACAGCAACTGATTAAAAATCATACAGGAAAAAACAAATGCATTTAACCCATTAGTTGAACTATTATTGTCCCTAGTGAATAACAGCTGTGGTCTGTGTTGTAAAATGCTGGGTTGGGTTCATCGGCAGGTCTCCAGTTTATTAGCCAGAGCAGCCTTGCTGTTCTTCACCCAGATTGAGCTCTTTGTTTGTTGTCATGGTATCAGGACACTTGATTTTCCCATGGACACCATACATTTTGGAATAAAGCTTAGGTCTCACTGTTTTATTGTTGAGAATTCACTCCCTATAAAGGAAAACCAGTCATGTTGGTGCACATAAGTCCCAATATTGGTACCATCATTGGTTGTTTGAGCATGTGGCACCGACACTTTGGCTTTGAGGTGTAAAATTGTAGTTGACCTTTTCCAGTTAGCCAGATGTGCACAAAAGATTCACACGCAAAAAAAAATTATACTTTCTCAGATCAATTTGAAGCCGCTTCAGATATTTTGACTTCAATGATTCTCTATTTCTCCAGTGAAACTCCAGTTATGGTTGATCATTTAATCTTATGCCAATAACTGATACATGGCTGATGTTAAAATTCTAAACAAAAAAAAAAAAAAAAATGTGTCAAATTAAGTTAAAATAAAACACTAAAAACAAACATCAATCATTGTTAAATGCTACGAGTTGATTTAGGCATGACAACATTATAATTTACAGTATGAAAATAGATAGTCATTTTGAAATTTGCTAAAGAATACATTAGTGTTATTAAATTATTAGTGTTTTTAAAGATGAACTTTAAGTGAACGTTACATGATGGTAAAGGTAATCTAAATAGAAAATGATAGAAATGATTATGCGCTATTAAATATCAATACTGGCCAAAAAAAAAAAAAAAAAAAAAAATCTAATATTGGCTAACGACTGATATATTGTGAATCCATACTTTTCCCAATTGTTCTTGCTTGTATTCTTGAATTGCACTAATAGGAGGTTTTCCAAAGGGGTTTTGGTAATTACTGACGTAAAGCATTTGTCTGAGTGCAGGATTTAGTTGAAGGTTAAATTAAAGCCATTCACTCCGCCTGAATGTACAGCAAGGTCAACACTCTAATCAGGGCTTCGGTCACACAAAGGCCGGTTTTTGACTCTAATAAATGAGCACAGCACTCCCACGATCCCACCCCGCTGCAGTCTGCTGACCGTATCTTGGGGTTGCCCTCTTGCCCCTCTCATTTTCCAGTCACTTTTATAACTGGACAGTAAACTTCCAGTGGCTTAATGATGATGACTTCTTCATCTGCCCAAATACTCCTTTTGTTGATCCTCCCAGGCCTCCACCCCCTTAAACCTAGGCTAACCTTGGCCCACCACTACCCCCGTCCACTGCTTGACTAATTCCCTCCCCAGGCTGTCACCTCCAACCCCCCTCAAGCCAATCCCTAGCTGACCAGTCAGGGTTTTCCCTCTCTCTACCAATTTCAGCTTTGGCTTTCAGCTTGTTGTGTTGCCTCCCCCAAGCCTCCCTTCCCCCTTTGGTTCGTGTGGCCAAGTGGAGGAGGTTATCTCCACGGCCCTGGCTCATATTGGCCTCGCTGGAAAAGCCCCGATTTGCACTTCAGGACCCCAGCAGGAAGTCTGTGAGAGGCCTTTAATAGGCAAATGAGCGCAGGGCTTAGGGATCAACAACCTGCCAGCGGTGTGACAAGTGGCGTGAGACCCCACGCCTCACACTCGGAATAGCCCTTATGTGGTCAGGGAGGCTGAATGTGCCGGGGCAGCATTGGCTTTCACGTGACGCCGACATTGTCAGGCTGATGTAATTGGCCTGTGTTAGGGTAGATTTGTTTTTTCTGACACTGAGTAGATAGCTCCTGAAGACCTCGATGAGCTGTGGCAGTTGCCACCTCCTATCCAGCTGATGCTCATTTGTCACTGCGTTAAAATCACGTTCCGCTCTCACCTCATCTATGTGATTCTTAGTTGTTTTTTTTACAACCATGCGATGACGAGAATTTCATCACACTTCTAAAAACCCACACTCGATAAGACAATCAAGCAGTTCTTATAAAGAAGCCAAAGCCAATCTTTTCAAAGCTTAGAGCACTCAATAATTGTGCACTGGTTTCAGTTTGCCCAAATTTAGATTGAGTCGTTCCATTTAGACTAAATATGTGGCATTAGATTTGGATTAAGTGTTTTTCAGCAAGAAGCCGAGAACAAGAGTCAAACTTCTAAAACTTGCATTCTGAACTGAAAAATCTGCTCTGGTTTACCCCAAAATATGCTTTTGTTGGTTCAGATTTAGATTAAGTTGCACCATTTGGATTAAATTTGTGGCTTTGGATCTGGAATGTGTGTTTCTCCAGAAATAAGCCGAGAATTAGAGTCATACATCTCAAAGCTTGCATTTTACATTTATTATTTCTAATTTGGTTTTCCTAAGCATTTGTTGGTACAGATTTAGATTAAATTTCCTATATTTGGATTAAGTTTGTCCCATTGGATTTGGATTGAGCACTTTCTCAGAACAAATGTCAGGAACACTTCAAAAATGTACATTCTGAACTTAGAACTACTCTGGTTTGTCCCAAACTGTGTTTTTGTTGGCCCAAATTTGGATGAAGTAGCCCCACTTGTATTATTTTTATTCCTATTGGATTTGGATTGCGTGTTTCTCCAGAAAGAAGCGAGAACTAGAGTCACACTTCTCAAAGCTTGCATTTTACATTCATTGTTTCTGGATTGGTTTTCCGATCTGTTTGTTAGCCCAGATTCAGAATATGTTGCCCATATGTGGATTAAGTTTGTCCAATTGGATTTGGATTGAGGGGTTCTCAAAAAAAAAAAGAAAAAAAAAAAAAGAAAAAAAGCCAGGAATAAGAGTCACACTTCCAAAATGTACATTCTGAATTCAAAACTCCTGCTATGGTTTCCTCCAAACTGTTTTATTGGCCCAAATTTAAATTAAGTAGCCCCACTTGGATTATGCTTTGCCTATTGGATCTGGATTGTGCATTTCTCCAGAAAGAAGCGAGAACTAGAGTCACACTTCCCACAGCTTGCATTCTGCATTCATTATTCCGCTTTGGTTTTCCTAAGCGTTAGTTAGTCCAAATTCAGATTAAGTATTTGGATTAAGTTTGTCCCATTGAATTTGGATTGAGGGGTTCTCAGAATGAAAGTCAGGAACACTTCAAAAGTGTACGTTCTGAACCCAAAACTACTCTGGATTTGCCCCAAGCTGTGATTTTGTTGGCCCAAATTTGGATTAAGTAGTCCCACTTGTATTATTTTTATTCCTGTTGGATCTGGATTGCATTTCTCCCTAAAGAAGCCGAGAATAATACATTTCTAAAAACTTGAATTCTGTACTCAATAACTTGTTGACCTCAAACTGGGCTTTTGTTGGTCCAAAGATTCACCAAGTTGTATTGGTCTCACTGGATCTAAACAATGATGCTGTCTGTCTGGAATGAGGCAGTTTTGCTGTACCTCAAGAGAATGGAGCACTTCTCAAAAGGAAGTAGAGAACAAGACAAAGCAGAACTCCAAAAGATGTTGAAAGAGCCGCCACCACATGACTCAGTGGCAGTGGAAAAGATACTTCCCATTGTCAGTGCCCAGAGCTGGAGACTCAAAGCAGCGCTGAAGGATGGGCGAGAGGAGGGACAGCTCACTCACTGACTCTTTTGTTTTACCCACAAGCTCAATTGAGCAAAGGAAACCTCTGCTTTGCTCTCTTTCTCCTTTTCCAGTGACCCATTAAGGTCTGATAGTGTTAAAGCCTGAGACTTGAATTGTCACTTTGGTTACCCCAGAAAATTGAACTTGTGCTGCATCTTCATACATTTTTTTTTTTTTTACAATCTTGACAAAGAGTCTTGGCAAAGAGTACAACAAATGTACATTTCTGATAAAATATCCAGCATTTGTCGATCAGAAGTCCTTACACATTCGGAGACATTGTGTGGTCCAAATGGTTTCTGAAGAAGAAACCTTGCAATTAAAATAAACAATGTTTAGACAAAGCCCCCAGATTAGCTGGAATGAGAGCATTAATGACTCTGGGAGGCTAATAAAGCCCTCTGAGGCGGGAGGTCATTGTTTAAAGCTGACTCCCTGCTTTAGCCCCTATCTACTAATTCTTATTAGGGTGAGAAGTATATGGCTCGATTTAGACCAACTGTTTTTTTCCACAAAAAGAGTTGTGAAAGCAGAATAAATTACTGATTTGCTGTACAACCTGATCAAAATTATTTCCTTACTCTTCAATCTACAAAATTCCATTAATGCCATTTTTACAGGGTTATTCCATTTTTTGGTTTATCTCACCAAGTGTTTGTCTCTAATGCATCATTTTGTTGACATGGCTGTTTTGTTGTTTGCTTGACAAATTCTTTGTGTCTTTAACTTTGACAAATGCATTTCACTGTTGCGGTTCTCAGCACACTCTTTGAACCATTGCGTCAAGTCACCTTTTTGTTCCATGGACAAGGCTGTTATCAATTATTAACAAATCCTACTACTCACTGCAGACAAAACAGGATCTTGGGTGTTTTGATTAAATCTACTGTGTATGTTTAGCCTTTAAAGTCATCTGATAGGGTTGGGCTGATGAAACTTGAGGTAACACTTTATGCCAAAACAGAGTGAGATTATTGTTATTGGATCCATAATGAGTGGTAATGAAGGGTAACAGTTCACAAATGGACCAACACTGGTTTATTTAAATACCATAAGGTCCTGAAACGAAAGGGTCATCCGAGTCACAATATTTTGTCATTATCTTGTGAGATAAGAAGAGAGATGGAGTCATTGTTAGAGAGAGGCTGGAGCACCAGGGGAACCCGATCCTCCCGTATTTACGTTCAAATCTCTTTCACTTCCTCTGAGCTACTTCTCCGTGGCACGCTGTAGGAAATGATCAATCCGTTAAAGTTATTTAGACCAGATGAGTCCCTGCCACTCGGCTGTTTACAGTGGGCCTAAATTCTCAGTTAATCGTCAACCTCTGGCGAGGGGAGGGATGTGAGTTCAGGCAAGGCCGACGGACAAAATGCAAACTGACCCCACATTCTTTAGCAAGTGTCCCTAGTTTGCCATTGGTTCGCCCTATCAGTAAAATGGCCCCAATAAAAATGGGAGCGGCAGAAGGGGAGGAAAACGATCCTTAGCCTTACGTCGTATCCCCATCTGCGAGCTTGGCACTTAGCGGTCTCCGGTGTCACGTTAAGAGAGCTGCATCTGCGCATTGTGCGTGGCGAACACAGCACGCGTGTGGCGCGCGGAGGCGCCTCGCCTCTATTGTGCCGTGCTCGGCGGTATGGCCCTCTCCACAACAGCATCTGTCACCTTAGGGGGTCAGCAAGGGCTAAGATGAATGAGTCCTGAGAGAATGCCCCTCTCATCCACAGAGCAAATGGCCAAGAAGAGGGAGGGGGCAAGAGGAACGGGGGGAGGGCCTGCTGTTTGTGTATGTGAGTGTTGGAGGGTTTGTGTATCCAGAGCCACTGAGTACAGGACAGAGAAGGTGGCTCCGCTGGAGTTCCTGAAATCAGCTTTTCCGCCCCGACTCTGGACTATCATGACCTGAGAGCTGCTGGCTCACAACAGGGACGAGGAATACTGGCACAGCCTTGATGCTGCTTTTGGATATCCGAAGGACATTTTCTATGGAAATAGCCTGTTTTAGTGATCTGCTTTAAGGTCTTCAGTGGGATTTAAGGCACACTCCACACCCTGGCTGCTTATGAAAGGTACAGAAGCGTCATGTTAGTTTCTTTGACACTCACCGGCTCCTGCTAAATTGGTGTGAATGGCCATGGCTCTTAGTGTCCCATTTATTTAAAGATTTTTGCATTGGCTAATCTTTGTCCCATCCCCCTACTTGAAGTTTTGCTCTTTAAACTCTCTTTCCTTTAGTTAATGTCTCTGAATGTAAAAAAAAAAAACAAAAAAAAACAAAGTGTGAATTGGTCAGTGTTGAGTGCAGAGTCAAAATTTAAGTGGTGTAGTGTTACTCTTTATGTAAATATAGGAAGGGATTGTTGAAATCATGCAGTTGTGTGTTGCTTTTTTTTAGTCTAAATGTTTGTACCTTATAAATGGGCTCTTTTGATAAATTTCACCAGGCATTTTATTTATTTTTTTTGTGAAACTAAAGTAGAATTTGCTCATTGAAAGTGCACTGAAAGCAAGTTGTCCTCTCCCATTGTCATTAGTTTAATGTAATTATGCAGATAAGGAAGGAAACAAAAGAGGGAGTGGATTGAGAAAAAGACAGAAAGGTCTTCACATTTACTGCCACATGTGACACATTTCATCTAAACCTTTTATTTGGCCTTTTATTGAGAAATATAACAGCACTCTTTCAGCAATTGCAGGTGCTGAGGCCAAAGAACTTTCACAAGAATAAGAAACCAAAGGGTTTGCACTCTGAAAATGTCCATAAAATTGCAAAGGCATAAACATTTATCATGTTGTTCATTTTTGATATGAACCAGACAAATCGCTCGACCAACTAAGCACATCCATGCTAAATGTTTTTGTCCTTGTTGTTGGTAATAAAATATATTTTTTTTTTATATGGAAATATTCAAATCTACTTCTCAAAGTTAGGTCAAGAAACTAATGCATCAAACTGCATGTGGCACCAAAATAGTGACTGAAATCCCCATGTTGCGTCTATTGGACAACGTAAGTGTAAAATTGTTAATCTGAGACAAAACAAACGTTACCAGCAAAGCAAACAAACTTTTGTAGCTGTGCCTAATTATGTCTGTGGGTTGGTTTGTTTTGGCTACTTAAAGTGTTGCGTTTCCCTTCTTGGCTATTTCAGGATCTCCTAGATAATATTTGTAGAGTTTTTGGTTTCTTTAGTTGGGATTGGACATCCTTGAACACACCGTTTGAGTCACACCAAGTCCTCGGTTGTCGGTAAACTGTTTTGATCAGGGAAGGAGACATGCAGCCTATGTTCATTGCTTTCAGTGTCATATTGAAGCTTCATTGATTGATTTTTGTTTTTAGAATTCAACTACTTTCATTCTCTTAAATTTCTTGTTATAAAAAGGACTTGGTGCATTTTTAGATGTGTCATGATAGCTTTTTTTGTTGTTGTTGTTGTATGCATTGTAGATAATCAGAATTAGAAAGCAAACTGAAAGCCTGTATGGAAGCAGTAAGAGGTGACGAGCTGAAATAGCTCTTGGCCTAAAGGCAGGGCTCTCTGCAGGCATGTCTACATTAGCATTTAACACCCCTTATGTGTCATTAGCAGTCAAACTGGACCCTGGGAGCCCTGAAGGCAGGACAGAACTATGCTCAGGTGCTGCTACCTCACTTTTCCTCTGTTTACCACAGTATCAAGATGAGTGATTTGCTGAAACTTGACCCAACAGGCCTCCAAGTGCTGTTTGCAAAACAGGGTGTGCTACTTGTTTTTTGAGTTATTCAATGGTGGCATCAATTGACATGACCCATGTGTCACACCAGCAATTTTCCAGTTTGTCAAACTGCAGAGACTTGTTGGTTTTTTTTTTTTCTGGAAAAAAAAGAGATTTCAGATCCATTGTGGAGTCTCAAAGAGGAAGCTTCAAAGAGAACATCAAAGAGTTTTTCTGATGAAGACACTTGCGTCTTTGGACTGCAGTTGGTCTCAATTATATCCGGTTTTCTGGATATAAAAATTTATATATTTCACAAATCTCACAATGTTCAAAGAAATGCTGACATATAATGCAATATTTATTGTTGCTGCAGTATTTATTGTGAAACTAATCATAGCATCACCTGGTGGAGATCAATATATTTGCTTAAATCTAAACAAATCCATTTTATCACCTAGACTTTAAAAACTACTAATATAAATTACCCATAAGGTCGATCATTTTCTGATTTTCAAAGTATGTAGGTCATATAATCTTTGCAAATTTGGGATACTTTTGATTGAAGTATTTACTGACTGATTGATGGCGTTACTGCATTTCACTCTTGTTTTAACCAGACCAAAAGCACAAAAACTACCCCATCAGTCTTTGTGTAGTCCTGGAAGTAGGAGACATGGAGTTCCTTTCCCCTGTGCGTTCCACAAACATTCCCTTGAGGTCATAGTGTCATATAACTCATCCCTCAGCGTTATCAGTTAACAGCTACATATGTTGAAGATCACTGCAATCTGTTCAGCTTTACAAACAACTGTCTGATCTGAGATAAAACAAGGATTAATACTCACCACAAATGAATCTTACTGATTTATTCCACAATAAATTCTCCATTCAGTGCTTTTAAATCAAAATAAGCCCATTGCCAATCTCTAATTCTGCAATATTTGTATTTAATTGCACAGTTCAAGCGACTCAGACAGAGATTAACATGAAACAAGTTATTCCCAATGTATTGCTCCAACAAGTTATGTACCATATGATATTGTACATGGTATTTATACTGTCAATAAAGTTCTGACTGTTTGCCTTTTGTTTGTAGGTGCAGGAATACTGCGGTTTAACCTTGATATACCATGGAGAAGAGGTGATCCTGTCCTTCTGCAGCTAAAGAAATATTATCAAAGGTATAGTGGTACAATGGCGAATATTTTGCAAATTTAATGTTTTGTGTTGTGTTGCAGCCATTTTATTGCATAGAAGTAGTTACTTGTCAAATATGAGATCTGGTTTTGTTTTTTTGTTTTTTGTTTTTTCATTGAACAATGTGGCAGACTCATTTATTGTCATTTGCCGTCTTGATTGTCATCTAGTTTAGTAGAAACCAATACTGAGCTTTTGTAGTTTCACAGGGCAAACAAAAAGGTAAAAAGAGGAAAGGAAATGCAATCAGAAGTGCAAATTAAAGCATCAATGCAGAGCAGATGGCCTAACAGATGAGATGGTTATACTTGACATGTAGCTCAGCAGTATAAGTTTTCTTCATATCAGTATTTATTGCACGACTCTCTGGAATACCTGATTTTTATTGGTCAATTGTACCTTTCTGCAATCAATTATAATGAGGAATATGAAACGGTTTCAAGGGCTTTTCTACGAAAGACTAAAAATAGCCTCCTTCAAGGTGGAATTGAAATCTCATTCATGCAGTCCATCAGAACGTTACATTAATTTCTCCTTCCCTCTCAGTTTCAAAATAGATGAACCCTTGAAACTTGAAAAAAGATCTACTTTGTGAGTTCAAAACTGAACTAATCATGATGTGTGTGTGGTGTTTATGCAGGGCATATTTAAACAAAATTAATGTGTGAAAACTGTACGTTTTGTTTCAGATCATGGGGAATTCATACGCGGGACAGCTGAAATCTGCCCGCTTTGAGGAAGCTCTTCACAACTCCATAGAGGCCTCATTAAGATCGAGCGGCGGTGACCCACAGCCCGTATTCACACAGCTGTATCTCGAGCCCGATCAGTATCCTAGCAACCTGGAAGGTAATCATTTGCCTTCAAAGGAATTGATTTTGATTTGTTCTTAATAGTAAATTGCATTTTATGGAAAAACATATGGTAGCGATTTTCTTAAACTTGGTCAAAGAAACTCTATTGCATCCATTAAAACACTTCATATATGGCTCAGTCTATCTATAATTTAGGGTACATTTCATCTCCATTGATGATAATTGCTTTTTCTTACAGTTTTCTTCAGACAAAATCATATTTTATCCAGTATAAAGAGAATACATACTATTATCTCAGACATATATTTTGTGCACCCTGCTTTTCAGTTTGCTTGAAATTGCCTTCATGTCTCTTAAAGTTTTTGCAATGTCTGCTTTTTGAATTGAGTTCAAAATAATGAATAAAACAATTTAAGTCAAGATTATCTATGTAATTTATTTCTACAATAGAAATACCATTAGAAAAATAGATAGTTTAAATTAAATTTTCTTTCACATAAGAAAATATTTCATTTTACTCATGTCCACAAAAATTGTCAACTATGTTACAAACCAAACACTCCTGAAAACTAAAAAATGTTTTATCACAAAACCATGTGACCAACGTCATGTGATGTCATTTACTTCTGCGGCTGACATTTTGAACACATTGTGGTACATTTTTTGTGTATTTGATCTCAAATGACCTATTGCCAAAGAGTATGTTAATTGCCCATCAACTGCCCATGGTTTGCAATATTTTTATGATTTTAATTTTAATACATATTACAATTTGAGGTGAACGTTATCAGGAAAATAACATTTGGTTTGACAGATCAGGCCTGCCTTTCAAATTAAGAGTTAAAATGATGAAGCTTTCAGCTATGTTACCTGTAAATCCATACAGTTTGTCCGTAACATTTGACAAACTCACCAGCAAGAAAAAACATCTTAATGAAAGCAAGAGTTGTTTGTTGGGAAAGCATATTGTTTTTACACTTTTTTTTCCTGTTGTGAAATGTACCCTAACTTATAGATTGACTCATATGCATGTGTAAGTGCGCATATACTGTATGTATGTATAGCAATAGCACACCTGTCTCTGGTTCTGCACTCCAGATATTAAGCCCAAAATGGACCTGAGCGTGAGGTCCGACCTGTCCAGCCATGTGCTGGTGAATTGCCAGTCGTCTAATTCCATTGATGATATGGATGACGAGGATGATTCAGACACCAGCAGCCCACCGCTGCCATGCCTTCAGGGCCCCCCTCCTGACGGCTGCTGCACTGTTGATGGTAGAGAAATTAATAGACTATTTACAACATATATTCCAGCTTCTGAAGTCATATGAAAGCATGGTGTTACGAAAAGAGCATTTTTTAATGTGCCAAGTCAGTGTGGAAGTGAAACGTATGATAATGACATTGCAAAACTATTGAAAAATAGTGTAAACAGTGACTCATCAGCACAGTCGCTTTTCATTATATCGCTGACTTGAGTCATCTGTGCCCAGGGTTCTGTCAAGCGGGAAAGGATCTGCGCCTGGTTTCCATGGCAACAGAGTCTATCGAGGTTCCCGCGGGGTTTGAGCTGGTTGGTGCCAAATCGCCCAGCATCCCGGAGCACATCCTCGTCTGTGCAGTGGACAAGCGCTTCCTGCCAGATGAGAATGGGAAAAATGCACTTTTAGGTTGGTGTTCCAATACAATTCCAGGACTTATATAATCTATATTATTATATAATTGCTAATTATTAGGGATGCACCGATACCACTTTTTCCAGGACGAGGACGATACCGATACTTTTATTTTTGGTACTTGCTGATACCAATACCTGTATTTTCATTGCATATGGAATTTTTTTTTAAATTCTGGGTACAGAAACCAAAAGAATATATTGTATATTCACTTTATCTCTGAATTGATATGTAAAGTGACAAAATCTGCCATTCAGAAGCAATACTGAATATATTTTATTGCCTGATTAGGATGCATTAGGGGTGCACCAATACCGATACTGGTATCAGTATCGTGGCCGATACTGCGCTCCTCTATTCATACTCCTACTCATAAAAATGCTCTGAAATCAAACTAAGCCAACTAACATTATACATATTCTTTTCGTTTCTGTACCCAATATATTAGAAAATTACAAATGCAATGAAAATACAGGTATCGGTACTTGGTATCAAGTACCAAAAATAAAAGTATTGGCCTAGTTCTGGAAAAAGTGGTATCGGTGCACCCCTGGTGTAAATCTTGGTCAGAAGCCTTTCTTTGTGGAGTCTTTCTGAAGAGGCTTTCACAGCATGTAGTGATGCATGTTTGTGTGTTTGTGAAGGGTTTTCGGGGAACTGTGTGGGCTGTGGTGAGAAAGGGTTCCGCTACTTCACTGAGTTCTCCAACCACATCAACCTGAAGTTATCCACTCAGCCGAAGAAGCAGAAGCACTTAAAGTACTACCTGGTGAAGAACTCTCAGGGTGCTCTGTGCAAGGGAACCCTCATCTGCTGGAAAGGTACCACACTTACGTGCAAAATGTCGCATGGCATAGACAGTGGACTTAAAGTTTTGATGCTGTTCATCATTTAAATGAACTACTTAGCAGATGGATTAAGATGTTGTATTTCAAGATATTTTCCAAATTTAACTTCCCCTGTTGTTATATTTAACTAACTAAATAAATAAAAATACATTCTTGTTAAATATTTTGCTACATTTTATATTGAAGTTTATTTATTCAAATTGTATTTATTAAAAGTTAAAATTTATCTGATTAATTTAAATATCTATTTAATTGATAATTCAATGCAATTTTTAAATTAATAAATTGATAATTAATGATTTCTTCCATAAAAGATAAATTATTTACACAGAATATTTTTTTATTATAATTTACACAGAATAAATTATTTACACAGTATACATAAAATTATTTAAACATAATTTACTAGGGATGTAACGATTCACTCAACTCACGATTCGATTCGATTCACGTTTTTTTTAACAAAATGAGATTGAAGACATTATACAGTAAATGACAAGGTATCCTTTTATTAGACTATTGCTGCACATTTCTTAGTGAAACTGAAATATAACAAAACTAAATTGAAATTTTAAAACAAACCCCAAATCAAATAATCAAGTTACACAAATAAAAGAAATATCTTCATATAAACACACTAAGGCTTTGTCTGTACTCTTTCCATTTAAAATGAGAGGCAACCACTGCATTTTAATCATCATCCAAACAAAGATGCTGCATACACGCAGCATGAGCAGTTTTTAATCTAAATTAGACTGTATAAGTTCGAAATTTGAAGCAAAAACAGAATGGTCTGACTTTAGTTTTGTGAAACTATACTACATAAAACACATCTGAATGAAACAGCAGACGAGCTGAATGAGACGCAGATTCACTCTCTGCCAGCAGGTGGCGCTTATGAACAGCAATGATATAGTGTTTTTCCCGCTGTAAACTAAGCAGAGCTACGCTTATGAACACTACTTTAATATGCATCGTTCAGAGGCAAGATGAAAAGAAAATACCACATTATCTTTTCTAAAGACAGTCAGTTCCCCTTAGAGATACATTCATGTAAACTCCTACTCCAATTGTATGGCGATTTGTTTGGCGTCTCAACCGATTTGAATTGTCACATATTTGAATCGATTTTCAACCGGCTCACGGTTAATCGTTACATCCCTATAATATACTCATTTAATTATCATTGTTTTATTTAACAAAAAAAGTTAAGTACTTTTGCTACATTTCTAAACATTAAATAAGGCACAATATTAAACTTAAATTAAATGAGTCTATTGGATTGCAATTAAAATGTATTTGCAATTGTTTATTATTTTTAAATTAATAAATTGATCATTAATGATTTCTTCCATAAAAGATAAATTATTTACACAAAATATAATATACATAAAATTGTTTATTTCTAAATTTAATTATCATTGTTTTATTTTTGGTAAGTATTTTGTTAAGTATTGTTGCTACATTTCTAAACATTAAATAAGGTAAAATATTAAATTAAATGTCTGTTTGATTGCAATTAAAATGTATTTGCAATTGTATTTTATTTTTAAATTAATATATTGATAACTGATGACTTCTTCCATAAAGATTCAGATAAATTATTCACGGAGAATATATTGTACATAGAATTATTTGAAGATAATTTCCAAATTTATTTATCATAGTTTTTTTTTTTTTTACAAAAACATACATTTTTTGTTAAATATTTTGATATATTTCTAAACATCAAATACAGTAAAAAATAAAAAGTTAAAAATTAAATCAATTTAAAAGTCTGTTTAATTGCAAATAAAATGTACTTGCATTTGTATTCTATTTTTAAATGTACAAATTGATAACTGATACAAATTATTGAAAAAGAGTACTGTTTAAATTGGAAAAATAGGTCTTGAAATGATCTTACTCCTATTTCAGACCTGTACCAATGAGGAAAAAAATGCAGTGGTCCCGATACATTCTGCATCCTTCTCATCCATGTATTATACATAACATTGTTACTGAATCTGTTTGATTTGAAAGAGACAGATGGTTCACTTGACATTACCTGTGCATTTTTTTATTTTTATTTTTTTCATTTTCAGATTGTAAGACAAGGCCATTCTCGAGCAGTGCTTCTTCATCCAAGCCTAGTTCCTCTTCCTCACTAAGCGGCAAAGAGAATGGAGACACAAATGGCCACAGTCCATCTCCCTTCCCCCTCTCAGGTGAGTGCATGTGTGGATTGTCAAATATTACAAGCCTTATCACACAATATTCTATTTTTCACCTGCCCAGGGTTGTTTCTCATATGAAAACACGTCATTTTAAACCTCACAAGTGAAGCTCTGGAGCACATAAGAGAACACATGCTGCATCTGTCCAGTGGAGGATGTCCATCTTCTGCTGGTCTCTGCATGCGCAGAGGTCATGTTCTGTCCTGGGGGAGGGTCCATACGGGGGTAGGGATGGAAACCTGTGGTTAATGAGGGGTAGGGGGGTGGGGCAACTCAGCATTTGGTGACATCTGGCTGAAGGCCACACAGTGTTTACCCAACAGTGTTTGGTGAAAGAAAGCAAGTCATTGTCTCATTCTTCCTCACAACACCATTCAGAGAGCCGGGCAGCTGGCAGCAGAGATCGTCCATTAGTGGCGAGAACAGTCTTTTACAATACACAGAATAGGTTTAGGAGAAGGGCTCATTATTGCAAGACAAATGTAACACATTTTATGTTTTTCGACTAGTTTAAATGCCATATCTTCTTCATTTCCCATGAAGAGTAAAAAAGTAAAACTGCATTGATAAGTTATTCTTTGATCCACAGACTCGCCTCCTGCCCGCATGCAATCTGGCTCATCTTCAGGGATTTTTGGACCCACAGAGCTGGGCTTCCTCAAACCGTTGAACACACCGACCCACGGGACCAAGACTTTACCGATCGGTACCGGATATTTGTCTCATTTTGAATTTCAAGTAGCATTAATCGCTCATTAATACCAAGCTAAAAAGCCATATATCATTTTGTATTAAAGTACAACTTGCTTTTGCATTGAAACGTTCAGTGCAAGCAGTTGTTAAAATGATTTTGAACAATTCAAAATGTGCTTGTTAATTAGTGGTGCTATATAATATTCAATATATACTATTTCTTATGTTTTGGATTAGAAATTTAAACAAACCACACTGTGCATTCTGCCTTAATATTAAGCAGCCAACCAGTTATTATATTTATAGACCATTTTTAATTATCTTTGTTATATTTAATATATATTATATATATATATATATATATATATATATATATATATATATATATATATTATATAAAATAATGTTTTTGTTAAATATTTTACTATTTTGTTTTAACATTAAATAGGGTCAAATGTTAAAGTTAAAAGTTTATCAAATTAATTTAACTGTCTATTTAATTGACAGTTTGGATGTTTTTGCATTTTTAAATTTATAAATTTATAATGTTTCTTCCATGAAAGTTAATAAATTGTTTAAATAGAATATAAAATACATAGAATTATTTGAATATAATTTCCAAATTGAATTATCATTGTTTCATTAAACAAAACACATTTCTGTTAAATATTTTGCTACATTTCTAAACAATAAATAAGATAAAATATTAAAATTAATATGTATTTGCATTTGTAAAGTTAAGATAAATTATTTACATATAATATACATAATATACATCTTTGAATATAATTTCCAAATTTAATTATCATTGTTTAAAAAAAAAAAAAAACATTTTTGTTAAATATTTTTGCTACAGTTTTTCTTTTTTTTATATTAAACAAGGTAAAATATTAAAATTAAAATTAAAATGTATTTGCATTTATATTGTATTTTTAAAATAATAAATTGTTAACAACCATTTATGGTCAACTTTGTGTTTCAAATGTTGTTCGCTGCTTCATTGTTTGTTTTTCTCCACAGAAGGATAGAATGAATCCCTTCTCTGAAGGTCATTTGTATTGGCTGCTTACACAACCCCTTTTGCAAACACACACACACACACACACACACACACACATTAACTCGCTCCAAATCATCAATATAAGACCAGAAATTCTGTATTAAGGGTTTTAATGTCAGCCCACGCTTCAAGTTCCCTACAATTGACGTTTAACATGTATGTGCTCTATTTATGTGTGTCAGGAATATTAGATGTAAAAGTGGCCCAGCAGTTCATTATCAATATGCCATCAGTTAAAGGAAATCAATAAACTGTGCTCCACAGCACCCATTCTCCTTCAGAAATGAGCGAGAATGCTTTCCTCCCTATTAAATTTGTGTGTAGGCTGGGGTGTTTGCATAGTTTGTCACCAGAAGAGTGGATGTTAGCCATTAATGTGTCAAACATGACACCCCTCTGGGCACTTGGGAAATTCTTGAATAAATTTTAGTCTGAAAAGTTGGTTAACAAATGTATAAATATATTTTTAAAAATCAGCGTATTAGAATGATTTCCGAAGGATCATGTGACACTGAAGACGGGAGTAATGATGCTGAAAATTCAGCGCTGCATCACAGGAATAAATTACATTTTACAATATATTCAAATAGAAAACAGTTGTCTTAAATTGTAAAAAAAAAAAATATTTCCCAGTATTACAGTTTTTACTGTTTTTTTTTAGATTAAATAAATGCAGCCTTGATGAGCACAGGAGCCCCCATGTGTATAAATGGTTCTCCACACTGTTTTATTGACTTCCAAACTTATTTTTTGTTGTTCAGTTCCCACTGCCCTGCGAGTAAACAGTCTAACTAATGGTCTAAGTATGGACGGACGGTCCAGTCTACTGAGCCTGCCTCATACAAACCCACTGGCCACACCTACTCATGGCTATAGGGCCACAGAACCAGGAGACAGTCCAGGTAAGCATTAAATCAGCCAATCACAATGCTGCCTGATAGAGCGGCACGATTAATCATTAAAAGATCACGATCTCGATTCAAACACCCACGCGGATCTAATTTCTAAATGACAACGATTCGCCGTGTCTATCAAACCTTTGACAAAATCTTAAAACATTTAAATTGAACATTCAAATCTGCGTTCGCTCTGCCTCTGACACAGAGAGAGAACAGTTAGCATGTTCAGGTAAAAAACAAACAGTCTTTTCAACTACACAGTATTATTTCTGTCTTACAATCATTCATGTTATCACAGAAATACTGGGATGAAAGTTTATATATGGATATGGACACACAAATCGGATATGAACAGTTGCGATATGCTGTGTGGACAGTCAGTTATTCAAATCAGATTCCATCTGGATATGCACAAAATCGGATTTGGGCTGACAGTCTGAACGAGACTTTAATATGAGACAGAAAAATCGTGATTCTCAATTCATCCAGAATCGTGCAGCTCTAGTGCCTGATGCATATCATTAGTGGTCAAACTCATCAGATGTTTTTAGAAGGCATCATGAAATACACTGTGCATCTTGATGATAACAAGCATGTTCGCCCCTGCGCTCTTTCTTGCAGCATCCTCTGCTATGTCATCCGGTCCGCCTAAAAAGCGTCACCGCAGCTGGCACCCCACATCTCTCGTCCCTGTCCCGGCCACGGCCGTCCCTGTGCCAGCCATCCGCCCGCTGACCTGCAGCTCTGGTGGGTCTGACTTCATCATCCTCAGCCTGATGTTTGTACATGCTGCTGTCGGTCAGTTCATCCAGGTTGTTTATGCATGGCCCTGAGTGGAAAACAGCCATGAATTTGATTACCTTGCTTTTGTTTTTAAGTACCAAGGAACATGACATTTTCCATCCACAAGGATGATTTATTCATTGTTTTCATAGAAACAGGGGTGAAGGGTCACGCTAAAGTAGGTCCTGTTTAGCAGCAGATTGGAGGGTTTATGTTTTGGAGATCCATGCACTGTGATCCTGTAGCTTAGTTACCTTTTCCTCACCATTGATTGGAGTGTCATGTTAACAAAGCATGGGACTGAAGAGATCCGTCCAACGTATTATCAGGTTTCCACAATGGCTTGACAGCACATTCTATGTGTTCCAATACAAAAAACATGTAATGTTTTTCTCCTTTGTTCCAGGTTCTTTATTGTCCCTGTCCAATCAACAGCCTCCATCAGTGTCAGGGGTCATACAACCCCAACCAATCACAGCCGGAGAAACTGTCATCATCCCTGACAACCTTCTGAACTCATCTGGGGTCCGACCAGTCCTTCTCATTGGTCAGTCTTCATAGCAGGCTTAAGTATTAAAAGCTCATATGGTTATACTGACTTTCATAGTATTTTTTTTTTTTTCCATACTGTGGAAGTCAGTGGGGACCAGCAACAGGTTTGGAGTAAATGATTGGGTGAACTATCCCTTTAATTTGATGAACAAGTCATTGCAACAATTTTTAGGGGCCACTATATTTAAATTTCAGAATTAATATCTTGATATTTTTCAAAGTAGTGATAATTTTTTTTTTAATTATAAAATATATAATATAATTATATTCTTACAAAGCATTTTTTTAACCTTGTTAAGTAGGCATGATCCTATAAAGACAAGTTAACAGTCTAGCAAAATGGTAACGTTTAGATTAAAAAGCTAGCAATGTCAGATTAATTTGATTGACAGTATCAGATATATAATAATATTTAACTTATATATTAAGAATTTAAACAGCAGAGTAATAACAAGATAGAGACTCAAAATAAAGCTCAGCAGAACTACTCAAGTACTTAATAAGGCTGTGGTTCTCTCGGTTGGTTGTGCATCTTTTTCTTCCACACTTTTTCCTTCCACTCAACTTTCTGTTAACATGCTTGGATACAGCACTCTGTGAACAGCCAGCTTCTTTGGCAATGAATGTTTGTGGCTTACCCTCCTTGTGAAGGGTGTCAATGATTGTCTTCTGGACAACTATCAGATCAGCAGTCTTCCCCATGATTGTGTAGGCTATTGTGTAACCATTTTGAAGGTTCAGGAAACCTTTGCAGGTGTTTTGAGTTGATTAGCTGATTGGCATGTCACCATATTCTAATTTGTTGAGATAGTGAATTGGTGGGTTTTTGTTAAATGTGAGCCAAAATCATCACAATTAAAAGAACCAAAGACTTAAACTACTTCAGTCTGTGTGCATTGAATTTATTTAATACATGAGTTTCACAATTTGAGTTGAATTACTGAAATAAATTAACTTTTCCACGACATTCTAATTAATTAATTTATTGAGATGCACCTGTAGATGTGACGCTGAACCACAAAACCAATCATAAGGGTCAGTTTTTCGAAACTGAGATTTATACATCACCTGAAAGCTGAATAAATAAGCTTTCCATTGATGTATGGTTTGTTATGATAGGACAATATTTGGCTGAGATACAACTATTTGAAAATCTGGAATTTGAGGGTCCAAAAAAATCAAAATATTGAGAAAATCGCCTTTAAAGCTGTCCAAATGAAGTCCTTAGCAATGCATATTACTAATCAAAAATAAGTTTTAATATATTTATGGTAGAAAATTTACAAAACATCTTCATGGAACATGATCTTTACTTAATATCCTAATGCTTTTTGGCATAAAATAAAAACTTGTGACTGGTTTTGTACTCCAGGGTCACATATGTAGATAGAAAGACAAACATTGAAAAACATTGTTAAGACAGCATAATCTGAAATACTATTTTAACATCCAGATCAATTTTACAGAAATAGGTTAATCCCAGCACACAATATAACCAGATCTTTCGAGTTACTTCATCTTTGAGTGTTTGGATGTGTGTGTGAACATGTTTGTTTGAATGTTTCTCTCCAGGTCAAGGCAC
The DNA here is from genome assembly GCA_039654775.1 of Spinibarbus caldwelli. Lineage (NCBI taxonomy): Eukaryota > Metazoa > Chordata > Actinopteri > Cypriniformes > Cyprinidae > Spinibarbus > Spinibarbus caldwelli. The sequence goes on from CM077234.1 coordinate 4,631,129, forward strand.
TTTGCCGTACTTCTTTGGCAATGTGGGTGATCTGGTGGTGAGCCCCCTGCTGGTGAGCTGCTATAAGGGTCGAGAGCTCAATGAGAAGACCCTCGCCAGTCTGGGCATGTCAGCAAGCCAGTTACTCACCACAGAGACCATGATACTGCTCACACTGCAGTACCTTGCTCGGCTGGGTAAACAACACTGACAAACAAGACATTTTAATGCATGTCAAATCAATTTTAATGCAACAGTAACATGAACTGATTTTGGATAAGAGTGCACAGCTTTTTAAATGTCTTATTTCAAATGCATCTAGCTCAAGTATTACACAAGAACAATGAGCGCTTGCTTTAGAGTGAGGTGACTATTACTTTTCTTGTGTTCAATGCAGGTACGGAGCAGATCCCGTTACGGGAAGAGTTTGAGCAGATCGTACTGAAGGCCATGCTGTGCGGTCCGACCGGCCCTCCCGTGTCCCCCGCCCAGCTGCCCTGGCTAGCTCGAATGGAGGCCAGTGTGTCAGGGGGCTGCGTTCAGGTGCTGGTCAGCCACGGCTCTCTGGGCGAGGGCATTTCTGAGTCGCTGCGCTCACTGAGTGAGACACCACCGCAGCAGCAGCAGTGCCTGCCCAACTACGTGCTCATCATCTGCACCTCCAAAAGTGGAGCGAATGAGTTCTGCGTGCTAGTGTTGGGTACGTTCTGCTGCTCTCAAAGACTTAAAGGGGTCATCAGATGCCCATTTTCCACAAGTTGATATGATTCTTTAGGGTCTTAATAAAAAGTCTATAACATACTTAGGTTAAAATTTCTCAATGGTAGTGTAAAAAACATACTACTTCAACACTACTTCAAACACACTACTTCTGTGGGGTGACGAAACACCTCAGTTGCTTAGGAGACATTCTTGTCTACTCCTGCTCCAGCGTTGAAACAATGGCGGACTGATGACAGCTCATTCAGGGAGGGTCTAAAACACCAGTGTCAATCAACAATCGTGGGAGGGGCCTGAAGAATTCTGCCAAGAATCTGAGAACGGCTTGATATGAGAAAGGGGTTATGATTTATCTGGATTTTAAAAAAAACACTGGGTGGATTTTTATCATTATAGGGTGGTTGTGTACAAATAGCCGCTACCAAAGTTTAATTTTAGTCCATTTCCATGCTATAAATGCCATTTAAGGTGTCTAAAGCCACACTGTTGGATTATTAAGAATCAATAAAGCTGAATGTTTTTTGAACAAGGTGTGTCATTGTCTTAAATGTGAACCTGTGCTGTTGTTTTTCTCAGGTAAATATCAGTCTCGAGCCTTGGCGGAGAGCATGCTCACTACCAATGAGTTTCTGAAGGAGATCAGCTATGAGCTCATAACCGGGAAAGTTAGTGTGCTTGCCTCGCACTTCCAGAGCACCTCATTAGGTGAGTCACAGTGCAACAATTTAGTGGATCCATCGGTTTACATCATCTTATCATTGTCCTTTATTTAGAAATTAAAGTAAGAATATAGATGTAAGCAGCAGTTTTGGCAGCGGGCCGCACTCAAAATTTGTAAGTTGAAAGGTTTTTGTTGTTGTTGTTGTTATTTTTGTGCAATGAAATAACTGTCTCTATTGTGCATTTATCATTCAAATGTCTGTGGTCGATTAATTTTTTTAAGTGTTTTGAATCTCTTATGCTCACTAATGCTGCATTTATTTGATCAAAATACAGTAAAAACAGTAATATAGTGAAATATTACAATCTAAACCAACCAAATTTATAAGCCGAAATGCTTTTTTTGTGCAGTGACATTGACTATATCAGTTGTACATTTACTGTTCAATAGTTGGTGGTTGATTATTATTATTATTATTATTATTATTATTATTATTGTTATTATTATTATTATCATTATTAAATGTTTTGAAAGAAGTCTCTAATGCTCACCAAGGCTGCATTTTTTGATAAAATATACAGTTAAAAAAATAACATTATGCAACATTATTACAATCTAAACTAACTTTTCTATGTTAATATATTTTAAAATATCATTTATTACTCTTATGGCAAAACCAAATGTTCAGCAGCCATTACTCTAGTCATTGTGAAATGCTGGTTTAGTGCTCAGGAAACATTTCTTATCATCAGTGTTGAAAACGGTTTAATATTTTTGTGGAAACAAAAAATTTTCAGGACTCTTTGATGAATAGAAAGATCAATTGAACAGAATTAATTTGAAATAAACATTTTTGTAACAGTGTATTTACTGTCTTTACTGTTACTTTTGATCAATGTAATGTGACCTTGCTGAATAAAAGTGTTACTTTCTTCAAGTGTTACTTTCTCCTTTATTAATTTCAAATTGATTGTGGCACTACAGGCGACAACATGGACAAACGGCTGGTTCGGTACCAGCGTAAGCGCAAAGACCGTGTGGTTCAGCCATTTCAGGGACATCTGACCGAGTACATCCACTCCCAAGAGGCCGCAGCCATGCTACCAGAATCAGGGCCAGGTGAGCCTTTGCTGTCTCCAGACGCCAAGATAAAAACATGATAAAACTTTATATTTGGCACTTGAAAATGCTGATTGACTTATGATGTGTTGCAGATCTGCTGAGTGATGGTTTTCAGATACACCCTCCTCAGCTGAGCGTTGCACGCAGCCTTTTGTCGCAGGTGTGTGCTATCGCCGACTCAGGGAGCCAGAGCTTAGATCTGGGCCGCTTCTGTAAAGTAGACTTCCTGGTTCTGGTGCCGCCGTCACACGTCCTGGTTCACCAAACCGTCCAGCGAATACGACAATCAGGTATGTCACAGCAGAAGAGACGATACTGGCGATTTGAAGGAATATTCAACTTGTTTTCAATGTCAAGCCCACTGCTTTAGTAACTGACAAGAACATTTTCACAAAAAATTGCATGGATAGTTCACCAGTGGAAATTCTGTCACCGTTTACTCACCCTCATGTTGTTCCAAACCTGCATGAATTTCTTTCTTCTGGTAAACACAAGATATTTTTAAGAATGTAGGTAACAGTTTTTGGTCCCTATTGACTTCCATAGAATTTTTTTTCTATACTGTGGAAGTCAGTGGGGACCAGCAACAAATTTGGAGTAAATGATTGGGTGAACTATCCCTTTAATTGGATGAAAGAGTCATTGCAACAATTCTTAGGGACCAAGCACTGCTGGTGTGAAGGCACCTCTTGTATCCATTCGTTTCCTTCTTCTTTATTCCACTCTTTTGTCTATGGCAGCCCATAGAACCGCTAACAGGAAAGTTATGAAATTTGGCACACAGATAGAGAACAGTCTCAACATTAACCATAGCAAATTTGGAGTCGCTAACTCAAACCATCTAGAGCCACCAACAGCTCAAAGTTGCACTCATGTTTGTGCTACTAACTTTTGAACCATGAAGTTTAGATGCAAAATTTGGTAACACTTTATTTTAAGGTGTCCTTGTTACACATATTACATCTACTTACTGTTATAGTAAAACTTAATTATGCATAATTGCTTGCAAGTAACCCTAAGCCAAACCCTAATCCTAATCCTGGTTAATTAATATTACTCAGTACTAATATGTATAATGTTGTGGCAAATAAATAATTATATCACTGAATAAGAGACAAACATGTCCAATTGACTTTAAAGATGGTTTATTTTCTTGCAAGAAAAGGTCAGCAGTCATACAACCACTCAGAGTGGCTTCATAGTGTGACAGTGAAGGGAGGGCGTCCTTCCTCTTTTATAGCACATTCCTCAGAATATGGTATTTCAATGGTGATCATGTAACCACATTCATAGACTTAATTCTTAGACTTACTCATTTTATTAATCTTTGGATGAAGGCCCTCCTGTCACACACCAGCACCCTTTTTATTCAACCTATTCTAATTTGCTTACATAAAATGTATTAAAGTATTAACAGTATTAAAGAATTCCATTACAATAATTACACTGTAACAAGGACTGTAACACCTTAAAATAAAGTGTAACCCAAAATCCTTTTTTCCTCTGATTCCTTGGCTCATGCGGAGTCAAATGCACACCAAATTTCTTTACATTTCTAATGGTCAAGATTTTTTTGCAATTTTGAATTATTTGAAAACGGCGCCACCTTCTGGTCAAAATTCTAACAAATTTTCAAAAAAGGCTAATAGCTTTTGATTATTTTTGCCTATTTTAATGAAATACCTCTTGATAGATTCCTTGGATAATGCAGAGAAAATCAATTTTGCCATATTCAGTCAAACTTGCAGTCTGCCATTTTGAATTTCTTTGAAAACCTACTTTTTCGAGCTCATCCTAGACCGTTGGTCTGATTTTCACCAAAATCGACTCAGATCATCTTCAGACCATGCCGGGAAAATGTTATCAAAAGGTTTTGGATTGACCAAACTGTTCAAACGCATCGATGAAATTGATGGCGTGATGCCAAGCTGATTCTGAGGCTACAACTCTGCAACTCTGCAATGCTTTGGCATTTTGACACCAAACTTTTTATGTGTCATTTCATCTCACACCATAATAATTTGATAACAGCGCCACTGGTCAAAAGTGATAAGTGATTGCATTTGTGATTTTTCAGGCATTTCGACTAAAATAAAGTAAAAATGTCAATAACCACTCGTTGCAGTTGCTCTGATGCTCCCAGCTATGCTGAGCTCCTCAGTTTGCCTCTGTTGTGCTTGACCCCGTAATTGCTGCTTGGAGCTATATTTTATGTTGTTGTCCTCATGTCTTTGCTAGGCGTCCTGATAGATCTGGGTATAGAGGACGCCTCATTAGTGCTGCAGAAGTCTGACAAGTATGTGGTGCGTCTGGACACGGAGGTCCACACAAAAATGGAGGCCTTCATGAGGAAGGTCAAGCAGAACCCTTATACGCTCTTCGTCCTCATTCACGACAACTCGCACGTCGACCTGACCAGGTGAGAGAAACAACGATGAGCGGTTTGTAAAAGCCGCTGTCAGAAGCATCAGTGTTAAGACATCCTGTCTTTCTTCTCTCTCTCCGTCAGTGCTCTGTCAGGGTCGGTGTGTCACGGGGAGTTGCAGGGATTGGCCGACCGCGTGGTGAACTGTCCGGAGGTTCTGGAAGCAATAAACTTGCTGGTTCTGCAGGTCAGCTGCTTCCCGTTCACCCTGCAGAGCCGTCAGTCACGCATCAGTACCCAGAATGAAGTGCACTGGCCCAACACTGAGAACCTGGTGAGTTTCACTGACCCCGAGAAGAACTGTAAAGGAATTTATGGAGGACAGATGAGACTTCAGCTAAATGAGATGATTGACAAGCATTTATGAGTATATGCATACACTACTGCTTAAAATGTTGAGGTCAGTAGTATGTTTTTTTTTTTAAGAGATGCATACTTTTATTCAGCAGGCATGCATAAAATTGATCAAGTGACTGTATAAGATATTTATAATATCAACAATATTTCTGTTTCAGATAAATGCAGTTCTTTGAACTTTCTATTCATTAATAAAAGTTTCACAGTTTCCACAAAAATATGAAGCAGAACAACTGTTTTCAACATTGATAATAATCAGAAATGTTTCTTGAGCAGCAAATCAGCAGATTAGAATAATTTCTGAAGGATTTCTGGAGTAATGATGCCAAAAATTCAACATTGCATTACAGGAATAAATTACATTTTGAAATATATTACAATAGAAACCAGTTATTTTAAATTGTAATACTATTTCAGAATATAACTGTTTTTACTGCATTTTTTAACAAATAAATGTGGACTTGGTGAGTCTTCTTTCAAAAACATTTTTTGGTAGTGTACATAAACACATTTCATGCACTAATTTAGCAGCAAACTGTCTAAAGGCAACATTTGACTATATGAAATTTAATTGAAGATTATCTTGAAGATTTTCTTTTGAGTTTTCTCATGTTCCTTTTATGTAGTTTTATTGTAGGTCTCCTATTTTGAGAAAAGCAATCTCCAGAATAGTGTTCAATCAGTATTTTGTTGTTGTTGAAAAAAATGATGTTGAAACTTGTTTCGTGCCTCATTTTTAAATACAGTATGTGGTTTCAGCCTTAATGTTTGATGTTGGATTGTTCAAGTTTTTTGGTTTACCATTTTGGGTGTTTTTACAACGGGTAGTAGCCATTAATGTTTGCTTTTTTCTCTGTGAATAAAGTCTTTCCAGCACATTCTGTGCTTTGTGGTTCAGCTTAGATCCCAGGAAGTTTGTAACTATTAAAAAATCTTTACTACAGCTGTTTCAATCAAAATTCACACAATCGGTTAAGCAATCACATTTTTAACACGCTGCAGTGTGATATTAGTGTCACAGATTCCTATTCATCAGACACATAAAAAAAATCTTGATTATTGCATAATGACCTAGATGTGTATATATTCAAACTAAAAGCATTCGCAGGCAAGAGCTAACTGAAGTAAAAAGAGAACAACACTGTGTTTTGCTCAGAGAAGTAAAATGGAAATTTTTTCTGCTTGCATGTCACAGCAGGCTGAGGCTTCTCCTAAGGACCTGGTCTACTTTGGGCTGAAGGACTACAGCAGCTCCCTGCAGTGGGGAGTAGCGAGTCCAATCCTCCGATGTGACGACGCTTTTGAGCGGATGGTCAAAACCCTGCTGGAGAGGTCAGTCTCATTTTCATGTTCACTCAGAATGTACTTGTAAAATATGTAACAAAATGAGGATTTAAAGCAAATTACCTTCCCTTTTAACTGCTTTTACATTGTAAATGCATGAATATATCTTTAAGTTCATCTCAGACCACTGTTATTTTGCTATAAATTATATACTATTTTAGTTTTTATCTGTAGCTTGAATTAATTTTAATTTTAATATATTGTAATTTTTGTTTTTAGTAATTTTTGTATTTTTTTAATGTCTATTTTGTTTTTAGTTTTTATTTCAGGCTTAGTATTAGTTGTTTTCATACATCAAGTAAATATTTCTACTAACACTTTAGATTATGGAACACATATTTTTCCCTCAATAAACTCTTAAATTTTTTGCTTATTGGTAGTAAGTTAGGTAGTTGTTGTTGTAGTTATGTTTAGGTATTGGGTCGAGTTGAGGGATCTAGAATATGATCATGCATTAATATGTGCTTTATAACTACTAATAAACAGCCAATATGTTAGTCATATGCATGCTAATGAGCAACTAGTTAATAGTGAATAGTGTTCACTAATGTAAACCTTTAACATATTTCCATGGAAACTAGCTGGATTAAAATAAGTTTTTGTTGTTGTTGTTGTTAATATTTATTTTAATTCAAGTAACAAAAAACATGTTTTAGTTTTAGTTAATTCTAATAATCTCAGAGTCAGATCTATGTCTAAATTGGCAGCTTTTGTGCATTTCAAACCATATGCATGTGCTGTCTCTTTCCGTTTATATCCCTCAATGTGTTTTTGATTTCAGGCATCAGCATTTGCACAGCATGGTGATCCGCAGCTATCTGTTGATACAGCAGTACACAGAGGCCTTGATGGCCCTCACAGCAGCCCCGTCGCTGCGGGATCACGTGACCCCTCAGACCCTCGCCATGGTGGAGGATCTGCTGAGCGTGCCAGGCCGCAGCAGGCACGGGTGCGGACACATGCTGCTGGTGCGTGTGCCCTCGCTGCAGCTGGCGCGGCTGGCGCAGGAGCGGCTGGAGGAGGCCCGGGACAAGCTGGGCTTACAGTACCGCTTCGCTGTACTGCTGGGAAGCCCTGCTGCCGAGATCAGCCTGCCGGTTCACTTCTGTGCCCGTCTGCGGGTAAGAACCAGATCCCCTCATGAATATGGTCAACTTAAAATCACCAGAATAAGGCTGGAATAAACCATCTGTGCATTTCAGGCTTGGAGGGGCTGTAAGAATGAAGAATGGGTCCCACATACATATGAGGATCTGGAAGGACTTCCATGCATTGTCATCCTCACAGGAAAAGATCCTCTAGGAGAGACCTTCCCAAGGTACACCATGTGATGCTGTTCTTTATACATATACATAGTTCTATATATATAGTCATTGACAACCTTTTTTCTCAGGAAATGACATATGGTCAAAATAACAAATGTTTTCATTTGTTGTGATTGAAAATCAGGGTTATTCCACCAAATATTTATTTCTTAACTCTTCTAAAGTTTAAACATTGGTATTGTTTTGTCTAAAAATGAATATAAACATGGCATCTTTTTTTTTTTTGGACCAATTGACATTTTATGCAAAAAAATGTTCTAAAGGACATTTTCAATTAAAATTTCGAAGAAATGTAATTAGTAGTTTACAGAATAAAACAAAAATTATGTTTAACTGAAACACAACTATAAGTATAAATTGTAATTTATTAATAATTTATTAAATTCAAACGGTCTCTTAAGTTTTTCCAGCTATATATATATATCAGTGGCGAGCGGTGACTTTTTTAACCGAGTATGCTGAGTGCTAGATTTAAAAGTATGCACATTCCTACTTTATTTGTAAATGAAATTCATCTTCAATCCTTCTTCTATCGCTTCAGGTTTATCCATAGCTATTCGAATGCTAGAAAACAGCTGCTTTTCCACGTAAAAACCACCAAATAAAGTTTACACGTAGTTACGGTATGATACCTAATATTCAGATGCTGGAGAGATGGGGGATTCCCCCGCTCTATATGTCACTACATCGACTGAATGAATTTTTATTTATTTATTTATTTTTTTATTCATTTATTTTTTATTCCCAGTGAATAGGAGTTAAAACTACCACCCGGGTGACACTACTCCAATAATAGACCATGCAAAATGGCAAATCAATAAAATAAAATAAAATAATAATAATAAAATAATAATAATAATATCTTTAACATATTGCCAAGTAACGTTGCAAACAACAATAAATCAGAGAAGGACTTTAACTGTAAGCATCACAAGTATACAGAAAACAAAGGTAGTATTTCCTATTTTTCCTGATGTTTTTTTATGATTTAAAATTGTATATACATTTTTATAAACCTTTTTTTTTTTTATTTAATACTTGGGCATGTTGACAATAACGTCTTCAACATTGTCTATGACCAGATATGTTTTTAGTGGATTTTCAAAATTTGCTTTGCTTGAGAAAGCATGAAAATATAGAGTTATGATTTTTTTTTTTTTTTTATGATTTAGTCGAGTTAGTTTTGATCACAAACACAGTGTAATTTTCGGCAATCGAGACCTGGCAGCAACAGCGCATTTTTTCCGCTTGGGCAAGCGCTTTGCGGACAGCTTACCTATCGCATGAAATCAGCCGCTTGCCAGCAAACCACTGAGAACGCGCTACAATCCTCACGAGGCATAGCGACAGAGCGGAGGTGCCAAAGTAACTGACGTAGATTTACAGAATATTAGTTGTTTTCAAATAAATAATTTTACATACTTATTCCCAACACTTTATTAAGCTTTAAGTTACATCTCAAATGACAAGGGATCAACTTATAATCATGTTTATATTAATTAGCCCCTGAACTCATTCTCTCAGACGGCCTGGATGTGCGGCGCATTCGCAGCTTATATGGACGGAAAGCCACTGATATATAAATATATATACGTACATACACACACACACACACACACACATACATTATTTATATATGATTTTTTTTATTATTATTATTTTATATATACTGAATTTTTGATCAAGTAAATGCAGCCTTGGTGAGCAATTTCAACAGTGGACTATATACATATATATTTTTCTTGTAAAATTATTTTTATTTTTATTTAAATTATTTTATTTTTGTTTATTCATTAAATTGGTGGAAAATAAATTAAAACAAATATTTGTTAACTACAAATATTAATATTTTATAATTTTCTGTTAATGTGAAAGTATTATTTATTTTTAGATTTAATAATAATAATAATGTATTGCCTTTAATGACAAGCCTCTACTTGAAATCAAACCTTTAAACATGAAAGTTAAACATGAAATCTTCACGCTTACACTATATTTCAATATAAGACATATATTAAGTATCTGACATTATATGATGATCTTGATAAATAAAAATGCTGCACAGTGACTTCCAGTCTTTTGGTTTCCTCTTTATTTTGTTAAAAAAGAGCACCACCTAGTGGTTACTACAGTTGTTACAGCTACAGTTCTAAAATCTTCCCCATGTACATATATTGTTTTAACTGTCCAGTAGCATTATTTCAATACAGTTCATGTTTGTCTTTTTGAAAGACTATGCACCATCCAAAAAATCTAATAAAATCTGTTGGATAAACGAAAATCGACAGTATTTTTGCCTTCTGAAGGGACACATGAAGAGCATGTTTGCATGTGATTTTGTGCAGGTCGCTGAAGTACTGTGACTTGCGGCTGATTGACTCCAGCTACCTGACACGTACGGCACTGGAACAAGAAGTGGGTTTGGCCTGCTCGTACGTGACACGCAGGGTAATACCCGAGACAAAAACGGTAGCGGGCAGAGAAGAGAGACCGACAGATGACGAGAGGAGCTCGGGAGAAACAGCAGACCACGACGAGCTCCAGATAGAGCTGGAGAGACCACCCAGCAATGCCAGCGCTGCCACCAGGACCTCTGGTGAGGGACACTGGACACAAGCTGGGCCTGACTCTGGTCTGGAGTGGTCTCATGATCTAATATCATTCATCTTTGTTCTCTTCCAGGCTCCACCACAGAAAACGGCGTCAGTTCTTCAAGTGTACTGGACAAACCGTCCTCGCACAGCGACCCGTCCAGCAGCAGAAATATAATGGACTCTTGCTCCTCTCCCGTTCGCTTCAAACAGGAGTGTGACTCCCAGGCTCCCTCCTCTTCCGCCACGTCCTCGTTCTCCTCTGCCTCCTCGTCCTCCTCCTCTTCCTCCTCTCCGGGAGCTCAGCGGCCGAGTCAGTCCACGCAGGCCCCGCGTGAATGCAGCCGGGCGCAGGTCTTCCCCCGGACGGCGGTGCTGTCCCGTGCGGCGTACGCCCTGCTGGCCCCTGAGGCGCTGGGTCAGCCCAGCTCGGCGTCTCTGCTGCCTCACGCGGATGTGGTATGGAGCAGCCCGCTCAGACCGCCGGTTCCTCACGGTCTCGGAGGAGCAGAACAGTCCCTGTACTATCGCCGGTGGACCACAGCCAGGCAGCACCACGCAGATTACGAAGGTCCGGCTGTGCCCCATCCCAGAAGACTGCTGCTGAGTGGACCACCACAGGTGAGGAGTAGCTTCAGCATTATTTAAAAAGATTTCAGATGAATTCTGTGGTGTTTGCTAAAGCATCACTATTACTGGTACTATGTATATGGGTAGTTGACAAATAAAAATTGGACTGTGTCCTATGGTGTGACATAGCAAAAATGTAGAAAAAAAAAAACTTAACATACAAATAACATGAGAAAAATGTATCTTCATTCTTAGAGTTAAAAAAGGTTTAGCTTCAATGTTAGAGGTTTTTTTTTTGTTTTTTTGTTTTTTGTTTTTACATTTTTCCGTCACATCATAGGACACACTGATACGTCAACTACCCATATATTGACAATACAGTGATCAAAAATACATATTTTATATTTATTTTATGTATTAAAGTAAAATTACATATTTTATTAAATAGATAAAAACAATATGAAATACACATTTAAAATACACAAAATATTCAAAAATATTTAGAATCATATGCATTTTGTTTTTCAAAAATGGTTATATATACAGAATGTGCAGCTGAAATACAGAAATTATATAAAATTGTTTAAAAGATTAAATATATAAAAATAGTTCAAATGTATAATATGCATAGTTTAAATACACAATGTTCAAAAATACATATTTAAATATTAAAAAAATTAAATATACAGAATACAGTTAAAATACACGCATTTTAAAAAGTTACATATTTTACACAGATAAAATACACAAAATATGCTAAAATATTTAAAAAATTACATTTATAAACAAATGTGCAAAATACATAGTTTATGCAATGGACAAAAATATACAGAATACATGGTTAAAATACACAAAATATACAAAAATATTTAAAATTTTAAGTGTTTGAAACAATTGTTTAAAAACTTAAAATACAGACAATGTGCAAACATATTTGTAAAATTAAATATGAAAAATAGTTCAAATACATAACATGTATAGTTCAAAAACACAAAATATACAAATGCATTTGACATATAATATATTTTACATTCAGCATAATACAATAAAAATACAAATACAATACATACATACATATAAATATAATGTAACTAAAATCACCATCAGAAACACACACACATGCATACTGTTTCCTAATACTAAATACTACAATTATTTATATAAAATATATTGCTTATTGAATAATAATATTTAATAAACAAAAACAACAGCCATCATAAAAGTTGCTAACCAATTCGGTCAAAACTACAAAGGCAGTGCTCTGATATAACGTTACAGCATTGAAGTTACATAAACATGATGAGATTTTGCCAAAAATATTTGCTCTGGAACAAATAATAGATTGAGACCAAAGACTGCCCATTAGATTTTCCCAAAATGAATTACATCTCATGTTTAACCACTATAGAGACATCAGAGCCTGCGGTAAATTCCAGAAGATCTGGCCGAGGTGAGGCGCTCTCTCCGCGGGTTTATGAGCACTGAACACCCGCTGACGCCCTGGAGCTCCGAAAATGTTGAAGCAATTTTTCAAATAGATGTTATCTTTATTAACAAACCGCATTTTTGAAGTCCAAACAAGTACATTCTTGCCTAAATGCTCTTAAAACTACATTCTGTGGCACAAAACAGTATTATTTCTAAAATTATAATGGATTTGGGTGTCCACCTTGATACTCGCTGTGAGAAATACAGCAACTTCTGCAAGCGGAGTGATACAAACGGTGAAACGGCTGTTGGAGTTCTATTGGACTCTAATATCGCACTCTTATCAGCCAATCAGATTCGAGGACCAGAAAGAACTGTTGTATAAATATATATATACATATATAAATATACAATATAAAATGTTACATAAAATATTTATACAATTATATAAAAGCAGTTAAAATGTACAAAAACGAATATTCAAAACATATAAACAGATTTTAGCATTCAAAAGTATTTTAAACATTATATTAAGAATCATGCTAATTGGCATCTTTGCCCAGCATCCAGTGTCTCATTCTCCATTGTGGCTCTGTTTAAGGTTGGAAAAACAGGTGCGTATCTGCAGTTTCTACGAATCCTGTTCCGTATGCTGATTCGCCTGCTGGAGGTGGACGTGTATGATGAAGAAGAACTGGAGGAGGGTAAGAAAGCGTTCTCCACATTACTTCACCCGATGCTCCTTCCCTTGACCTTTTATTAATGACCTACTATTGAAATCTCTAGATGTGCAAGACATATCAAAGGCTCCCCCTGCCAGTGGGCCGCACTGGCCTGACGTGGAGGACATCCGCAAACTGCCCTTTGACCTCTACCCCCGTGATCCCAAGTTCAGATACGCGAGTCCAGTGTATGCAAACAGGATGCCAAAGACACTGAACGGTAGTAAACTGCTCTTTTAACATTGAGAACTATGGGTTCTGTCTTCTTTTAAAATCTTTTAAAAAACACTTAAAGACAACTTTTTGGACAAGCTTTTAATTAACAATATGGTTTGGCTGTTATTGAATTTTGTGGTATTTGTACAGCTGGTATTTAATTTGTTTTGATTTTATTTTTCTCAGACTCCTCCTTGTCTGTGAAAGGTGCTATATAAATAAATTTTACTTACTTACTTACTTTTATTATGTTGTGCCTCGCTTCAGAGCAACATGAAAATAGCAGGTATGCTTATGTGCTGTTGTGCATCCTCGCATGAAACACAGGGGTTAAAACAGAAAGACTGGAGGAAGAAGGGGAGCTGCCGAAGAGAAACACAGTGTCTGTCAGACTCAGCCTGTTTGCGGCCCATAATGCATTTCACCACTGTGAGCAGTGCCACCATTACAGCGAGTCTGCTCCTGCCGCTCAGGTGAGGACATATGTGATACATTAACACTTACTGACATATTTTAAAATTATATAATTTCAAAACACCTCAAACAAGTAATAGCATGTCTAGACAGATATATGGCTGCTGTAAGATGTTCTGTGTGATTCTAGCTGTCCGACTGCACCTTCCATGCCTTCACGTTCTGCTCATCCATGCTGGGAGAGGAAGTCCAGCTGCACTTTATCATTCCTAAAGCCAAAGAGCCTCATTTTGTGTTCAGCCAGCAGGGCAGTCATTTAGAGAGCATGCGGCTCCCGCTGATCTCAGACAAGGTGAGCGACACACTTATTAATAACAAGCAAATAACAAGCACTAAATGACTAAACTTTTTTTTGGAAATTTGTTAGTCGCTTCAACCATTAATGAAAAATCTGTCATAATTTACTCACCCTCATGTTGTGTATGCTGTTTTTCCTGTTAAAACAAATTAAAACAAATTTTGACCATGTCTGTGGTCCCAAAAAAAACACACACCCAAAAAACAGTGTAAAAAGTAGTAAGACTTCCAACAGTTAAATAAGATCAAGAAATGGTTTAAGGAAATTAATACAACTGATCAAAAGTGACAGTAAAGACATTTATAATTTTAAAAAAGATTTCTATTTCAAACAAATGCTGTTCTTTTGAATTTTTTTTTTATTTTTATACGGTATATCAAAGAATCCTGAAGAAAAAAAAAAAAAACGAATCATTGTTTCCACAAAAAATATGAAACAGGACAACAGTTTTCAACATTGATAATAATCAGAAATGTTTCTTGATCAGCAAATCAGCATATTAGAGTGACTTCTGAAGGATCATGTCACACTGAAGACTGGAGTTTACAGTAATTAGCTACAACAATTAAAAAAATAAATAAATAAAATAACAGTGGACACAAGATGGAACTCAAAGACTTTCATCTTGAAAAAGAAAGAAGAGAAAAAGAAAAAGAAAGTTACTACATGCCACTAAATAAAAGCTTTGAAAAAACTGGCCACAAACAAGGTTTTTTTTTTTTGTTTGGTTTTTTTTTTGCAAAAACTCTACTTTCAACAGCAATGCAAATTAATATATAGATGTATCTTGATGTCAGGAGCACCTGGATACCTGAGCAATGCAGAAAGTTCAGTTGGTTGCTGAGTCACCGCCTGTGTTTTTTACATCATGTTTTTCTGGTCTTATTGCACAAGTTGTCTTAAAGTGACCGTGTTGCTCTGTTTGCTGACTCAGGAGTCCGGCATGCTGAAAAGTCCCATCTTCACACCCACCACGGGCCGTCAGGAACACGGCCTGCTCAACATCTATCACGCCATGGAGGGGGCCGAGCACCTGCACATTTTGGTGGTCAAGCAATATGAAATGCCTCTTTACAGGAAATACTGGCCCAACCACATCCTTCTGGTGCTGCCTGCCATGTTCAACAACTCTGGAGTGGGTGAGTAATGATGAAGAAGACTGCGTATTCATTATTGTGACTGATAAAACTCAGCACTATTCTAATGGTGTTTATGAAAGTTCTTGAGCTGTTACAGTAGGTTTTAAGATTGTTGCAAAAATAATAATTGAATAATAATAATAATTAATTTTTATATATTTTTATATATAAAAAAAATAATATTTTTAATAAAAAAAAAATAATAATAATAATATTTATATATTATATATATAAATTTTTATAGTACTTTTAAAGAGTAAATGAAAAATTACTAAAATTGTAGTGATTAATTAAAATGATTATATGTAGTTTTTAGTGCTTTATTTAATTTATTTAAATAAAGTAGTATACTATTTTAATAATGCATATTTGTTTGTTATCAGCCACTGCATGACAGTAATTGTTGGCCTTTCTGTTTTTATTGCATCCATAATGTTTCCGCGATTGAGTAAAAAAAAAAACACATTTTTATCTCACAATTCTACCTTTTTTTTCTCGCAATTGCGAGTTTAAATCTTGCAATTTTGACTTTTTTTTCTCAGAATTGTGTGTGATATAAATTCACAATTGCCTGTAATAAAGTTAGAGGTGCGAGATATGAACTGCAATTGCAGGGAAAGAAAATAATAATAATGCGTGATATAAAAATTTGCAATTACAAGTTACAAAGTCAGAACTGCATGATATAAACTCACAAGTCTGACTTTTTTCTTGCAATTGTGAGTATATTTACAGTATATTGCATTATATTCTGCAGTATATCCTGCAATTTTGACTTCTTTTCTCAGAATTGTGAGATATAAACTTGGAATTATAAGAAAATGTCAGAACTGTGACTTTTTATCCTCAGAATCAGACTTTTTTAACTCACAATTGCGTGTTTATATCTAACAATTCTGAGAAAAGAAGTGAGTATATAAAAAAAGTCAGAATAGCAAGTTTGTCCCGCAATTCTGAGAAAAAAAAAAAGGGATTTGCAAGGGAAAAAAGTTGCAATTATCCTTTTTTTATTTTTCAAATCAGTGGCGGAAACAAGCTTCCGTAGTTCCTCCTTGTTGTGACTGATTGTATTGATGTGGCGTTTCAGGAGCGGCTCGATTCATGATCAAGGAACTGTCCTACCACAACCTGGAGCTGGAGAGGAACAGGCAAGAGGAGCAGGGCGTCAAACGACAGGACGTGTGGCCCTTCATCGTTATGATGGACGACTCCTGCGTCCTGTGGAACGCCCATCAGCCTGGACCCGAGGGCAACAGGTATGTAATGATGGATGGATGTGTTTACGGATTTGTTGGAACGTCTTCGTTGTCTAACATCTGTGGATTCTCTGTCTTTCTCTCAGTGAGGCAATGAACGTGTCACTGAAGAGTGTCCTGCAGCACATGGAGGCCACTCCTAAGATCTCTCTGTATGCCATGTGTGGCCTGCGGAAATGGAGCAGTGGTTTGTCTTCTCAAGCTCCCACAAGCCCTTTCTCTCGCTGTCACCTCCACGACCTCATCATGCTGAACGTCGACCTCACCCAGAACGTCCAGTATGACCTCAACCGGTCAGTGTTTGCATTTTGAGAGGGAAGATCATGTAGTTTTGTTATGAATAATGTACCAGTAGAGTCTAAAAGTATAAATGTGTGTGTAGGTTCACATGTGAAGAAGTGGACTTTAACCTGAGGGCAAACAGCAGCGGTCTTCTGCTCTGTCGGTTCAATCACTTCAGCATCATGAAGAAACACATCCCCATCGGAGGACATAAAGACTTCCTCATCAAGCCCAAACTCATGGTGAGCTTTATAATGTCCCTTCAGAGCTGAAAGGCCTGCTTCAAACACTAATATTAGCTCGTTAGCAGAGTTAATGGTAACTGCAGTTATATTATACATTCACTAGTGGGCGCCATGAAACCAGTCATTTTTGATGGTGGCATTTTACACATTTCATGCATTTTAAATGCAATTCTCTCAACTCTTGCTGACTTTATTTCATCCTAAAATTGACATTCACAATGTAACGCAATTTCTATAATTAAAACTATATATATTAATCAATATAATGTGTTATATTACACTACCATTCAAAAGTCTGGGGTCAGTAAGGTTTAAGAAATTAATAACTTTATTCAGCAAGGATGCTCTAAATTAAATCAGAAGTAACCGTACAGACTTTTGTTGTTACAAAAAAATATATATTTAAAATAAATGCTGCTCTTTTGAACTTCAAAGATAAAAGAATCCCAAAGAAAACATATTACAGTTTCCACAAAAATATTAAGCAGCACAACTGTTTTCAACATTGATAATGATAATAAATATTTCTTGAGCAGTAAAGTAAGGATGCTGAAAATTCAGCTTTGATCACAGCAATAGATTGCATTTTATTTTACAATTTTATTATATTGTAATAAAATTGAACAGTATTACTGTTTTTACTGTGTTTTGTTCAAATAAATGCAGCCTTAGTGAGCATAAGAGACTTTTTAAAAGACTTTTTAAAATCTTGCCAACCCCTCAAACGTTTGGACTGTCATTGCGTATATTATATTATGTTATTATTTTATTTTAGTATTTTATTTTATATTTATTTATTTATTTTTCACATTTCTGGGACTGTAAAAATATTTTTACAGTTTGTCAATAAGAGTCTAACGTCTCAAAAACACCCTCTCCCTGCATCTCTTTTGTGCTGCAGAGGATGGAGACCCCGGTGCGTGTGTGTGCGTCTCAGTATGTGTGCGCTCCGGACAGTGAACACACACTGCTGTCTGCACCGGCTCAGTTCCTGCTGGAGAAGTTTCTGCAGTCCTGTAGCCACCGTCTCTTTCCTCTGGCCCTCAGTAACAGCGCTAACCCCGTGCTGGCCATAGACAGCTACCTCAACCTCGGCCCACAGGTAAAAATAAATGACTCTATAGTTCACCCAAAATCAATGTTTTTGCTCATTCCAAACCTATGTGCTATTATGTGTTTTCATGGAACACAAAAGGAGAATTTTTGAATAATGTTCATGCAGCTCTTTTCATAAAACAACAATTAACTATCAATGAATAAGTATTAACAGTCAGAAAATGAAAACAGTTACTTGAAACACAGTATTGATTATTTATATTCTGCATATTAGTTCATTCGGTAAAAAGTAATTTAATTTGTTGCATTTTCTTTGTGTTACAGATTCAGATGTGCTACATGAGTTCTCGGCCGCACTCAGTGAATGTGGATCATCAAGGGGTGATGTTCAGTGGGCTGCTGCTCTACTTGTGTGACTCCTTTGTCGTTTCAAGCCTCCTGAAGAAATTCAACTTCCTCAAAGGTGAGGCCGGGTCCTTACAGCCGGAATATGGAGGGGAAAAAAAAGATATTAAAAAGAAAAATCCAAAATACACTTACACTATCAAAAAGTCCAAAAGGTTTGGGATCAGTTAGGTTTTTATTTTTTTGAAAGAGGTCTCTTCTGCTCACCAACGATGCATTTATTTGATAAAACATACAGTAAAAACTCTAATATCATGAAATATTATTACAATTTTAAATAACTGTTTTCTATTTGAATATATTTTATAATGTAATTTATTCCTGTGATGCAAAGCTGAATTTTTAGCATCATTACTCCAGTCTTCAGAGTCACATGATCCTTCAGAAATCATTCTAATATGCTGATTTGATGTCTCACTGTCACTTTTGATCAGTTTAATGAATCCTTGCTGAATAAAAGTAACATTTCTTTCAAAGAAAAATCTTTACAGATTACATTTCTATCATCTCAAACACAAAACCTTGCTTTCATTACTAAATTCGCAAATCCTAACTTCAAAATGGTCAGGACACAGTGTAATCTTAATGGTCCAAAATGCCACTCCACATAGATATCAAATATAAAAGTTCATCAGAGTCATCAGAAGAGTAATAGCACACCTCTCTAAGCACATTGTGGTCCTATAAGAAGATTTAAATCATCATCATTTCTATCACTCGTCTCGCAGGCGCCACACTGTGCGTGATCTGTCAGGACCGGAGCTCTTTGCGTCAGACTATTGTGCGTTTGGAGCTGGAGGATGAGTGGCAGTTTCGTCTGCGGGATGAGTTTCAGACGGCCAACTGCAGCGAGGACCGTCCCCTCTACTTCCTCACCGGCCGCCATATCTAATCTCCTCATCTCCATTTCCCTGCTACACATAGAGAAGACGTTTTCCAGCATCATTTCCAACTCTCCAACACTGCTTCTGAAGAGAATAAGACTTGAGATTCTCATCCGTTCAGCACTACCTCAGACGATGTTTGAGGATAGATACTTTGAAGAAATGACAGATACTGTGCTGGATACAGATTTTGTGTTTCCCTTTTTTTATATTTTGGAAAAACTTTGTTTGTTGGTGATTTTGCGTGTCCTAGCACGCAAGGACACTGCGAAGGATATGTCCTTCTACATATGATCTCAGGGTTTTTTGTCAGGAGACAAAAGGACTTACTACTGCTATTCTTTCTTCTTGTCTCTTTATGTACTGCTCATCATTAACACTGTCCACCAAAGACTTATAAACTCCTCAATCTGGACGCTCACACAACAGCTCATGATGCTTTTAGGTGTGTAGTCTTGGGAGCATTTCATTGGGCAATGTCATCAATGTGAAAAGACAAAGAATCTTCTATAATCTTTCATCTTACCAAAGATATTACCTGACGTAATCCAAAATACATTCCTTGCTACTCAGAGTTGTCAGTCACCCAAGTTTGGGCGTTGCAATGGACCCACAAGGTTACAAAGTTCAGTTACTGTTGTCAACATCCACTAAAGAAAGCCATTTATGATCTTCTAGATTCCGGCCTGAATCAGCCGATGTGTGCAGATGTTCTTTATGATTGTAAATGCTAGTTGGTACATATCTCAAGTGTTAACCACAGAGTTAAAAGGTCATGTTGTTTCAAGTCAGCATCGATTAATCATCAGTGAAACATTCCCTTTATTGAAGTAGATGCATGGGGATGTTTTGGAGTCACACACTGTAAATGCCTTAAGTAACTCTTATGATGATGACACAATCCCAAACTCCAGAAGAGACGATTAATATCAGTGAAACATGAAAGACAATGACCATTTCATAAAGATATGAGCTAGTTAGCTCATATGGTACGTTTGAGAAGATGAATGTTCTGGATTGGTTTATCTTTTTGGTGTTTAGGACTTTTTGGATGTTAAAAGAAGAAGCTTTGTTTACATTTTAAGAAATGCCGATATTAATATATAAATGGCTAGTTTTACTGAAGAGTCACTTTGAGCCGCATGTGTCATGGATCAAACGCTTCCTTTTATTTTTCCATGGCACAAAGAATCTACCTAGGACCCATTAGTTTCTGTTTCGGTGATTTATTTAAAATGAGACAAATGGATCCCTTTTTTGAGGGATTGTTTTATTTATTGAAAAAGCTTCTTGGACTGATAATCATTGAAATATCAGGAATGCTTTGCTAGGTCAGGTCCTTGAATTTGTCACCAAAAGCTTTGCACACTTGAAACTATGTACAGATGATGTATTAGAAATGAACTAATGTAAAGCCTAACAAATATATGGTTTACATTATTATGAACCAACTGGAGTGTTTAGAAGAAAATGCATCAGTTCCCGTAATGATACTGATTGTAATGATGAAGAAAACCAAATACCCACTGGACAACCTTTCGAATGTGTCTCATTTGTAGATCATTTGATGTGCACATAAATTATGCAATTTGCTTCTCACAATCTTTGCATCTTTCCTGTCAGCTGTGAATATTCTGAACATATGTGGCATCGATCCATTTGAAATCATCTACCTCATGATCTACTGGCGGGCTTTGGTTTAGTAAATATTTGATTTCAGAAAAATGTTCTTATTGCTGTTGAGATAAATGAATGTAATAAAGTGTTGTCAACAAACTTATAGTGTTTGTGTGAAACTTTCTGACGTCAAAAAATGTAGAAAGCTCAGCTAAACACATGACCTTACAGTATATTAATCTTGTTAATTGTCATTGTGCAGCTTGAAGCTAATTGTAGGTATAATTTCTCTGTTACCCATATACAATTATATTTCATGATGTATTTTATCAAAAGAAATCACATAAGTTCATAAGAAAATGTTTCGTTTTCTAAAATGATTTTATATCATTTATATCGGGATCAGAGGGCTGCAAGTCATGTATAGCCACAACTTACACATCAGTGTTCAGATCATCTTTTCTCCTGACAAAATCAATGCAATGGCAATATTTCCATCTGCTGAATGTAAGCTTTTCCATATCCCAAGCTTGTGGAGGTGACTGGTGACTTCATGTGCGACTGAAAATTATGAAAATAAATCTTGGAATTATTGAATTGTTGGACTTCAAATCAGTATTGAGACATAAGTATTTAATGGATGGTCACTGTAATATTATTACTGAAATCTTATTAGTAATTAGTTGCACTACTAGTTATAGTATAAAAGTAATATTATTACTGTAACTAGTTAACACTGTATGTTATGATACTTTACTGTGTTTTATCTGATAAAAGCTGTTCTGACACATTTATAATGCTCTGTTTCTGTAACACAGTCTCACGTTTGCTGTGCTTATTTGCTGAGTCAAATCATCAATCATCAACCGATAATGAACCTTGTATACAGTCACCTCTGTCCTCAATATTGTAGGACTCTGTATAAAATCACATCACAGTTCAACCCAAGAGAATGAGTGAACTTTAACCCTGTTAAAGCAGTGTGACACATTATCAGTCCACTCAGGTTGTCAAGATATCCTCATGATGACTGCCAAAGGTGAAAGCCTGTGGTTGGTTTTATGTGTTTTTCGAGCGAGGCGCTTGGGTGAAGTGTAAACTACAGAGTCCAAAATAAATCTGGCAGGCAGTGTTTTGATGCTTTGGTACTTCCTATTATAGTCAGAAGAGCCCAGATGCCCTACTTACATGCCCAAACACACACAAATTCACACAGTTTCCTCACTTAGGTACATCTGAGATGCAGACATATGCTCTGTTAGAAACAGACATACTGGCTAATAACAAAAGGCTGAATATATGCAGTAAATGTATCCTGCAGAAGCAAAAAGAATTGAAGATAACTGTTCATTACAAAAAAGCACAATGACAGTACCAGGCTAAAGAAATGGCATCGGATGGTAATACCGTCGTACTTTGCTTTATTCATGTACCATATTTTATGTGTCCAGAAAACCTTGTATTTCCAAAGTATACAGTATTTCAACCTATTTTCTTTCGGTGAAACATTATGTTGTACATAAACATATATTTTGATAATGTTAATGTCACACTCATCTTCTCGTTAACTATACTTCTCCATCTGGCTAGAGGTTTATAATGAGATTGTAATTAGTCTATAGCAGACTGCTAGATATGCTATACATTTATAAACTTAGCAGTCTGCCTTCTGGTCTGGATGAGACTTAAAACAGAAAAGGACTTGGAATGTGGGTCAAAGTTCCTCCAAACAATGTCTGTATCGAGCTCATCTGAAGTTTATCGGCATGGACGTAGATATGCGAGTCATGCTCGCAGCTGTTCAGACGGCATATTTGTGATTTTGAAGGCAAGTCACTATACAGGCAAAAATATTATACTGTTTTTACATTTACATTTATTCATTTTGCAGACGCTTTTATCCAAAGCGACTTACAATTGGGGAATTTTGGACTGCTTGGCTTTAACATTTCAGACTAGAAAACATCCAAAATGCACTTTACCTATTTTATCCAAAAATAGTAGATTTATTCCAATGTTCTGTATTTTCTGAAGCTTTTAGAGGGCTTTGTTCATCATTTGTCTGATTTTATACAACATTTTATTCCAAAATGTATTGTTTTTGTGGCTGTTAACAGTATTTTCTGATTTATAGAATGATAAAAAAAAGAGTTCTAAAATCCCACCTGTAATAATCTTAATATTTCCACAAAATAAAACAAGAATTTTAAACCTGGCTTTATCTAATGTTCAGATTTGATGTTCTGGAAATGTATGCAAATTATTGTATATTTATTTAGCTAATGCCTCTTCGCATATTTAAACAGCATTTCTTTTTATTATTATTATTATTATTATTATTATTAATTTATTTATTTATTTTACTCTTGACCTGGGGTGTCTTGCTTTAAATGGTATTTTCTATAGCATGACAGGATTAAGTAAATAATTTAGTAAATAATTAGTAATAATAAGTAAATAATTTCATTTTCTTAGATTTTATACAAATTGTTGACTACATCAAGTCAAGCTCAAATATTTAGCTCTGTTACTGAAAAATGAACAATCAAATTTTTTTCTATAATTCATGTTCAGAAATAACCCCAAACTAATTATTCTGAGTCACAGATTAATTTAGAAAAATATCGACCCTGTTACTCTTTTTTAACCTTAAGTCTAGGATTTTATTAAAATGTTTATTTAGTTTTAAAGGTGATTCAATGTTTGTAGCTGGAAAATAACAAATCAAATAAATCAGGATTTTAGGTTGTATGTACACATGTCCCAAATTGGAGTAAAAGAGTTAAAATTATGCAACTTTATTTAATAAATAAATAAATAAAATGTATTTCTTCCTTTTTAATTTTTTTCCTATCTGTTAAAAAATAATAAAAATGGATCTGCAAGGTCTATTTTATACTGTATTCATGGAAAATGCATTTTATTATTTGACATTTGACTGTGAGATTCAGAATACAACAGGGGCATAATTAAATCATTGCCACATCACTAATATATTTCCAAAAAAAAAAACTTTACGGCTGAATTCCATAATTTATTTAAGACCACAAATGCACTTATAATCCATACAAGTACATGTGAATATATTTATTCTACATAGACATAGATCTTGTATTAAAATCTTATTGCTGCACATGTTAAATACACAATCCTTTTATAAATCTATAAAAGGAAAGACGTCTTCATGGAAAAATATGTCTGTTGTGCTACAGGTTATGTGATGCATGTCAGTACAGTTACTCAAGACACTCAGAACAGTGACACATGCTACTCAGAAACAGGATGGACGGGAAGCAGAGAGGAAAGCGTTTTTAAAGTCCACAGGAGCAGATACGGCCCTGAAGCACTGACAGAAGCGCAATATGAAGCAGCACCATCATAAGAACAGACAACACATGGCTGGGTGATTTCATAGGTTTCAATAACTAACATCTAGTTCTGGACATCATGTCATTCCTCCATGAAAATCCCTACGTACAATTATACTCGGGAATAGATAGTTACATCATTTAAAAAGAGCAATGGCATACATACATCCTTCATTTTGGGTAGAACTATTCCTATCATTCTCACATAACTACTGACTGCTCCTGTTTTTGTTTTTTCTCATTTTTTATATTATTTAAGGAGCTGTTGGTAGGATTTCAATGGCGCCATCATATAAAAGCAATTTGAGCCTGAAGTAAATTCAAAGCAAGCATATTTTAGTTCAGACAAACAGTAGCTCAAGTCATTTTCACATTCACAGAATCCTTGAAGCCACGTCTGTCCGGTTCAAGAAAACGCACTTTACTTACAGGGCTACACAGGTTAAGTGCCTTCAACTAAAATTAGTGCAATTGTCACATTCCTAGTCAAAAAATATGATTCATTTACAAGGTTGAACTAGTCAAGGTCAATATAACAGTAAAGAATGAGAAAAAAGTGCATGCGGTACATTCTTATGAAAAATAAAAACTGTGATATGATACAATCTTTTCTTGCCCTAACAATACAAATGGGAAACACAAAGAAAGTGGGGTTAGTCCATGTGGGCTACAAAGCTACAGGCATTTAAGATACTTAAACATCAATTTAGTGAAGAATTGGAAAGATACTGTCTGTAAATACATGACGAGTCTCTACTGGCTTTACACACTTCAGTGATACTTCAATTGATACTGTAGACAATAATAGTGAAATCTTCCTTTCTTAACAACATTATAAGGGACAGGCCTGGATGCAGCACATCAGTTGCTGAAGATAACTGGTCACGGACATGTTATAGGTTGAAATGGAAACCAATGCATGAGAAGGAGAAAGTGTTGCTGGACTGTGACCTCTTTGCTTGGACGTGGTTTTACGGCATCTTGCATCATTATTAGAAGTTTAGGTAAAATCACTGTAACAAAATTTCAGACGTCCTTTAACATTCTTGGCTACATCCATTTCTACAGTAATGCAATTTGACAAAATCTCATCAAACATCTCCAGGTCCTTTGCATAAAGAAACTGACCCTTTTGCATTATTTCCATGACAATTAATCCTTGTCCTGTGTTGAAAATGCTTTACCTAATTTAGTGTTTTCAGTCAAAAAATGAACAGCCTTTTGAAATCTGTCATTATACAGTATTATCAGGAAATATTGGATTTAATCGTTTTGTCAGCTTCTTTTCTTTCAATTAGCACAGGTTTTGTATTTCTTTACAAAACCGGCTGATTGTAGGTCTCATTGTTCAGAGTTCATGCACCTCAGGTTTTGAGTGAAAAAACAAAAAACAAAAAAAATAAATAAAAAAAAGGAGGTGCATAAGCTCAGATCAATGATGCCTATAATCAATCAGTTCCAAGCGTAAATGCAAAAACTGTACTGACTGAAAGAAAACAAGATGATAAAAAGATTGAATCCAATATTTGGCAACAACATAGCATAACGAGATATTTATAAACAATTTTTGTAGGCCGGTCATTTTTGACCAGGAACACCACAAGCAAGGGGGGAACCCCCAAAAAGCATAAAAATTATCTAAATATTTAAGGAAGTTATTATATCCTGTGTGAGCAAAGTCAGCAAGTTTTAGTCCAACGTGATAACATTATCTAACTTTTAAAATTAATAACTTTTCAGGAAAATGAATCCGGGTCAAAATGACTGGAACACAACATTTAAGCAAACTCTCATCTATTTTCAGTAGTCTTGTGAGGAGGTTCACAGTCTTAAAACCAAAAATGGCCTAAAATATTTATCTACCCACTGAAACACATGAAAGTAATGCTGATTTTTCACTTTTTATTATTATTTTATTTAATTTGTAATGTGCATTTGCAAAGTACTATTAGAAGTATAAAACATTGTACTATTTGAAATTAATTAATGGTGATTTAATAATACATTATATGCAAAAAGGATTAGGGGAAATGTACTTAATTGTCATGAGAATAATGTTACAATTAAAAATGAATTGGTGTTTCTAAATTAAGCTTTATTTTCTTTATGCAAACATGTATTCTTTTTTTTTTTTAGTGGTGAACCTGGACATTGTCCCAATAGGTTTCAAGGCTTGTTGTTTTTCTGGACAATCTCATCTTCATGTGGATTCATGTTGAGTAACATGATTCAGTGGTCCAGGTGGATGTTTACTTAAATCACATTTAGAAATACTTAAGCGAGTCATACGCAGACATGCAATTAAGAAACAAATAAGTACATCAAAGGATGGACAGATGAGCGGATGGAACGTGCGAGAATTTCTCTTCCATGAATTCAAATAAAAGAGATGTGCTTAAAACTACTAAAATAAATAAATAAATAAATAAATGAACAGACTAAAAAAAAAAACAATCCTGGCCCTCAAGTGAACCTGTGCACTTAATTTTGGAAATGTATATGGATTTTTTTGCTCATGGCTGTAGAGGGAATGGAAAGAGAAGGTCAGTAGAGATCATCCAGACTGCTGCCGTTCTCAAACACGGCATTGGTGAACTGGCGAAAGACTCGGTCCATGTAGGTGCTCTGCCGTGGCCACAGACCCTCCAGGAAGCCAATGTGGCCGCCGTGACAGGTGATGAGCAGAGCCACATTAGGGTTCTGCTTCACCGCCTCCACTGGAAAGGCTGGAGAGGAAAGATATGGATGGGATAAAATCATGACCTTTTCAACTGGCTGGACCAAATTGTAGTTTCTTTCACTTCAGCCCTAAACCTAAATGTCACATTTTCTTAAAAATAAGGAAATAATGGGCTGTAATCTCTCACGCAACCCTAATAAATCTGGCCGACTCACCATGATTGGGGGAAAAGACATCGTCCGCTGCGTTGAGGCACAGCATTGGCACCTGCACAGACTTGATCTTGTGAATGGGGCTCGCGTCTCGATAGTAGTCGTCATTGGATGGGTAACCGAACATGATGGACGTGAAACGTTCATCAAACTCTCGAATTGTTTTAGCCTGTGGAATGCAAGCAATAATACGAAATATTACATTAACAGTATGTGACAAATATGACACAATATTGTATAAGTCAGAATGACTGACTCACTTTCATCACATGGTCTATGTTGTATTTTTTTTCAAGAATGGGTCTGTGACTGCAAAAAGAAAAGAGGAAAATGTCAGGTTTTGGCAGTTTGGAATAATCTTTATGTACACAAGAAGTATTTATAACAGTGACATGCTTTATAATTAAAGGAATAGTTCACCCAAAAATGAAAATTTGCTGAAAATGTACTCTCCCCCAGACCATCCAAGATGTAGAGAAGTTTGTTTCTTTATGGGAACAGATTTGGAGAAATGTATCATTACATCACTTGCTCGCAAAATGTTACAAGAATCACACTGCAAGTTTAATTCTGCAAGTTGTTATCCCTGACAAAAGTTTTTTAGCACTTTTAATTTAATTTTGTGTAAAAATGTGTCAACTTTTAGCTGCCCAATTAAATGAAAGATATGTCAGATTTGTTGTTGATATTAATTCTGGCTGATCCGTAACACTGCAACTGGCAGGTCAAGTTGATCGCATAGCATTGTGGGACAGCGTACCTAGTATAGTGTGCTTTGTTGCAAACATAGAAGGTTATTTGGTTATTATATGCAAGCAGAAATGTGCATAATGTGCACAGCATACTGCATACTACAGATACAGTAAGAGTTCTATTTCAGGCAGCCGTTCAGTAGTATCATGGTATATATCAAACACAACTGTAGCATGGTACTGCCATAGAATTTTTTGTATGTTGCCGATAAGCTGATTAAGAGTTAATTAAAGTAGAATAAGCCCCATATGTGCAAAGTTTAATTTCCACGTCCTGTTCTGAAACTTGGTGTACTTCAGCAAAACACGTAACAAATTCTGTTTAATCTCATTTGGCACATTCGGTAACACTCAAAAAGAGATCAAACCCAAAAAGGGGAGCAGTTGAGGACAATGTCCTCTGCGGGACTACAAACACACACACACGCACACACACACTCGACAGTGGTGAATTAAGCTGGGTTTATCCCCCTCTGACCCCACTGACCGGTCCACGGATGCCTGCAGGCAGCTGGTGAGGTAGGAGTTGAAGAGGAAGCGGTCCAGGGGCTTTTCCAGTGAAGCCGTGCACTCAAACACATCCCAGCCCGCCGAGAAAACCACCACTCCCTTCAGATGCACCTCCGAGCCCTTCCGACCCAGGTAGTTCGCCAGCATCATCCTGCAGGGTGACAAGATATGAGATTTACTACAGCAGCTACAACATACATAGCGTCTAACATATCCAAGAACACACTGCTGCATATATGTATGGCTGCTAGTTTTTTGTACGTAAGCTGTGTGAAGCTGACCCTTTTCTTTCTGTAAGACGGAGCGGATTAGAGCTCTGTGCTGCCGACTCAGCTTTTACTTAGAACCAGGTATAAATTTAGGGTGAAATGACGCTGTGAGGATCTGGGAAATGAAATGTCATCTGCATCACATGACGGGGAAATAAATGCATGAACAAAGCATAAACTGGGGACACTTTATAATACATGTCAGGAATGAACATTATTATATAATGCTTTTTATGCAAACAGCAATGTTTCAGTTGTATATGGGTTTGTTTCCTTTTTGCACATTTGTAATAGATGATGTATTAATGAAGTATAGTATGTGTGCTAGGTGAAACTGCAGCACTCATTCATGTAGATACATGGAGGCTTCATATATCAATAACAGTCTTTTTATGGTTTAATAATCACAAACACTAATCACGGTTTGATTATTTTATTACTGGATTTCATGATTTGTCCGTGTTTCTCGCTTCACAGAAATTATATTTCAATCACAGTTTCCAGAAAAATATTAAGCAGCACAACTGTTTTCAGCATTGACAATAATAATAAATGTTTCTTGATCAACAAATCACCATATTAGAATGATTTCTGAAGGATTATGTGACACTGAAGACTAGGGTTGGGAATCGAAAATCAATTCCAATTCCAGAATCAGACACTTAAGGTCAGGAAGCAGACACTTTTTGTAAAATTACAATTTCAATTCCGCTCAATTCCTGTGTGCGCATCTTTTTTTTTTTTTTTTAGCAGGCGAAAAGGGGCTGTTAAAAATGTATTTGCCTTTGAATAATTCATTCAACAGATTCATTCAAAAACACTAATTCATCCAGTAAAGAAACAAGTAAATCTTGAGTGAGTCATTGAATCATTCCATTCATAAATTCCATGAGATTTTGTTTAATTGTCTAATATTTTTTCTTTAGAATTGTGAGACAACTAAAACCTCCATTTAGAAATTTCTCAATTTATCCAGAATCGTTCAGCTCTATTTTGCACACAAACAGCTCTTTATCGAGTCCAATTTTTTTGTAGCCTGCTGATTTTTGTTCATGGTATTCAGCAGCAATTAAATGTTTTACAAAAAGAGACAGAATAAATATGTTTGATATCTAAATGTTTGACTTCATTTTTTTAACCACATTGGAATCGAAACAGGGAATCGATAAGAATCAGAATCAATAAGCAGAATCGGAATCGGAATTGGAATTGATAAAATTCAAACAATACCCAACCCTACTGAAGACTGGAGTAATGATGCTGAAAATTCAGCTTTGATCACAGGAATAAATTACATTTTAAAATATATTCAACTGGAAAACACATTTTAAATTGTAAAAATAATTCACAATATTACTGTTTTACTGTATTTTTCAAGAAATAAATGCAGCCTTGGTGAGCAGAAGACACCTTATTTCACACAGGCAACTGCATGCTGACTCTCTTAATTAAAGGCACTGTACAGTTCTGATCAGTGGAAAAAACACTGCTAGAGTGTCCCGGTATGTGATGTGTGATCATAACAGCTGAATTCCCATTTAAGGGCAGGATAAACCCCTGTGTGTGTGTGTGTGTGTTAAACTCACCCGCCCATTGAAACTCCAGCCGCCATGAGCGGAGCTTTGTCGATGGTCCGCTGGACATGTTCAATGACCTCCTCCAGATCCTCTGTGTTCGCTGCACAGTACGTCCTAGGCGTCTAGAGCACAGTGAGCAGAGGATGTAAGAGAACCACAGACACACAAACACACACCAGAGATCTGTATTCATACTCAGAGAATCTTACAACCTCATGTGAATTTGACCTTAAAACACTGACCATAAGGATCAAGCATGTTCATGAGATTTACTGATTGTTTAAAGCTGTGTGTTGAGAGTCTCTTATTTCAACTGAATAAAAACATTTCTTGTGCTTTAAGTACTAAAAACATTACTAAATATTATGTATTTTTCTTACAATTACATATATTTCTATGGGACAATATTATGCAACTGCAAAGGTTCTTATAAACACATTCTCAACACATTTCAACTTCTTCAAACATTTTATTACTAGCTCTCTGACATGAGTATTACTGCAGGGATTTTAAGCCTCTTCTGTTGGACGAAAAACATTATCATCTGAATTCCAACAAAGTTCATGAGTCAGAGGAAAGGATTTATTGACAGGCTCTTATATACAAAGCTTGTTTTCACAACAAATATGACATAACTTCAATTTGAATGACTCAAGCTCCATATGTATGTTTGGTAATATATTCAAGCTGACAGACATGTGTTGCTTGTGCCGAAGCTTAATGTGACAACATTTTGGTTTAAGTTACTGAACAAAACAGAGATAAAAGGTTCTCCTTACCAGTAACTTTTCACCCGATACTCCTCTGTTATTGAACACCACACATCTGAAAAACACAAGAAAGGATTCACAAAAATGTTCAATTTGAAAAGTTTCTGTAGTTGAATTCTTGATTCTGATTGGCTGACATGTTCTGAAGGCATTCATTTATTTATATAAAGTACTTCCAGTTTTGTTGACTACATTATAGTTTTATATCACTACACCACACTCTTTCTGACAAGTTTGAAAAAATAGAAAAGGTCTATATTTCTAAACAAGATATTTCATTAGTAGTTTAAAGAAGTACGTCCCTCATTTGTAAGTCGCTTTGGATAAAAGCGACTAATAAAGTGATCTGCTAAATTACTAAATGTAAAAATGTAAGTAGTTTTTACATTTACACAAGCGTTTTAGGGATCACAACCTGAGATAAGCACATTAAATAGACAGATTAATGTACTTGTATTAATGCCCATCAATAATTCAGCAGTTCAGAGTCAATTACAAAACTGTATATTTTGAACTTTTAATATTTGAAAAATTCCCCATTACTTTTCTAGCCCTGGAAATCATCATTTTAAAATGTTCTGATAGCGTGGAAAACTGCTAATAACAACAAAATTCAATTTAAATAATTCTGCCCTGTAATGAACCCTAAAACTAGTGTCACCTCTTCAGAAATCACTTATTGTGAGCGTTTCTCTTTAACTGTTATCATTTTCTAGTCCGATTGCTCTTGAGAGAAGAGCTGTGTGATGTTTGAAAGCAGGTTTGTTTGTTTGTAGTTCTGTTGACCTCGAGTCCACCACAACATTTCCATCGGGTCAGTTTGTTTGGAGGTCTGGTCATGCCGCCGGGTCAGCTTCCGTCCGATCGTGTCCTGAGTCTCAATACTTCCACCAATGGTGGTTTTTACACATTGTTACAAGGCTACTAGGTGAAAATCTGATCAGAAATGTAGAAACACACCTCACCTAAACAAGCTGCCTGATTATATCATAAATCTGCAGCAAAAGAGGTGGGTTGATGAGTTATGGCACAGAATTAGAGGCTTGTTCAAGTACAAATAATAGTAATAGTGATGCTTGCCTTAAAATCCTCTGTATTCACACACAGTGTGTCAATTTGGTCATGTCCTTGACCAAATTATATTAATTGTTTATGTGTATAACTGTTGTGAACTCAATCATTTCCTATCACACGAGAGCTTTGAAGAGGGCAATAATCCCCCAGTTTCACTGCCTGTTTATCACACACAGCACATGTACAGTATGTAGTTGATAAGAGCAAAACCAGAGTTATCTGATATAACATGAAACATGTAACCCTGTACAGTCAAACCACATTCCTCTGGGGCCAGTATACTGCAGGCCTTATCTGAGTACTTCTAGGAGCTTTTCTGCTCTCATCCTTCAAACAGGTTTTATATCACTCTTCATTTAAGCTACTTTCTTTCTCTACATTTCATTCTCTATTACTTGGGTACTACTCCACACACAAACTAGCACTGCATGACCATTGCTGTTATCATTAACTAAAGCTAAAACTATTAAAAAGTTAATAAAAAGTTAAAAAGAGAAATTTTATAGTAATATATTACTATATCACTGAATATTATAGTTTTTGATAATATTTTAAATGAAATTTTAGTTTTGTGTTTCTGTTTTAACTTTAATTATAGTTAAAATTCTAGTAATTCTGATGTGTGTTTTTGTAATTTTAATAGTTTTTTTAATAGTTTTTTAATGTCTATACAGTATTTATAATTTTTTTTAATTATTAGTTTTAAGTTTAGTTTTTGTTATTTTAGTACTTCTAATTTAACTAAAAAATAACATAAAGGTTGCTTTGGCAATTAGATGAAATAAAATATATTTTAGTTTTTAAAATATATATTTCATTTTATTTCTTTTCTTTTTTTTTTTTTGAGTAACTAAAATGTTTTTGTTTGGTTTTTTATGGTTTTAGTTGGACCTTGTACACAAGGATTGTCATAAACGGCAAAAACTGTCAACCCTCTTACCTTTCTAAAGGCATCCCAGGACATATTATTACGCAGATGTGTGGAATACTTGATTTTGATTGGTCGATCATGGCATTCAGAGGTCAAATATTTTTGTGCAATGACTGCTAAACTGTATAACAGACCACTGTCTCTGTGTTACACTAGTTTCACATCTCTCATATCACTCCACTGTCTCTTTCTTCTCAAATAATTAAAAAAATAATGTTAATTTATTTATTGATTGGTAATTTCAACATCTAAACAGCAGAAATCCCAACATCCATCAGTCAGTACACAAATGACTCCTTGAAACTTCAAGAGGTTAAAATAAAAAGCTTACATGCTAAGCTGCAAAACAAAGTTTACATCTATAGCACACGTCACTGCTTATGTGTTAGTGTACCTTTAGCGGCTGGTGGGCCGATTTCTGCTGCGGCATGGAAAGTTGCTCTTAGCTAAGCTGCAAAGCTGGTGAAAGCTGCAATTCATTAAGCAGAGAACAGGCCAAAGAAAGATGCTGAGTGAGCTGCTGTAGCACCCACGGCCTCACGCCTCTCGAGGTTTACAAGAATGAGCTCCTGACAGATGCCCAAAAGGAGAAAATGTCCGTCTCTGCATCACTGAAGGCTTTAATACAGAGCTCAGCTGTTTGTTGACTCTCTCTCTCTCTCTCTCTCTCTCTCTCTCTCTCTCGCTCTCTCTGTCTACATGGAGTGGCAGCTTCAGAAGTGGAGTCTGACAAAGATGTTACAGGAGTATTGTAAGCACGCATTGATCTACACCACAGCTACACACGTTCTGGCGCAGGTGTGGTATATAAAGCTTACAAAAGCATCCATTCAAGCCTTCCTGAAACTTGCGGTACAAAATATGCACAACTAATGGAAATTATGTTGCTTTTGAAGTACACTACAGGTGCAGTTACAATTCAAGTTGAAGGTGAAGGAGAACACAGTTGTGCATTAAAAAACTGAGAAATTGTGATGGGCTGAAGCCGTTGTAGTCAGATATAAGAATACCTGTAACCGCACATCAATTTATCTATATTAATGTGCTTTAAAGAATTGAAAATTCACAAAAATGATGTGCAATTCATAAAAAGAATTCAAGAGCACCATACAAATATCACAAGTATCATAAAAGTAGTCTGTTCAACTTGCTTCTAAAGTCAGTGAGTCATTGTGCCAGTAAGTTGCATTTGACAGCTAAATTAAGGTTTTTTTTGTTTTGTTTTTTTTTACTGAATGATTCAGTTTTTGACAATTAAAACGTGATTTTAAAAAAATCCTCAAAATTTAAAATTTAGAAATAGGTCGGATTTAAAATTAAGCACATAACTTGTTCCACACTGTTTGTCATGAATGATACCTTGCAGTCTGACTTGTTGAGGAAAGATGTGCTCAGGGTTGCCAAGTTGGCAGGTTTTTTTCCCCCCCAAAGTGACAGTTCACCCAAAACTGAAACTTCTGCCATGATATGCTCACCCTCAAGTTGATCCAAAACTGTTAGACTTTCTTTCTTCTATTGAGCACAAAAGAAAAATGCTGGTAGCCACTGACTTCCATTGTATGGGGAAAAATACCATGGTAGTCAATGGCTACCAGCAACTGTTTGGTTGCCAACATTCTTCAAATCATCTACTTTTGTGTTCAATAGAAGAAAGAAACAAAGAAGGTATAATATGCGCACATACAAAAACTTTAGGCAGGTGCTCGATCACATGAAACACTTCACTGTCAATAAACAAAAATTGTTTTGAAGCCTGCCTGATGAAGACCTTAGGGTTGAAACATTTTTAATAAACTTATTTTTGAGAGCAGAAGTGGCAGTGTGCTGATTTTTGTTTATTGACAGCAACAGAAGAAAGAAACATATAGATTTGAAACCACTTTAGGGTAAGTAAATTATGACAGAATTTTTGGGTGAACTATCATAGTTTTGGGATATTTGGGCTAGTTTTATTCACAGACCTGGCAACCCTTGACGTGCTATTAATTTTTCACAGTGACTGGACTGGAAATTGCTTGATTGTGATGTGTAAATATGGATTTTTGAGTTCTAAAAATCACAGTATGTTTCCATAGTATAACAAGCATTCTTTATTAAGAGAACAAGTACATTGTGATTCCTCATGACCCTTTTCTAAATTAAAGGCTGTGAACCAGGCTGCTCACCTGTAGCCCAGATCCCGGCTTTGCTGTACCATATGCAGAATGTAGGATTCGCGGCTTGTGCCCGTCAGTCCCGGGAGCAGCAGCACAGTGGGGCGGGTGGACTGGTCCGGGTGGGACGCGCTGTCATCATTGTCAAACCAATCCAGAGAGATCTGGCCTCCATCTGGTGCTCTAATGAGCTCACTGCCGGACACACAGAACAGCTTAATTTAGCCAGAGGAACATTCAGTGAAACTGTGGAATTGTGTGTTAATACTAGCTTAAGTGCTCATAAATAGTACAAAGAGAGAAACTGGTACAGGAATGTAACTCAGCTAACAAAAGTACCATAAAGTACCATGGTATTACAACAGTTGTATGGCAATCCGTATCACACCACAGTGGCCTCTTAAGCCACTAAAAATGTACAGTATGAATGTAATTGGACTGAACTGCAAACAAAATAACATTCTTTGTTCTTATGTGCAAATGCCTTTTAAACAGTTTGTGCTTTTATAAAGCAAACTAACTTTAATGCTTAAGCATGTAAAATGTAACAGTGATGGAGATCCTGATTGAAATGATTCTATGAAGAACAAAACAATCAAGCTAATCTACTTGCAGCTGACTGAGAGCATAAAATATTTGCTATTTGTAACAAAACATATTTGCAGAATATATATCAATACAAATATATCAGTAAAATATATTCATAACTACTTAAAATGATGTTTGATTAAAAATAATGCATAAATGGAAATTCGAAATACAGACACATCAGCATTATTGTTGTGTCACTCATTTTTGATTATATATGTTATAGGTAGGGTAGGAGATTTCGGAGAGGCTAGCAAAAGCAAACTAGCTTAGAAAGCATAAGATCCCTCCCTCCCTGCAAAATCAGTCTCCAAAGCCACACCTCCTCCAAAACACATGATCGCGCACAGGCAGACAGAGGCTAACAGTGACACGTGGAGGGTTGAATGAAACGCTGTCAGATTACCTCATGTCTCACTCACCGGTGAGAAAACATTACAGTACAAAGCACATAATATTACAACTCACTCGGTTGTAACTCACTTCTCACTCGGTCTGCAACAGCGTAATGAAACACGCTGCTGACGTATCATGTCTGCACAAACTGGGTGCATGGAGGAATGCAAATATATATGTTGACAGCCAGGTAGGACAGCCTATCGTAGCCCTCGGACCGAGGAATATGATTGGACGAACATTTTATGGTCCTACGCCTTCCACAGTTGATATGAATACATATAAATACATTTAGAGCACTTAACTTAGTGATTGCTATCGGAATGTGAAGAGACTTTCAACCAGCATAACAAAAACATGTTTCTGAACCAAAGCACCTACCCTGCCTTGAAATGTGGTACAATTTTAGCAATGCGAATTTCAATTGCTACACTAAAATAATTGTACATAAAACATAGTATAAAATGACTTTAGCACAATGATTACAAACTGAAAAGAAATGATTTTTCGAAGTTGTAAATAAAATATTTTTGAAGTATATTTTGCAAGAAAGTACTATTTCAGTCTTTATACTTCACATTTAAATTCACACTTAATTTAATGTATGACTTGCTGATTCTTTGTCATTATTTATGAGATTTACTAGCAATTTCTGAATGAAAATTGTTTTGTTTTTTGTTTTTTACATTTTATGGCATATTTTACATACAGTGATTATGAATACGCACTCCATAATTGTCAGTTATGTGGAGCTGAAGTGGTGAACAGAGTTAGAGTTGGATATGGCCAGTGTATTTCTCAGGTCTAAAGCCAAAGTCAGTCTGCAGTCTGGCACTAGCCACATCCCACCTGTGCTTTGAGATTACATCACTTCCCCTGCTGGACATTAGCTTGCTTCCACTCTCTACATTAGCGCTTGTGCTTGGCTAATGTGGTTTTCAGTGGCACATGTTATTGTTAACATCAGCATCAGTTATCAAAAATCACTAATATATTTCATTTATGGTGGACCTATTAGCACCTTAATGATACATTGCTTACGCTATGTGTGCTGACATTTGTAAGCTGTTTGTGAATTAATGTAAGCGTATAGATATAAAGTACCGTTCAAACGTCTGGGGTCAGGTGTCGCTAGACCTTTTTTAATGGGCCATGAGCCCCAGGAAATAGCACTGATAATTCCTTGTGTAAATGGGATTGATGTTTATTGACCTGAGAGTCATTTCCTCCGCTGATATTCCAGTAATCAAGTCATGTGTGTCACAAATGGATCACTCTTTCGATTAAATTAGGCAAACAGGTTTGTGAAATTGTTCGATTCAGTTTGATTCATTCAGACATTTCACTCACACTGGATCATTTGCAGAGGTTTCCTACACCAAAATAGTAACGGAATATTTTATAAGACAGAAAACAAAAAGAGAGTTGGATGAGGTAGACATTTACATGTAATCCACTGAAAGAAACAAAACATCCAAATGTCTTTTTATCATTTTAGTCAGCAACGAAGCAGCTCTGTATTCCATGCACAGCTTGTGAACAATTCCGTGCTGCAGATAAAGATGATTCATATGCATTTATATCCAAAATATGAAGCAGCACAGCAAAACTCTTTTCAACATTGATAATAATAAGAAATGTTTCTTGAGCAAAACAGCATATTAGAATTCACATTATTCTGAAGGATCATGTGACACTGGAGTAATGGTGCTAAAAAATTCAGTTTTTTCATCGCAGAAATAAATGATTTTAAAATATATTCAATTAGAAAACAACTATTTAAAAAAAAATTATTTCGCAATATCATTACTTTTTACTGTTTTTTATCAAATAAATACTGCCTTTTTTTCAAAAACATTTTTAAAAATTAAAAACTTTTATTTAATCATAGTGAGAAATTGATTGTTAAACAAACACTTATCTGACAAAGTATTTACTCAAAATTATTTGAAATAGAAATGTTCTCTATGAAGGTCAGCCAGTAGGTATATATTCACAAAATTGCCTAAATTGGCCTGATACTGCTGACTGATGTATTTACAGTGGATGGACTCTTCTGTTGTTTTATATGGCCTCATCATCACTCTGCTGAAAGTGTCTGACTCCTCCAGAGACGCTGCGGAGAGAATCTGTGTCAAAGGGCTCTCGTGTTGTTTTACAGCTAGCTTTCTCAGAGACCAGACGTCATGTAGAGCTACATGTGTGCGATGTAATTTCAGAGCCAACATTAAATATGCACTCTAGACCAAGTCTGTCTGCAGTCACTGCCGTCAGGAACGGCCCGCACTTTGAATGTGGGAAAGTTTTTTATAGACATGTAAATCCCACCTTTCAAAATGCCAGACAGTGAGAGACAAAATCTGCCACAGAGCTTAGCAATGATAATCTACTGACTTTCAGTAACATTTCTGCAGAAGAATAAATGCTTTTAATAAATGCTGAACAAAATTGAATTCAACATATATTGACACTATGGCCAAAATACTGACACTAGGGCTGCAGAATTTTGGGGGGAAATCAAATTGCAATTTTTCTGATAGAAATTGTGACTGCAATTAAAAATGCTATTAAAATAGCTTTAGTTTTGCTATACTTTTTTTTGTAGGGCTTCACAATTTGGCCAAAAATGTGGTGATTATGTATCAAGATGATGATGATGATGATAATAATAATAGAAGAAGAATCATTTATATGTTTATTATTAATAAATGAAAATAGGAAATATTAGGATACCATTGTAAAAATATTACAAACAAAAATGCTATTTAAAAAGCTCAAGGATTGCTATACCTTTGCATTTGAATTATTATTATCATCATCATCATTATTATGATATTTATTATTAATAAATGAAAATATTAAAGAAAATAAGAAATAATACTATTACAATAATACTATTTAACCATAAAATAAAACATTGTGTATGTAAGAAAAATAACATTAATGATCACTTTATTTTACAGCACAACTGTATAATTACAGCACTAATATTTGTTTTATTTTATTTCATTTCGATTGAATTTGTTACATAATTTAAGAATTTTGCAACATTGATAATGTTTATTGTTGTGAAGCTGCTTTTAAGCAAACTAATGAATAAAGCATTAAATAAATGTATGTGCCTTAACTTTGAAAATACTTTTGAGTTTTAGTGTTTATCAAAGCCTTGCCCTATAGACTTCTATTGCAAGTACTGTACTGCAAACACAAATCAAACTACTTTGATTATTTAGTAAAACTACTGTCTGTGACATTCAACAACCTAGATTCCTTTGGTACCAAGATTTTAGACAATAAATCTGAATAGAAAGCTCAAACTTTGCTGGTATTTGATGTTGACTTATCCCGTCTGGATCTGTATTCCCAGGACATTCTGTTTCCAAAACAGAAGCTCCAATTTCACACCTGACCACATGGCATTGAAGCTCGATGGCGATGTCAGAGACGGATGACCTCACACACGAGAGCATTCAGTGCGTCCCAGCATGCATCACACCCTTCCTTCCTAATGGGAATGCGGAGCTGCTGGGACGGTCAAACTCAGACACCCTTGACTTCAAACACTGTTCTCAATCGTTCCACACAAACAGCAGGATCCGTAAGCAGATTTGCTCGCTCAGACACATGTGCGTCTCTCACGCCGGCCGCATATTGAGACGGAGGAAATGGATTAGCTATTGATTCCAATCCCGTTAAAAGCATGCAGGTGACGAGTCAAACAGAGCGGTGGATGATACTGTTTTTACGTGCATGCATCTTCTCTGATTGCTGAGCAGAAACGCACAGCAGCCGATTTAGCCTCTAAACTGATTTAGTGAGAGATGCACTGCAGCACTGAATCAGTTTAGCCAAATCAATAACTAATAGTTTCTACCATGTGATAAACACACTGCCATTGACCACACAAAACACTGTTTCACCAACAAACTGAGTTCAAGCCAACTGAGATTTTTTTTTTTTTTTTCAGCAAACAACGCTCAAATCCCAGATGCTTTAAAGTTGCAATGTAAGGGAAGTAGCAAGAGATTTATTTTCTGTATTGTGATGGAAAAATTATGATATTTATTATTATTGAAAAAATTAATAAACAAAATAGAAAACAATATTATTGTGAAAATATTATTTCACTGTAAAATACAACGAATAACAATAATAATTACCGTAAGCTCTAGTTATTACATTTTAATTAAAAATGACAAAGTAAAATAAATAAATAAATAAATAAACAATTATTTTTGCAATACGATCAATAACATACAGTATATCTAATATACAGTGGGTACAGAAAGTATTCAGACCCCCTTAATTTTTTCACTCTTTGTTATATTGCAGCCATTTGCTAAAATCATTTAAGTTCATTTTTTTCCTCATTAATGTACACACAGCACCCCATATTGACAGAAAAACACGGAATTGTTGACATTTTTGCAGATTTATTAAAAAAGAAAAACTGAAATATCACATGGTCCTAAGTATTCAGACCCTTTGCTGTGACACTCATATATTTAACTCAGGTGCTGTCCATTTCTTCTGATCATCCTTGAGATGGTTCTACACCTTCATTTGAGTCCAGCTGTGTTTGATTATACTGATTGGACTTGATTAGGAAAGCCACACACCTGTCTATATAAGACCTTACAGCTCACAGTGCATGTCAGAGCAAATGAGAATCATGAGGTCAAAGGAACTGCCTGAAGAGGTCAGAGACAGAATTGTGGCAAGGCACAGATCTGGCCAAGGTTACAAAAAAATTTCTGCTGCACTTAAGGTTCCTAAGAGCACAGTGGCCTCCATAATCCTTAAATGTAAGACGTTTGGGACGACCAGAACCCTTCCTAGAGCTGGCTGTCCGGCCATCGGGGGAGAAGAGCCTTGGTGAGAGAGGTAAAGAAGAAACCAAAGATCACTGTGGCTGAGCTCCAGAGATGCAGTCGGGAGATGGGAGAAAGTTGTAGAAAGTCAACCATCACTGCAGCCCTCCACCAGTCAGGGCTTTATAGCAGAGTGGCCCGACGGAAGCCTCTCCTCAGTGCAAGACACATGAAAGCCCGCATGAAGGACTCCAAGATGGTGAGAAATAAGATTCTCTGGTCTGATGAGACCAAGATAGAACTTTTTGGCCTTAATTCTAAGCGGTATGTGTGGAGAAAACCAGGCACTGCTCATCACCTGTCCAATACAGTCCCAACAGTGAAGCATGGTGGTGGCAGCATCATGCTGTGGGGGTGTTTTTCAGCTGCAGGGACAGGACGACTGGTTGCAATCGAGGGAAAGATGAATGCGGCCAAGTACAGGGATATCCTGGACGAAAACCTTCTCCAGAGTGCTCAGGACCTCAGACTGGGCCGAAGGTTTACCTTCCAACAAGACAATGACCCTAAGCACACAGCTAAAATAACGAAGGAGTGGCTTCACAACAACTCTGTGACTGTTCTTGAATGGCCCAGCCAGAGCCCTGACTTAAACCCAATTGAGCATCTCTGGAGAGACCTAAAAATGGCTGTCCACCAACGTTTACCATCCAACCTGACAGAACTGGAGAGGATCTGCAAGGAGGAATGGCAGAGGATCCCCAAATTCAGGTGTGAAAAACTTTTCTTCTTTCCCAAAAAGACTCATGGCTGTATTAGATCAAAAGGGTGCTTCTACTAAATACTGAGCAAAGGGTCTGAATACTTAGGACTATGTGATATTTCAGTTTTTCTTTTTTAATAAATCTGCACAAATGTCAACAATTCTGTGTTTTTCTGTCAATATGGGGTGCTGTGTGTACATTAATGAGGAAAAAAATGAACTTAAATGATTTTAGCAAATGGCTGCAATATAACAAAGAGTGAAAAATTTAAGGGGGTCTCAATACTTTCCGTACCCACTGTATATACATATATATATAATAAAATATAAAATAGACTATTTTCATTTCATGCTGTTTGAAAAAAATATTCTGTGATGCATGAGATTTTTTTTTTTTTTTTTGTATTGTTTTCCCCAAACTCAAGCAATTACTGTAGATTTTTTTTTTTAAGTTGATTTTTTACAAGTAATGTGAAAGTTATTTTGGTTAAAAATGTCTTAATTGTCATGAAAATAATATCTATTGTTTTTATTAAAATAAAAATAAAATCTATATGCAAATAACTATATGATAAAGTTCTTAAGAATCTTATAAAAAGACATTTATTTATGTTGTGTTGGTCAATACAGCAGCTGTCTCAGACTTTATTTGATCAATTTATTGGACAACTGAAAGAGGCATATAATAGGATGACCCCAGATATTTACATTTACATTTTACATATAGTCATTTAGCAGACAATGGACAATGGAAGCAATCAAAATCAACAAAAGAGAAATGATACGCAAGTGCTATAAAGATATATTTTAGATATAAAACTAATAGTAATGACTTGTCATGTGATGTAAATATGTCTTTTATTAAGCTACTGATTAAAAAAAAAATATATATATATATATATATATATATATATATATATATATATATATATATATATATATATATATATATATATATATATTTAGTAGGCTGCTTTTATGGCTGGAGTCTCAAGCAAGTATGCATGATTTAATTTTTTTTAAACATACTGTTAATTTCAAAAAAAGCTTTGTGAATTTTGTATTTTTTCATGTTATTACATTGTTTAGACCATAAGAAAAAAATTGAAA
The DNA here is from genome assembly GCA_039654775.1 of Spinibarbus caldwelli. Classification (NCBI taxonomy): domain Eukaryota; kingdom Metazoa; phylum Chordata; class Actinopteri; order Cypriniformes; family Cyprinidae; genus Spinibarbus; species Spinibarbus caldwelli. The sequence continues at coordinate 4,674,209 of CM077234.1, forward strand.
AATAACATTTTGAAAAATTATATTTTATTCATATTTTATTCTATGTCCTCTGTAGAGGACACTAGGACTCAGTTTTTCTAAAAATAAAATGGCGTGAATAGACATCAAAAAGGCAAAACAATAGGATTTTTTTTTTAAATCACCAATCAATTTTCAGGTTTCAGGATTTTTTTATACTAAATTTTGTTTAAGGATGATTCTCAACTATGTTATAAAATATATAACAAAATGATTTGATATACCATTTTGTTTTATGCAATATGTCTGTAAAAATTTCATAAACTGGTTTTCCCATTAAACACAGTGTATCTATACACTGTATCTAATTTGCATATTAATGTGTTGCTGTTGGCACAGCATGTTGAAAAAAAATTGTCATAATGGGAGTAATAAATGGCCAGATTTTCATAATAATATCTAATATTTCATAAGACAATTGATAAATAATTAATTTTCCTATTCAATTGTTATGTCTCCCAAAATGCATAATAAACATGCTTTTAGTCCTGGTGTCCTCTACAGTGGACATGTATGAAATGATGTCCTGTTTCATAACAGGAAGTCATATTTGAATTTGAAAATCCATAACATTTTCCTGAGATGTTGCTTTATGACAAACAATTTGAAAATTATTCAGATTTAAATGACAATTAAAAAATATAATCATATTTCCATAAGGATGTAAAATTTTTCACTAAATTAAATTTAGCCATTTTTTAAAGACCTAGCAGAGGGAGTGGTCATGGTGAAACTTCCAAACATTTAGTATCTCTAAAAAGCCCTGAATGTGCTCTGTACAGGACATCCAGACTTACAACTGTGACTTGTGAGGTCTCAGAGAAATTCACTAAAATAGAATGTCCACTACAGAGGCAAAAACTCCATAGCTGGGTCTCAGAATACATTTGTATAAATCCTAAAGTATCTTTTCTTTATATAAAACAGAATTTATTTTGTCACTTTTGATTATGGGCTGAAATATGACCCTCTTGCTTGCTTTACTTGCATCAGTGTATTGATTCCCATAACATGCGATCATCAGAACAGGAAAGCTGATATAAGCTACACTCTCTCTTTCTCTCTTTATATTGCTGAGAACAGGAGTCCTCTGAACAGTGAGCTACTCTTTCACTGCATCAGACAATCAATGAAATGAATGCTGAAAGAAGCTCTCTGATCATCTACCAAGGGCACTTTTATATGTTAAAGAAGGCAAAACATCTCTTCAAGAGGAGAAACAGTGGCAACTTCAGTGTAAATGTGAAACCTGCTTTGATTTTGAATGCTCTTACAGCATAAGGAGACTCAGCTTTTGGCAAAATTACCTTCAGACTGCTATTCTTGCTTAATCTTTCTTAGCTGAAGACTGTTAATGGACCCCAACGGCAAATTACATATACAATGCATATTCACCAACGTTCAGAGAAAATGATCATTTCCTGCCTAAAGTAAACCTGGCACTGTGATCAGCCACTTCTTCTGACATTAAGTCTTTGAAATGGTTTGATTTTGAAAGATGCCAGAGTAATTATCATGTATTACCAATAATTGTGCATTTCTTTGAAAGCATTTATTGGCTTTGTGGAGTTAAACAGTCGTCCTGCCACATTCTGACAGTGAGGGAAATGTGCTCACTTTCTGTAGTTGACCCAAGGCTTGGCGGTCACGAAGGGTCTGAGCAGCGTTTGCACCCGGCTCTCCCAGCACCAGAACGTGGGGTAGTACGTCTCTGAGACCACAGGGCATTTGTCCCTCAGGAACTGATGAAACTTCTTCCCTCCAGCTATCAGTATGGGTTTCTGCAAAACAAAAAGCAAAGGGACAGGTGGTTATCTCAGAAAGCAAAACTAGAACAGTTAAAAATATCTGTGAAATAGAAAAATAGCCAAACTATTCATTCCTTTGCCCCCACCCCCATTTTATTTATTTATTTATTTATTTACTTATTTATTTATTCATTCATTCATTCATTTACATTTTAATCCTGATACTGAAGAATTTAAACTAGTAAATGAATAATAACAGTTATCATCATAATCATATATACAATACATATTTATTAATTATATTATAATTGTATATGATAAAATAAATATATAATAATAATAAATACAAGATGATATAATAATAACAATCAGCATATATGATATATATAATTATAATAATCATGATTAATAAATAATAAAAAATAATATTAATAAATAATACAAATCATATTATAAATGTATTGTATTGACTTATTATAATTTAGAATGAAATTGTGACATACAAATACAAAACATTTTTAGATCAAACTTCAAGAAAATAAACTTTTAAGCCTAAAGAAACTTCAGTATCGAGTGTCTTCATGAATATCCTATGAATAAGTTTTAATAATAATTTTAATAGTCTGCTAAATAATTTATATTTGTATAGTTTTATATTTCTGTGTGTGCCATTCAGATATATTTGATTACTGTTACAAATTGTGACAAAAAAGCTTTGACTAGAGACAATCACCCAAGTTCTATCTTGGCGAATAATTGACATTTTTGTCCTTCTAAATGTTTAATATCCAATAAATCAGTGTTTTGTTCTGTGTGGTGAAAATTAGAACATTAGTGAATTATAATATAATATGCAGTGTCACAATCTTAAAATTTATTTCCCCGTCTAAGCTGTAAAAATGGGTTAATATGCTTTTATGGCACTGTTTTTACATGTGTACATGTTTCAAAATCAGAACACGAGAAGAACAACACTTCTTTCGACAAAAGAAAGCTTTAATGCATATTTCAAGGCGCATTATGACATTAATATCCGCTCTGTGCACGTGTAGCACTGAGACTGACAGCACTACAATGACGTAACACAGCCTCTTGCATTATGACATCATTAGCCGGCAGTCCTCGCGTGCACGAGCATCAGAATCACGCCATTCATTTGTACATGAACGTGAACGAACGGACAGACAGACACCTTACCTTGGCCACAGAGAGCAGGTAGTAGCAGGCATAAGCGGCGCTGAACCCGAGCACCACTGAGAGTCCCACCCCAGAGCCGAAGAGCCCGACCTTAACTTGGTTTTTGAGGTAATGTGAAAGGTCACTCGTAAATAAATTAAATTTAAGCTCCAGTGAGATCATTGCCCTATAAAGCCCACGGTTCCGGCCACTGAGACGCTCGAGCTGCTGCAGCTGGATAAAGGATGCTCGTCCGAATGCAGAGGTGACCGGAGACAGGAGCTTAAATGCGGGAGGATGGGTGGCGCTCTGCGAGGCGAGTCAGTGCTGCCCGGAGAAATGCAGCCCTGCAGAACGGACAACAGAAGGAAGTCGGAGGGGGCGGGGCTTGCGACTCGGCGTTTCTTATTCGTTGTTTGATTGGATTGCGTCAATGTCCATTTAAAGTCACACAGTAGATGTAAAGCGGCGGAAGAACGACACCTGCACATGAAACGTTGGTTTAATTGTGTCTTTGTTTATGAGTATTATTAAATATATATATAAAAAAACAAACAGAAATGACAGAAGGAGGAATAAAAATGCATATGAAAACAAAATTCTAAATTACAGAAATCATTTCGATATTTATTTATTTATTACACTTTTTACATTTACATTTAGTCATTTAGAAGACGCTTATATCCAAAGCGACTTACAAATGAGGACAACAGAAGCAATCAAAATCAACAAAAGAGCAACGATACGCAAGTGCTATAACAAGTCTGTTAGCTTAACGCAGTACATGTGTGTTTTTTTAAATTATAAATAAAAAGAAAACAGATATACAAAATATAAAGATATATAAAAGAATAGAGCAAACTAGTGTTAGAGGCCTGTTTTGCTTTCGTTAATTGTGTAATAAATAAAAAGAAAACAGATAGAATACAAAAAGATTAGAGAAGCTAGTGTTAGTGTTTTTTTTTTTGTTTTTGTTTTTTTTAAGAAAACAAGCAGTTAGTAAATGAATAGAGTGCAAGTCTAAAAGGGGCAAGTTTTTTTTTTTTAAGAACAGAATTAGAATAGAGATAGAGTTAGAGGGTCAAATAAAGATGGACGGGGTGTGTTTTTAGCCGTTTCTTGAAGATGGCTAAGGATTCAGCTGCTGGGATTGAGTTGGTCAGGTCATTCCACCAGGAGGGAACATTTAATTTAAAAGTCCCTGAAAGTGATTTTGTGCCTCTTTGGGATGAACAATAATGCGACGTTCACTTGCAGAACGCAAGCTTCTAGAGGCACATAAGTCTGAAGTACTGAATTTAGGTAAAGGGGTGCAGAGCCAGTGGTGGTTTTGTAGACAAACATTAATGCCTTGCGTTTTATGCGAGCAGCTATTGGTAGCCAGTGCAAACTGATGAACAGAGGTGTGATGTGCGTTCTTTTCGGCTTGTTAAAAATCTTGCAGCTGCATTCTGGATTATATGCAGAGGTTTGATAGAACTGGCTGGAAGCATTGCAATAGTGTAATAGAGCTTGAACAAGGAGTTGTATAGCATGTTTTGAAAGAAGTCAGTGCAATGCCAGAATAAATGTAAATCAGTTTAGGGTAATTATTACTAAAAACAGAGTCTGTATATCTAATTTCTGCACTACTTACTGTAAAACGGTGTCACGTGATGCGTGTTACTTTACTCAGTGTAGAAGCAACTAACCAATCAGTATAGTTTGTGGTTGCAACTTGCACGAACTGATATTTTATATGAATATTGTACTTGCACTACTTGAGCGGATTTCCATTTGTGTGTCAGGGAGGTGGATCTGATACCTGTGGATTTGGACGGTGGCGTTCTTAATTGTACGTAATTCGACAAGAAATTAAAAATGTTCCGAGTTTCAAATGTAAGAAGAATAAGACATAATAAATAATAATAATAAATAAGTAAGAATCCTACTATACTGCGGTCTTGGTCATGAATATTAATTAGGGTACGTGAGTGGACACTCCAGGAAGGTTACTAAGCAACGTCAGTCCAACCTAATTAATATTCATGACTCACGAGTGTCGTCCCTTGTGTGTAGTCCAGTTTATTTTTTACCTTATACCAGGACTATTATTCATAAGCATTAGCCCCTCCACTCATTTGAGCTGGTTGGATATCTTTATGTGGAGTACCAGTGGATTGTTTTGTCATTTGTCTGCACGCATTTAAGTTTCTGCTAGGTCTAATTATATAAGTAGACTTAACATCTGGCTTACTACGAGCACTACGAGATATAAAATGCGATGGTCACTTAATTAATAATAGTATAAAATAAGTATGGCAGATTTATGAGCGAGTTTGCCTACTCAGTAAATACGTGTGGTTACTTTGCGTAACCCAGTTTTTAATGGAAATAGACAGAAAAGCAGCAGGATAGCGCCCTCTACCGAAGACAGGATCCAATCGAAGCAGTCGCTTTTGTTAATGCAACTTCAGTAAGCTGTCTTTCTCGTCTTTTTTTAGTTTTTTTTTCCCTGAAATTTTCTGAAATGAAATGTCTTTCACATTGCGCAGTATTCGTTTCTTGTAAAAAAAACTAAACTGTCTTTTCATCAGAGAAATAAATAGGTCGTTTTTTTATTGCAAATATAAACAATTAACAATTAAATATAACATTGGATGACATTATGAATACAGAAATAATACAGGAAGACAATAAAGAAAAAATAATAATAAAAAAAAACAAATAAGAAGTACAGAGGTAGTAAATCAAAATTATGTAACATTCAGCAGATCATTATACAGTTTCACAAATTTGACACTTTTTTTGGTGTTAATATTTTTTAGTGTTATAATTAGGTAGTTAAAGTCACAAAGAAAATGATGTAATTTTGGGAATGTTGAAGAAAAATTACCTTTGTGACCCCGGACCACAAAACCAGTCATAAGTGTCAATTTTTCGAAATTGAGATTCCTACATCATCTGAAAGCTGAATAAATAAGCTTTCCATTGATGTATGGTTTGTTAGGATCGGACAATATCTGGCCGAGATACAACTATTTGAAAATCTGGAATCTGAGGGTGCAAAAAAAATCTAAATATTGAGAAAATCACCTTTAAAGTTGTCCAAATGAAGTTCTTAGCTATGCATATTACTGATCAAAAATTAAGTTTTGATATATTTATGGTAGGAAATTCACTAAATATCTTCATGGAACATAATCTTTACTTAATATCCTAATGATTTTTGGCATAAAAGAAAAATTGATTATTTTGACCCATACAGTGTATTTTTGGCTATTGCTACAAATATACCCCAGCGACTTAAGACTGGTTTTGTGGTCCGGGGTCACATTTATGAATAGAATATTTTCCCAATAAAATAAATATATTTCCTATATATTCTATGTTATGTTTACAATGAGAAAAAATAACAAAATATATCACACATAGTTAAATCAATTTCTACACTGGATTTTGAAGAAAATAATTTTGACACATCAGACCAAAATTCCTTAACAAGGGGGCATCTAAAAAAAGATGATCAATAGACTCAATACTGAAATTACAGAAATTACAATTCAAATGAGGATTACCAAATTTGGATGTAATCTCATTAGTGGGGTATATATTATGCAAAATCTTTAAATGTAATTCTTTTACTTTGTTGGGGACACAGAATTTCTAAGGTAAGAGCCATGCTTTTTTCCAATTAATCTTATCTATTAAAGAATTCCAAAAAAATTCCCCTCAGAGTAATTCTTTTCCTTGACTGAAACACATTTCTTATAATTAAATAAATAGTGTGTGTCATAGCGATGTGATGATGACGCGTTTCATGTGCGACATTTAAATTTGCTTGTTAGTGCAAGAATGTTGCTTTTACTTTTTTATTATTATTATTACTATTATTATAACTGTTATTTTACCAGAAAATAAAAAATAAAAAATTACACCGAGATCAAAAATCTCTAACAAATAGAAATAACATCCATCCATAACACACAAACAGACAAAAATGAAACAACAAATAATAAGAAAGGGAATAAAATAAAAAAAGGCAGTTATAACATAAAAGTCTCTAAAATAATCAGATTCAACAGAGATTCAATATCTTGTTATGTTTTACGTTTAAACATTTGAATCTGTTCTTTCCCAGTAAATCATTAATTAGGCTACGCCAGCACAATCTGTCATGCACACCTAAAGACAACCATTTAAACACACATGATTTTGGAAAATTATTATTATCATATTTATTTTTTGTATATTTTTATATATTTATTTTGTATATTTACTTTATTTTTTAAAGTACATGATAATAGAAAATTACCATGTACTGTATAGTTAAAATATTTTCAGAAAACTGGATTTTGTTCACTTTAATTAACTTCAAATCAGTCAAAATACTGTGTTTTTTCTCTTTTAGGGCAGTATAGCCTACAGCATTTTTTTTTTTTTTCAATAATAAAAGTGCTACAACAGTTCACAAGTGTAAATATCCATTTTATACCAGACTTTTTGTTGTGTGTATATATACACACACACACACACACACACACACACACACATATATATATATATATATATATATATATATATATATATATATATATATATATATATATATATATATAATGGTTGTCATTTATTTTGTTATGTTTTTTATATATTACTGTTGTACTGTGATGAAATGCTCTGGGCTTCAAAGAATTAAATATTATTAAAAACAATCTGATTCTAGAATATTGTAAAATAATGTTTATTAAACATGCATTGTGTTTTAATGCTCTATAGCTAGAAAAAAATATTTAAAATATTTTAGTAAATGTAGTGTGTATGTGTATGTGTGTGTGTGTGTGTGTGTGTGTGTGTGTGTGTGTGTGTGTGTGTGTAATATCCAAAATAAAAGTTTTTGTTTACATAATATATGTTTGTGTACTGTGTATATTTATTATGTATATATAAATACACACTCATACAGTATATATTTAGAAAATATTTACATGTATTTACATTATTATATATTATCATTATATATTTATATTATATATAAATAAATGTAATACACAAATATAACACATTTTTCTTGAATATGTGTGTGTATTTATATATGCATAATAAATATACACAGTACATGCACATATATTATGTAAACAAAAACTTTTATTTTGGATGCGATTAATCGCGGTCAATCGTTTGACAGCACTATATATAAATGTATATATATATATATATATATATATATATATATATATATATATATATATATATATATATATATATATATAAATTACACTTATATTTATAAATGTATATATATTTGTGTGTGTGTATTTGTGTGTTTATTTTCCTACGTCTGGTTGGGACGTTTTTTGGGGTTGTGTCTCAAAACCTAGTGAGCTGCCTAACTAGACAGCGTTTTAGAGCACTAAATGGCGCGTTCAGAGTCAGAAGTACGTGCGTATGATATCTCATGATTCTTTTAACTCGGAAAGTTCCAGTCCTCACTATAAAGTCGCGGATCGCGTGCGAATGCTCGCCAGTGATGTCTAGCTAGGAGTGTCACTAGGATTTGAGACGCGGCCATTGTGTTGAGCTCAGTCAGGATTCTTCGCTGTGGTTCTCTTCTTCCCTGAGTCAGATTTTTTTAGGGAGGGGCTGTGACTCTCGGGAAGATCTAGAGACTTTGACTGAGGACAACAGCAGGTAGAGAGCTTTTGGACTTATTAAAAGTGTTCCAGCTGCATTTTGATGCACTTCTTCATGCAGCGAGAGAGTTTATTGAGCGGTCAGAGTGTTAGCATCAGGCTAGCTCTACCCCTCCCTGCTTCATCATGTGTGTGATTTAAAGGTTGTGGTCTGGATGTTGTTGATCAGTGATGTAGTATGGCTGTGATGGAGCAGCTCAGTGTGAACTTTATTGGTATTATTAAAATTATGGTGTATTATTAAAATACACTTTTTTTGAATGCGTGTATTTTGAGGAGGTTTTGTTCGCTCTGGCTAACTGGCTAACAGGATTAAAAGCGCTAGTGATCTGAGCCTCATAAAGCTGACCAAACAAATGATGCGCTCAGTCTGACAGGCTTTGAAGAGCTGAGTCATATACAAACATATACACTGCTTTATTAAATCTTAATAGCTACAATAAAGTGTACTTAGAGTTGTATTACAGCAAGTTGCACTTAAAAAGTCGTGTCATTATTATTGTATCCAGTGGCGCAAATAAGGGGTATGCAGTATATGCAGTGCATTTATATAACTATACATATCTAAGTAAATATTAGTATGCATACATAAATATTAAAAGTAAATTTTAAAGGTATCTTTACATCTTTATTTATTTATGTTTAAATTTTATACTTAATATTTCTTTATTATATATTTTATTATTGTATATAAACCTACATATTTGACATTTAATATTCATATCATTTATTTATTTATTTATTTATTTGTTTGTTTGTTTGTGTGTGTGTATAAAACTATACATATCTAAGTAAATATTTCAAGATAGATTTGATTTTATTTTATTTTAAGATTTTATTTTATTTATTATTTTATTTGTTATACACACATATACATAAAATAACAGTAAATATTGATTTATTTATTATTCTTAATTGTTTATTAAATCATATAGTATTGTATATAAATATACATATTTAAATGTTATATTTAATATTTATGTCATGTGTTTATAAATCAACTATGCATATCTAAGTAATGTTTAAAGATGTTTTATATATATATTCATATTTTTAATAACACATATTTTCTTATATTAATATTTGCTAATGTGTGTGTATATGAGGTTTTTAATGGGGTCGTTTATTTTTACAGTCTTACAGCACAAAACAAAATGCATGCATGTCTGCTAACAGTGTTGATGTCCTGTGCTCAGAGTGTAAAGTTGACCGCTGTGGTCTGTCTGTAGGACTGAAGGACGGTTAAATATGGATCCAGCATTTCTTCCAGAGCAGCTGTCAGTTGTTAATGAACAGGTGCTGAACTCATCGGGCAGATCGGTGACCGCAGCTGTAAGTCTGCGCCGCTTCCTCTGCTACGGCTCTGAGAGTGCCACCTACAGCACCAGAGAGTGTGCTCTGGGCATAGAGAGCGCTCTGGCCCTGATGCAGCTCATCGAGGGGGGACGGGGCCGTGAGGTGCTGGAGGAGATCAGACGCTCCAATCTGGAGGGCCGCTCTGTCCGTGCCAACCCCAGCCTCTTTGCCCTGGCTGTCTGCTCGCAGCACGCCGACAGTGAGACCAGGCAGGCTGCCTCACGGGCGCTGAAGGACCTGTGTCAGACGCCCGCGCAGCTCTTCACGTTTGTGCAGTATAAGAAAGAGCTGAGACAGGGCTCTGGGATGTGGGGCCGGGCTCTGCGGAGGGCCGTGACGGAGTGGTACAACAGCCAGGACGGTATGAGCCTGGCGCGGACCGTGACCAAATGCAAGCACAGAGCGGGCTGGTCCCACCAGGACCTCCTCAGGCTGTCCCACATGAAGCCGACCAATGACAGTGAGTGTTTGCAGTGGATGGTAACCTGCCATAGCTTATCTTTATTATTGACATATAACCCATATATTGACTTCTAAAGGCACTTTTGTAATGACTATTTAATGATTTTGACTGCCATAATACAAATAGAATAAATATGTAAATAGTAGAATTATCAAACAATAAAAAATATGACCTCTCTCTCTCTCTCTCTCTCTCTCTCTCTATATATATATATATATATATATATATATATATATATATATATATATATATATATATAAAATTAATAAATACATGTAAATGTAATGCATTAATTTTCAGCATATAATGTAATTAGAATTTTTTAAAAATAAATTCTGAGCCCTCTTATTAATATTTATTATCAAAATTGTTCTTTAGTATTATGCAAATAAAAAAAACTACATCATCATTATTCCTTATTTAAAAATTATGAATAAAAAAAAAGGATAAAAATGCAATGGATAATTTTGTGCATGTCATGTAATCAAATTACAAGCCCTCTTATTGGTATTAATCATCAAAATTATCTCGCCAAGTAATATTGTTGATTTTTAATGGCACTTTTTGTAACGTCTAATCATTTCGATATGCCACAATACATATATTATAAATATAATGTAAATAAAGGAATTATCAAAATAATTATAAAGTTATATAATATTAATAATTGTTAATACTATTATGTTTATAAGTGCATATAAATTCTAAAAATGCAATGCAGTAATTTTCAGCACACCGTGTAATTGCATTAAAACATTTGAATTATTTTTGAGCTCTCTTATTAATGTTTATTAAAATGATCTCGCCAAGGAATATTGTTTGATAGTATTATGCAAAGAACTGTAATCAGTTTAAACTACAGCCTTTATCAACTTTTATTTTTTACATCAACAGCCAAAACAGTTCATTCTATACAGTTCATCTGTATTCGGAACTAAATGTTCTTTCCAGCTGTCGCAGTTGTTTGTAAATACATCACGAAAGGCTGGAAAGGGGTTCAGGAAGCGTATGGTGATAAAGAGAACTCTGAGGATGTGCAGAAGGTTTTTGCGTATCTGGAGGCTGTGGAGAAAGCCAAGCACTGCACTGATGAACAGGAGCTCATTCATCTCATTGAGGAGCAGAGGCTAGAGAAAGAGCAGATCCTGACCAACCACCTCAAGTCCAAAGAGGTCTGAACCACTTTAATAAACAGTTATATATTTATTTTAATCAAGGCTTAATCATGTATTTTCAATAGAAGTTTAAATGCTATTATATACTGCTGTGGTCAGTATGAAGTATTGCTTCTTCGTTCCTAGAGGCTGAAAGCATTTCTTGATTTTCGTCTTAATGTGATGACAGTTTACTTATTGGTCCTTTTTTAGGTATGGAAAGCATTGCTGAAAGAGATGCCCATTGCTGTTTTATTGAAGCATTTGGGGAGGCTAACAGCAAACAAGGTTCTGGCAGCAGGAAGTGCGGATGTTGCAGCTGTTTGTGAGAGGATTCAGGATGAGACGGCTCTGAAAAAGGTCGGGTTACAACATCATTTTAAGACAATGGTAGCATTTTATGACATGTTATTATTAGTTTTATAAATAGCACTTGGATACTTAAAATACATGAATGGTTTTTTTTTTTTTGCATTACATAAAAAAAATTATGCCTTCAATTGACACGAGAGATTTTATTTATTTATATTTACTGCATTATAATTATAAACCTAATTATATTTTTGTTATTTTGAAATTGAAATAAAAATATTAAAATGTTTTCTAACTTAGTGGCATTCATATATTACATTTAAAATAATAATATGCTTGAATATCGAAATATTTAATGTTTTATAGTTACAAACCTAAAAACTTAAAAAAAAAGTTTTGTTGGGAAAGTGTTATATTTCTTTAATATAAATTATTCTTGATTTGTTATTTTGTAGTAGAAATAATAATATTAAACAAAATGCTTTCTATTTTAATGGCATTCATACATTAAGTAAAATTTAAAATGTCCAAATACTTGAATACAAATGTGTACGTATGTGTGTGTGTGTGTGTGTACAGTATGTATATATTGTTTTATAATTGCGAACCTAAAATCTTTTTTTTAATGGTTTCCAGATAAGTGCTATATTAATATAAGACAAATGATGCTCGGTTTGTTGTTTTGTAGTGGTAATAATATTTACCACTACATTTGTGAATTTTAAGTGAAATTTAAAATTGAATATAAAATTTAAAAACAAATTGAAATGTTTCTCTATTTTTGAAAGTCCAAATACTTGAATATACATTTTGACTTTCAAATCAACTGCTTCAGGCAAAAACACACCCATTCAACATTCTTGTGGCATCTGAAAACTATAAGAGAGGTCATGGGAAGCGTAGCAAACTGAAATGGGATCCGAACAGTGACATTGTTCAAGCCCTGGACTGCGCCTTCAGCAAAAGTATTTCCGTGAGTGCCGTCGTGAAATAAGCTATAGAACACATTGTTCTCCATTGACTACAGAGGTCATATTGTGATGTTAAGCTGCGGCTCTTTGTGTCTCCAGACTGTGGAGGCCACAGGCAAGCGGTTTCTGGTGGCAGTGGATGTAAGTTCTTCTCTGAGCAGCGTGACTCACGGCAGCTCCATCAGCACTGTGGCAGTGGCAGCGGCCATGTGTTTGGTAAGACGCACAACTGCAAAAACTTACTCCAATCCTGTTATGTAACACAATGAAGTCTGTGAAGAGACTGAAGTCAAATTTGAAGCTAATATTTTGTCCTTGGAGGAAGAGTGTGTGGCTGTCGGGGTCCGCCCCGCACATGTTTCACATTCCTTGCATATTCCTTTCCTGATGGGACGCTCTGGTCCTGTAAACATCGATGAATGGCCTCTCCAGTGCACTCCTCTCGAATACGACTCATGTAAAGACTTTTCAGAGACTTTAAGAAAAGTGAAATGTTGATTATAATCAACCAAGAATGTACAAACCCTATGAGATCAAGACTTTTGTGACTGATGGTTGATTTGTGTTAGCTTTGATGCTGTTTGCATGCTAGTTCATGTTTTAAAAATGTAGCTGATATACACCTCTGACCCTTTAAAGCGTAACGTATATAAATAACATATAAAATAATAGAAGAATCTTTTTTTATTATTATTATTTTTTAAATGTTTTATTTTTTTTGTTTTTTGCTTTTTACGTTTTTTTTTACAAGAACATTTAGACAAAGCATAAGCAGAAAGTTTGCACGTTTTTTCTTTCTTTTTTGTTTGTTTGTTAAATATCGTATTCGATAGACCAGGCTTTTATAGCTCATATTTTATGATATAGTGAGAATTTTGAAAAAAACACCTCTATTTTATTTAGTAGCCCAACTTGAGGAAAATTTGGTGCATTTGCTGATTTTTAAAGTGAGACGAATTTCTGATAGCTTGTAATGTAAATCAATCGAGTCTTTATAGTAAATTAGTTGCATAAAATACACATAAAAACCAGGTGGCACTCTATATCCCCCATTAATATGATGTTTAAATAATATGATATTTAAATTCCTGGTTTTATGATCAAAACTCAGATTTGATACATTTTAACATTTTTTTTTAAATTATGGCTAATCAAGTAAACCTAAGTTGTTTTATTACTGAGAATATAGAAAAAAAAAATTCTAATATTTAGTTTATGAAAATCAGTAAATATTTCACAGAAAATCACATTTAATTATTTGGTAAAAAAGTGTAAACTATTAGTCAGATGACAGAAGGCATGTAGCAGGTTTTTCAACAAGTACAACAAGTTTTGATCATGTTGATAATTTAGAGCCTTACATATTTGCGTATCATATGATTCCTATGATACAGTAGGCTTTATATGGTTAAAATGTACAATAATTTTATACTTCCTGTTTTAGTTGGCAATCAGTCAACACAGGAAAGGTGAATGTGTAATGTGATATTGACAAAAAATAATATCTCTATTTTCTGGGATTTTATCGATAACGATAATCAGACGATATTTTCCTGGTATCTTAAGGACTGCTGTAGACAGCTGACTCCTAAAGTTTTTTGATATTCTTCATATTCTGTGTGGTGGTCAGTTCACATTAATAGAAATGAATCTTTTCCAATAAATTTAAATTGATTTTTACAGTTTATGGGCATTTTTTTACCTTTAAAGCCATTTTCTCTAAAAGTGTCCATTATCTTTTGAGTCAAATTCTTACATTTAATCAGTGAATTAGAATAATAAGACATTTGGGCTGTTACCAAGCAAATGAAATTAGTATCAACAAAATTCATCTTTGCAATGCAGAGGAAACACAGAAGCTGCATCTGAAGTGGCATTTAGATGTGTTTACACACTAGTTATTGTTTAGTGCAGGACATGAATGCATTTGACCTGCAATTACAAATGCACAATTAATGCTTTGATATATTAAACATAAAATGTTGAGCACTGTTAATTAAAATTATTTAAATAATAAAAGATACTTTAAATGTGAAATTAAAACCGCCAGTAGGTGGCAGCAAGTCACTGTTAATAAGAGAGTCATTGCGATTGAACCGAATCATTTAAACGGTTGATTCATTCAGGATTCATTCATGTTGCTCAGAGATGCAAAACCGCTTTGTGGCTGTATTTGGAGTTATTTTTGTTTTCGAAATAGTGCAAAAACAGGCAGTATGGTGTCTAAAACATAAGTCTCTTAATTAACTTCTTGTTTATTGAACTGTTGTGTAAAATAAATATCACATTTGTAATCATGGTAATTTTTGGAGAAAAACAGCACTCTTCGTGTGAAATTGATTAACTAAATGAAGTGGTAAAAATATATACATTTTTGTTCCCCATGTCTTGAATTTGTGATCATTCTAAATGTATTTTAATAGACTGAATCATGCAGTGAAAGAACGCACTCAAAACGCGTGCACGCACCAGTCTAGACTTCATGTAATGTGTGCGTGCACCCCGTAGGTGTGTTTTGAATTCTTAGGAAGATATTTAGTGATTGTCTTTATTTTATTGGCAGGTGATGGCACAGACGGAGCCAGATGCACAGATTGTGGTTTTCTCTGAAGGAAGCGTTCGTCCCTGCGCTGTCTCTTCTGATATGACATTTATGCAAGTAGCAGCACAGCTCATCCAGGTAAGACGATGCTTGTGCTATAAAAATTTTACTCTCATTTTCTTCTGAAAATGTAGAGAAATTTTGCTTGCTGTTAATGCTGCAAGACCACAACATAATCACAGAATCCTAAATGTATTCAAACAATGAAAAAATCTATCATCAAACCCCTTTGTGAATGATTAGATCTAGTTTATCTGTAGTCATAATAATTCATATGTGACTTCTCTCTAGACACCTGGTGGCAGCACAGACTGTGCCTTACCCATCACCTGGGCCTCAGAGAATGATAAATCTGTGGACGTCTTCATCATTTTCACTAATAATCAAACGTTCGGGAGGGAAAATCCAGCAGACACACTGAAGACGTATAGACAAGTGAGTGCAACCTGAAAGGGAAACCAAAAGTCATGTGACTTTTAAAGACTTTTAAAGTGTTTGATTTATTTTCATTTATTAGATAAATCTTATCAAATATATGCTATTAATACTCTCAAATGTTTGGGGTTGGTAAGATTTTTTTTATGTATTTGAATAAAGTCTCTCATGCTCACCAAGGCTGCATTTATTTGCAAAAGATACAGCTAAAAACTGAAATATTGTGAAATATTATTGCAGTTTAAAATAACTGGTTTCCTTTTTAATATATTTTAAAATATAATTTATTCCTGTGATCAAAGCAGAATTTTCAGCATCATTACGCCAGTCTTCAGAGTCACATGATCCTTCAGAAATCATTCCAATATGCTGATTTGCTGTTCAAATGTTCAAGGATAAAGGAGATCCGCACTCATCCAAAAAGTCCAAAAAGACTTGTATCATTTATTACTCAGAGGTTACAAAATGTGCAGAAGTGCAGAACGTTTTCGGGTATTAACCCTTCCTCAGTGTCATGTGCTACCAGGCACACACCTGCACTCATTAAACCATGTATTACCGTAATACACTTAATATTACGAAGATACAAAAAAATACACACTCACACACACACAAACATATATATATATATATATATATATACATACACATACACATACACATACATACATCCTTGCCTTAAATGCGTGGCATGTAAACATGTACGCAAGAGATGTTTTGAGTTTCGGAGTTGTATTACTGAGCGTACATATAAAATTAGACAACTGGTCACATGTGCTTCCACCAATGTGATATATTTGTTGTCTTGTCTGTGTATAAAACAATATGTAGGTAAGAATAATAGACAAATTAGGACTCATTAGCACATGAGCGCTATTAGAAGGAAAGATTTAAAATCTCCCGTGGCTCATCGTTTTGTTGAGATGTCTCATTCGGTTTTAGATTTAAATTTAGTCTTTATTGAAAAGTTGACACAGGCTCGTAGAGGAGGGAATTTGGAACGTAGGCTCTTGCAGAAGGAATGTAGGTGGAGTTTTGATCTCAAAGGTCTGCATCCTCTTGGTATGAATGAAGATTTGTCTTTGAATTGTTTTTTTATAATAATTTAAGGATAGATGTTGGGACTCCAAAGGGTATGAAGTTTATTTATTGTATATAAAACTGATGCTAAGAATTTTATATGTACTTATATACTTTTTTCTGATGTAGTCATATGTGGATCATTTTGAATGTATTGGGATATGTATTTTTGGGAAGGAGATGTGTATGTGTGTGTATATATAATATATATATATATATATATATATATATAATACATGTATGTGTATTTTTTTGTATCTTCGTGATATTAAGTGTATTACGGTAATACATGGTTTAATGAGCGCAGGTATGTGGCTGGTAGCACATGGCACTGAGGAAGGGTTAATACCCGAAAACGTTCTGCACTTCTGCACTTTTGCACATTTTGTAACCTCTGAGTAATAAATGATACAAGTCTTTTTGGACTGTTTGGATGAGTGCGGATCTCCTTTATGCTGGAACATTTGTATTTTTGGATCTACGCACCTTATACTATTGGTCTATTGGACTTTCGGACTAGTGTTTGGCACTACGACCTTTCCTTTTGTTGATTTGTTGCTCAAGAAACATTTCTGATTATTATTAGTGCTGTCAATCAATTAAAAAATCTAATCACACATTTTTATGTAATTAATTTCACATTTAATCTCTAAATTAATGTAGAAACAACATTAGATGGTATATTTTAAATATGTGTTTAATGGCATCTTTTTACAAAATAGCCTATTATTAATGAATTATTGTTAATTGTTAATAATGAATTATTATAAATAATTATCACTGATACAATACAGCTACTGATGTCTCTATTAAATGCATTTCTCCCTTAATTTTAGCCATTAATTATAGCCATTCAACATTACAATATAACTGTAAGCCATTATACATTTAAAAATAGTGAACTTAAAACAAGCTTCACATATACTATAAATTGTAAATGCATAACCTATAGATCGCATATAGATTCATCTTTATTCATTAATCAGCAAGGAGAACAGTGAGTGATTTCTTTTTTCTTTTATTCTTTGATTTCCATCAATGACACAGACTGCAGCAGGTTTCACTTTAAAAGCAGCGCTGTCTCTTTAAAACCTGATGCACATGATGCCGATCTGACACACATCTGATTTTTTCTCAACTCTTTACGGTCATTTAGGAATTTTTAATTCACTTAAGATTGTTTACGAGGTCACTCGCCAAAAACGAGCATTTTGACATAATTTTGTGTGTTTTTGTCCACGAAAGAGAACTCTTTACTGGCCAGTACTGAATTA
Organism: Spinibarbus caldwelli; assembly: GCA_039654775.1. NCBI lineage: Eukaryota > Metazoa > Chordata > Actinopteri > Cypriniformes > Cyprinidae > Spinibarbus > Spinibarbus caldwelli. Next base: position 4,692,470 of record CM077234.1, read on the forward strand.
ACTTCTCTTTTGCGTCTTATCATGCTTGATAGTCATGCTTCATACTGCAACACTATCCAAAGGATGCCATGAAAAAAAGGAAAAAAAAAAATAATGCTGTGTTAACTGCTTTAAATATTTTGAATGCATTAAGTTAAATATATATAAAAAAATCTTTTTGACAGCCCTAATTATTATCAATATTGGACATAGTTGTGCTGCTTAATATTTTTCTGGAAACTGTCATGTTTTTTTCAGGATTCTTACAAGAATAGAAAATTCAAAAGAACAGTATTTATTTGAAATAGTTCTTTTGTAACAAATATCTTTACTGTCACTTTTGATCATTTCTTTGCTGATTAAAAGAACGAAAATTAATTTCTTCCAAAATTAGTTGGCTTATCATGTAATAGTTCATAAGTCATTCAATTACTACTACTTTTAGCATAGTTTTCTTCATTTTTGTCCTGTTTGTGTTTTCTTTTTTCAGAAAAGCGGTTTATTTTCCAAACTGATTGTGTGTGGATTGATTGCCAACTCCCTGTCCGTCGCTGACCCTGAAGACCGCGGCATGCTGGACATCTGCGGCTTTGACTCGCAAGCAGTTGATGTCATTCGTAACTTCGCACTCGATGTCATTTAAAAGCTGTTTTGTAGCATGCAGTTGCTTTTCTGAAAGGACAATGAGACATGGATGCACCCCGCATCAACATGCAAAAAAAATGTTTCAACGTTTTAATTTGAAATCATGTTTTTGCCGTTTGGAATGGAGTCCAAATCTAACTGAATATCCAGCAGGCTGGATTAGTTGCAGTGATAATCACGGAGAGCAAATTCACGAAATGATGATTATGTTTACTGATATTCATTCAGTATGCTGTGTGTTTTTAACCTGGTCCGATGAAATAATGCTCCTTTCTGAGAAGAGCATAGCTGAAGTCCGTGTCTTTGACACGGTTTTTGAGAAGTTCATGTATGTCTCTGACCTTCATTGGAAGTAATGTACTATATTTTTAGAGGCCTTGCTTGTTGTGTGTAACGTCTCCACTCATGTTTCCTTCTGTATAATGAGATGCTATAAAATATCACACATCAAGCTGAAAGTGCTTCATAGGTCTTCCACAAAAACCTGAGAGAAATATAAAGCAAAATCCATTTGCGAGATCATTGAAATGGAAATCAAGCAATCTGATGTTCTCAGAAACCCATGTAGCCTAAATGACTAGACTCATCAATAATGTTTTAATGTTGAAATACCTCGAGTGTTCTGTGGTCCAGTAACTTGATATTTGATATATGATCGCAAATAACCAGTTATTATGATTCAAGAGTGGCTTGACAACTTAAGTCTGTTTAAGACTCACCTGAATATTTTACTTTTTACTCTTTGGCACACTTTTGATGAACTAAATAGCATTTCAAAATTGTGGAAGAGGTTAATGGATTGAATTATAGCGCTTGTTAATGGATCTTGCTTTTAGATTCATTTTATATGAGTAGAAAGTTACTTTTTTGCGTTTTCTTTTGCTCTGTGTGCCTCTTAGTGTCAAATCGAGGTTATAAGTTTGCTAATGCTGCTAGGATGATTATTACATTAAAGAAAATGTAGGCACAAACTAACAAACACTAAACATCTGTAGACAATTACTACCTGTTCCTTTTGAGATACAATACTGAATGTACCTATTTGTGTAATATTACAGATAATTTAGATCTAAACCTCTTGAATTATGGGATAATAAATATGACAAATAATGAAAGGCTGTGCTCTCATGGACGTTACAAAATTGAGATACATTTTATTTTATTCGCCGTGTTTTTATTGAATTTGTCCCTATAGTTAACACGATAGCAAGTTACCAAAGTTTATTTTTGCTTTTTGTTTGTATTGCTCAATACATTTGTTTCATAAGGTGACCTCGTTAAGTTTATTAACACTATTAAAATAATAAAAACTAAAAGTATTTTAGTCTTTGAAGCCAAAAATGCTGTTCAAATTGATACTACACATGACGTTTCCCCTTGCCAATTGGGTTCTGTCTAAAACAATATATTTTTTTGTTAATAGCACATTTATAAATTAATAAAGAGCCTTTTGAAAGTAATTTGTTTGTGATGCTTCTTAATTCTGTATCATAGCAAGTCTGTGTAATGTAAAATGTGAATTTCACCCTACTGGATTTATTATTAATAGCAGTTATAGTGATAATTTCTAGTGTTAATAGTATAATTTTTTAAAATTTTTTTTAGAAAATGTGATAGGCTGAAAATATTTGAATATAATAATTAGAAACGTATTAAAAAAACAGTCTCATAAATACAAGTGATACAATGAAAAAACTATTAAATTAATAAAGTTAAAAAAACTGAAGTTATGTGAAATTAAGTTTAAACTATTTTGTCTTTATTAATAGAATAGAAATCTAAAATGCGTTTTTCTTCACATGTGTGTGTAACAGTGAATAAACAATTGATGCTTGATGTGGTACTTGAGGCTGTTCGATTTAGCTGCCCCAGATATGCCTGAGCTGTCTTAAATACTTTTTAATACTTAACTTTTATCCACCTATAAAAAAATCCCTTTACTTAATCTGCTTATATTGTCTCCACAGCGGTTGAAGCTCAACAAATACGATGCTCAATAAAAAAAGCATTTTAACTCGTTAATTTTAGATAGGCGCTATTCGAGGCAGCGCAGTACTGAGAAGTTGCAGGGTCTTAAATAAAACACTCGTAATGAGGAGGCGCGATCATGGCGGACGTGTTGAGTGTTCTTCGCCAGTACAACATCCAGAAAAAGGAGATTGTTGCGAAAGGGGATGAAGTTATTTTCGGAGAATTCTCCTGGCCTAAGAATGTCAAGACTAACTATGTCATTTGGGGGTAAGTGCGCGCGTGTTCCGCTCAGCTCTTCGTGTTGTTTTGAGCTGAGCTGCTTTAGCTGCTAATGCGCTACTGAAGGACTCGTGTTGTGTTGAACTCTTCTTCTGCAGGATAAAGTGCTCTGTTTGTGTAAGTCAGTGTAGATACGCGTATAGACACCGGGAGTTTGTAACTAATAGGTTGGCTGTTGTTTAAAAGCCACTGAGCTGTTTGCATAGACAACATTGAGGCAGCACTGATGCTGCGCAACAGCTTCTCGTTTGTTACAGTGTTGAATCATTATCATCTGCTTTGACTGAGAGTTTAAAACCTTGTCATCAAACACTGACCACTAACGTGGTACCACAAAGTAGGATCTCCAGAGTATGTTTTTGTGCATAACATACTTTCATGTACACTGGAGTAACATGTAAATAATACTCGTATGATAATCATATAGTATATAATACTATTACTGTGCCTTTGAACCACAACAACACTTTTTTTTTTTTTGCAAGGTGCTATAACTGTTCCGCACACCATGTTTTCTTGTGAAACCACCTGATCTCATATTATTTATGTGTCATATTTAAGGTTTATCCAAGGTTGCTGTGTTTTGCAAGACATTTTGATGAAATGGAGCTTTTTAAAAGGGGCTCAAATTATTGGCATGCAGGTTCAATTAGTTCTTTATTTGTGTTGCAATTAATCAGAAAGAACTCTTGTCAAATATATGTTAGACATATACAGTAGGAGTTGATTTATTTATTTTTTTTTCATCCAGCTTTGCATAGGAATTATGCTGGTGATATAATTTGTGATTAAATTCAGAATAAACTTTTGAACAGTGTTGTTGGTGTGTGTATATATATATATATATATATATATATATATATATATATATATATATATATATATATATATATATATATATTATTATTTTTGTTTTTCTAACATTCAATTTAATGTATTTACAGAACTGGAAAAGAGGGACAGCCTAAAGAGTACTACACTCTTGACTCTATTCTTTTCCTGCTCAACAATGTGCATCTTCCTCATCCGTCCTATGTGCGGAGAGCCGCAGTAAGTACAAAAGCACAGTTTACAGCACACATTTTAAAGTGTATTCTTTTTTTTGTCATTTATTTTCATGATATTTAAGCACATCCCTGGTAGTCTGCTGTAATGCAAGTTCTTTTTATATTCAGGTTTTAATTAAAGCTTAGTCCGCGGTCTATAAACAGGAAATATCCTTATCTTTATGGTTTTCTTTTATAATTTAGCTTGTGTGCGCAGGTGGTTGGAAAGTAAAACGTAAGCCTGTTTCTGTGATTACAGACAGAGAACATCCCTGTTGTAAGACGACCTGACAGAAAAGACTTGCTGTCTTATCTCAATGGAGAAAGCTGTAAGTGTGATATTGCCGTGTTCAAACTCAACACTAAAACATCCTAATTATTTACCTGTTTGTCATTTAATCAAATTTTACAGCATCATCAACGAGTATCGACAGAAGTGCGCCCATTGAGATTGGTTTACAAAGGCCAACGCAAGGTGTGTGAGCTTTATTTTGATTTGAGTGTGTTGGTCATTAAAATAAACACAATAGGCCATAATAAGATCTTTATTTCAGGGCATGTTATTTTTTTAATATTTAAAGTAGTCAAAAGTGCCTCTAATTGAATGATCACACATTACCTAGCAATAAATTGCAATTGTTTTAACAGTTAAAAGGGCAGCAGATGAAGTGTCTTCAGAGGCAAAAAAGCCTCGGGTTGAGGTAAGAGACATAATAAAAAAATAAAATAAAATAAAATGCTGAATAGCAACATGCTTGGACACTTCTCATGATTTCTGCATGTGATTCTCAGGATGAAGAGCGTGTGCGTCTGGATAAGGAGCGTCTGGCTGCTCGTCTCGAGGGTCATAAAGAAAGCATTGTGCAGACGGATCAGATCAGGTATGATCGAACATTTTAACACTGTGTAGCAAAAAGTATGTGCAATGTACAATAAGTTCATAGACGTTATGCAAGTAGTTCTTTACGACTGACTTTCTTCTGTAGAAGATATTTAGAAGAATGTTAGGAACTAAACAGTTTCATTCTCCATTGACTTCTATTGTATGGATGGAACAAAGAATAAAGAAAGCCAGTGGGGACCAAAACTGTCTGGTTATCCACATTCTTCAAAATATCATCTTTTGTGTTCAGCAGAAGAAAATTATGCATACAGGTTTGGAACAACAGTAAATGATGACAATATTTAAATTTTTTGATGGACTACATTCTCTAAATTACATTTTAATATTGTGTTTCTGATATTTTTGTGTAATTACGGTTATGTTAATCCAATAAACTGTGTTGTTTAGTGAATATAATCAATGTTGAAGGAATACACACAACTTGTCATGTCTTAACTGTTTAGTTCTCCTAGATATGAGTTTAGCTAATTATTCTTCTGATCTTAGGTCTCTGTCAGAAGCCATGTCTGTGGAAAAGATTGCTGCTATCAAGGCTAAAATCATGGCCAAGAAGCGTTCGACCATCAAGACTGACCTGGACGATGACATCACCCAGAAACAGAGAAGCTTCGTGGATGCTGAAGTGGACGTGACCAGAGACATTGTGAGCCGAGAGAGAGTGTGGCGGACGAGGACGACGATTTTACAGAGCAGCGGCAAGGTAAGAGGAGGCTAATTTTCTTGGCTAAAAAACAGGGGCTGTCCATTTTATTCATTAACATTATTATTATTATTATTATTATTATAATTTTTTTATTGACTTTTCTTATTTATGACCCCACAACAACTAACCATACAATAACAAAAGAACACCTGAACAGGTACACAAGCACTCACCCTTCCATTAATACATATTCAATTTACACTTACATAAATGAAATACTACTACTACTACTACTACTACTACTACTAATAATAATAATAATAATAATAATAATAATAATAAAAAAACAATAACACAAACTAGATTGTACTGTACATAAATGAAAATAAAGAAGTAAATAATAAAACATAGATAAATTGGTCACAGGCATTGTTTACAATGCCAAGTAAAAATCAATACAATGTCAAGTAAAGTCTACATTTCAATTTACATGCTATTCTTGTATGGTTCCCAAAGCTGATCAAAGTCTTTCCGCTTACCCTTTGCAATATAAGTTAGTCTCTCCAGTAGGGCTGAACGATTAATTGCATTTGCGATAATATCGCGATATGAAAAAACACGATTTTTCAACCGCAGCCTCTGCGATTACACTCTGTCACGTGACACGCGAGAGTAAAGAGGTGTGTTCAACTTGAAGATCGATTGGTGAATGACATCAAAGTACGGCGAGAGAAAGCATAATATATTAATATTAAGACCCTTTCACACGGGACGCGGCAGTCGCGAGTGTCTAGTTCATTTTCAATGGGAGACAAGCGGAAAGCGGCAAATCTCTGGCGACGTGGAGGCGAAGCGCAAGCGGTGCTCGTGCACCCAAAATCATGCCGCTTCCATGAGCTCGGCGCTTCGCGGCAGGCGCCGCCAAAGATAAAAAAATATTTTATCTTTTTGTAAGCGGCAGCGGCAAGAAGAGTCTGGCTGCAGACTTGCACTTGCATTTTCAGACTTGCACTCTCAGACACCTGCACTTACGCAAGTGACGTAACTTGCAGTCTTTTTAATTTTTTATTTTATTGTATTTATTAATTATTTTTTTTAAATTGAATCTCTCAACATTTTACACAAGTAGCCAGGTGGTGAAGATAAGAAAAAAGAAACTAAATTACAATGTCACTTGCAATCGATGCTTGCACTTTTTGCTGTCTGTGATGTCACTTGCAATCCACACAAACTGTGCATGTTGCCAGTGGAGACGAGACGCTGTGGTGATTAAACGATTAAAACTAATTTAATATCATAACATACAGGGTCCTGTAAGTCATCTGTAAGAGAAAAAGACAAGACCCGCAAATCCGCGGCCACAGAATAGCAGAATATGAACGCAGTGCTCTCATTAAGCGCTTTTAAACCTCCCATAGAAAATCATAAACACTTAAAATCGCTGATAGTGCTATTAAAAGATCAATTTCAATATATAGTTTATTAATGTATATGTATATAGAGTTTTCCTCCCATACCACAAAACGTGGCATAATGTGGCATAACGGACTAAGATTATAAAGACCAAGCTCAGTATGCTTCTCTTCATTATTAAAACATAATTAATATGTACAGATAAGCAGGTGAGCCCAGAATAAATGCAACACGCAAAGTTTCGCGTTTTCCCATTTAGAATAAAATGTCTACAGCCCTTTTGTATCGTTGTCTTTATCCATTAAGCTACATTACGTGTTTTATTCATAATGATTTTCTACGGGAGGAAAACGTTTAATGTGCAACTTAACGCATTGCGTTCTGGGCTCGTCTGCTTGCCTGCATGGTGTTGGTCCTTTAATATCATTTAATGTGCGTTCATATGGTCTGTATAGTTTGCATCAACAATAAGAAATAGCCTACTGAATTTGGTCTTTATCATCTTTTGTTATTATGCCACATTAAGCGTTTTTCCTGTATGGGAGGAAAAGTGAACGTTTGCTCGTTGTGTTCATGGACATATGCTTGCCTTGTAGTACATTAAATTAATAAACTATATATTGAATTTGAATTTAATAGCACTATCAGTGATTTTAAGTGTTTATGGTTTTCTACTGGAGGTTTAAAAGAGCTTAATGAGAGCACTGCGTTCATATTCTGCTATTCTGTGGCCGCGGATTTGCGGGTCTTGTCTTTTTCTCTTACAGATGACTTGCAGGACCCTGTATGTTATGATATTAAATTAGTTTTAATCGTTTAATCACCACAGCATCTCATCTCCATTGGCAACATGCACGATTTGTGCGGATTGCAAGTGACGTCACAGACAGCAAAAAGTGCAAGCGGCGATTGTCTTCACCACCTGGCTACTTGTGTAAAATGTTGAGAGATTCAATTTAAAAAATAATTCATAAATACAATAAAATAAAAAAAGACTGCAAGTGATGTCACTTGCGGAAGTGCAAGTGTCTGAGAGTGCAAGTCTGAAAATGCAAGTAAAAGTCTGCAGCCAGACCCTATTGGCAGCGGCAGCTACGTCGGCTTTAACCAATTTCTGAACAGAATATTAACACCCAATCATAGAACATTTCACTGAGCTCATGTGTTGAAAACATGATAGATATATATATATTCTTATTTATTTATTTGAAGTCTGTCTAAAGTTAACAGACAGTGTTTAAAAAGTGCAATCCACATGTTTACATAATGTTTATTACAGTGACTTTGAATTACCTAAATACTGAGTGTGGTAAAGCAACAGATTTGTTTTTATATTTCTGCAATCTGCTCTAGTTTGTGTGATTTGTTACTGACTTTCAAAATGATGTTTACACCAGGCTTATTTGTCAGTGCTTTATGTTGTCATAATTATTGCATGCTTACAAGGCTGGAAGTTCAACAAATCAGTCAATATACTATTGATTATAGTTGTTAAATAATGTCATTAATATCAATTCATGCATCACCTAATTTCATCGTAACATACAGGCCTGGCCTACAGAAAAGAACATTTATGTTTAATCTATCTAATATTGTGTTAGTCATACTATACAATGATTTAAAGAGCTTTAAAAAATAATTGCGTATTAAATCGCAATCGCAATATTGGTAAAAAAAAAAAAAAAAAAAAATCGCAATTAGATTATTTTCCAAAATCGTTCAGTCCTACTCTCCAGTCCGATAGAGTTCAATATCTCCTTTTTCCACATTTTCAAGGATGGAGCATCCATACTCTTCCAGCACAATGCAATAACCCTCCTGGCTTGGAGGAGACCGAAATCTAGAAGTTTAATCTGCTTCAAAGTAAAATCCAGTGGATATATTCCAAGAATACAGAGTTTAACATTCAAAGGAATTGTCATTAAACATGTCCGACATACATTTAATAACCTCTTTTCAAAAATGTTGTATTTTTGGACATTCCCAAAGGCAATGATATAACGTACCTTTATCATCCAAACATTTAGAGCACACATCTGGGATGTTAACAGACATGAAGTTTAACAGGAGTTATGTAGGTTCTCATTAACCATTTATATTGAAGTAATTTAAACCTTGTATTTATTGTTTTTGTGCTTTTAGACATGCATCATTCCAGTCTGCCTCATCTATATCTTCATGCATATCCAATTTCCAAGCATTTAATTTATCCAATGTTGATTCAGTACTGTATTTGACCAATAATTTGTAAAACAGAGAGATGCCCCCTTCCTTCTAAATTTCCAAGAGTTATTTCCTCTAATTTTGATAAAGATGATATACAACTTATCTGTTCCTTTTTTGATGACATGTAACTTTTTAACTATAAATATTTAAGAAAAAAAAAAATGTTTTTTGGGTATTTAATATTTCTGGCATAAATGATCAAAAGAAAGTAAAACTCCATCTTCATATAAATCCATAATTTTTTGAATACCTCTTGTATTCCATAACTTAAAGCCTCAATCTTTATAACCTGGTATAAATTGTGTATTACCCCAAATAGGAGTAAACTGGGACAGTTTTGGCATATCACCTATATGTTTATGTGCAGCATGCCAAATTGTAATTTTAAGAAAATGATTTTTTGTGTTCTGTTTCAATGACTTAACATCTGAAGAGTATAGATACATTTTTAATGGTAAATCTGGGGTGTACGATTGTTCAGTGTCTACCCAAGCTGGAGGTGGTGTTGTGCAGAAATAATTTAATGCTGAAGTCAGCTGGGCAGCCATATAATACCATCTAAAATTGGGAAGCTGAAGCCCCCCCCTTTCATAAGGTAAATGTAATGGTTTAAGGCGAAGTCTAGCTTTTCTGTCATTCCAAATAAATTGGGCAAGTAGTTTAAGTTTATCATAAAACACGTTTGGTAATGGCAATGGGAGTGTTTCAAAATTAGGTCTGTGTATCACCAGTAAAGTCACGATACGTATCATGATACAGAGGCCACGATACGATACGCATCACGATACAGGACTGCACTGAATTTCACCTCAGAAGAATTTCGTAAAAGAGCTGTTTATTAAACACTGCATACTATAGGGCAGTGGTTTTCAAACTTGTTCCTGGGGACCCACAGCTCTGCACATTTTGCATGTCTCCCTAATTTACACACCTGATTCAGATCATCAGCTCATTAGGAAAGAGCTCCATGAACTCAAATTATTGTGTCAGATAAGGAAGACATGCAAAATGTGCAGACCAGTGGGTCCTGAGGAACAGGATTGAAAACCACTGCTATAGGGCCATTGCTAACTATTGGCAGAACAGGCACTTGACCTCTGCATTATGAAGGGCATCCATAACTACCACAGTACAATATAGATAATGGCATATGTTTCATGTTTACATTGTGCACTCCCCACCAGGTAAAATATTCTGATTGCTCGCATCTTGTTTTTAAGCCCATAAATAATAATGTACTTGTTCTAAAAAAAAATTATATTGTAATGTACGCAGTTGTGTTCCTCTGCGACCAGATTAAACCTTGTTGTAGCCTATATATTATGTTCTTTTCATTTATTTTTTTAGAAACCTCACACTTTTCTACTCCATTTTTATATGGTGTTCTTGTATTCATATTGAGCGCGGTCCACTGCTGCACACATGCCACAATATCGATACAGGGCCAGCTGTATCGATACTTATATCGTCAAATCTCTGTGACAATACATCGTCGTATCGATATATCAAACACAGCACTATTGAAAATAGTATAAAAATTTGGGTAGAATAGACATTTTTATGTTAATTCATCCGATCATGGATATTGGTAAATTTGACCACCAGAGATACGGTGATCCCTCCCCCCAATTGTGATACCTGATATTCCTGTATGGGCTCTTACTGCTATAGCTTGGCAGTTCGACTGCCAACACAAACAACAGTGGGGACAGAGGGCACCCTTGACGGGTAAATCATTGTAGATTAAAGGGTTTTGAGATGGTGTTATTAGTTAATATCTCAACAGCTGGGTTTGTGTATAGAAGCCGAATTCACTTGAGAAATGTTTCGCCTAATCCAAACCTTGGAAGCAGTGCAAAAAGATAGTCTCATGCTATCCTGTCAAATGCTTGACATGCATCTACAGATAGCATTGCTGTGTCTTTTTCATTGTATCTCTCGTATAGTATATTCAAGACCCTTCTAATATGTATCCAGTTAAAGTGAATTTGTTCTAATTTTGCAAAACATTTGCAGCTGAATTTGCAACTTTTGCACATTGTTGGCAACAAATTCTAAAAATATATTTTAAGTTGTTGGACACATGAGTTAGGCCATTGTTTTCTTTTTTTTTTGTAAACAAGCATTTACATTTGCTTACCTTACAAACTATTTATTGCCTAAGTTAAAAAATTTAAATTTTATTTAATAAAATAAAAATAATGTTTTTTTTTTTAATTTAATTTAAATTAATTAAGAAGAAGAAGAATAGTTGCAACAATTGTGAAATCCAGATGTACATAATTTTAATTGGGCAATAAATGGTTAGAAAAATATATATATTTTTTAAACTATTTATTGCCTAATTAAAATTACGTACATCTGGATTTCACACTTGTTGCAGCTAGTGTTTTGGTGGTTATGAAATATAAAACAGTTAGCCTGCAGGTGGTGGTGTTTAAGTGATCAAACAGCTGTTGTCTTGTATGGCTTATTTTGTTACGGTTGGATTTTGAATGGTTGGTTAAAGACTTGTAACTTGGTTAAAAATCATGCTTGTGATGTTTTTTCTTTCTTCCCTGCTATACTTTCTTTTAAAATTAATTGTGCACAAAAGAAGGTAAATGTTAGCTGTATTTAAAGACTATGAACTCCTGAACATGATGATCTTTTGATTTGCAGAATTTCTCCAAAAATATATTTGCCATCCTACAATCAGTGAAGGCGCGGGAGGAAGGTCGGGCCCCTGAACAGAGACAGACCCAGAACCAAACTCAGGCGGTGAGTACACAACAGAGCTGCTTTATTAGTTTGTGAATGTTCGTGCTTCCTGTTTCCTTATCAGCTGTATATTAAAATGATGTTTGTTTGTTGTTTTTTTTTTTGAACAATTGCTTGGACACATCTCTCAATATTTAACACTTTTTCAGAACTCTTCAAACAGCTCTCCTAACTAAGTTTCAACTTTGCACAGTAATTAATTTTACATTTCAAATTTGTCTTAAACCAACAATACACTTTATACAGGTCTCAAATCAAGCCATTCTTCCAAAACACTAGCAAAGCTTTTCAACCAGTAAACACTTTTTAACAATGAATAAAACAATAAAACAATGACAGATAATACACATAGGCCATAAAACAATGACCTAAAATACACTAACACCAGGTAGCATTTTACAATGTTTTCTTCTGTAAAATTTCATTACAAAACAAGAATGACATACTCTACTGATTAGAATTCACTGCAGTATATGCTACATTGTCCATGTTTACATTTAAGTCCAAAATATAGATTTGTATTTTTGTATAGATAGAATCGTTTTGTGTACAGTGTGGTTTCTACAACTTTCACTTTGGAGCAAAACATCTGCCTTTAAACTTTTATATTTTGTAGTTTTATAGGAAATTTATAGTGATAATTAGCAATATCAACTTATCAAAAATTGAGAATTTTTTTTTGGCCATATCGCCCAACTCTATTTTAACAGTTTAGAAAAGAGTACATAAACATGCAAATTTGCCTGTGGGTACAAACTTTGGCTGTGTTTGTGTCTAACTGAGAAGAATTCATGTCATTTGAAAGCTGTAGTCACTGAATGCATTTTGCGCCAAAGCAATGATAAATGATCTAGGGTTGGGCCGATAGATGATGCCCCCCCCCCCCCCCCCCCCCCCCGATGTTTGACTGTAGACATCGTCCGATGCCAATTTGTTATACATCGCCCAACCCTAAAATGATCCACAGTTTAACCCACATAGACTGCTGTTGTGCTCACTGTGAGAAGAGTTTTGAAGAAGTGAAAAATTGTGGTTGTATAAATTGTTAAAAAAAAAAAAAACTGTAATGACAGCACAATGTGAGCTGCAGGAAGGCCATATGCGCAAAATCTTAAGATTGTTTTATAAAGCAAATGTATGATATTGCATTACAAAATATGTCAAATATCACCAAGTTTAATAACTCTCGCCACTTTTCCTAAATATTTTTCCTTATGTATTTATGAATTCAGAAATGAATATTACTTCAGAAATTTCAACTCCTAAACCTGATCGAATGCATCAAATTAAGTGAAGAAGTCCTTCTGGACTCTTTAGTTTCCTCTGACTGTTTGAAGTAAACAGCATGTTCTTTAAACAGTTTTTGAAAACTAAAGTCTCTGTGAGTTGTATAGGTCAGCACTCAATGAGACTAACCCCATGAACTGTGTCTTTTGTTTGGCTGTGAAGGATTTGTTTGTTTTTTTCTGTTAGGCAGTGTAATGGCATCATTTGGCAAGCAAATGAATCATGAAGTTAACTCCTGGCTTAGTAGTAGTAGTTGTTGTCTTAAATTAAAAATTTTCAGCTGTATAATGAGCTGATTCTATTGTCAGTTATCTTCACCCACATATTTGTACACTACCAGTCAGAAATTTGAACACAACCATTATTAACTGTTATTCTTATTATAATTTTTTATAATTTAGTGTCAAATTAAAGTCAGCAAACACAAAATGTTACATCTAAGCCAGGGGTCCTCAAATAGCAGAGACCTAATGACAACAACAGAACCATTTTACCATTTCAAAAGTGCGCAGTGCATCAGAACAATAGAGCTGTTCACACAACAAACTTCAGGGTCGTTTATGCTAATGATCTTTCCGAGATTGTTTTTTTTTTTCATCTAGAGCCAAACACTTTTTTGAAGTGCTTTCTGTTCGCTAAGGACAGAGAGCACCATGTTAAGAGCTGCGAATGATGCAATGATTAAACAATAGCAGCAGAAACACATTGAGCAGCAAAATAGGTATCACAATATAGTTATTTTTGCTTTTAAATAAGGTCTTTGATATCAAAAGTCTTGATACCATAGAAATTTCATAATTCTTGTCACCAGTGTCAATATCACAAAAAAATAATACTAGCCTAAAAAAACACTTCAAGCTCACTGAAGTAAACAGTCAGTGATTAAAATAAGAATAAGAACTAATTACAAGCAACAGGACAAGAAAAACTACAGTAGAACAAATAAATAAGAAATGCTACATACAATGTATGAAGTAATCCAATGTATAAAACCACTGCATATTCTTCACTGTGTAAATTTAAATATGTAATTCTTCTTATTAAAGTGATTTAGTCAAGAGAGCAGAGAATACTTTTTTCAAGAAATTGATAACTTATTTTATTTACTTAGTGTTTTTGTTTTTGTTTTTTTGTTTTTTTTAATAATTCAAATTTGGCTGGGTGGTTAATAACACATTTTTCTGTGGTGCAAACAATTTTAGCACATCAACGTCATGAGCGTTAAAATTCATTTCCTCTTTGATCAATTCATTATTACTATAAACAGTAGTTTTGTTGTGATTTTAATATTAAATTAAAATAAAAAATTAAACAAAAATAAAAATATTTTATTTCTTAACATAGGAGCTAACATAGACTTTATTTTTTTTAATGCACTCCAATTTTTTTGTCCCATAGGATCCAGCAATAAGAAACAAACAGCCAGTCCCAGCTGCCTACAACAGATACGATCAGGAGCGATTCAAAGGAAAAGAAGGTAAGTTGGATTTCAACAGCTTTAGTTTTGCACTTTAATGCAAATATGATGAATAATTGGTAGTGCAGAAAATATCTGTGCAGACGATTAAAAAAAAAGAATCCTCTTTAGTTCCTTTTAAATCTTTGGTTTGACAACTTGTCTGAGAATTCCTTTGTGGTTTGTGACCCACAGGTTGGGAAACTGGTCTAGGGAATGTAGAAGTAGCACTTTTAGAAAAAACGTAACATGTTTCAGAATAAAATAAATTCAGAAAATTGTAATTTTGTTACATTGTTGATGAATCTGTGAAGAGATCATTAAGGCCATGTACACACTGCAAGTTTCAGGAGTGACAACCACATTTAAATGCGGGAGTGAGTGCCGTAAATTATCGTTCCGTGTGTACGGAACAGCAGTCACTTCCGCATTTGTAACCATAGGAACATTTTGGCGTCTTGCTGGAGTAAATACAAATTTAACCGTTTGTTACTTATCTGCCATTCTTTGGATAAAGACTCTTTTTGTCCATCGATTTTAACTAAACTACCGCTGATAGACGTGCTGTTTCGTGCTCGGGAGGCTGCTTTAGACCGCTGTCTTGCAGTGTTGCCATGTCCTCATATCTACAAGCGCTTTTAGTCATGTTGTTTGGTCTTAGCTCATAAATCTTGGCAATTTACGGAGTTAATAAAGTGGTTGTTGCAGATGTGTTTTTTTTTTTTTTTGTTTTTTGTTTTTTTTTTCCTATGAAGATCTGGCAACATTGACACTTTACCGCAGGGCTCGTGAGCGCAACTAGCCCCGTGTTAAAAATATGCTAGACTTTTTTTTTCACTGTTATTTTTTGCATCTCGCATACAAACGAAGACGTTTAAATACGTCATTAACAACTAGTTGTTCAGTTCGGTTCCATACACACTGCATAGAATTTCTGTAAATGCGGTTGTCACTGCCTGTATTTTTCGGGAGTTAATGCGGTTGTCGAATGCGGTTGTCACTCCTGTATTTTAGTGAATTATGTGTGTACAGAATGCGATTTTAAGGAGTAAAAGGTGAAATGACAACCGAATTTAGATGCAGTGTGTACGTGGCCTATGTGTATCATCTGTTTATTATGATGATGAAGTCCCCCCAAATGGAATTGAGGCATATTGGAAAAATTTTGTTTTTAAGAACTGTTAATGATTTAGAAACTTTTTTTATTTTTTTTATTTTTTACAGAAACGGAGGGTTTCAAAATTGACACTATGGGAACTTATCACGGCATGACGCTGAAGTCAGTGACGGTGAGTTCCTGTTTGTTTTTGATACATCTGTGCCAGAGAACTGTCAGCAGTGAGGCCATCTATTTGTGGAGCCATCAAACTGGTTTATTCTTTGGATTTATTTATTCCAGTTCATTTGAAATTTAATAAAGTCTAGGTTTAGGATCATCAAAAACATGTTTGTGTAGACATGCAAATCTGTGCTATGCCCGTTTCTTTATTTGCATGCAAGCTTTGAGTTTTCTGGCTATATTTGAAAATGAATTGGTTACTGTTGCACGCCACGTATGATATGTTGCCAGCTGAGTTTCTTTTTGTCTCTGTTAAAATTGTAACTTGGTCCTGTAGTACTGTAACAAACGTTTCACGGTTGCAAAAGTTGAAATTGTCGTTTTTGGTCTAATTTCTCTCAAAGCAAAATTTTTACTCCTGTTAAACATCAGTGAATGACGAATATTGTTTGGCCTTAAGTAGGGATGTGTGAGTCAACTTGTTTCCCACATTTACGTTTAGCTATATATTTTTACAAAAGCTACGTTCAAATTACTGTCATGTTAATGTTACATATGCATGTTTGTTTCCATGTTATTCGTGGCAGGTTCAGAGAAATGTGCATTCACAAGATGAGCAAAATTCGACTTCGTATAAAATGGAAAAGTTCTGTATACTGTATACTGATTGTTATACTACCAGTTATAAGGGACAATACTGATATGAAATTTTATACAGTAAATATTTTATTATGAATGAAACTTACTTAACAACAACAGATCCTTGATCAATATCCTAATGAATAACCCTAAATAATGTATAGTTCCTGCTAAACAACAAGCTTTTCTTGTGATTTATTTATTTATTTATTTATTTATTTATTTTTTTGCTTCCTGTCATGTGTACAGATACTTTAATACACAAGAAGTACTTTTAAAAATGAATGTGGAGAGGTGGCCATGGCAATGAACAAAAATATTTTGAGGTGTCCAACCCTTTTTTTTTTTTTTTTAATCTTCACTCTATGGTAAACAGAAATTTGAAATGCCTGAACAATTGTATATTGTTTTAAAACATTCAACACCTCCCAAACTTCAGTGAGTGGTGTTTTAGATGAACGTAATGTGCGACATACTGTCCTCTCAATTATACAAGATGACTTGATGAGAAAAATGCAGTTAAAGCATCCGATCATAGGGATGTGGATGTTTGCACCAGCTTTTCAGTTCGGTGCTCCATTCATTGAAGTTGTCATGTTTATTTATATTGTGCTTCATACAGTACAGGTTGCATCAAAGCAGCTTAGATGCAGTATGCAATATTTTTATTTATTTTTTTAAACTGTACTAAATCATAAAAATACTATGATATGTGTGCAGAGATTTAGAAAATATCCCAAGTTGAAAAACAGTGTTACAGCATGTGATATTTAATGTCTGTCCTGGGACGTAATGTCTGTTTTTGTTTTGGTCTGTGACCCCACCCAATACAAATTTTGTCAGTAGTTTTCCGTCGTCCTGGGAAGCCAGCAAATTAATTGGATCAGAGCTGGCAGATTCTACCTGACCTAAGACACTTTGGCATTTTGCTTCGTAGTCGTAACCGACTTGAGTTGGCAAATGCTCACATTCGATGGCGTCTGGCACTTTGGAGAGGTGTTCTCTTCACGGATGAGTCCCGGTTTTCACTGTACAGGGCAGATGGCAAACAGCGTGTATGGCGTCGTGTGGGTGAGCGGTTTGCTGATGTCAACGTTGTGGATCGAGTGGCCCATGGTGGCGGTGGGGTTATGGTATGGGCAGGCGTATGTTATGGACAACGAACACGGGTGCATTTTATTGATGGCATTTTGAATGCACAGAGATACCGTGACGAGATCCTGAGGCCCATTGTTGTGCCATTCGTCCACGACCATCACCTCATGTTGCAGCATGATAATGCACGGCCCCGTGTTGCAAGGATCTGTACACAATTCCTGGAAGCTGAAAACATCCCAGTTCTTGCATGGCCAGCATACTCAACTGACATGTCACCCATTGAGCATGTTTGGGATGCTCTGGATCGGCGTATACGACAGCGTGTTCCAGTTCCTGCCAATATCCAGCAACTTCACACAGCCATTGAAGAGGAGTGGACCAACATTCCACAGGCCACAATCAACAACCTGATCAACTCTATGCGAAGGAGATGTGCTGCACTGTGTGAGGCAAATGGAGGTCACACCAGATACTGACTGGTTTTTGGACCCCCCCCCCCCCCCCCCCCCCCAAGCAAGGTTTCACTAAATAAAACAAAGCAAATAAAATGTAATGCTATTATTAAAAACATTATTCTTCCGCCAAACAATGCAGTTCCTCAGAAACGGTTGTGGTTGCAACAAAGTGGTTGCCGAGCAACACACAGATGCAGAAAAAAAGGTGCATGTTTATAGAGTAATTTACAACAGCTTCAAACGTGGCTCAACCAATTAGAATCAAGGACCGGAACTATCTGTTTTATAATGCACTTTTTAAGTATTAAACAAGAAAAAAAAAGTGTTGCTCCTTCAATTTCAGAAATCTGAACTTCAATTATATTTACAACCTCAATTTCAATTATAATGCAGCTCTCCATTGTGTTCATTTTTACTCTTGGTTGATCTTGACGGACTGAATGAAGAGGGAAAAAAACCCTATTACATAATCATGATGGGAAAGTGGCAGTTTAAAGGTGTTTAATAGTCTGCGGAAAGTTTGCGTTGGTGTTGTATATTGAACCACTGAAACGCCTTTTTTTTTTTTGGTCATATTGAGTTTGAAATGACGTAACATTCATTTGTTCTTCAGTTTCACTGGAAGTATATTGGGGCTTTTACATGTCACCCATATTCAGACTGAAATGTTTTTTACATGTAGAATGTTGAGACTTGCAGTAAATGCATAAGCCCATATGCTCGTCCTGTAAGTTCATGATTTAAATTAAAATGTGAACAAAAATAAAAGCAATTAAATGCATTATTATAATTGAAATATGAAAATTAAAATGAGTAATGATAGAGTGACAGAATTTTTACGGCCCTGTCAATCAAAATGATGGACAGTGTTAGTCTAACGCAACCTGGGTAAACCCCACCTACTTCGATTTGATTGGCCATCTCAATTATTTTGACATCGTGCACTGGTAGCCACGTGCATCTGTAGACTAGCGCAGGTTAATTCTCACACTTTAATAGTATTTATAGCTCATAACAGGCTGTGTGACTTTGAGGATTGATTTATCTCAAAAAGTAAGTTGGTATGCAGTTTTCCCTATTACTCGCATGCCAGTGACAATCCCTCTGCGTGTCACAGGTAGCCGACCCCTGCTCTAAACGGTGTCCTATGGTAGGGTGCTCCCCAGGTGGAATATAAAGCGAAGGTGCTCTATGGTTAAGAGTTCAGCATAGTCCAACTCCAAAAAGTTGGATAATTAAGGCTTTTTGACTAGTAAGAGTGCCATAGTTTTCACATGGCAACAGAGTTAAAAGAACTCTACTATGTTTGGTGTAAGCCTTCCTCAGGGAGCGTAACACACAAGCTTTCCATAGGTGAGAGTAAAGATGCTTTTCCACTGAAATTACCTAGAACAATTTGTCCCAGGAACTTTTTCCTAGGAACTTTTTTCCCCCAGACCTGTTGCTGTCTGCGTTTCCATCGCAGTCTAAAGTACCATGAAGATTATGCAAATAATTTGGTGACGTAGGATTGCGTGCGTGACTGCTTTGCGTGAATGCATGCTGTACATATTCCGTTTTAAATGTTCAGATAAAAATCTATATTTGAGTATCATACAAATAGTTTCTGAAGCATTTTTTATAAATTGTTTTTTAAACTTTTCAAAAGTTTCTTTATTTTAATGTTTAAATTAGACTTCAACAGATTTACAGTGTAACCCTACTGAACACCACTGTATGTGTGTGTGTGACAAGGTGAATTGTGCATTAAAATGTTCAGTTTAATCACCGTTCTAAGTTAATCTGCTGCTTTAATTGACGCACACAAACACACACACATCATTAGCACACAGATATTGGCGATTATGCTGCGCAAACACCGAAACATTCAGGAGCTCAGTAACTTGTCAACACTGCCCTGTGACTTATTAATCCGTACTGAATCACTACATTATTTCTCAGCAACGAGAGGGTAAAATCACTGTTTTTGAAGTAACTAAACTCAGATTCGTTGTTTGTAGAGAGAGACAGATGCAGGTAATTCACACAATACATTCACACAACTTTAATCTCGTTCTTTTTTTCTCTCTCAAAATGGCCATATTTGAGATAAAAAGTCAAGTAGTTTGCATCACTTGGGGATAACTTAGTTGTCGGTCATTTAACATTTCTATCGCTGGAATTCACGCTCGTCTGTGAACAGTAAACCCAGAGGTCGTGTTAATTGAAAATTTTCCATCGTTTACAGAATTTTTTAGTAGTGATGGAAAAATCTGAAGGCCGTCTGTCACTTTGACAGATTACATTGAGGTTAAACTATTGTAACTTGTAACTTCCCACTCCTGTCCAGTTGGTGCGTGTGTGCTCCAGTGTGGCAGCAGAGCGCGGGATCATCAGCCTCCAGAACAAAAATAAATCTGTCACAAGTCTTTTGCTCTGCTTTGATTGCACACAGGCGAGTACCCAGTTTAAACTACAGTTATATCACACGACATTAAAGAGCACCAAAACGGTATTTATTGCTTGAATTTCCTAATGAAATGGACAAAATTTGAAATCTGAGACATTGTTTCATATCAAAAGTAACAAAGCACAAAGCTTAGCCTATTGCAATTTATTGGATGAGAAGCACACAATGTATGCACTATGCATTCATTTACTGAAAACAGCATAGATCAAAAGATCGATTGGGATTTAAGAATTGATATTGGTTCATAAAAATCATATTCTATTAAAATCGAGAAATATTTTTCTTTCTTTTTTTTGTGACACAGTCTCTGTTCATCTGTTCCCTTCAAAATAAATGCATAAGCCCATATGCTCATCCTGTAAGTTCATGATTAAATTAAAATGTGAACAAAAATAAAAGCAATTAAATGCATTTTTATAATTAAAATATGAAAATTAAAATGAGTAATAATAGAGTGACAGAATTTTTACGGCCCTGTCAATCAAAATGATGGACAGTGTTAAAGTCTAACGCAACCTGGGTAAACCCCACCTACTTCGATTTGATTGGCCATCTCAATTATTTTGACATCGTGCACTGGTAGCCACGTGCATCTGTAGACTAGCGCAGGTTAATTCTCACACTTTAATAGTATTTATAGCTCATAACAGGCTGTGTGACTTTGAGGATTGATTTATCTCAAAAAGTAAGTTGGTATGCAGTTTTCCCTATTACTCGCATGCCAGTGACAATCCCTCTGCGTGTCACAGGTAGCCGACCCCTGCTCTAAATGGTGTCCTATGGTAGGGTGCTCCCCAGGTGGAATATAAAGCGAAGGTGCTCTATGGTTAAGAGTTCAGCATAGTCCAACTCCAAAAAGTTGGATAATTAAGGCTTTTTGACTAGTAAGAGTGCCATAGTTTTCACATGGCAACAGAGTTAAAAGAACTCTACTATGTTTGGTGTAAGCCTTCCTCAGGGAGCGTAACACACAAGCTTTCCATAGGTGAGAGTAAAGATGCTTTTCCACTGAAATGACCTAGAACAATTTGTTCCAGGAACTTTTTCCTAGGAACTTTTTTTCCCCAGACCTGTTGCTGTCTGCGTTTCCATCGCAGTCTAAAGTACCATGAAGATTATGCAAATAATTTGGTGATGTAGGATTGCGCGCGTGACTGCTCCTCCCAGTCCAGGACCATTTCTCAATAGTAAGCAAATTTCGGACTTGCATCCTCTGTAGTTCGGTCTTCGCAAGTTTGATTCGGGAGTGTGAACTCCCAGGGACAGGACTACGTAAATCCGGTAATTTTGCAAATGAAACCGCATCGTACTTGATAACATCAGTCAGCTTGTTGTATGTATATTTACAATAAGATGAAATATGATACCAGACACCACTGCCTGTTTTCATTTTCATGTAAACATAATAGCCTCAGAAATGTAGTTCAGGGAACGTACATACCTTACAATGAAACGAAATATTATATCAAACAGCATTGCCTCTTTTCATTATAATTTGAACATTAATAGATTAACAGAATAATAGAATAAAGACCAAAGATTTCATTTACCCAAAGAGAATTATATCTCTTGTTTAACCACTACAGAGGCATCAGAGCCAGTGGCAAATGTCAGAATGACTAGCCGAGTTGAGGCTGCTCTCGACTGGAAACATGAGCACTGAGCGCCCGCTGATCATGTGAACTCACGTCCCCGAAATCAGCGAAGCACATTTTCAAATAGGCGCTATCTTTAGAAAATAAACCGCGGATTTGAGTTTTAAACAACTACATTCTCGCCTGAAATACTCTTAAAACTACATTTGATGACTCAATAACGGTAATATGTTTTTAAATTATGCGAATTAATGGTGGTTTAAATACAATGCTATGTGAACTCAACCAATCAGCATGTTCAGCACCCAAGTCCCACCCTCGAAAATTCTGCACCTTTGGAAAAGTACTACCTCGCGAGCAGGGACTTTCTGAGGGGCAAATTTTTACCTGGAACTTTATTTAGATCCTGGTTCCAGCTGTGGAAACACTCAGTACCGGCCCAAAGTCCCTAGTTCTTGGGGAAAGTTCCTGTGGTGGAAAGGGGCTTTAAGTGTACCCATTAAGCCCATGTACCCTTTAAGCCCACTTTCAACTTTGAAGTCAAATTAAAAAAAATGGAAAGCCTTATTTTAATGCTAGTCATTATTTTAACCAATCCAGTGATTTTGTTAATTCCCTGACATTTTTTTATTGCATACCAATCACATTTGGCAATGTTGAGTTAGCCCCACTTATGTGCATGCTGTCTTATGCAAAGTCACCCAAAAACTTTGGTGTTTTGGAAGCCTTAAGAAATCAACACATTTCTACAAGTTTTAGCCATTTTTTAAGTACAATTAATATTATGCCAAGTAAGTGATGAATGTATTGTTTTCAAACCATTAGCCTTACTGAAATATAGACTGCTGAAGAATTAAGCATGTGAACTACAAACACACAAATGTGTTTCAACAGGGGTCCAGACTCATTCTTCCCACTGATCCCTCGTTTGCAACTAACTTTCTCAGTTGGTCGCACAAACACGATTTGGTCGGTTGTTTTTTTTTATTTTTTGTGCTACAACATGGGATTAATCAATGCATGCTGATGAACTTTTATCATAGTTTACAGTTATATGGAAACAAAAGTGGTTAACATTCAACCTGTTCTTTTTCATCAGTAGTATCATTTGTGATTTGAATTTTGTGAATGGGAGTTCCTCTTTTGCTATGTTATAAGCCGCGGGCTTCGGATGCTTTCACTTTGGAATTCGCATTCTTGTCAAGTTTTGCAAGAAAAGATAATTGTCTGTTTTGCTTGCATACATCTATACACCCTTCATTTTTTTAATACTAAAACACAAGATGGATTCATTGTTATTCTTAATTAAAAAGCACAACAAAAATAAAACGGTAAGATACAATGACAAACTACACTGGAAAAAAAAGTACTTTGAATTTGCTTAATTTTAATGTGTACATCGGTTGCACATGATCAGAATGTGTTCAACTGACATAATTGTCCTTTTTCTCAGTGATTATTGCTTGCCAAACCAAAATATTTCATTCACGTTGACTACTTAAAATAATGTTGATTTCAAGATATTACTTGTCATTACTGATTGCCATTACACAAATGTATTCTGTACTGTTAAAGTGATTTCATTGTGTCAAAGGTACCAACTTGATTTCTTAATGCTAATCTTAATATTAATCAAAGGTATTAGCAATTATTAGCAAAAAAAATTAGCTATTTCATTGTCTCTCGTACCAGAGTTGTATAAACCTAATTTGCTTTACGTAAACTCTACATGTACCATAGACGTGCAAATGTGTGAATACAAAATCCTGAATCTAAATGCATACTAGCATCGACAACAATAAAGGCAAAAAGCAAGAGTTGGTACTTAAATGTTGTTGTATTGAGTTGTCAAACTTTGCAAATATGGAGGACTGAGCACAGCTGCCATTAATTGATTACACAGAAGAATAAAAAAAAAAAAAAAAAAAAACACTTTAAAGGCTGTATCAGCAGCATATTCAAACACGTACATAATGTATTTTCAAAGTGGATTAAGAACAGCAAGACATTTGTAAAAAAAAAAAAATAAATAATAATAATAATAATTAAACTCTCTCAGTAGACTTAAAAGTGCATATACAAAATAGGAAACTGATAGAACAAAGTGCATTCTGAAGAAAACACAAAACACTTAAGTAATTAAAGTTGAAATAGAGCAAGAGCTTGTTACAGTTCACTGCCAAGGTTAACCATTCATCTTATAGGGATAGTTCACCCAAAAATGAAAATTCTGTCTTTATTCACCCTTCCAAACCCGTAAGACCTTCATTCATCTTCGGAACACAAATTAAGATGTTTATGATGAAATCCGAGCTTTCTGACCCTCCGTAGAGAGCAATGCAACAGAAATGTCCCCAGACCCAGAAACATATAAGGACATTGGTAAAATAGTCCATGTGACATCAGTGGTTCAACTGTAATTTTATTACAGTTCTCTGGTTCATCAGAAGCATGTTATTTGAGAACATAAATCCAAACAGTGGTGTCTTCAATGGCCTCATTGATGCAGGCTTCATTCGTGCTCTCCATAAAACAAATGTAGGTAAATGTATGAAAATAAGTCCCATTAACAAAGGCCTACTGAGAAAAATCTAAAACACTAAAAAACAAACAAAAAAACACACTTTTTAATTATGATGTTTAAGATTTATTTAGAATGACAAAGTTTATAATGCAAGTGTATATTTTGAATTATGTAAAACTTAGTCACAAAAAGATTTAGGTCTTTAGGAGCAGTACAAAAGTAAATGAAAAGACTTTAAAGCTTGTGTGTGCACAAAGATGGACCTGTAAAATATTTTTTTATAATCAGTCAATAATTGAAAGACAACATACAAATTCACAAAGTAAAGATGAACTGACTTGTTTTAGTGTTTTGTCATAGGGCAATGAAAAAGCAAAACAAAACGAAAACAGACTAAATCTAATGTTCAGAACACTGCTTCATTTTTTATTATTTATTTTTTTTTATTGTGAGAGACCGCAAATAAGCCAAATTAGCCAACTGACATGATAACGGGGCTTTTCTGCTGGGTGCATCCAGAACAGTGCAGTTGTCTGGCGAGGATCGGTTAGTTACAGACGGTGGAAACGGCTCGCGGCTGCAGCTTTCTCTCGCAGCAGAAGCGTTTCTGCAGTCGAGTCTGACTGGTTGTTAATAATCGGTTCAATAACTAGTTGAAACCGATGTGACTGCTGCTAACAGAAACACTATTTTGTAAATTAAATATTTTATATTATATTTATATATATTATCAATATATTAAAAATATTTTATCCGTGAAGAGTCATGCTTGTGAAAGCCGGATGCACGAGCACCGATTTCCACCATCTCTACGCCGCCTGCAGCGAAATCGCCCGTGTTTTGCCTCTCTCTAACATTTAAATATGTTATCTCATTGAAAATGAGCTAGAAAAAATGAGCTTGAGTTAAGTTAGACACTCGTGACTGGCGCGTGTGGAAGGGCAGTTCACACTGTCAGCAAAGTTTCAATGTACAGACAAACTGTGGAAAATAGAGCCACAATATTTACTTTTATGAAAAATACCCCCATTTAAAAAAAGGCCTACTGACTGTTGGCCACCAGTTGTTGACGCTTAATAGAGTGGGGGAACTATGACGTCACTTTGTAGGAGGATCAGCTGTTAGCATGAAACTGGTTCCCTCCACAAAAAGCCTATAGGATTTTTCCATAGGCTTTTGGATTTTCGCAAAAAATAAGCTCTGTGTTCATAGTTCATCAAACTTACACATTTTGTCCATCAAGATAATCTTCACAAAATAATATAACTTTGAATTTTGAAACCTAAATAAAAGCGCCAGAACTAAAAAGCTAAACTTGGGCTATAAACGAACTACAGCACCACTCGCCTTCAGCGTCACCACCAGCGCGCTCCCGACAACTTTTTCAAACTTATTTTTAACATGTTCAGTAAAAAGGATTTACTCTGTAAATTCTAGTGCATTTAATCTATTAAATAACAGCAAAGTGAGCGAGTTTTTGGATATGGTAAGATTAAACTTATTTTAGTAAATAAAGTATGACATTTCAGCTATATCATTTTCTTAGGGTGGGTACACAATGTTATTTTATCCTTGCTTCTAGGAAATCCTCAAACTATATGCTTTCTAACAGCTTCATGTGGCCGCAAACATTTAATTTTAACGTGGCTTTAAGCAGTATGCATCGTTAAAGTTTCACTTTCACCACGACTAAGCCGGTAAATGTGGTGTTTACATGAAATAATAATGAGTTAACCGGTCCGAACCCTGAGTCTCCGCATCAGTAGGAAAGCGATAAAACGAGAATCTTCCCTCCGAAGACTTGTTACATTTCAGGGCAAAGCAAAAAAAAC
This sequence comes from Spinibarbus caldwelli, assembly GCA_039654775.1. Lineage (NCBI taxonomy): Eukaryota > Metazoa > Chordata > Actinopteri > Cypriniformes > Cyprinidae > Spinibarbus > Spinibarbus caldwelli. Next base: position 4,718,950 of record CM077234.1, read on the forward strand.
CATTGTTGAACAACAATATAAAATGTGGGAAACTATTAATTTTTTTTTATTCTACAATTAATTGTATTACAAATTATACTACAATTGGAAAATACTATAAATTGATAAACTGTGGCGCGATGACGTTTAATGTTTCCGACAGCGCATGTAGTCCCATTTAGCAACTTGTTAGCAACCGCCTTTTTTGAGAAATGTAAAAGTTTAAAAAAAGTCACGAGTTGGGTGTAACTGGTGTGTTTTATGTCGTAGAATAAAACGTGAAAGTATCTTGAGCTTATGTGAACCACGGACCTTATTTTAGGGATTTAACCAAAATCCCATTCAAAAAACCCATTGACTCTGGGACGATGGAACCGGAAGTGCTAAAATGCTAACTCTCTTCCGGGTTTTTGCCTACAAAGTGACATAGTTCCACCACTAAACTAGCAGAAAGTGTTAAAGTGTTGGTCATTGTAATTGTTATACAGTACGAAAACTGTTATCTAGTGGAAATATCGCCTACTTGAAAACAAACATAAAAGATTTTGCTGAACTTTTCAGTAAATCAGTGTTAGTCTGAGATGAGGCGACTGTTGTCTCAGCTACTGAATCTTTCACAGTTTTTGGCGCTCTATTCAATTTCTTCTTTTACTGCAGTTTGTCATCCCTCTAAATGATGCAATACCGCCACCATCTGCTCTGGAGTGCCCCGGTTGTGTCAAAACCATAGACTGTATAGGTCAAAACTTTCAAAGAAATTTTTTAAAAATTTCAGTTTTAGATTCAATCAATTTCAATCAACGTGATAGAAATGTGTACATTCAGCATTCAATATTAACAATTGGAATCTACTTGATTAAAGCATGTTCACAACAGAAACCTAAATTAATTGTTATACATGTTTCATTTTTGTAATTCCAAAGACCTGCTATGTTCTTTTTTTTCAGTGTAGCTTACGAAACGTTTATTAACAAAAACAAATAAGATGAGGCAAGGCATACACCACATGCTGTATTATATGCCGACTAATAAATTACAGAACGTTTAGCAAATACTGAGGAATCAAATAAAAAAATAAAAAAAGAGCTTCCATAACATAACGTGAGGTAAACAGCAAAGATAACGAGCTTTTCAAAATGAAAACACAAAGAAAAATAAAACTAAACGTGCTGTCGGTGACAGTGCTTGCATGTTTTTTTTTCCCCACAAGAATACCAACATGTTCACCTTCTCTGGTTTAAGAAGTGGTCTTTTACTTTAGCATGAAAACCATCCATCGTTTCCTCAATTTTTGCATGTTTTTTTGCCGCGCGTACCTTCGCGCTCCTGCTGACGTGGCAAGTATAAACCATGCTCTACTCTAAGCGCGGCGCAGTTCAAACAAGTAGCGAGCTTTTGTTATGCTTTCAGTTTCGTTTGCCGTTTGATGTTTCTCATATGCAACAGAAATAGCAGCACTTATGAGTTGAATAACGCGATGGTCGCACCAGTACGACCGCGCACAATTTTGTCACACAGACGGAAAAAATGGTCGCAAAATGCTTTTACCTTACTAACCTTTTACCTTACCTTACTTACTACCTTGATTTACAGCTATATTTAGATATTTAGGCCTACAAATTACACCGTGTGTAGCACCATTATATAATGGGTGTCTGCTGATGTTTGATAATACAAAAATCGTAGAGGCATGACGCCTTTACCATTAGGGCACAGTAAAAAAAAAAAAAAATGTCTGTTCTAGCAAAACAGTTTTTTCGGAATAGGCCGAAAATCTTTTTGGGAGTAAGTGAAGGCTAAGATCAGAGTTGATGCTCATCAAGGACAGCAGACCTTCCACAGTTCAGCGGTAGAGAGCAAGATTTCAGAGTGTCTTCAGGTAGACTGTAAACAAGTAGCTAGATTTGTTATACAGCAGGGGTGTCAAACTCCTGGAGGGCCACAGCCCTGCAGAGTTTAGCTTCAACCCTAATTAAACGCACCTGATCCAGCTAATCAGGTCCTTCAGGCTTAAGCCCTATTCGGACGGTAATTGTTTCTCAGGGGACGCAAGTGATTTTTCACCATATACAGGGGGTAGTTGGTGATTTAAATGCCGTCCTAATCCAGGATGTCAGTGTTTTTCTCTCACCACCCCTGTAAAAATCCCCGGCCGAATTACCTACTGTTTTTTGACAAACACCAAGGTCGCGTGGTAATTTAATTGCCGTCCGAATCCACATCTCTGAGTTTACGAGAAGAAATCGATTCAAAATTCAGTGTTTAAACCCTTTTTGAGCACTCCCGAACACTGTAAGAAGTAACGTTGTACTTCGGTGTAATTTGCATACATATTTATTTCTGAAATGCTGGAAAGTATTTAAAAGAACAATACTTCATAACTGCTCCACCACAGCGAGTGAGAGCAAAAGAGAAGAAAAGCACGTAAACATTCGAAATTGGTCTTTATTATGGCAGCAGCAGGTATGCAATACAGTTTTAAAATGTGTATTATAAACATATATAATGCGTATAATTGTATACAACTATAGCGCGTCTATTTTCCTATTTTTAAACAGGAGATTTAAATAATCAAATAATAAATAGGATTATATATTATAAAATATGCTTGAAATAATAATACATTTTACATAAGTATTTTAAAATACATTTTACAAAATAATAAGAATAAATTTGTAAATAAAATTCATTTTATTTACAACAGACAATCATGTGAATGGCCACGTGAGCAGCGCGTTCCCGGGTTCGTAGGATCATAACTCGCTCCTCCGCTGTGAATAAATCGCCATCTGAATCCATGAGTTTTATCACTGAGGTGATATGTAAATTTATTTTTACAGACGTCCATATGAGAAACAATTACCATCTGAATCCGACCGTCCGGGCTTTATTTGAAAACATATTTTGTGTGTTAGAGCAGGGTTGGAACTAAATTCTGCAGAGCTACGACCCTCCAGGAATTGAGTTTGACATCCCTGTTATATCGGCTAACTGTAAAATGAAAGCAGGATAAATGTGAGGTAAAAGTGTACATCAACTAATTCATACATTTTCAAATGAGAGAGAAATCTTACATTTTAACAGTTGATTTCTCTTATAAACATTGTCAGTATCTATGAAAAACAAATTTTGGTGGGCTTAATGGGTGCGCTTACCCCTATTCATTTTGTGAGACATGATTAGCTGCCATGTGTAGGTGTGTTCACAGCATGTCGTAATTATGAGATTCCAACTTGTATAACTCTTATTTAAAAAAAACTTGTAAACTTGTTAAACTTGAAAGCTACTACTTGTACCGTGACCACTGTACCACCTGACTGCCACTGCGTTATGTTTAGGTGTTGATAGAGTTGATAGTGAACAGCATGTCTCCACCTCATGGTTTTCGCATTCACTATAATTTCTATGCTTAGATGTTACCAAAAAAGCACAAAAAATAATCAAGTGTAGAGTAATAATAAATGGACTAAAATCTAAATCATCATTCAATCCTGCAGATTTCATAGCATTTAAATTGAATGTCCAAAAAGTTTCTCTTTGATTTAAGTTTTTGTTCTCTCTTCCCTTTGCTGATTGTAGTATTTACAGTGCTGGGTAATAACTGACTAAATGTAATCTGGATTACTTAATCGAATCCCGGATATTCAGTACTTGTAATTAGATAAAATTTTGTTTTGAAATACTCAATCAGATTACAGGTACTTTTTAAAGTTTACATGATTACATACATGGCAGTAAATTATTCATAATTTATTGATGCACCCTAATTCATAATTTTCTAAAAATTCTTCTCAAGTGCTTTATTTTGATAATTAGTTTTTGTCATTGTTACGAGTTAATAAATTGCTTTTCATCAACTCACAACAAACCCTTTTTCTCTCATGCAATTTTTACTCTGTAGCAGATTACAATTTGTAAGTAATTCACCATCCAGCACTGAGTATTTACTTGGTCAATACCTTGTATTTTGAGAGTAAATGGGTTACTGCCGTGCATTATTTTGGCATGTTTAGCCATAAGATTTTATTCGTTACCCCTCCTAATGGCATATGTTCTAAAAGACCTCACAATCATCATTTTGTTTTACCAGTTTATTTTGTTGAATGATAAATGTTACACTTGTGGTCCTTTAATGAGTTGATTGGACCAAAAAAGTGGCCTAATTTTCTTTGCATTGTGGCTGAATTATCTTTCAGTATCTTGTCTATTTACAATCCTGTAAGATTTATCATAAAAATATAATATTTAAGCCACAACTGAATATTTTATACCCATTTAAACAGTCAGGCTTGTGAAGATCATTAAGATTAATCAAAAAAAAAAAAAAAAAAAACAGGTAAGGTTGTCCAGACCCCTCAAAATAAGAACTTTAATCTGTTATATTTGGCAGAACGTGAAATGATGCAGGTCTTTTCAACTTGATAAAACCTCCAAAGTAGACGGAATCTGTTTATTGAACCTTCTACCCAGTTGTTTGGCAGGGATTGTGCTTGTTGCTCTGCAGGTGCTGCCAGTACTGGATGAGCTCATTGGGGTGAAACCAGTGAGAGGTGATCAGGTTGCTGTACCTACAGCTAGAGTAGGGCACTCGCCAGTGATTGAACAGCAGTTCATTTGGTGGTGGTGTTGGCTCTATCTTCAGTTTAGCTAGACATATACCCACATAAACATCTTCTAAATGCAGTCTTGGTATGGTCAGAGATGCCACGTATATCCTTCGGGCCACATCACCTGAGAAGACATACCCAGTCCCAGAACAAAAGGTGGGGTATCGCCTACCAGGGTACACTTCTGGAGGCATGTACCATTTACTCTCTTTGTTTCGGTTTGGGGAGAAGTCTAACATGAGAAGTCCTGTGAAATACTTCTGTGTTAGTTGCCCTTTGGGCTTTAGGAGTTTTTCTATGAGGTATTCGGTATTGACAAACATGTCACTGTCTGTCTTCATGACATATTTGGCCTCGGGACAATACTTTGTGATCCAGTACATCCCCATCAGCGTTTTCAGGGTAAGGTTGTTGTAAGTATCCCTGTAATTTTGCTGGATGATATCATGATATCGATGACTTTCTTCCTCTATTGTGTGCTGCAGTTTGCTGCCATTAATTTGAGTGTCTTTATTTACACCTATGAAAAACAGGCGGACGAAACCCAAACCCCCAGCCACGCTTTCATTGGCCCATGTTTTTCTGATCGCATCCCTGGCATCTGTTTTCTTGGGCTCAACCGCAATCAAAAGCACTAAGAAAGGAGCTCGCAGCAAACATGCATTCGGCTCGTTATGGATGTACTCATAAGGCTCCTCTTTAAGTATGCTTGCCGCCCTTATTTCTTCATTCGAACCGATGTTCGAAAGCAAGGAGCTTTCCGACCCCTCCTGCAAACTTTCATCCAAAGCTGAGATGACATTTTCATTTGAATTTAGTGGTGAAGAGGACTCTTCAAGCTCCCTCAACTTGGTTGGATTTATCATGGTGAAGTTGGAGAAGGTTTTCATGGTTTGGAGTTCTTGAGCAGCAAACTTCTCCTGGGTGATTTGACTAGGCCATTGACCCTGAATAACAAGGCCTCCCACAAACACAAGCACAATGAGGAAAAGGGCCACACTGCAGTATTTGTGCCTCCGCTTCCATCGCATGATCTCTTTGGGTTCGTTAGATTTGTCAAACCTCCCAGAGTAAACAGCAAGTCCAGATATGGGGAAACCTGCAAATAAAAAAGGGAACAATTTTTTACTTATTGTTACTGAAGAAAACGAGCTGTGTTTTATGTTATGTATATAATGGATTTAATATTTGTGCATATTTCCATTTGCATATTTATACATGGATCTCGGTGTGCTCCATTCTTCTTGGTAGCTGAAAGTATGACTAGGTTGAATGACGGGCTCGCAAAATTTTGAAATCCCTGATAGCCCTAAGGGCAGGAACTCTCTTTAGATTTTTGTTGGCCGAGATGAATTTAACTAGCCTGAATTTAAAAAAAAGACCTCTATAATCCTAACCAACTGCAACAGTGACACGCAAAGTTTCTATTTTAGAAATGGCTTCTATTTCTGTGATTGTCGCGGCTGGAACAACAACAAACTGTCAGTTATTATCTCAGGCATTGATTATGTGCTTTATTCGATGTTAAAAGTGTCTAATGTGAGTTTGAAGGTCATATTGCGTGACGTTTATAGCCATACTGAAAGCAACAATAGATGGTTCACCTCAGATCTTGAAAATAAATGAAAGCAAACATATACAGGGCTCGCAAAATCACTAGCCTGACATCCCGGGGCATTGTTTTTTCCAGTCGGGCTACTAAAATGGATCACCGCCCTGCCCGACGGGCTATCTTAAATACAGGGCTCCCACGGGTCCTTAAATTTGATACAACTAAATTGAAGAGTTTTTAAGGCCTTAAAAAGTTTTAAATGCATTAAATGGTATAAGAAAAGACTTAATTATAATTTCAAGAGGTCTTACAGTTGGGGGTGGAAAGGCAAGAATCGCGATATGGCAGGATTAAACTTCAAATGGCAATTATGTCATTGAATAAATATGAGCGCTACATGTTTTAAAGTCAAAACACGGCACAGATGTCTTAATGTGAATGCATCTCTGAAGGGAACTGACTGTCCTCAGAAGTGTATCGTTGGCATTTTCATTTAATCTTGCCTATAACGCCTGATAAAACAGAGCCCGGTGCTGCTTTGTGTACAACCGTTACCGGGGGAACCGCTTTATTTCAGCCAATTTTAAAGCGCCACCACCTGGCAGAGAATGAATTTGCATTTCCAAAAAGCCTATCTTATGTTTACATCAATGCCCCATTGTGCATATGGACCCATGTTTTTATGCAGCAAACACATAGTTGTAAATGTGAAAAGTTATTGTGCCTTCTAAAAATCTAAACAATTTAGGTTAATATTTTATAATTAATATAATAATTCATACGTTTGACTTATCCCTTTTCATAAAAATGATTTAAAGGCTGAAATACCATTTTATAAGATTTTTGTTTTTGTGAAAATCTGTATCTGAATTGTAAATCGTCATTTTATGGCTTAATATGTTACCATAGATATTGTCCAACCCCACTGATATGGTGTTCATTTTACTTGTGCAGCTCTTAAAAAGACATTAAATTGCTTTGATTTTTAAAAATTCTGCAGATACCCACTAAATAGTCAAATAAAACCCTTTCCTTGATATTTGTTGATATTTGTGTTTTGAAAATGTTTTTGACTGACATTTTATGGTCTTTTTTTATTTGGGCTAGTTAAATAAATTTTCGGGCTACCAAAATCTGAAGAGTACCTGCCCGAAGGGCTACCAGGGATTTTGAAATTTTGCAAGCCCCGATATACGTTAAAACTGTGAACTCAGTGGGAACCAACATGTGTTTTCCAAGACAAAGATGGTATCAGTCACTCAGTACGTAGTTTTAACGATGTTAAAAAGATTTAATATTTCTTAATTAGATTATAAACTTTTCCATTTTGTTGGGGGTGCAGTGCGCTTCTCGCTTCTGAATGGCTGTGATATTTGAGTGATCTTCTCGCGTCCTGGTGTCGTGTAGTGTCTGGTATGGACAGCCAAATTGCTTGTCTCTGGAATCTTGTTGCATTACGTCTGATTAGGACAAGGTTTTGGCTGGCTTACGAAGATGCTCCCCTGTCTGTCACGGATCATGGAAAGTGAAACTTAAATCTGTCACGGGGTGGTTGACTTTATTCACGCACATTAAAAATATTTATTAAAAGCTTTGTTCTTTTCACATTTTTATTTACACCATTATTATAATAGGCTGTAATATTAACTTATTGGGAGAAAACCAGTAGTTCTATATGAAATCAGACATTGAGCGCCCCCATATAGCCAAAATTGCATGATCCTCATTTCATAACACCTCTGCGAAGATTCGCCTGAGATTGGTAGTCGAATCAGGCTCCGCCTTTCGAAGCATGGAATCTTCAGCTATTGGGTGTCACCCCTACTACATATAAAATATTGGTCACAAAATAATGAATAATAAATGTATAGCGCATCTACTTACAATTATATATAAATAAATCTGTTTTTACAGATGCAAATATGTTAGAAACGATGCATCGTGATGCAAATGCTAACTTGTATCCGATGCACACTTTTAAATCGATGCATCACATCGTTAACTTTTATGCGATGCACTTATGCCAATCACGCTACTGTTCTTTCTCTACTGAAGATGGTATGTTTCCTGTCATGGCTGAGAGGACATTAACATTTAATGGTACCACAAGCGGTTAAAACAACGTAGCAAACGCATGCAAATCCGACTCATATTTAACATCACGGTTATTGCCATCTATTTGCATTAGTTCTCTCCAGCTGATCTCTTGCGTGTATTCATTATCCAGGGAATGGGCATATTTAAAGCTATTAATCTGAGAAAGCCAATTGATATGTTCATGCAGCTGACAGAAACAAACATCAGAAACTCATTCGATTTCAGTTACTTTTTTATCATAACTGTAATATTTTATTTTGATTAGATTAATTTTTAAAATAGAAGCATAAAGTGTGAGAGATACATAGATTATATACATATCTAATTTCAGTGTTAATTCCTGGCTATCTTTAAATATGACTGTTTGGATTTTTATGAAATGGTAACACTTTACAGTAAGAGTCCATTTGTAACATTATTAAATAAAGAGACCCATCCACATGATTGTAAAGCGCTTTGGGTGTACGACAATACACAAAGCGCTATATAAATGCATCCATTCATTCATTCATTCATTCATTCATTCATTAAATAAGGTTAATAAATGCTGTAGAACTTTGTCGATCGATTCACCCAATCATTCTGGATGGACCAGTTCCACCCTGGTACTGCACTCTAAAAAAGGCTGGGTTAAATACAACCCAGCGCTGGGTAAAATATGGACAAACCCAGCGATTGGGTTGTTTTCAACCAACAGTTGGATTAAATGTTTAACCCAACCTTCAGGGCAGTAACCCAACCGCTGGGTCAAAACAACCTAATCACTGGGTTTGTCCACATTTTACCCAGCGCTGGGTTGTGTTTAACCCAGCATTTTTTAGAGTGTGTAGAATCATCCCTGAACAATTTTTTTGTATTGCTTCCAGATTAACCACATTTCAACCAGGTTAACCATTCAAATGAGACAACACCAGATTGTTATAAAATAGGAATAACCGAATTAATATTTAGGGGGTCCAAGCCACAAAGGGTGCTACAACTGAAGATCCTTAACTTAAAAGTTGGTATGCATCATCTTTGGTGGACATTTCATCATATTCTCTAATATGATTTGGCCAAATTAAATTATTTCAGTGGCTAATAACATAAAAGCAGAATGGCCCACTAAATGCATATCTTCGTACACCTTGCGAAAATGAGGTAGACAGATTTCCACAAAATTGTCACAGATGTTTACCAGAGGTTGTACATGCCACCTTTGGACCATGCTGGCAAAAATAGGTTCATCAAATAATTTAGCTGTTGCAATCTGTCATTTTGACTAATATGCCGAAATCTTGTGTGCACAAAGTCTGAACTTCTCAATTTTGTACATATGAAGAACAAGTGGCTGTGCTATTTTTATATAATGTGTTTACACAGAAATGTGAAATGTTTAGGTTGTTAAATGTCAGAAATATGTATATGTAACTTTTATATATATCTCAAAAATATTGAAAGAAAAGTCTAATTCGAAGATTGGTTATGTCTTGATTAAATAAATTTGCTGCAAAATGATAAATTGATACTTGAATTGAAATTGGACTCTGACATCCTGTGACATGGAAAAAAAAAAAGTAAGAGAGTCCACGTGCACCTCTTACCACCTCATGATAAGAACATAGATGAGTTTTTTTTTTTTTCTTTCTAACTTTAAGGCTCTTATTAATAGGGTGTGATTTCCTGTGCAAGTCTGTATTTTTTTGACAAGCACTGCTGTAAACCTTTTTTTTTTTTTTCTTCAAACCTTAACTATCAGTGAAGCTTCAAAAAGGACTTTACTGTAAAAACCATAGTAGATTTGAAAAGATACATTGAAATTGTGTCAGCTAATGGTGCCTTTGAACTATGTTTGGAGCCTGATGACACCCACCTCCACCTTTTTAAGCGAAACTTAAATTATGAAGAGGGTGTCTGTGGCTCCTTAAAGTCTTAATGTAAATTCAGATTCCATGGGTCTTAAATATTTTAGGTCACATTACCGCTAAAAAAATTTCCAGTGTGATGGAGTGACTCATTACAATCATTGGACAGGTCAAATATTTTTTATTTCTTTCCCTCAGTAACTGTGTCATCAAAGAGAATTGCTGTAAAAAAAAAATTACAGGTCGAGCTACAGCTAGCTGACAAGTTTTCTAACTAGTTTAAAATGTTTTTTTTTTTACTTGCCTGATCGGATAAATGGACTGATTAAAACTTAAGTGACAAAAAATAACCAGTGAAGCATCGAAACGCGAGAATGATTCTTCTGTTTTTATTACATTCAACATAAACAGCGATTGATAATGGACAGTGTATTTCTGGTATCAAGGTCGCGCTGCCTGTCTCTTTGTGAGTGACTTCAAAACAAATGAGCGTAACGGCATACATAAACTCAGAAGAAACACTGAGGTAAAAATTAAAAATGTGTAGTTTATTTATAAAATGATTTAGTTAAGTAACATACAATTAAAAGGAAGCTGTTTTGCTGAATATTATCACGATTGCAAATGTCATATTGATTTTAGTTTAGTCAAATACTTACTAAGTTACTTACATTTTAGACACAGTATTTGTTGTTTTTTTTTCTGTTTCACCAACGAAAATAGTTCCAAACAAAGATCACAGCAGAAGTATAGCACATTCTCCAAGCAACACAGTGTTTTGTTACTGAATGATTCAGCGGTTTTGAACAAATTGGTTGAATGAATGACTCAATGACTCACTCATTAAGTGACTTCCTGCCACCTACTAGTGGTTCAGTGTTTAAAAGTATGCATCCCCCCCCTCCAATTTTATAAATTGCATACACCACCAAAAATCTCAGTGATGCGGTGCTTTTGTGGGGATATTTTGAGTGGAATATTGTCTGCTGGTATGAAAAGTTTTCTGTATATCGTAATAATAAATTGCATTTCAGGGCTCGCAAAATCGCTAGCCCGACGTCCCGGGGCTATTGTGTTTTCCAGTTGGGCTACTGAAATGTATCACTGCCCTGCCCGACGGGCTAGCTTAAATACAGGGCTCCCGCGGGTCCTTAAAAACTCTTTAATTTAGTTGTATCAAACTTAAGGCCATAAAAAGTTAATACGTTAAATGGTATAATAAATGTCTTAACTATAATTTCAAGAGGTCTTACAGTTGGGGATGGAAAGACAAGAATCGTGATACAGCTGGATTAAACTTCGGCGCAGATGTCTTTATGTGAATGCAACTGAAGGGAACCGACTGTCCTCAGAAATGTTGTTGGCATTTTTATTTCATCTTACCTATAATGCCTGATAAAGCAGCGTTTATGAGCGCGGACTGTGCTGCTTTGTGTACGGCCGCTAACAGGGAGTTTCCCTGAGCAAAACCGCTATATTGAGCCGCTCCTAAAGCGCCACCTCGTGGCAGAGAATGAATTTGCATTTCCAATAAGCCTTTCTTGCTGTTTATGGTCAGATCAATGCAAATATGTTTTTACGCAGCAAACACAGTTGTAAATGAGAAAGAAGTTAATGTGACTTCTAAAAATCTAGACGACAGTAATATTTATTCGTTTTAAATTAATATAATATTTTATATGCTTGATTTATCCCTTTTCATAAGAATGGTCTAAAGGCTGAAATGCTGTTGTATAAGATTTTCATTTTTGTGAAAACCGTATCTGAACTGTAAATCATGTCATTTTATGGCTTAATACTGTATGTTACCACAGACATTGTCCAAGCCCGCTCATACTGTTCATTTTACTTGTGCAGCTCTTAAAATGGGTCATAAATTGCCTTAAATTTATTTTAAAAAAATTCTGCAGATACCCTGTAAATAGTGAAATAAAATTCCTTCCTTCATATTTGTTGACTTTTGTGTATTGAAAATATTTTTGATTGACATTTAGACTCCTATCTGATTTTCTATATTTAAAAAAAAAAAAAAACACCGTAAGGTAGGCTAACTGTTGTACGTCGGTGTAATTTGCATAGGCTACATATTTATTTCTGAAATGCTGGAAAGTATTTAAAAGAACAATACTTCATATCTGCTCCACCACAGCAACTGGGAGCAGAAAGAGAAGAAAAGCATGTAAACATTCGAAATGGGTCTTTATTATGGCAGCAGCAGGTATCCAATGCAATTTTAAAATATGTATTATAAATGCATATATACTGTGCATAACTATATAGCGCATCTATTTTCCTATTTTTAAACAGGAGATTTAAATAAATCATAAATAGGATTATATGTTATAAAATATGCTTGGAATAATAAGAATACATTTTACATAAGTATTTTTTAAATACAGTTTACATAATAATAAGAATAAATTTGTAAATAAAATTCATTTTATTTACAGCAGACAGCCACATGAACAGCGTGCGTTCCTGGGTTCGTACTGTAGGATCACAGAACTCGCTCCTCCACTGAGAATAAATTGCCGTCTGAATCCAGTTTTATCACTGAGGTGATATGTAAATTTATTTTTACAGATGTCTATATGGGAAACAATTACCGTCCGAATCGGGCTTATGACTTTCTTTTGTGGCACATGAAAGCTACTTCAGAAAAACACCAGAGACGTTTTTCAAAATGTGTT